>CM046813.1:22817046-23530321 GCA_025617385.1 Murraya koenigii | reverse complement strand
TCAAGAGCTTCATGATTTTCCAACCTATTATCAAGAAAGCAGTTTATCTCTAGTGGTTAAAAACCACCTCTAGCTTGCCAGCTAACTAACATATAAAACAAAATTAGATGTTGAAGATGTACATCAAGAATAACAAATATGTGATTAGTATAGACTTTGTAACTGTAACTTCATTTTTGTTATAATTTTAGCCCTTTCAACCTTAGTAAAGATCTTCCATCCGTTGACTATACTAATGATGTTCTGCACACTTAACAATTTCGAAAAGACCGTAATATCCTTTAGACATCAAAATTTCCCAATAAGCCAAGTAGATGAAGATGAAGCCATGAAAAAAATTTTAAATTCTGTGATGGTTCTAAATTCTAATGCTATGGTGATATTTACAAAGTTCAAATTTGTATACCAGATGATGTGACATTGCGGCAACCTAGCTACTATGTATATATCATCATCAAATTGTTATACAATTTTGTTAAGTTCACTATTCCTATTAGTGATACGATTTCTTAATGAGTAGATACACAACCAAATCAATTTAGACTTGGCATTTATTTTACAAACCATTCATTTATTTTACAAACCAGTTTTAATATAATTTCTTCTGATCTTCACACTAGATAATTTTAACATTATTTGCTTCAAAGAGGAACATCAATCTCTAATTGGATTTAATATTTTTTCAAACATATCAATATAAAGTAGTGACATCGAGTAAGTTCAAGTAAGGTTAGATGTTGGCCAAGTACAACTTTTTTTTTTTTTGACTTATATGGTCAAGTAATTGTACTCAAGAAATTTTTGTATTTTCTTAACATTTCCTTTTCTTAGGACATTTATGTGAAAATGGACGGTCATCTAAGTCAAAGTATAGATATGTAATTTTCATATTATTGGGGATCTTTGGTGCAATTCTCACTTTTACAAAATTCTCGTTAGCATCTTGACAACACGATTTTATCGAGATTCAATTTACAAAACCACCCTTGTGAAAGTGAATTAAAAGATGGAGTTGTCAAGGCGTAAACGCGAATTCCCAAGCAGCCATAAGCAGCGTTTCTGCTGTGGTTGGTTAGTTTCAATTCTCAGTTGTAATAGCTTAAACCTTTTGGGTCATCAAATGGTTTATGGTTCATAAAGTAACTAGCTATCTTGTGTTGTTCGCCATTACATAGTCAAACAAGCCGTCCGTTTGATTTTATTTGTACATCTAACATTTACATATCTTAAAAGCCCTTCATCTCAAATTAAAATATTAACGAGTAAAAGCCTAGTCATGAATTCAATTTATTAACCAACTTAGTCTAGGAAGAAAGCAGGAGGATTGAAAGTTCACAACATCATATATAAGGACTCAAAATAAAGTAAATTTCCCAAGATGAAGGGATAGTTAGTTGGTATAAGGGCCTTCATATGTTAGGCCTTCATTGGAATTCTTGTCATTTAAATGCGATTTTAAAGAAATATATTAATAAAGGAAAAACTCTTGGAGTAATGACTTTTGAGAATTTCTATGATTACTGAGGCGAGGTTTGGATGAGAAATTTGAAGATGAAGATAAGGCATTATTCTTTGTTGAATTAGACTCACGATGAATATGACCATCTCACTACCACTTTGCTTCGTGGGAAGGACGGTGTCACATTTGATGTTGTATGTAGTGCCTTTGTATAATCTTGAGACCGAGAAAGAAAGATAAAAAGGATCACGGAGATACGAGTTGCGAAGTATTGACGACAAGAGGTGGATTCATAAGCCATGAACACGGAAAAGGGGTAAGTCTAAAGGTAGGCTGCCAAAGATGAATGTACCTTTTGTCGTGAAAAGGGCATTGGAAAAAGAATTGTCCTAAGTTACAAAGGGCAAGGCTATTTCGATGCATGTGTAGCGAAGCATGATGAGAGTCGAATTTAGTACGGTTGGCATGGCGTTGACATGTCAATCGGATGAGTGGATTTTGGATTCGGGTTGTACTTATCATATGTGTCCTAATAAGGGCTGGTTTCTAGCTTCGAGGAGCTAGATGGTGGAGTTGTTTTTATGGGCAATACAATGCTTGTAAAACCATGGGAATAGGTTCAATCAATTGAAGAATCATGATGGCTCGATCCAAGTATTGATGAAGTTCGCTATGTACCCGAGCTTAAGAAAAATCTCATCTCATTAGAGTCTTAGAATTCAAAGGACTTACAATCACTATGAGAGATGGATTCTTGAAGGTAGTAGGCTGGTGCATTGGCGATGATGAAAGCACGAGAAGAAATAACTTGTACTATTTTCAAGAGTACTGAGTTATTGGATCGGCATCAACGAGTTTCGAGAAAGGATCGCGATTCGGAAGCAACCAAGTTGTGGCATATGCGTTTGGGACATGCTTGGGTGAAAAAGCTTTGCGAGACTTTGGTTAAGCAAGGCTAATTAAAAGGTGCAAATTCTTGCAACTGGAATTTTGTGAACATTGTGTTACGGGCAAGCAAACAAGAGTAAAGTTTGGTTCGACAATTCATGATACAAAGGGATTACGGACTATGTTCATAGTGATGTGTGGGGACTACCGGAGTAGCTTCTTTGCGAGGTAGGCACTTATTTTATTACTTTTGTTGATGATTATTCAAGAAGAGTATGGGTGTATTTGATGAAGAGCAAAAGTGAAGTTTTGAGTATATTTTTGAAATGGAAGAAGATGGTCGAAACTCGAGTCGGTCGAAAGGTTAAAAGACTTAGCTCGGATAATGGTGGTGAGTACAAGAATGATCTATTTTACAAGTATGCTGAGGGCGAGGGCATTATGCGACACTTCACTGTTCGAGGTACACCAGCAGCAGAATGGGGTGGCGAGCGCATGAGCCAGAACTATCTTGGAGAAAGTTCGGTGTATGTTGTCCAATCTTTGGATTAGGCGAGGAATTTTGAATTTGAGGTATGTTGTATATACGTGCCATCTAATTAATCGTTTGCCATCGGTGCAATTGAGGGAAAAACACCCATGGAAATGTGGTTGGTAAACCACTCTTGATTCTAATACTTTACATGTCTTTGGTTCTCTCTGTTTATTATCATGTAAAGGAATCTAAGTTAGACCAAGGCGAAGAAAACATTGTTCATGGGTATAGCGGGTGGAGTAAAAGGATCTGGTTTATGGTGTCCGGATCTGAAGAAGATCATTTTCAGCGAGATATGTGACTTTTGATGAATTAATCATGTTAAAACAAACAGATTCACAAAGGATGACAACACCGAGTAGTACTCCATGACGGTGGAGCTTGAAAAGGTTAAAGATAATCCAGTTAGTGTTGAAGAGGCGGATGATTCTCAATCAACAGAATATGAAGAAGAGGTTACGACTCGAGGAACCTTTAGAAGCAACAAGATTCGATTGCATATAGAAGGCAGCGGAGAGAGATTTGTAGACCTACTCAGCTTTGTTGATATGGTGGCCTATGCACTTCGATTGTAGATGATGATATTCCTTCCACTTACGGAGAAGCGATAAGTAGCCACGGAAATGTCTGATGGAAGCAAGCAATGGATGAAGAAATGCGATCTCTTGAAAAAATGGAACTTGGGAGTTAGTTACCTTGCTTAAAGACAAAAAGGCAATTGGGTGCAAATAGGTATATGCAAAAATGATGGATTTCCTCGAAAGGATAAAATTCGATACAAGGCTAGATTGGTAGCGAAGGGTTACGCTCGGAGAGAAGGAATAGACTACAATGAGGTATTTTCTCCGGTTGTGAAACATTCGATCTATTCGGATTTTGCTAGCCATTGTTGCTGTGATATGATGCGGAGCTAGTTCAACTTGATGTAGCGCATTCTTGCATGGTGATTTGGAAGAGAAATCTACATGACTCGGCCGGATGGATTTAGAGTTGTTGGAAAAGAAAATTGGGTTTGCAAGCTGTCAAAGTCGCTTTATGGATTAAAACAATCTCAGAAGCGTTAGTACAAGCGATTTGATCGGTTTATGAAAGAGCCAATTAGTTGGAAGTCTACACTACGATCTCTGATTGCCTTTGTCGACCACGAGGCGAGTATATGGCAATTACGGAGGCTATTAAAGAAATCTGTTTGGTTCTGAGGCTTGCTTGGAAACTTGGGATTGATCGAGAGCATGTTAACTTGTATTGTGACGGTCAAGTGCTATTCACTTAGCAAAGAATCAAGTTTATCATGCGGCGTCTGAAGCATATTGACGTCTGATTTCACTTTGTCTGGAAATTATTGATGAGGGAAGATTCTTCTTGAGAAAATCAAGGCTGCGAGAGAATCCATGAGATATGTTGACCAAGGTGGTGACAACGATCAAGTTTGAGCATTGTCTAAACTTGATCAATATCCTAAAGTTTAAAACATTGAGAAAGGTAGAGATTGGAGGATCATTTTATACTGAGGAAGTTCGGTAATATTTTGAACTACGGTTGGGAGCCAAAAGATCACGACTACTTTGGGAATGATGGTTTGTTGGTGAGTCGGCTCGGTTTGGGTAAATCTTCACGAGGTGGAGAATTGTTGAAAAATTCAAATTCAAAGCCAAATTGTTCAAAGTTTGGCAAGCGTATATTCAAAGTTTGGCCAAAATTATTCAAAGGTAAATTGTTCAAAGTTTGGCTAAAATTAGGTAATCACTGACTAAACTTTGACAATTTTAAAGGTTTGGTGAAATAGTGCTACCATGCATTCCTATAAATAGCTATTGCTCTTCATTTGTTAAGGCATCCCAAAATTAAGAGCAATTGCAAGTGAAGCAATTGAGAGAGTTGAGAAGCTTCCACTTGAGTGCTAGGAGAATTTATTTGGGTGTATTGGGGTATTGGGGTTTTGTGAGTTTTTCCCAATTTGTAAATTCTCATTTGTTAGTAAAATTATCTTCGAGTCTTTGCCGTGGATGTAGGCTTTCGTCGAACCACGTAAGTTATGTGTCAATTTTCTTTGCAATTGTTTATGTTGATGCAGATTTTCTCGCGTGCCTCAGCGGTTGCTTGAACCTTCAACGGTACCTCAAACGATCGCAGTTTAAGCGATGCCGATCCTTACGCTTCGCGATAAGTTCGAGCGGGATTGCCTCCTTTATAAGGTCCATTTGTCTTCTTGAACGATGATTTCCGGACTGCACTCATGAGCCGGGTCGGGGTCGTAGGGCGTTTCGGCGAGAACCCTCCGGCGCTTAAGTCGATGTCGGGTTTCTCTTTTTGGTATCTCCACTGAGTGAGGAGGCCGGGAAAGATGAAAGAGGTATTATATCGCCCCCCTTTTTGGATAAGTATGGTGTTTTTAGAGAAGTCGGATGAGAGAAATTTGGAAAGGAAGAACACATGTCTATTACGGAGAATCCAACTTCTCTTTTGTGAATTGAAATGCCAACCTTTGAGAATCAAATTCTTGACCTCTGCATGAATTCGAAATTCAACCTACCCTTGTCTAGTTCTCCTTCGTTTCCTTTTATGCTCTGTTTTCCACTTTTTCCTTTCAGGCTGTCCACTCATTTGTTCACTCCCAGCTAATAGTATACGGGTCCCTCGGCGGTCGGGTTTGGCGGAATATTCCCTAGGGATGGCTGGTATTCCATAGTCCGGTGCAAGTGGCGGATCGCCATGTCGAGGCAAGCGTGCGAGGAATGATGACACACTTGGTGGCACGTCTGAGCCGTGAAACAACGATGTCATCTCTCCGCATATGGGACCGCTTGTCGAGACATCAAAGGTGTGCGGGATTCTAAGATAGCGGGTCGGGTTGTCTAGGTCGGGTTTTGTCCGGTTGTGCTCGTGGATCTCTGCGGCGAGGCGATGTGCTTCGACTCCGACGCTTGACCGGCTTTGACGGAAGGATGTCCTCGGCGAGCGAGGCTCTCGACCTTGACCGGCTTTGACGGAAGGATGACCTCGGCGGGCGAGAGCTCCGACCTTGACCGGCTTTGACCGGAAGGATGACCTCGGCGGGCAAAGAGCTCTCGACCTTGACCGGCTTTGACCGGAAGGATGTCCTCGGCGAGCGAGGGCTCCGACGCTTGACCGGCTTGACCCGGAAGGATGACCTCGGCGGGCAAGGAGCTCTCGACCTTGACCGGCTTTGACACGAGGGTTGCTCGGGCTAGGTTACCATCGGAGTCTTGCTTGGCAGGAAGGGCTTGAGGGTTTGTCGATGTTACCCGTAAACCGGGAAGGGCTTTTAGGGGCTGTCGATATTTTACCAAACACGGTCCCAGGTTTCTAGTCTTTTGAGTGAGCGAGATAAGGCTGGAAACTTCGATAATGATGGTCGAGTTCGCGGCCTTTTAAACTTCCAGTGCTTCAGTGTATGCGCCATGAATCGTTTCTCGTTTAAGGCCGGGACACGTGGGTTGATCCAGTAGCGTATTTGAAATTTGAAAGGACCAGCGACACAAAAGGTCGTGTCCCTCAAGCTTACTGCCGCCACTTTCGAAAGGACAGCGTCTTCCTCTTTAAAATCCCAGACTTCTTTTGTTCCTACTATTTGCTTACTACCGTTCAAATTGAAATTCATACGCTCTCCGCTGCTTATCGGTCTTCTTCTACATCAGTGACTCAAGTACCAGCACTCCTTTTGTGTCCGAGTGCCACTCGATTTTCCATTTCACTACTCTGTTTCTTCCCTGCATCTTGTTATTCCATACCGCTAAAAAATGTCGGACCCAGTGACCAGTAGGATGTCATGGAGGACTCTTCCTCTTCGTGAGGCACTGACCTCACGAGTATAATCCAGTGAGGGATTCCAGTCCAGGAGGAGTGCAGTGGTGAGACCGGTGGCGTCGGAGATGAGGGCCGGCCGAGGAGGTCCGGCGTGGGGAATACCCGTCGACTACTTAGAATGTCAAACCACTCGATCGAGTTGAGCAGGACTTAGGAAACCTACCGCATTCCAGATGGTGTAATTACGAGGTTGCCGAGCGGTGAAATCGGTAGCCCCAGTGGGTTTCTGACCTTATTTGGAGTGCTTGGTGGGGGTTAGGTGCCTCTCCGAGCCTTATTTTAGTAGGGTTTTGTCAGGGTTTAAATCGGCCGCAGGCAGCTGAACCCGAATGGGTGGAGAGTCCTTTCAGGACTCTTCGTTTTGTGGAAGCATTTGCGATCTGGATGAGCCCTTGGTAGGGAAATCGGACACCTCTACCCGAGCATAAGTGTAGCCCGAAGGATCTTTGGTTGGTATTATCTTACCTCGACTGAAGGGTAGAAGCCCATCAGCTGATCTCCACCTGCGGTGGCAGCTGGAAGAGCAAATTCTTACCGTTGGGGAGAGTGGGGCGCCTTGCACGCCGTGGCGAGGAGTTCCTCGGTTCAGCGGCATTTCGCATTCAGGTCATTTATCACGCCTTGTGGATTTCATTTTTAGTTCCTACTGTTGCGTCTGTTTTCATTGTCTTGCTCACGGTTGTTTTTGCGACCTCGCGGGTGCTTATTCAGTGATTGATCGACTCGAGCACGTGTCGTGCTGCTCTGCTCTTAGCGCAAGCTCGTGCGGGGCTGTTGACACCTCGAGCTTTTAGAGTCGATCTAATTCAAGTGAAGAAATGGTGGCGGGATCGCGGTACATTGCGCGGTAGCGTGGGGACAGCTGAAGGCTGCGAGCACATCGAAAGACCACGGCAGAAGGAGGTGCCCACTCCAGCGGCTCGAGCTACTGCTCCTTCTCGGCTCGGCGGTCGGGCGTGCGAGCGAGGTCCTCGCTCGCGAGAGGAGGCATTCCCCAAGCCGGTGGTGTGCGGGAGGCGAGTCGGCCCGGCTAGCTCAGAGCACTTATCGGAAGGCTTTTAATGAAGAGTGGCCGAGCGGGTTTCTCGATGAGATAGAATCCTGTTCTCCTCGGTATTGTCGCGGTATCTTCAGCGTGACTCTCCTCCAGGGCATTGGTATCTGCGACCGAGGCTCAGTGAGATTACTCAGAGTTCAGGGAAGAACTCGAGTGCAAGGTTCGAGCTTGGGCGAGGCTTTTAATGAAGCGAAGGAGGAGAATCGAGGCTGCTTGGAGGAAAATATAAACTTTGCGAGAGAAAGCAGCGGTGGGTGACTCGAAGGTCTCACGGGCTTGAAAGGGAGTTGGGTGAGGTCGAGAGCGGTGAAGCATGCTCGGAAAGACACGGACACTCGGAAGTCTTATTCTGAGCAGCTCGTGGAGGAGAAATTGCTCGTCTTCGAGGAAGCGAAATAGATATCTGAAGGTCCGACTTGCCCTTGAGTACAACAGGCGGGACTCCATTCTGTTGCTGATGTATGCTTTGGCAAGGCGTACCACAGGCCAGACATGTCCACGGTTGAAGGGTATGTAGGCTGAATACATGAGCGACCACAGCAGGCTATTTCATCAGAGCCCCGAGGTGTGGTCGGTGGTAGGCTCCCTCTTCTTCGGTGCCCTCCCTGCTGGTGACCTCCCTCACTGCTGATGACTCTGCTTGAAGCTCCTCTGCTTTGAAGCTCCAGTTGGTGTCCTTCCTCCTGCTCCTCCTGCTTGTTGGTCCTGCTGCTGCTGCTTGATGTTCCTAGCTGTGCGATCTTTGCTCTTCCCCTGTTGTTGAATAACTTGGACACTTGGGCATGTAATCTTACTCTTGTTTTTTTTTTTTTTTTTTTTTTTTACATATGTAATCTTTTGACTTGAAATAAAGAGACACATGTTTTCAACAATTCTATTATTTGCTAGTGTACATACATTCACATCTTCTACGTTAAGTTAACTTTGAATGTGCTTGCCGAGTAAAAATTTTCTAAGTGTTGTACATCCTTTGTTTATGAATGCATGGTAGAATTTTGCTCGACTTAGGCTAAATAAGCCTTAAGTCTATATTCGAGACTCATTTGACTTGCTCGAGCACTGCATTTGGCTCTTGCTGAGACAACGTCCGCCTCGAACTTAGGCTGGGGACTTTTGGACAAGGGTTCCTTTGAACCCCGACTCGAGACTTGTAATTGACGAGGTGTCTTGATAACACCCTGCTCCGGTTTTCGAATAACTTGAGCTTGGCACCATCAGCCTAATGAGTTGGGCTTTGGGACTTCATGCATAGGAGCTCTTCTTCTCCTCGTGCCTTTTGATCGGCCGAGGCTTGATTCACTCCTGCTCCGGTTTCGAATAACTTAGGAGCTTGGCACGATCACTTTAATGAGTTAGGCTTTGGGACTTCGGCAGAGGAGCTCTTCTTACGCTCGAGCCTTTTAATTGACTCGAGGTCTTCGATAATACTCCTGCTCTGGTTTCGAGATAACTTGCTTGGGCAGCCGTCACTCTAATGAGTTAGGCTCACGGGACTTCATGCTAGAGGAGTTCTTCTTCTCCTCGAGCACTTTTAATCTGCAGGAGCTTGAAAACACTCCTGCTCGGTTTTCAAATAACTTGAGCTCGGCGAAATCACTCTAATGAGTTAGGCTTTGGGACTTCTGGCGAGGAGTTCTTCTACTGCTCGAGCATTTTAATTGACTGGGGTTCGATGACACTCTGCTCTCGGTTTCC
Organism: Murraya koenigii; assembly: GCA_025617385.1. Classification (NCBI taxonomy): domain Eukaryota; kingdom Viridiplantae; phylum Streptophyta; class Magnoliopsida; order Sapindales; family Rutaceae; genus Murraya; species Murraya koenigii. Next base: position 23,520,859 of record CM046813.1, on the reverse strand, counting down.
AAATAACGCTTGGAGCTTGCAGCGTCACTTTAATGAGTTAGGCTTTGGGACTTCATCGTGAGGAGTTCTTCTCCTCGAGCCTTTTAATTGACTCGAGGTCTTACGATAATACTCACTGCTCGGTTTTCAAATAACTTGAGGCTTGGCGCAGATCACGCTTTAATGAGTTAGGCTACGGGACTTACATGCTGGGAGTTCTTCGCCTCCTCGGGCCTTTTAATCTGACAGGAGCTTCTGATGACACTCCTGCTCTGGTTTCAAATAACTAGGAGCTTGGCACAGTCACTCTAATGAGTTAGGCTTTGGGACTTCGGCCGAGGAGTTCTTCTTACGCTCGAGCACTTTTAATTGACGAGGGTCTTCGATAATACTCTGCTACTGGTTTTCAAATAACTGAGGCTTGGCAAATCACTTTAATGAGTTGGGCTACGGGACTTCGTGCTGAGGAGTTCTTCTTCTCCTCGAGCCTTTTAATCTGACAGAGCTTGAAAACACTCCTGCTCTCGGTTTCAAATAACTTGGAGCTTGACGCAGTCACTTCTAATGAGTTAGGCTTTGGGACTTCGGCCGAGAGTTCTTCTTACGCTCGAGCATTTTAATTGACTGGGGTTACGATGACACTCACTGCTGCGGTTTCCAAATAACTTAGGGCTTGGCAGCGTCAGCTCTAATGAGTTGGGCTTTGGGACTTCATGCTTGAGGAGTTCTTCTTACTCCTCGAGCACTTTTAATTGACTCGAGGTCTTACGATAATACTCCTGCTCTCGGTTTTCAAATAACTGAGCTTGGCGCGAATCACTTTAATGAGTTAGGCTCTGGGACTTCATCGTGAGGAGCTCTTCTTCTCCTCGAGCCTTTTAATCGACTAGAGCTTACGATAACACTCCTGCTCCGGTTTCAAATAACTCAGAGCTCGGCACGAGTCACTGCTAATGAGTTAGGCTTTGGGACTTCGGCCGAGGAGCTCTTCTTACGCTCGAGGCCTTTTAATTGACTCGAGGTCTTCGATAATACTCCTGCTCCGGTTTCAAATAACTTGGGAGCTTGCGCAGTCACTTCAATGAGTTAGGCTCTGGGACTTCTGGCAGAGGCTCTTGTACGCTCGAGGCTTTTAATTGACTCGAGGTCTTGATAATACTCTGCTACGGTTTCAAATAACTTGGAGCTTGGCGAATCACCTAATGAGTTAGGCTACGGGACTTCGTGTGAGAGCTCTTCTTCCATTCTTTATTTTGAACTTGCATTATAAATCTTGTTCTTATTTTATATACATTTGTACTTTTACATATCCGTCTTGGGATGAAATATTTACATTAGCATTTCAATACAAGAAAACCTATTGAAAATACTTCCTCGTGAGTTGCGCTGCTCCATGGCCTCTTGACCTCTCGTCCATCCGGATGAGCCGCACCAGATGCTCCGGTCCCGCTAGTTGAGTGACTCGATATGGACCTTCCCAGTTTGGTCCAAGTACACCTTGTCTTGGGTCTTTTGTGCTCTGGTTAACTTTCCTCAATACCCAATCACCCACCTGGAATCGGCGAATGTGTACCTTCTGATTGTAATAACGAGCCACTCTTTGTTGATATTCTGAAATCTTGGCAGCTATCCTTTCTCTTTTTTCTTCCAGCAAGTCCAGGCCTGCACACATCTGCTCGTTGTTTTGCTCCTCGTTGAAGTGTTCTGTCCGGTGTGTCCCCATTCCTATCTCAGCGGGAACCACTGCTTCGTGTCCAAATGCCAAGGAGAATGGGGTCTCTCCAGTGGCCGTTTTGTGTGTGGTTCTGTAGGCCCACAAGACACCAGGCAGCTCATCCACCCAAGCCCCTTTTGCTCGCCCCAGCCTTGTCTTCAAGAGGCGTTTTATAGTTTTATTCGCGGCCTCTACTTGCCCATTGGCCTGTGGGTGTGAGGGAGAGCAAAACTTCAACTCTATCCCCAGGTTCTGACAGAAGTCTCTGAACTTGCCATTATCAAACTGCCTCCCATTATCGGTGACCAATGCATGGGGAATCCCATACCTGCAAATCACATTCTTCCAAATGAAATCAGTGGTTTTACCTTCCGTGATGCCGCCTCAAGGCTCCCACTTCGACCCATTTGGTGAAATAATCAATCGCGACTATAGCATGGGTGGCGGATGCTCTCCCTTTCGGCAGTGGCCCAATCAAATCTATTCCCCACTGAGCAAATGGCCATGGCGAGTTCATCGCCGTAAGGTTCTCCTGAAGGTCGAGTCGGTGATTAGCAAAGCTCCGGCGCTCTTGCAGCCTCGCCTTCTCCCGAGCATCTTGGTGCACGCGGGCCAAAATACCCTTGCCTCAAGGCCTTGAAAGCCAAGGACCTCGAACCGGAGTGATTTCCACATACTCCCTCGTGTAGCTCTCGGAGGACGTAATCAGCCTCCTCTTGGTCTAAACACCGCAGCAAAGGGAGAGTGTACCCCCGTCATATAAGACCCCATCGATGAGAGTGTACCGGCCGCTTTGCACCTCAATTTCCTTGCTCGCTTCTTATCACCGGCACCGTCCCTTCCTTGAGGTAGAGATGATCGACCGCATCCGTGTGTTGCTCGTTGTTAGGTTCATCACCTCGTCCTCCCGCTCGATACTCGAGCGGTGTTTTGACTTCGAGAGGGATAGATTTTGAAACTCGGGGTCCGAGGTGGCTGCCATGCGAGCTATCATATCTCGCTCGAAAATTCTTCCCCTGGATCCGCTCCACCTCGACGACTCGGAAATTTTTCATTACACGCCTTACCTTCCAAGGTAGGCATCCATCTTCTCCCTTTGCTCGAAAGCTCTCGCCGAGGTGATTAGTTATCAACCGGGAGTCCGCTCTAAGCTTTATTTCCTCTCGCTTACTACCGAGGCGAGCTTCAAGCCCGCTATTACAGCCTTCATATTCGACTCGATTGTTGGTGACTTCGAACTCTAATCTCACAACAGATTGCATCTCCGCCTCCTCCGGACCTTCGAGCACCACCCCGCCTCCCGCCTCCCGACCTCCACAGTGATCCATCTACCGTGACTACCCATGTTTTGGTCAAGCCTCGGAGCTTGACGAGGGTTCGCCTCCGCCTCTTTTCCCTCGCTGCACTCGACCACGTAAGCTCGGCTAAAGATTGTGCTTTTATGGTCGCTCGGGGTTGGTAATTAAGGTCAAACTCGCTAACTCCATCGACCATTTAACCAACCTTCCAGAGGTCTCGAGCTTGTGTAGAGTTTGCCTCGAGGGTCTGGTTAGTCAAGACCACCACCGAATGTGCTTGAAAATAAGGCCTCGACTTTCGGTCGCCGTGACTGTGGCTAGAGCCCACTTCTCCATGGTTGGATACCGAGCTTCGCTTCCAAGAACGCCTCGCCGTGTAATACATGTGGTACTCGTACTCCCGATTCCTCCCTTATCGAATCGAGCTTGTTGCCCATTGGGATACGGCCAAGCATGTAAACAAGTACCTCTCCCGCTCGAGGTGTTGACATGAATCTGAGCTTTTAGCAAATACTCTTTCACTGCTGAACGCCTCCTCGCATTCTAAGCGCCCATTTCGCCTTCTCCGCCCTTCTTCATTTCCGGAAGAAGACTCTGCGATTTATCGATGGCTCGAGATACGAACCCGCTGAGGGACGCTAGCTTGCCGGCCGACTCAGATCTCCTCGAGGTTACGAGGGACCTCATTTCTATCACCGCCTCGATCTTCTCCTGATTGGCCTCAATCCCCGTGACTCACCATAAAGCCTAGGAATTTTCCCGAACTCACTCCAAAAGCACATTTTCTGGGTTTAACTTCATTCTAGACTTCCTTAGGAGGGCTAAGGTCTCCTCTAGATGCTTTACATGCTCCTCCGCTGCCTCTAGACTTGGTGATCATGTCATCTACATATACCTCCATAGTCCGACCGATCAATGGCTTGAAAACCTTATTCACTAGCCTCCGATACGTTGCCCTCGCATTCTTTAGGCCGAAGGCATGACCTTGTAGCAATACGATCTCGATTGGTGATGAAAGTCGTACACTCCTCGTCTCGATTGGTGCATGGAATTTGGTTATATCCCGAGAATGCATCCATGAAGCTAAGCAACCCGTGTCTCGCCGTAGAGTCCACCAGCTGGTCTATCTTTGGTAGTGGAAAGCTATCTTTCTAGGCAGCCTTGTTCAAATCTGTGAAATCAACACACATTCTCCATTTCCCATTTGCTTTCTTCACCAAGACTACATTCGAGATCCATTCGGGTAGGACACCTCCGTGATGAATCCCGCTTCAGCAGCTTTTCAACCTCGCAGCTTGATGGCTTCAGTATCTCTCCCGGTTCACGCACCTCCTCTTCTCGCTTTACCGGCCTAGCATCTCTCCAGATCGCCACCGTGACACGCCACCTCCGGGTCGATCCCGTGCATATCATCATGCGTCCATGCGAACACATCTCGCGGTGCTCGCAGGCATTCCACCAACTTTTCCTTCAACGGCTCGCTAAGGCTCGAGCCGATCTCGACCTTCTTCCTGGGGTCATCTGCTCTCACCTCGAGCTCCTCCAGCCTTCTCACCGGCTCTTGCCTTCCGTTCCTCGATTCCGCCTCGTGTCTAGCGAGGTAATCGCGATTGTTTCTTTGGCGACCATCGTGATAGCAGCTCCTCGCCACCCTTTGTCGCCTTTCACGACCCCTATAGCCCCATTTACTCGATACTTTAGGGCTAGGTAATGGGTGGACACCACGCATTGGTCGATCCTCATAAATGGCCTCCCAGAATCGCTCGATATGGGTCGATTTCATCTACCACCACGAAATCCAAAGATCATGTTCTTCTCGAAAGGTTTCGAGCCCATGGTTACCGCCAACTTGATGATTCCTAGAGGTATTAGCTTTCCTCCCGAACCCCTTCAAGGAAGTGCTCAGATGCTCGAGGCTCGCTACCGCTATTCCTAAATCCTCGAGTGTGGATTTAAAAGAATATCTATCGAGCTCCCGAATCAACCAATATTCGGTCAACTTCCTTATTCGCTACATTGGCTTTAACCACTGTAGCATCTTCGTGGGGTACAAAGACCCCTCTTCATCTTCATCTCGTCCACATGATTGGCACCGCCGAACCTTGGCCTTCTTGGTCGCAGGAGCAGATGAACAGGACTTCTACCGGCAATGCAGATATCTCGCAATAATTTTTCCGGCCCCGTTAGAACTTCCTACCATCGTTGGACCACCCGAAATTACTCTCGTGGATGGCGGTTCAGATCTATTTCATAGGCCCGGTCACCTTCCTCACCGTTGTTCAACCACCGGTGCCCTCCTTCTATTAACTCATCCGGTATCGATTTCTAACTAAATCTTCTACCGGTTTTTCAAATCACCAGCACCGTGATGTGGTGTGACCATGGTCTCCATGGAAACGGCAGAATCGCCTCGCTCCGCCTCGCCGGTCAGGCGTGGTCATCTGCGGCTGGAGGGCTCGAGCAGTCCACGCCTCGCCCACTCGAAGTATCTCTTCAAGAGATACCTTCAACTTCAGATATCTGTCTCGTAAGCGTGGCTCTGCTCCACTACTTGACCGCCCCTATCCTCGGAAGCTTCGCTGGGGTGGCGATGAACGATCACCCCAGTATGGCTCACTTCAGTCTACTCGGTGGCTGGTCATGGCATGTATGGCCATCATGACGCCGGTATTCTCTCGTGATCCCGGCCTGAGACTCGCGGGGTGGTTGGGGAACCATCCGCGGTGGGGAACTCTCCGACACGGGTCAGGCTGTGGCTGCCTTGGTCCCTCGTCGCCTTGAGCCTCATGTCCCTAGGCAGACTCCCTTCTCCTTCCGCCTTGCTCCGAGTGACTTGTTCACTCCTCACCTAGCACCTTTTCTTCTTCAATTACCATGTCCAGCTTTTATTTGTTCAGCACGCGTCCGAATATGAACGGATCGAAGGACTCCGCAGTTATACCATGGTCTCCCCATCCGAACACCCTCTTTAATCCCTTAGAGCTTGGGGATGGTTGAACGCACCAAGATCTAGGACCGATCTACGGTATCTTTTGATAAACTCCCGAGGGACTCCCTTCTTTCTCGCCTCACCTCCGACGACCCATCATGTCATCCTCGGGGTCACCGCTACCGAAATTGTTCCGCGAACTCCCCGCACATCTGCTCAAAACTCAAGATACTTCCCGTGGAGCCTCACAGTACCATTCTCTCGCCCTTCCTCAAGAGTGATCGGAAGGCCCCGCACCTGCTGTGCACGATGCACCTTGCACCTCGCCGTGTCATCGAACCGCCTCACGTGTACTAATGGGTCACTCTTTCCGAATATTGCAGATCCGGAAGCGAAAGTCACGTGGGATCGTGACACCCATAATCTCCGAGGAGAGAGGAGATTCATTGTCCAAAGATTATTCGCCAGCTTGACTCTTTCTGCCTCCAAGATCTTCCACCACTTGCGCCTAACTGCTGCACCTCTCCCTCCAACTCCTCCGCGACGAGAGGTCAGTGCCTCCTCGCAAATGTTGGCGAGACCCCTTCCTCCATGTTTGTTTCTTCTCTCACCGCAACATTTGGTGCCCTAGGTCTTGGGCTTCATCTCCGCGTTTTCCCGAACATGAGCATTCCTCGACCGGACTCCGGACATCGCTGCGTGCTTTTCTCTCGTCCTTCCCCGAATTCTTGTAATGTGGAGGTCATAACTTCGATCTGTTTTTCCATCCGATCCATCCTTTCCTGGATCTCCCTGTTCTGGGCCTCATTGGCCACTTCTCTCAGAGTCATCGATTCTTCAGGACTTACTCCTCTTCGGCTGTTTCCCCTCATCGTTGTGTTTTGTGTGTCTTCAATGTATTAGGAAATCAGGCTTTTTGTGCCGATCCCCACAGACGGCGCCAAAAGATGTTGATGCAGATTTTCCCGCGTGCCTCAACAGTGCTTCGAACCTTCCAACAGTACCTCCAAACAGCTCGCTAAGGAACGTCCCGAACCTTCCGTCATGGTTTTAAACAAGACTCGATCCTTCCGCTCGCGATAAGTTCGAGCGGATTGCCTCCTTTGATCCGGGTCCACTGCCTTCTTCGAATAGTGATTTCCTGACCGCACTCACGTAAAACCGGGTCGGGGTCGCCGAGCGCTTCCTGCGAAAACCCTCCGACGCTCAAGTCAAGAATCAGGTTTCTCTTTTGGTATCTCCCTTAGTGAGGAGACCTGAAAGATGAAAGGGGTATTATTTCGCCCCCCCTTTTTGGATGTAAATGGTGTTTTTTAGAGAAAGTCAGATGAGAGAAATTTGGAAAGGAAGAACCTATGTCCAGTTACAGAGAATCCAACTTCTCTTTTTGTGAATTCGAAATGCCAACCCTTGAGAATCAAATTCTTCAACCCCCGTGCCGTTCTTCTTCATTTCCTTTTATACTCTATTTTTCCCGCTCTTTTCCTTTCCAGGCTGTCCACTCCCACGCTAGTGGTATCTGGGTCCCTCTGACAGTCAGGTTTGGCGGAATATTCCCTAGGGATGAGCGGCTGTTCCCTTAATCCAATTCACGTGGCCAGATCACCATGTCGGGCAAGCGTGCAAGGAATGATGACACCTTGGTGGCACGTGCCGACCGCCGACAACAGTGTCATCTCTCCACCATGTGGGACCCTTGTCAGACATCAAAAGGTGTGCCAGGATTCACCTATGTTACACTAATTGCATATAACAAATAGACCACATAAAACCCTTAATCCGTTGGGATTTAATTGCCTTGGTGCTAGATGCAATTGAGAAAAAATTTGAATAAAATATGGTTGCAAAGGCAACCTAGCACTTAACTTCAAACACTCGATATATAGGGTGATATATCCACGAAGAGGGCGGTTAGGAGTGTTATTTTTGCTTGAAAGGCGAAGGTTAATGCTATTAGGAATGCAATACATCTCCCTGATTTTATCTAAGTCCTTTTGAGATGTCTCAAACCTCATATAGTCAATGGCAAATGACTCAACCTCTAACCTATGACCAGCCTTCTGTTTTTTACCTCGTCTAGACTCCTCAATGATTTTATCCTCGGCAAAATCATCAACAACATTAGTAATTTGGTTAGGACTTGGGTTTCCTACCATATTCTCTTTATCAGACTTGGAATCGCTAGAGGAAGAGGATTCCTCAAGGGATATTATTCTACCTTTTTTTAATTGCAGACATTTTTCAGAAGGATTAATGGCTTCCCTATAAGCTACTTCTATCAGATATCATAAATCTGAACTATAGTTCATAAAGATAGAAATTAAATAAGCCTAAACAAAAGATAACAAGGACAAAAAGAAGAAGGTCTAAGGATTTATACTTGAGAATAATTCGGTAGGCATTAATCGCAATAACCGCAACTGGAAAGAAGATTTCTTATAGGTAGTAAGAGTTAGCTTTGACCAATTTGAGGAAATAGAAGAAAAAGGGGCGATGAATTTAGGAACTTATAAAAGAAGTAAAATGATCATCTCAAAAGACGGTACGTTATATAAAATAACACGTCTATTCAAAGAATCACCTCTTCAAATTCAAACGAGAGCCCGAAATAATCAATGACACTCACATTAAATATAAAACGACTAAAGAGAGGGTCGTAGAAGGCGGGATAAAATGAAAGGGCACCTTAAATCTACTCAATTTGATAATTTATAGTCTTATCTCGTCTCACTCTTAATACTAGAAACTATGGGACTTGTGTTTGGGAAATAAAAAGCACATCTGCTCAAGGTCGACCCGACCAAAAACAGAAACACTAATCACTAATGTAAAGGCACTTATGTTCGAGATTAAGCTAGCTAAAAGTAAGAACTTCCACTTTGTTCGAGACTAGTAAGCATGAGTAGGAACATTCATTGCCAGCCGAGCGAGTTCTTATTGTGTTATAGGCTGCGCCAAGAGTAGAGTATAAACCAGGTCCTCAAGCAAAACTTAAGTGTGGCAGCTTAAGCCCATAGGAAAAATCGGTTAAATGACTCTCTCAGAGAATAGGGGTGTAACTCCTAAGTACGATTAACTTTCATCATGATGACCAAATAACTGTCTCAAAATGGATGGGTACGTGGGAAGTTAAGAACATGCATTACCAGATTAACGGCGATGAATTGAAGACTTAGATAAATACCTCAGAAAAAATAGGGGAAAATGGTTAGACCTTTGCTATACAAAATCGAAAAAAAAAATCATACAGAAAAAAAGGGAGTGAGCCTCTGTATTATTTTTCCTTTTTAAAAGAAAATTCCTAAGAGTTAAACCTGATCACTAACTTGAGTATCGGAAGGTCTTCACCGAAAAAATACCTGGTGATCTCTGACATTTTTCTGTGAGCGTAAGTTAGAGGCCATCATCTATTTCCAAAATCAAAGAAATTCGAGTCTTAGCTAAAGAATCTGCTCGAGAGAGAAGCGACTAGATTTCAGCTTCAACATATACATATATATATATATATATATATATATATATATATATATATTAAAATAATATCAATGTTGTACAATAATGATGTCATCATAGCATTTATTTTACTCATATATCTGTTGGATATTCCCATATAGGGATAACAAAAGTTTACCGCCACTATAAGGCATGGCGGGACCCCCTTCTATATATATATATATATATATATATATATATATATATATATATATCTAAACAACTCTAATAATGTAATCTACCCATATGCTTTGTCTTCCGCTTTTAACTTCGATTTGTCTTCATTCTCAATATATACTTATAATAAAAAATATATATAATAATTAAGTTAAAAATTAATATAATAAAATATAATTTACATAAAATTACATTTAGGAAACATTAAGATAAAATATGAGTTATGAGCATGTTAATTTACAGTTTAAGTGATAGAATAATAATTTAAACCTTTATAAAATATACATTTTCTAGTGCTAATTAAAGCCCCTTGGCAATGTCTTTGGGACATGTTATATGGACAATCGAGGGCTCCAGTCTCCAATGACCCATTGGGAATCGCGAGACTAGAGTAGAAAATGGTAAGAAGTCAAGAGTTCTTCCTTCGAGATACTCCATGGCTTACGCCTCAAATACTTCATGACCGGAGCCTTAGAAGATTGCGGATGCTGGGTCTCCGATTATAAGGGCCTTACTTATGGAAAATCGAGCTAGCAATACAAACTCTACTATCATTTAGGAGTCGATTGCCCAGGATATCGTGGCTCAAGATTCTAGGGTTCGTGAACCTCAGAATCAAAGTCTTTATCCAGCATCCACCGGCTTCCAATCTATGATGGATGATTTTTGCAAAATGATTTTTGATGAAAGCATAAATTTTAGGCATACTATGAGTTACAATTCTCATACTGATGAGGTTGGTAGTTCTAACGAGCACTAGCGAATAATGACTGCATTTTTTTCTCCACCTGAAGATACCGGGAGAATTAACCCAATTTTAGTGTTACAAGTCAACATTCAAAGAAAAGCATTAAATTACTACTTTGCCAAAAATATCATAAGAAATAATATAGCCATTTGCATTAGTCATTTTTTTCATGTTTCTTGCGTTATGTTATGCCTTAATTTATTTCTTTTGTTGTTGTATTTATTTATCTTATCTGGAAGTTTTGGTTTATGTCCTCCTCCGTATTTTTTATTATTTGTCTAAATGACATGCAGGAATCCCACTTATATGGTGGTTTAAAATTTAAAAAAAAAATTGCATCATGTTTGAAATCAAAATAATCTCTAACAAATTGTTTCATTCTTTAACCATTTTCCATTGTATCCTCTATATCACTTTCTTAAAGGATAGGATTGATTTTACATCAATAAACTATCAATTTTTTTTAAAATTAAAAACCATTTTCAATCTTATATAAAAACACAAGATTTAAAGCCAAGATATGTCCATCACTGAGTGTTTACTTCAGCAATTTTAATTTTTTTTTTATGGTTTGATGGTGAACTAAAAATAATTAAAAAAAAAAGAGACTGTTTAACCTTATTTGAATTTGAGATTTTATATAACAAATTTGGCCTCTGGCGTGCGTTAACAAATGAAAATCATGAATTTAATATAATTTTTGTGAGTAAATTAGTTTCTTTGAATGTTCTCTCGAAGTTTATAAATTATTTTTAAAGTCGTTTTATCTTTCTCTTTCAAATAAAATTTTAGCAGCTAAAACTTTCTTCTTCCCTCTCTTTTGATGAGAGAGGAGAAAAATTATCAATCTCATCTTTATATTAATAACAAATGTTTGCCAATTTTTTATTTTTGTTAGAGTTTTTTACTCTTTTCTATGATAGTTCTATTGCTACTCACTCAAGATTTTTGTAGAAATTTTATCTTTGTTATTATATAATGAACTTTTTCCTTTATTTATCAGTATTATTGTGGGGGATCTTTCTCTAGTTTTTAAGTGGACGGATGGATATCAACATATTTTATTATGAACCATTGTTTGCACTGTTTAGATCTTATTTTTATAGTTAATTATTTCTCTTTCAACAATCAGAGTTCTATCAATATATAAGATGCACTTTATTAGTACAAATCAACTATCATCCCGACACGCTCATCTAAAGATTTTATTCCCTATTAGTCATTTTGACTACTCTCCTGTTTTGGTACTAATAAGAAGTGTTGATGTAGAAATTTGGTCAAGCTCGTTATTGCTACCAAGTCTCTATACTAGCACTTAAATTTGTTTGGTTGGGGAATGACACTGTTTGCACTTCTTTACTTTGAACAAATATTAACTTCCTTGAACTCCTCTTGGCCAAGTTTTCATGCACTCACAAATAAATTGTTAAGTTCATCGAATGTTTTTTGACAAAAAACCTCCAACACTCAAGTCAGTAGTAGGGTTCTTTGGGGAAAAATTTTGTGCCACATTTCTAATAGCTTAATTATTATATTTTCACCAATCAAAAAAAGACTAGAAGGGAAAAAAGTTGTAAATAATGAAAAGTTTAGGTTTTTCGAGAGACAAAGCTTACCCTAGTATTCAAGTGTACAATTCTTAGTTAATGCGTCGTTTACAAAGCCATTATTGAACTACCGTTTAAGTGGTAAATTGATATGCCGGTTATGAGGCAATGATTGATTAACGGTTGCAACACGTAAATGAGTGTAACCTTTGTGCCTTAACTCCCTGAGGAGGGCTCATTGGTTGACCTTTGACCGATCTTGACTCGACCTAATTTTGGTCTCTTTTTAATCTCCTTGACATTTACAAGAACTTAACTCACTTGAGCTATTGTATTCTTAATCTCCCTAACAAGGATAGTTCGTTCGATCATATTTAAGGTTTATGTAACTTTCTATGCTATTGAAGAGCATTATAGTCTTCTAAGTTATTCTTGTCAATATGTCTTGAACTATTTCAATGTAATCTTACTTGACATGAAATATGTATATTTGGCATATATTTAATCCCAAGAAATATGTCTATTCTCCTCCTTTTATTTTTCCTTTCTAAAATTCTTGAGCTTAGTGGTGTTTCCTTTTCATAATTTTCAATCTAACTTTCTTTTGTAATTGAAAAAAATAGTAACTATTTATAAGATTTTATTTTATTTGGGTGGGCCAGCATGTAAAGCATATTTATTTTTTAATTATTTTTTTAATTACATTTAACTTTTTACGATGTTTTATCTTTATTTAGGTGTGGATAACCTATTTTTATAAAATCAAAATAACTAATCAAATTAAAAAGAATTAGGCTTTTAGACCGGGGACAATTGTAAATTTTTCAAATCCATGTGGGTTTTTCATAGTTTTGAAACTCGAGATAAAGTACTTCAATAAATTTATCACGAATAAATTTTGAAATTCTTCTTTAAAAGAATCTAATATCCAGTTAGGTCATTCTCACCTAGTCCTAGAAAAGCCCATATGTTTAATATTGAATTGTTGTGAAATAAAAAAAGTCTTGCTGAAAAATAAAATTTATAATATTTAGTAAATGTGATTTTTTTAAAAAGGTAAATACGTACGAATTCAATAATTTTAGAATATTAATTTTGATAAAATAATAAGAGTAATGAAGATTATTATTATTATTATTTTATCAAATATGAAACTACCTTAATTTTAGTATATTTATCAGATATTTTAATATCATAATTTAAAAATCAGAGTTGTTAAAAAGTAATATCAAGTACGCTCTTTTTGGGTGAGCTTAATCAAATATTAAATTCATTGATTTGAAAATCAGTATTAGTCACCTCGACTAAGTGAATACAAGAACAACAGTTATAAATTTGGGCTTGACACGAGATCTTGAGCCCCCAGTCCTCTATTAGACTGATCTTAACTCAAGCCACACAACAAGCAATGATGGTTTAATTTATTCCATATTTAGGAAAAATGGAATACACATGATAATAGAATCTTTTTTTTTTTTTTTATAGTTTTGTTGACACCAATATTTAAGATTTTGTTAAGATATTCAACCATAAATATTCCCAAAATGCTATTTTTTAAAACAATTGTAAGATTGTATGAAATCAAAAGTATTGTTAGAAAGAGAGAAAACCAGATGTATATTATTTCAAAGAAAAACCATTATGTATAGACTCAAGGATTTAGTGAAATAAAGAAGGATTGTAGTATCCTATAAATACTTTGGATTGGGCTTGAGTTGCGTTTAATGTCGATCCAAACCAACCCAAATATTTTACAACCTAACCTAATCCTGATTTTTTTTTTTTAATTTTGGGTTTCCATTGAATTTTCCTTCTAGTGTAAATGTCTTATAATTTCAATAAATTATAAAGAGTAATATTAGGTATTCTAATAAAGATAGAGCGTGATGCTTGTTCCTGTTTCATGAATTCACCTGCTTTGTACCGTGTGTTCTCTCTGTAGTACCATCGGTTCTTGCTGTCTCAGTTAGTTTCTGGTAATTCTGTAGATTCATTTGTTAGTGATCTTGATTAGGAATGAAGCAACATTTGAATACTGACCAAAAAAAAAAAAAAAGGAAGGCAAAAATTCCAATAAATGTAGACATTATTGTTGAAAAGCTGTACAAGTGATTGGTATCCGCCCTTTCATTACATAGGATGATGATGATATATATATATATATATGAAAGTTTAGGAACAATAATTTCTCCATTCATCACTTATGATCTCAAAAATGATATGAAAGATTTATCGATTCTGGATATTGATCCTCTTAATTCCTACTGCGAAGAGAACTCCGAAGAGCACTGCAAAGGCAGCAACAGCAGCAGCAACTACACCAGAAATTCATGTTTGAAATCAAAATAATTTCTGACAAACTGTTTCACCACTTTCCATTGTGTCCTCGACATCTCCAGACTATGAAGCAAACAATCCATACATGGTCCAAGCTACAGGATTTGCCCAATAGTACCATCTCCACCATTCAGGAATCCTCTGTCGTTTGACAAGTTGAAAGATAAGAAAAGAAATAGCTACATAGTTTCGGAAAGCTATGAAATCCTTCCAGCATCTTGAATAGAAATGGGAAAACAATACTTACAGATCTTGGTATTATAAACCCTGAAAAGACGTTCCACAGCCAATAAAATAAAGCGGAAACAATGGCAGCAATGTGGTGGTTTGGTGTCATAGCCACTGTCATCATGCCATAGAAGGTGAAGTACAATAAGGTTAATAACATAAAGAACAAATACCAAAAGAAATTGGCCGCCGTCCATTCAAACCCAATCATAGCATCTACTATAACACCATACACTACTGACAGAACAAATATGTAAGGTATCTCAATCATATAACCTGAAGATTAGAAAAATAAAGTATATCAGTAAAGAAACACAATTCATTTTGAGAAGTAAAACAATTATATATAATGCATCAAAAAAATTACTTGTGCAAATACATATAGCATGCCGGAGTACATTCCAGCGCCTTTTTCCCTATAAAAGACTGCCCTTTCAACAGCTACTACTGGCTGCACTGGTGAGCAATATTGAGCGCCAACGAAGAAAACAGCAATGTACATTGAACCCATTGCATTAAACAGATCTTGGTTCCGTTTCCTACAAATTTAAAATGTCAAAATTAAGATTAAACGGAATATCCAACTACAGGAATGCGAATAACATTTAAGTATATGGTGGATTTTGCCAGTATGACCAGTGTTGTTTCCACAACCAAGCCATTAACTGCATGAAAAATGACCGAGAGTACTGAGTAGGAAAATAGAGGTCTTTTGAACCCGGAACAGGCCTGCTTAATTCTTCAATGAGTGCTTTGTTTCTCCTGGAACATATGGCATACATCAGCGTCAATTTGAGCTAAACAAATGACGGTAAACATAGTAGTACAATCACAATTATTAGTACACCTGTATAAGTCTGAGAGTTAGTGAATATTATGAAAATCAACCCCCAAAGCTAATTCTTGTGATCTAGCTGTAACTTCTAACACCCAAGTTGCAACCCAGCAACCATCTTTAATTTTTTCGACTCCAGGAATTTCCTTCACAAGATTAAATGTATGTGCATCCGCTATTTTCATATGTAAAGTCAATTTATAATGTGATTTCAAGTTAGATTTCCTTTGAAATATGAGAATGTACAACATGCCATACTTCCAAATAGCTGAGTAGATCGCAAGAATAGTGACCCAGAGGCCCAAAATAAATCTCTTGTCCCCCTCGCTTCTCTAGGAGTAGCTGCAATGCATTGTGAAATGATGATAATCAACATGCAGGTAACGAAAGGAAAAAGTAAAGGAAAAATCTTTTGACTCCTTTAATCCAGTATTTGATATTTCTTACCTCATCAAAGGATTCAAATATGTCAATGCATGGTTGATGGATCATGCAAAAGACTGTTCTACCAGTTTCTACTGTGTTTTTAACAGTTCTCGTAACATTTGCAGCAGCCCTTGCATCCAGCCCTGATGTTGGCTCATCCATAAATATGATGGACGGGTTAGCCACGACCTCAACCGCGATGGTAAGTCTCTTACGCTGCTCTGTTGACAGACCACTTACACCAGGCAAACCAACTAGTGATTGTTGTTTGGGTAAAATATCAGACAGGCCCCTAAAAGCCCTTCCTGGTTTATGGGGTAAATATCAGACAAACCCCTCGAAGCCCTTCCGGCTCAAGCAAGACTCCTGATGGTAACCTAGCCCGAGCAACCCCTCGGCTCAAAGCCGGTCAAGGTCGAGAGCTCCTTGCTCGCCGAGGTCATCCTTCCGGTCAAAGATGGTCAAGGTCGAGAGCTCCTCGCTCGCTCGAGGTCATCCTTCTGGTCAAAGCTGGTCAAGGTCGAGAGCTCCTTGCTCGCCGAGGTCATCCTTCCGGTCAAAGCCGGTCAAGGTCGAGAGCTCCTTACCCGCTAGAGGTCATCCTTCCGGTCAAAGCCGGTCAAGGTCGAGAGCCGAAGCACATCGCCTCCCGCCGCAGAGATCCACGAGCACACCGGAGAAGACCCGACCTGAGGCAACCCGACCCGTTATCTTAGAATCTCGCACACCTTTTGATGTCCGACAAGGGTCCCACATGGTGGAGAGATGACATCGTTGTCGGCTGGTCAGCGACGTGCCACTAAGGTGTCATCATTCCTCGCACGCTTGCCCGACATGGTGATCCGCCACGTGCATCGGATTAAGGGAACAACCGCTCATCCCTAGGGAATATTCCGCCAAACCCGATCGTCGGAGGGACCCGGATACCATTAGCGTGGGAGTGGACAGACTGGAAAGGAAAAGAGCGGGAAAACAGCAGTATAAAAGGAAACGAAGGAGAACAGCACAAGGGTTGGAACTCTAATTCACGGAGAGGTTGAAGAATTTGATTCTAAAAGGTTGGTTGGTTGGAACTTCGAATTCACGAGAGGTTGAAGAATTTGATTCTAAAGGTTGGTTGGTTGGCATTTCGAATTCACAAAAGAGAGGTTGGATTTTCCAATTCACGAGTTCTTCCTTTTCAAATCTCTCTCATCCGATTCTCTCAAAAACACCATACTTATCCAAAAAGGGGCGATATAATACCCTTTCATCTTTCCGGCCTCCTCACCAGCGGAGATACCAAAAAGAGAAACCCGATCATCGACTTGAGCGTCGGAGGGTTCTCGCCGGAAACGCCCGACGACCCTCGACCCGGTTCAGTGAGTGCAGTCCGGAAATCACCGTTCGAAGAAGACAATGGACCCGGACAAAGGGCAATCCCGCCGAGCTTGTCGCGAGCGTAAGTATCGGCATCGCTTGAATCCATGAGCGTAAGGTTCGGACGCTCCCGCCGAGCTGCTTGGAGGTACTCGCTGGAAGGTTCGAAGCACCGCTGAGGCACGCGGAAAAAGTGCATCAACATCTTTTGGCGCCGTCTCGTGGGATCGGCACAAAAGCCCGATTTCCTAATACATTGAAGACACAAAAACACAACGATGAGGGAAACAATCAAGAGGTGCAAGTCCCGAGGAATCGATGACTCGAGAGAAGTGGCCAATGAGGCCTGTAATGCAGGAGATCCGGGAAAGGATGGATCGGATGGAAAAACAGATTGAAATTATGACCTCCCATTACAAGAATTCGTGGAAGGACAGAGAAAAGCCTCGCAACGATGTCCCGAGTCCAATCGAGGGAATGCTCATGTTCGGAAAACGCGGAGATGAAGCCCAAAGACCTTGGGCACCAAATGTTGCAGTGAGAGAAGAAACGAACATGGAGGAAAGGGGTCTCGCCAACATTTGCAGGAGACGACCCCAACATCTCGTAGTGGAGGAGTTGGAGGGAGAGGTACGCAGATTAGCGCAAGTGGTGGAAGATCTTCTGGGAACCGAAAGAGTCCAAGTCGGCGAATAATGCTCGGACAGATGAATCTCCTCTCTCCTGAGATTACGGGTGTCACGATCCCACGTGACTTTCGCCTCCTGGATCCGCAATATTCGGGAAAGAGTGACCCATTAATACACATAGAGCGGTTCAATGACCCGACAGGGGTGCAAGGTCCGCCGCCAAGACAGAGGTGCAGTGGCCTTCCCGCTCACTCGAGGGAAGGGCGAGAGAATGGTACCGCAGTGCTCCACTGGGAAGTATCTCGAGTTTTGAACAGATGTGCGGGAGTTCATGGAACAATTTCGGGCGCAGTGACCCCGAGGATGACATGATGGAGTCGCCGGAGGTGAGGCAAAAGATGGGAGTCCCTCCGGGAGTTTATCAAAAGATACCATAGATTGGTCCTAGATCTTGGTGCGTTCAACCATCCCCAAGCTCTGAGAGGATTAAAGGATGGGATCCGGATGGGGAGATCATGGTATAACCTGCGGAGTCCTTCGATCCGTTCATATTCGGATGCGTATGAGCAGGTGAAACTGGATATGGAAATCGAAGAGGAAAAGGCTGCAAAACTGAGGAATTAACAGGACCGAGAACGCACTCGGTTGGCTCATCCAGACGAACGAAGAGTCAAGAGGCCGTGGAACGCACAAGTCCTGAAGAAGTATTTCCGGTAAGTCCCCTTGTATTATAAAATGTTAATATAAGATTTCGTCCCAAGATGGGATATGTAAAAGTACAAATGTATGTAAGAATGAGAAAAACATTCATAATGTAAGCTCAGGATGAAGAGCAAAGGTTTAAGAAGAGCTCCTCGGCATGAAGTCCCAGAGCCTAACTCATTAGGCGGGACGGTGCCCAGCTCGGGTTATCTGAAAACCAGAGCAGGAGTATTATCTGAAGACCTCGAGTTAATTAAAAGGCTCGAGCAGAAGAAGAGCTCCTCGGCATGAAGTCCCAAAGCCTAACTCATTAGAGCGATGGCGTGCCGAGCCTCAAGTTATTTGAAAACCGGAGCAGTGAGTATTATCGAAGACCTCGAGTCAATTAAAAGGCTCGAGCGGAAGAAGAGCTCCTCGGCCGAAGTCCCGGAGCCTAACTCATTAGGCGGGATCGGTGCCAAGCTTCGAGTTATTTGAAAACCGGAGCAGTGAGTGTCATCGTAACCTCGGTCAATTAAAATGCTCGAGCGTAAGAAGAACTCCTGGCCGAAGTCCCAAAGCCTAACTCATTAGGCGGGACTGTGCCGAGCTCGAGTTATTTAAAACCAGAGCAGGAGTGTTTTCGAAGCTCGGGTAGATTAAAAGGCTCGAGGAGAAGAAGAACTCCTCGGCATGAAGTCCCAGAGCCTAACTCATTAGGCGGGACGGTGCCTAGCTCGGGTTATTTGAAAACCAGAGCAGGAGTGTCATCAGAAGACCTCGGGTCAATTAAAATGCTCGAGCAGAAGAAGAACTCCTTGGCCAGAAGTCCCAAAGCCTAACTCATTAGAGCGGACTCGTGCCGAGCTCGGGTTATTTGAAAACCAGAGCAGGAGTGTTTTCAGAAGCTCGGGTAGATTGAAAGGCTCGAGGAGAAGAAGAGCTCCTATGCATGAAGTCCCAAAGCCTAACTCATTAGGCGGGACGGTGCCAAGCTCGGGTTATTTGAAAACCAGAGCAGGAGTATTATCAGAAGACCTCGGGTCAATTACTGGCCCGAGCCGGGGTTCAAAGGAACCCCTTGTCCAAAAGTCCCTAGGCCTAAGTTCGAGGCGGGACGTTGTCTAGCAAGAGCCAAATGCAGGCTCAAGCAAGTCAAATGAGCTCGTAATATAGACTTAAGGCTAACTTAGCCTAAGTCAGAGCAAAATTCTACCATGCATTCATAAATAAAAGATGTACAACACTTAGAAAATTTTTTACTTAGCAAGCACATTCAGAGTCAGTATATAGGGCATGAGAATGTATGCACAGGAGCAGTCAACAGAATTGTTCGAACATGTATCTTTTTATTTCTCTTGAAAATATTACATATGTAATATGTAAAAAAAAAAAAAAAAAAAGAGACAGAGTCCAAGTCACTCAAGACAGCAGAGAGGAAGAGCAAGATCAGCAGCAGTGGCGCCTTCAAGCAAGCAGGTGGAAGATCAGCATCTGCAGGAGCAGCAGCAGGAGCTTCAGCAGGAGGAGCATTGGAAGGAGAAGGAGCGAGTTCTCTTTCAACACCTTGGGGCTCTGATCGGGCAGCTTCAGGATTGCTCATGTACTCGGCTACATACCCTTCAACCCTGGTCATGTCGGCTTCGGGGTATGCCTTGCCAAAAGCATACATGAGGCATTCATAGCTGGAGTCCGCCCTAATCGTTGTACTTCAGTGAGCAAGTCGGACCTTCGTAGTGTCAACTGCTCTTGAAGACGAGCAGTTTCTCCCTCCAAGAGCTGCTCATAGCAAGACTTCTGAGTGTCCAGGTCCTTTCGAGCATGCTTCAGTTCGTTCTTGGTCTCACTCAACTCCTTCTCAAGCCCAGAAACCTTAGAGTCAGCCACTGCTGTCTTCTCTGCAAAATTTATATTTTCGTCCAGCAGTTTTTGATTCTCTTCCTTCTGCTCGTTCAAAGCCTGCTCCAAGCTCTGAACCTTTGCTTGAAGTTCCTCCTGGGAACTCAGAGTTATTTCGTTGAGCCTGGTTGCAGATGCCAAAGCTCGGGAGGAGAGTCACTGAAGATATCGAACAAAGACTCGAGGAGCATGTGTCTCTATCTCATTCGAAACCCGCTGGTCGCCTCTTCGTCAGAAGCTCCTATGGTAAGGCTCCTGAACGGCCTGGCCGACTGCTCCTCGCACACCATCTGGTTTGAGGACTAGCCGTGTCGCCAGCCCTCCGTCTCCCACGAGGAGGACCTCGCTCAGACGCTCGATCCGCCGAGCCAAGAAGGTGAGCTCGAGCTGGAGGAGGCGGAGCACCCGACTCGCCGCGGTCTTTTGATGTGCTCGCACCTTCGACTGTGCCCACACGCCTGCAACAGCCACAGATCCCGCCACCATCTCTTCGCCTGCTATTAAATTAGACTCCAAAAAGCTCCGAGGTGTCAACAATTCCCTACACGAACTTGCGTTTGCAAGAGCAGACTGCACACGTGCTTGAAGCTGACTGTTAATTGAATAAGAAGCACCCGTGAGGTCGCAGAAAACAACCAGAGCAAGACAATGAAAACAGACGCAAATAGAGGAACTAAAAATGAAATCCACAAGGCAGATAAATGACCTGGAATGCAGAAATGCCGCGGAACTGGAGGAACTCCTCGCTACGAAGTGCAGCGTGCCCCCACTCTCCCCAACGAAGAAGAATTTGCTCTTCCAGCTGCCACCGGAGGTAGGGAGATCAGCTGATGGGCTTCTACCCTTCAGTCGGAGGTAAGATAATACCAACCAAAGATCCTTCGGCTACACTTAAGCTCGGTAGAGGTGTCCGATTTCCCTACCAAGGGCTCATCCAGATCGCAACTGCTTCCACAAAACGAAGAGCCCTGAAAGGACTCTCCACCCATTCGGGTTCGAGCTGCCTGCAGGCCGACGAAACCCGGACAAAACCCGCAAAAATAAGGTTGGAGAGGCAACCTAACCCCCATCCGAAGCACTCCAAATAAGGTTGTAAACCCACTGGGGCTACTGGGATTTCACCTCCGCCGGCAACCTCGTAATTACACTATCTGGAATGTGGTAAGTCTCCTAAGTCCTGCTCAACTCCGATTGAGAGGTTTGACATTCCAAGTGGTCTACGGGTATTCCCCACGCCGGACCTCCGACCGGCCCTCACTCTCCGATGCTACCGGGTCTCACCATGTAATCCCTCTCGGACTAGAATCCCTCACGGGATTATACTCAGAGGCTGTGCCTCACTAGAAGAGGAAGAGTCCTCCGGTGACATCCTACGGGGTTGCTGGGGGTCTGACATTTTTTAAGGGTATGGAATAACAAGATGCAGAGGAAGAAACAGAGTGGTGAAATGGAAAATTGAGTGGTACCTGGACACAAAAGGAAGTGTGGGTAGCCGGAAGCCGCCTTGACAGAAAGAGGAAGACCGATAAGCAAGGGAGAGCAGATGAATTTTGAATTTGAATGAGAAGTAAGCAAATAGAGGGAACAGTGAAGAAGTTGGGGATTTTTAAAGAGGAAGACGCGTCCTTTCGAGTGGCGGCGTGCGTTTCGAGGGACACGACCTTTTAGGTCGCGTCCTTTCAAATTTCAAATACGCGGCTGGGATCAACCCACGTGTCCCGTCTTAAATGAGAAATGATTCAAGTGGCAGACAGCTGGGAAGCATGGGGAAGTTTAAAAGGCCGCGATCCACCCATCATTATCGAAGTTTCAGCCTTATCTCGCTCACTCAAAAGACTAGAAACCTGGGACCGGTGTTTGGGTAAAATATCGACGAGCCCCTAAAAGCCCTTCCCGGTTTACGGGTAAATATCGGACAAACCCTCAAGCCCTTCCTACCAAGCAAGACTCCGATGGTAACCTAGCCCGAGCAACCCTCGCGTCAAAGTCGGTCAAGGTCGAGAGCTCCTTGCCCGCCGAGGTCATCCTTCCGGTCAAAGATGGTCAAGGTCGAGAGCCCTTGCCCGCCGAGGTCATCCTTCTGGTCAAAGCTGGTCAAGGTCGAGAGCTCCTTGCCTGCTCGAGGTCATCCTTCTGGTCAAAGCTGGTCAAGGTCGAGAGCTCCTTACCTGCTAGAGGTCATCCTTCTGGTCAAAGCTGGTCAAGGTCGAGAGCCGAGCACATCGCTCCTGCTCGCAGAGATCCACGAGCACAGCTGGACAAGACCCGACCCAGGGCAACCCGACCCGTTATCTTAGAATCCTGGCACACCTTTTGATGTCTGACAAGGGTCCCACATGGTGGAGAGATGACACTGTTGTCGGCGGTCGGCACGTGCCACTAAGGTGTCATCATTCCCTGCACGCTTGCCCGACATGGTGATCTGGCCACGTGCATCGGATTAAGGGAACAGCCGCTCATCCCTAGGGAATATTCCGCCAAACCTGACTGTCAGAGGGACCCAGATACCATTAGCGTGGGAGTGGACAGCCTGGAAAGGAAAAGAGCGGGAAAAACAGAGTATAAAAGGAAACGAAGGAGAACGGCACAAGGGTTGGAACTTCTAATTCACAGAGAGGTTGAAGAATTTGATTCTAAAAGGTTGGTTGGTTGGAACTTCGAATTCACAGAGAGGTTGAAGAATTTGATTCTAAAAGGTTGGTTGGTTGGCATTTCGAATTCACAAAAAGAGAGGTTGGATTTTCCAATTCACAGGTTCTTCCTTTTCAAATCTCTCTCATCTGATTCTCTCTAAAAACACCATACTTATCCAAAAAAGGGGGGGCGATATAATACCCCTTTCATCTTTCCGGTCTCCCTCACCAAGGGAGATACCAAAAAAGAGAAACCCGATCACTGACTTGAGCGTCGGAGGGTTCTCGCCGGGAAACGCCCGGCGACCCCTGACCCGGTTTTCTGTGAGTGCAGGTCCGGGAAATCACTGTTCCGAAGAAGACAGCGGACCCGGACAAAGGGGGCAATCCTGCTCGAGCTTGTCGCGAGCAGAAGTATCGGGTACTGTTTGAATCCGCGAGCAGAAGGTTCAGACGTTCCCGCTCGAGCTGTTTGGAGGTACTGTTGGAAGGTTCGAAGCACTGTTGAGGCACGCGGGAAAAAGTGCATCAACAATTGTCTCAATGGGTTCAGCTCCACAAGCTCCATGATTTCCTCAATAAACATCTATAAATCAAGGGTAAAACTGAAAATTGATATGACCTTATCCAAGAATGTATTGAGGGAATCAATTGTTTACTGTGTTTAACTTGTTTTAGTTTTCGATGACAAAACACTCCAGGTGATTTCGGTACCAACCTTTCTGGTCTCAGAATCAACTTCAGGTGGTAAATGAAGCCAGGCCGCAATGACTCGTATACAGTAACTAAAAGAGAGTGGATGCCATTTTGCTCACAGTATCCTGAAATGTGCGTAAAATGTTTCTTGTTTTTTGGGTAACCAGATATTGTTATGCTCCCAGTAATACATCCACCCGTTTTCCTACCAGCTAATACATCCATTAAAGTAGTTTTACTGGCACCACTGACACCCAGTAATGCTGTAAGAACACCAGGCCTGAAAGAACCACTCACACCATTTAGAAGCTCCAATTTGTCATCTTGAACACCTTGAAGTTTCATTTCCTGCAAAATTAAATTGAACCAATTAGTCTTCATCAACCTTTCTAAATTTCCTACAAGGAGCTTCTCTCCCAAAAGTAATCTCTACTTTCTGCATGTTAACAATAATTAATTAGCATCAATTCCTCTGTATGCTACAAAATATCTTGTATATTCTCAAACAGATCAGAAGGCTTTATCACCTGAGCGAGTTCTGAGACTAGAACTACTTCCACTGGTTGATAACTGAAGAGTTCCTCCAATTCTGTTATCTTTTTCATTACTTTCAGATTCCTCGGATATAACAGCCCGAGGCTTCACAATTTCTGCACATTATAATCACAGGAAATTACAACATAAACTTGCTGCTTTAGAAGAAGTAATTAAAATGAAGAAGGTAAAGATACCAACGGTTGAGAAAAGTAAGTGACAGGGTGAAGCCAATGCTGAACAGTAGTACAAAACCAATCATAGCCCCCAGTCGAAGCCAATACAATATGCATGTGTAAAGAAACAAAGAGACTTCAAAACTTGCACTCCAAGTAATTCATTTGAGGATTACCTTTCTCCAACTGTGCCCAAGAAACTCGTTAGCCACTATTGCATTCTGCGCATATATCATAGGTGAACACCAATAACCCCATATCCACCATTTGGTGATGTCATCTGTGTTTTAAAAATGAAATTGAAGAATGACAGTTAATTTTTGATAAAGAAGTTAACTAGACTATTTTAATTGTATACTTTTGTACCTCATGAAATAACAAATCCACCCAATGCAAAAAGCATGAGCAATGCAAATGAACCAAATGACATAGCAACAATCATGTTCCTGCCTGCTGCACCAATCAATCGGAACAATGCAGTAGCCATCTGGTTAACAAATAAGAGAAGCAAGTACTGCTTAAGAAACCTGCAGCAAGAAAATCAACTCATAAACTACATGGATAAATAGATCATGAAATCAAATATTCTCAGTTTGTACTAGCGAATTTACCTTCCAACGTTGGGATCAAAACCAATTACATAATAGGTAAGGAATACACAAGCGACAACCTCCAGGAATGAGATAGCGATCTTGACTATTCATGCTGGAAGGGCATATGACCAGGCAGGATTAAATCGGAGGTCTCTTTACTTGTAGAAGACTGGAAGCTTAGCTATGGTCATAGAAATATCTGACATTCCATTGAACACTGTCATCATAAAAGCAAAGAATGAGGCACCAATGTAAATTCCTCCATCATTTACTGAATCTTTGGGCATCTTCATTCTGAAGAATAGTGACATAGATACCATTGCCACAGTTAAAAGCTTGTAGCGGGGGAATATATCAATAAATCATTTATCACTTCAAGAAAAGACTGAAACAGTTCAAAAATAAGTTAATACTCACTTGGGTGAGCTTGAAGATGTAGACAAATGAATTTCTTTTCATGAGAAAAAATTCTATTGAGATGTTAGATTTAATAACTCCTTGCCCATACCGTACTCTTTCATACTCAAAGCAGCTGGGTGGCTCTTGCTCTTGTCAAATGGAGTTCGAAGCTCCACTGTGAGTTTCTGTCCCACATGAGACAATTGGAATGCCCGAGAAAATTCCTGAACTGTGACAAACCTGTAACGCATCTTCTTATGGGCCCAATACTGCTGTTGATCTTTCCTTGATGTCACCTGCAGCATATTGTTTGTAAAGACTGATTATGAGAAGTTACTTTTTACTCTCATCTTAGTTTGTGAGTAACTTAAGCCACCGCATTAAGAAAGGAAGCTCATATTTCAAAAGAAACAGCTTGATCTGCTCTTACTTCTTGTAAGAAGTCAGCCATGCCTTTCCTTTCTGGGCGTTTAAATCTAGCACCAGTTCGCGGGAACCCTGGTACACAATCAGACCGTCAGATAGAAGGATACTATCATCAAATAGATCATAAGTCTCTGGTGCTGGTTATAGTAGAGATACCACTGCAGTTCCATTAAGGATATGAATATTTTGCCTAATAGAATTCACAATTTGAAAAGTTGTCGAGCTGTCCAAGCCATTAGATATCGCATCCATAAACAGTGCCAAAGAATGTAAAATTGAGTTGGGACCGAAAAGTGTATATATATATTCTTGATGCAAATGTCTGCACGATTTTTCGTGTGGATATACACATTTATGGACTCGTAAAATATTATATGGCATTGCAAAATATTTTTTGAGAATCCCGAATATTATTAAAATCGATGATAGATTTACTAACATTGTAAATTGTCTTTTTCATAGTTTCATAACATTGTCAAATAATTTTTAATATTGTAAAAATATATTGACAGAGTTGCAACTCATCCACATTTTAAGTCTGAGCTGAAAATTTTTTGTATATGTTGGGGATGCCAAAAGTCTAGGCCGATCTTGGCTATGGCAAAGCCAGAATTCCGCCCGAATATATTTCTAGAACACCAAAGTCAAGTTTTAAAAACTCATCACCGAGCCGGGCTTTTTTTATCCAAACATAAAAAAATTAATGTTTTATCATTTTTTATTTCTTTTTTTAAATTTATTTGACAATTTTATAAGTTTTAAATTTTAATTTAATGAAATTAGACTTGAAAATGTGGATTTTAAAGTTTAGAATTTCAAATTTAAGCAGTAGGTGGCTAAGTAAATGTAATAATTTAAAACAATATATATTTTTATTACTTCTTTTTTCCATAAAATTTGGATTTTTGGATAGGTACCAAGCTTATCAAGTAGAGGTCAGGACCGGTCCGACCTAGTTCTCGAAAGTGTTACCAACCCGCATAACCTGAGTCTAGGCCGATTCGGGCCTAGCTTGTATTTTTTATAGAAAAATTTATCCATTTGATCACTTTCCAACTTTTAATTTATAAAGAAAAAAAATTTATTCTATTTTTTCTTACAATACAAGCCATTTATAAGTTTCTTAGACTAAAATACCCTTAAAACTAAACAAACAAAAGTAAACCTTTCTTTGCCCAAGATCGCGGCGAATTTTTTAACTTTCAGTGGCAATTTCTCCTACTTGTGGCAGTGGTAATTTTGAGTTCTAGTTTAGATTTCTTTACTTTTGACTTAGGTATTGTTTTATTGCTTCTGTTTTTTTTATTAATTTAGAATAAATTTTGTTCAAATTGCTTAGTGATTGATCATTAGGATATGTATTGGGCATGAAAATATTATAATTTTCTTAAGATTATGATTTATAGTAAATGGCACACCAAATACTTGGTTAAATACCTCTAAGAAATTATTAATATAAATTGAATGTTATTTTAAAGTTAGAGAAATGGTTAGTGTACCCACCAATTGAGAATGTGAGTGGCTGCCTGTATTGTCCAAAATTTTGTCCAGAACGTATAGCTAAAATACGGTGTTGTCGCTCAACCGAATGTGAGCTACACCATGTTTCAAGAGTTGTTTCTTCATAACCAAAAGCAAGCAATTGATAAATCTCGACAAAATCAGACAACAACTTATGTCGCCCGGGCAACAGGTCTGTCGCCTCTTGTGCCATCGCCCATATATCATAGGCAACAAATGGCGACAGTTACTATCGCCCAATATTTTAGAGAGTTGTATGATTTTGTTTTCATTACTAAGTTTTGAAAAATTTTATAATTAATAACACGATACCACTAATTACTATCATAGTAACACTAGAATCAATGAGTTATGTCGAGTGAGTTGATTTCACATTTGTCTTCATTGAGTAAATATTCATCCGAAATTTTCTTCCAAATTCCATGCAACTTTCCAATAAATTATTCAAATTTTGTATCTTTTTGGAAACAAAATGCAATAACTTTTCCATTTTCATACTCCATACAACTATTTTTTAAAGTCTCCTATGCTCCATCATAATACATCTTAAGCACAACCGACTCCATTAACCTAATGCAAAATAATAATAATACTTTATTAACAATACTTCAAATAATAATATTATTATATTAATTATATAATTAATTATCAATAAATTCGGGTAATTCGGGTGATAGCATTGTTGCCCAGGTGACAAAAAAAATAGCCTGGATTCATATAAGTGTATGTTAGGCGACATGAGCATTAATCAACTAACATGCAATATCTTGTTGCCTGAGCCACACTCGTCTGTTTCCTTGGCTACACACGTCTGTAGCAAAGGTGACATGTGACTGTAGCCCGAGTGACAAGTCATCTTAAGCTTGGGCGACAGTTTTGTCACCAAGACGACAGATATTTGTTGCCTGAATTTTTGGATTCCGTTATCAATATCTCTCAAAATCTATTTTTGTCGAAGTTTTTAACTTGAACTTCTTGTTATTCTTTAGTTTATTGCTTGATTTATTCTCAATATTTAGATAATTATCTTAGTCTTATCATTATGAATGATGGGTTGAGTGCTAGGTGAAACGACAAGTGTTCTAGTGGTGTGTGAAGAGGTTTGACTGATACTTGGGGAGTTGGTGTTTTGTTTAGTTTGTTTAGTTTTAAGAGTATTTTGGTCTAAGAAGCTAATGAGTGGTTACTATTATAAAAAAATCAGAGTGAGATCTTTTTTTTTTTTTGTATTAAAAGTTCAAAAATAGTTAAATGAGTAAACTTTTCTTTATATATATATATATATATATATATATATATAGTCAAATGAGTAAACTTTTCTACATATATATATATATATATATATATCCCTAGCGATATAAGTGCATATGGACAAATTTTATTTCAGTCATTTATTAATATTCCTTTATTAATTCATATGTGGTACAGCTTTTGCAAAACCAACTCTGGGACAATTATAAGGTTAATGAATACGTTAATTACGTTGACATTAATCAAATGCCATGGACATTATTTTTATAACTTATGTACACGAACTTGAAACCGCCCTTTCATTTACAGAGATTATGATCCTACATGTAAAGATTTAGATTAAATTTCTATCGCTTTTGGAAGTTAAGCACCTTAATTCCTAAAGCAAAGAGCCATGGCAATACAAAAACAAAAGCTGCAACGGCTCCTAGAAAATCATGTTTGAAGCCAAAATAACTTCTCAAAAACTGTTTAACTGTTTCACCTGACTCAAGCCTGTCTTGTGTATCTCCAAACTGTGATGCAAAAAATCCATACAATGTCCAAGCTATAGGGTTTGCCCAATAGTACCATCTCCACCATATAGGAATCCTCTGTTATCGAAAACGTTGAAAGATGAAAATATGAAATGAAAGAATTAGTCATTCAATCTTCTATTAGCTATGCGAAAGAAGAATTTAATTATGAGTAATGGAAAGTCAATACTTACTGGTCTAGGGATAATGAACCCTGAAAAGATGTTCCACAATCCATAAAATAAAGATGATACAATGCTAGCAATATGATGGTTAGGTGTCCAAGCCACAAGCATCATGCCATAGAAGGTGAAGTACAACATGCTGAAGAACATGAAGAATAAAAACCAAAAGAATTTCGCAGCAGTCCATTCAAATCCAATCATTGCATGGACTATAGGACTATATGGTACAGCTTGAACAAATATATAAGGGATCTCAATTAAAACCTGCGGGAAATACAAAAAAGTCCAGTACAGAAACAGAACGAATTTTACATTTCAAAGTATGTCGTATGTTGTGAAAATTACTTGTGCAAAGGCATACGCCATGGGCGAATACATTCCAGCACGTTTTTCTCTGTAGAAGACTGATCTTTCAAGATCTACTACTGGCTGCACTGATGAAACATTTAAGACACTGAGGAAGTAAACAGCAACATACATGAAGCCCATTGTATTAAGCAGATCTTGTTGCTTTGTCCTATAATTAGAAATCTCAAAATTATGATTAATAGACAGATGAGGCTACAAGACTTTGCAATATCATTTAAATATAATGCTTCAATTTCCTAATGGTACTCACTTTTTAGTGCCCATACCCCAGAACATCGTCCCAAATATCAAAGATATCAAGATCGTAAAAAGGAATCTAACAGCAGTGTATGGTGGATTTAGCCAGTATGACCAGTGTTGTTTCCATAAGCAAGCCATACACTGAGTGAAAAATGACAGCCAGTACTGATTAGCAAAATCGAGGTCCTTAGAACCTGGTGCAGGCTTGCTTAGTTCTTGAATGAGTGCTTTGTTTTTCCTGAAACATATGGCATACATCAGTGTCAATTTTGAGCTAAAAGAAACCACATTGGCATATGGATTCTGGTAGAGTCTTACAATTCAACCTGTAGAGTTCTGAACTTCTGTAAATAGCAGCAAAATCAAACCCCAAAGCTATTTCTTGCAATGGAGCAGTAACTTCCAACATCCAAGTTGCTGGATTATAACCATCTTTAATTTTACTAACCCCTGGAATTCCCTTCATAAAAACAATGTATGTGCATTAGCTAGTTTTATAATTTAATATATGTATATTACTTCATAATGTCTTGAAGTTAAATTTTCCTTGCTTATAATTCGAAGATGGTCATTATGTCATACTTCAAAATACTTGATAAGATGGCTAGAATGGTGACCCAATGGCCCAACATATATTTCTTGTCCCCCTCGCTTCAGCAGGAACAGCTGCGTTTTCAAGTTAAACAATCATAATCATGTCACAGAAAGAGAAAATTTTAACCCCTTTGATCCAGTATTAATACTTCTTACCTCATCGAAAGCTTCAAATATGTCAATTCTTGGCTGATGGATTGTGCATACTACTGTTCTTCCAGTGTCCACTGTGTTCCTAACAGTTCTCATAACAATTGCAGCAGCTCTTGCATCCAGCCCAGAAGTTGGCTCATCCATAAATATGATGGAGGGGTTTGCCTCTTACGCTGCTCTGTTGATAGACCATTTACACCTGGCAAACCCACCAGTGCTTGTCTCAAAGGGCTCAGCTCCACAAGTTCCATGACTTTCTCAACAAACATCTGCAGCCCACAGAGGAAACAACAAATTAGTATATAAATATCCTACAGTGGATTCTAGAACTCCAGGTGCTTCTCTTCCAGATAACTCAATTGGTTCAAACTGTTTAAACTACCAATGATACGTGGAGGAAAAATGACAGCAAGTCTGAAACACCAAGGGATTTCAATACCAACCTCTCGAGTTTTGAAATTTACTTGAGAGGATAAACGAAGCCAGGCCAAGTAGAGCAAGGACTCGTATCCACTAACATTAGGAGAGTGGATGTCATTTTGCTCACAATATCCTGAAATGCGAGTGAATGTCTCCTGCTTCTTTGGGTACCCAGATATTATAACGTTCCCAGTAATACATCCCCTAGTTTTCCTACCAGCCAACACATCCATCAGTATGGTTTTACCAGAACCAGTAACACCCATCAGAGCTGTGAGAACACCAGGCCTGAAAGCACTGCTTACACCATTTAGAAGTACCAATTTGTTGTCATGAACACCTCGACGTTTCATTTCCTTTAAAGTTAAATCAAACCAATTAGTCATCGTGTATTGAAAATATAATATTTAGTCAGATGGCATCAAACAATTGAAATACTTCCCTTGGTTTCCAAACTAGTGTCACCTGTGACATGTCAACAGAGTATGTAATTTCATCAAAGGTAAGGGAAAATGGTTCAAATGGAAGAATCATTCCTCTTTTCTTTGGTTGGTTGGTCTCAATAGTTGTTTCCCAGGACTGGGAAGAGGGGTTTCTCCTCCTAATGTAATCCCTACTTTCTGCATTTTAAAATAATCAATTGTAATCACAGGGCAAGCACTAAATATTTCATGCTTCCTCAAAAGTATCAAATTTTGCTTTATGACCTGAGCGAGTTATGTGACTTGAGCTACTTGCACAGGTTGATAACTGAACAGTTCCCCCACTTCTGTTATCATGCTCGGTACTTTTAGATTCTTCTGATATAAAAGCCTTACTCATACCAAATGCTGCACATCGTTTCAAACTTTAGATCAGAATCAATCAATTCTAGAATTGAGTAAACTGAATAATGTAAGGATACAGACGATTGAGAAAACTTAGAGCCAGAGTGAAACCGAATTGGAACAGTAGAATAAAACCAGTCAGAGCCCCTACTCCCAGCCAATACCAATAACCATCGGTGAAGAACCCATGAGAATCCAACACTCAACTCCAACAAAATCTTTATATAAAAAGAAGACAATAGCCCATTATTAAGAGATAAATAAACTAATACAAAGTGCATTCGAGGCATTACCTTTTTCCAACTGTTACCAAGGAACCCATTAACCACAATTGCGTTCTGAGCATACATCAAAGGCGAACACCAGTAACCCCATTTCCACCATTTTTTTTTTTTAATATCATCTGCATTATTAAACAAGAAAAGTAATAATTTTGGTTAAACTTTGTGACGAAATGATGCTTTTATTCTTAACTTATTCACTTCATATACCTTGTGAAAGGACAAATCCACCTAGTACAAAATGTAGGAGCAATACAAATGAACCAAATGTATTAGCAACAACCATGCTCCTGCCTACTGCTGCAATTAATCGGAACATTGCAGAGGACATCTGGTTGACAAGCAAGAGCAACAAGTACTGCTTGAACAACCTGTAGCAAAAGTAACCAACTTGCGAATTGTAGGGTCAATTGATATTAAACAAGTACAAAATCTTCAGCAGCTCAAATAAAGTTTAGGATTTTTTTTTTTTTATCTTCTTACCTTCCAGCATAGTGATCAAACCCAATTACATAATAGGTCATAAATACCCAAACAGAAACCTCTAAAACGGAGATGGGGATCTTGAGGATCCATGCAGGAAGAACGTATGCCCATGAAGGACAGAATCGGAGTTCTCTTTGCTTATAGAAAATGGGAAGCTTTGCCGTGGTCATAGAAATCTCTGCCATTCCATTGAATGTGATCATTGTAACAATAAAGAACAAGGCGCCAGTGTAAATTAGACCATCAGTTAATGAATCTCGGTGCATCTTCGTTCTTAAGAAGATTGTCATGCCAACCACTGCTAAGAACATAAGCTTGTAGCAGGGAAAATTCAATAAATCATCATCACCCTTTAAAAAAAAAGAAAAAAATTAAAACAATTCAAAATAAAGTTAATAATCACTTGAATGAGCCTGAAGATGTAGACAAAAGAGTTCCTCTTCATCAGCGAAAGCTCTCTTGAGAAGCAAGCTTTCAACAGTTCTTTCTTGCCAACAGCATACTTTCTGGTAGTCAAAGCAGCTGGGTGGCTGTTCTTCTTGTCAAATGGAATTCCAAGCTCATCACCAAGTTTCTGTCCCACATGGAATGATTGGAATGCATCAACAAATTCCCTGACCGTGACAAACCTCTAGGGTTCATCTATACGCACCCAATACTGCTCCTGATCTTTCCTCAATGTGACCTGAATCATATTCATTATTCACTGAGATTTAATGAGTAGTTGGTCATCTTAGTTGTTGAATGTATTTTAGATGGTAAATCGGAGAAACAAAGCTCAGCTTTCAGGAAAAACAAAATATATTTATATTTTGCTTCTGTTCTTGGAAAATCATAAAAAGAGCTCTAAAAGCACCTACTTCTTGCATCGGACATTTAAATCCCATGTATATAAAAAATTGTTGCACATGTTCGCGGGGATCTTGATACACAATCTGCCGATCAGATATTAGGATAATGTCATCAAATAGATTATAAACCTCTGATGCTGGTTGTAGGAGAGAAATAAGAGCTGTTCCATTAAGGATGTGATTGATCTGCCTGAGAGAATTCACAATATGAAAAGCTGTTGAGCTGTTCAAACCAGTAGATATCTCATCCATGAAAAGTGCATGTGCTGGTCCAACCAACATTTCACCTGCAGTACAGTTATTGAAAATTCTCACATGCTTAAATCTAAATGGATAATAAAAGCATTTTATCTCTATTGTTCTATAGCAATCAATTGACAATATTTTGCACCTACCTATTGTAACACGCTTTCTTTGTCCTCCTGATATGCCTCTTAAAATTTCATCACCTACTACGGTATCAGCACATACATCCAAGTCAAGAACGTGTAAATTTATTTTGAAAATTGTTCAAAACGGTGACGTAACATTATTCTTTGCAAAAAAAAAAAACAATTAAAGTGATTCATAATGCTGATACCTTTAAAACATAATCAGTGATCACATTTGCTTCTTGGCCCTCTGTTCCTGCAGCCTAATACATGAGAATGTCCAATGAAAGTCATAGACACACCAGATTGAAAGCAAGCTTTAAACCAGAAAACACATACATTTTATTAGATAACAAAAGAAAAAATAAAATAAAAACACTTGTTGGATTGTAATCTAATATTTTCTAATTGATTAAATGCTACACATAGCCTCTTTCACCTTCATGAAGACATCAATATCAGGATCAGGAATAATCTTTGCTGCTTTCTCTCTTCTGGACAACTCGGTTGACATGTCTGCATGCATGTTACAAAAGCACTGACCTTTGATGCTTAACCAAAAGTGAAAGAAAGAAATTAGGGGGAAAAACAACGAAACCCACCATAGCGGGATCCACCCCCCTGGCATCTAGCAGAGAAAGCCAAGGTTTCCCTCACAGTCATTTCTCCTATATGAACATCGTGTTGATTGACATAAGCAGCTGTTCTTTGAGGTATAAATTCATACATGTCATGGCCATTGTATGTCACCCTCCCAGAAACCTACAAAGAGATATTTCGACTCTCCAATTGCAGATAAAACCAAAGAATGTAAAACAGTGCTAAAAGACAAATCCATCTGAAACAATAACCATTAGACTAGAATCAAGCTTCCCTGCAAAAGCCAACATAAGCAATGTCATTCTGTACTGAAAGCAAAAATTATCACAATAAGAAATTAAGACCGCCCAAATATTCAAATTTTGCAATGAAGTTGACGGATATATTAAAAAATAACGAAATTATTTCAGTTCTAAACTCTCACCTGCCTGGCCTTACAATTCCACTGACATCCTTGGTAATTGTCAAGTGTTTCTTTTTACTTGCGAGAATATTCAGAGAGTTCTGTTTGGGTAAAATATCAGACAGGCCCTTAAAAGCCCTTCCTGGTCTATGGGGTAAATATCAGACAAACCCCTCGAAGCCCTTCGAGCTCAAGCAAGACTCCTGATGGTAACCTAGCCCGAGCGACCCTCGGTCAAAGCTGGTCAAGGTCGAGAGCTCCTTGCCCGCCGAGGTCATTCTTCGTGTCAAAGCCGGTCAAGGTCGGAGCTCTCGCTCGCTCGAGGTCATCCTCGGGACAAAGTCGGTCAAGGTCGAAAGCTCCTTGCCCGCCGAGGTCGTCCTTCGGTCAAAGCCGGTCAAGGTCGAGAGCTCATTCCCTCGCCGAGGTCGTCCTCGTGTCAAAGCCGGTCAAGGTCGAGAACCAGAGTGTGTCTCCCGCCGCATGCATTTCGGAGCACGACCGGACAAGACCGAACCGAGACAACCCGACCCGTTATCTCGTAATCCCGCACACCTTTTGATGTCCGACAAGGGTCCCACATGGTGGAGAGATGACATCGTTGTTCGCTGGTCGGCAGCGTGCCACCGAGGTGTCATCATTCCTCGCACGCTTGCCCGACATGGTGATCCGCCACGCATCGGACTAAGGAACACCGCCATCCCTGTGGAATATTCCGCCAAACCCGACTGCCGGAGGGACCCGGATACCATTAGCGTGGAGTGGACAACTGGAAAGGAAAAGAGCGGAAAAACAGAGTATAAAAGGAAACAAAGGAGAACAGACAGTGGGTTGGCATTTCAATTCACAAAGAGGTTGAAGAATTTGATTCTCAAAGGTTGGATTTTCCAATTCTCGTGTTCTTCCTTTTCAAATCTCTCTCATCCGATTCTCTCTAAAACACCATACTTATCCAAAAAGGGGCGATATAATACCCCTTTCATCTTTCCGGCCTCCTCACTACGGAGATACCAAAAAGAGAAACCCGACATCGACTGAGCGTCGGAGGTTTTCACGGACACGCCCGGCGACCCCGATCCGGCTCTGCGAGTACAGTCCGGAGATCACCGCTCGAAGACAGACTGAACAGACGAAGGGATAATCCCGCCGAGCTTATCGCGAGCGTAAGGATCGAGCATCGCTTGAATCCGCGAGCGTAAGGTTCAGACGCTCCTCGCCGAGCTGCTTGGAGGTACTGCTGGAAGGTTCAAGCACCGCTGAGGCACGCGTGAAAATCGCGATCAACATCTTTCGCGCCTGCCTGCGGGATCGCGACAAAAGCCCGATTTCCAAATACATCAAGACACACAACACAACGATGAGGGAAACAACCAAGAGGTGTAAGTCCCGAAGAATCGATGACTCGAGAGGAGTGGCCAATGAGGCCTGTAATGCGGAGATCCAGGAAAGGATGGATCGGATGGAAAACAGATCGAGATTATGACCTCCCGTTACAAGAATTCGTGGAAGGACAGAGAAAAGCCCGCAACGATGTCCCGAGTCCAATCGAGGAATACTCATGTTCGGAAAACGCGGAGATGAAGCCCAAAGACCTAGGGCACCAAATGTTGCAGTGAGAGAAGAAACAAACATGGAGGAAAGGGGTCTCGCCAACATTTGCAGGAGATGCACCCAACCTCTCGTAAGTGAGGAGTTGGAGGAGAGGTACGCAGATCAGCGCAAGTGGTGGAAGATCTTCTGGGAACCGAAAGAGTCCAAGTCGGCGAATAATGCCGGACAACGAATCTCCTCTCTCCTGAGATTACGGGTGTCACGATCCCACGTGACTTTCGCCTCCTGGATCCGCAATATTCGGAAAGAGTGACCCATTAATACACATAGAGCGGTTCAATGACCGACAGGGGTGCAAGGTCCGGCTGCCAGACAGAGGTGCAGGGCCTTCCCGCTCACCTCGAGGGAAGGGCGAGAGAATGGTACCGCAGTTCTCACCGGGAAGCATCTCGAAGTTTTGAACAGATGTGCAGGAGTTCATGAACAATTTCGGGCGCAGTGACCCCGAGGATGACATGATGGAGCCGCCGAGGTGAGGCAGAAGAAGGGAGTCCCTCCGGAGTTTATCAAAAGATACCATAGATCGGTCCCAGATCTCGGTGCGCTCAACCATCCCCAAGCTCCGGGAGGGTTAAAAGAGGGTATCCGGATGGGAGACCATGGTATAACTCGCGAGTCCTTCGATCCGCTCATATTCGGATGCGTATGAGCAGTGAAACCGGATATGGAAATCAAGAGGAAAAGATCGCAAAACCGAGGAATTAACAGGACCGAGAACGCATCGGCTGGCTCATCCGCATTGAACGAAGAGTCAAGAGGCCGTGGAACGCACAAGTCCCGGAAGTATTTCGTAAGTCCCCGGTATTATAAAATGTTAATATAAGATTTCGTCCCAAGATGGGATATGTAAAAGTACAAATGTATGTAAGAATGAGAAATAGCATTTATAATGCAAGTTAAAAATAAAGAATGGAAGAAGAAGAACTCCTCAAGATGAAGTCCCGGAGCCTAACTCATTAGTGCGGATCGAGCCAAGCTCCAAGTTATTCGAAACCGGAGCAGGAGTGTCATCGTAACCCCGGTCAATTAAAAGGCTCGAGCGTAAGAAGAACTCCTGGCCGAAGTCCCAAAGCCTAACTCATTAGGCGTGACGGTCGCCGAGCTCAAGTTATTCGAAAACCGGAGCAGGAGTGTTTCGTAAGCTCTGTCGATTAAAAGGCTCGAGGAGAAGAAGACCTCCTCGACATGAAGTCCCGCAGCCTAACTCATTAGGCGTGATCTGCGCCAGCTCAAGTTATTTGAAAACCAGAGCAGGAGTATTATCCAAGAGCTCGGTCAATTAAAAGTGCTCGAGCGGTAAGAAGAACTCCTGCGCTGAAGTCCCAAAGCCTAACTCATTAGGCGGACGGTGCCAAGCTCCAAGTTATTTGAAAACCAGAGCAGGAGTATTATCGAAGAACTCGAGTCAATTAAAAGGCTCGAGCAGGAAGAACTCCTCGCCGAAGTCCCAAAGCCTAACTCATTAGGCAGATCGTGCCGAGCTCGAGTTATTTGAAACCGAGCGGAGTGTTTCGAAGCTCGGTCGATTAAAAGGCTCGAGAGAAGAAGACCTCCCAGCATGAAGTCCCGCAGCCTAACTCATTAGCGGATCGATGCCAAGCTCGAGTTATTTGAAAACCGGAGCAGAGTATTATCCAAGAGCTCGGGTCAATTAAAAGGCTCGAGCGTAAGAAGAACTCCTCGCTGAAGTCCCAAAGCCTAACTCATTAGGCGTGATCGGCGCAAGCTCCAAGTTATTCGAAAACCAGAGCAGGAGTATTATCGAAGACCTCGAGTCAATTAAAAGGCTCGAGCAGGTAAGAAGCTCCTCGCCGAAGTCCCAAAGCCTAACTCATTAGGCGTGATTGCGCAAGCTTCGAGTTATTCGAAAACCGAGAGCGAGATGTAAGACCTCGAGTCAATTAAAAGGCTCGAGCGTAAGAAGAGCTCCTCAGCATGAAGTCCCGCAGCCCAACTCATTAGGCGTGATCGTGCCAAGCTCAAGTTATTTGAAAACCGAGCAGGAGTATTATCGAAGACCTCGAGTCAATTAAAAGGCTCGAGCGTAAGAAGAGCTCCTCGGCCGAAGTCCCAAAGCCTAATTCATTAGGCGTGATCGTGCCAAGCTCCAAGTTATTTGAAAACCGAGAGCGAGATGTAAGACCTCGAGTCAATTAAAAGGCTCGAGCGGAAGAAGAGCTCCACAGCATGAAGTCCCAGAGCCCAACTCATTAGGCGTGACGTGCCAAGCTCCAAGTTATTCGAAAACCAGAGCAGGGAGTATTATCGTAAGACCTCGAGTCAATTAAAAGGCTCGAGCGTAAGAAGAGCTCCTCGACCGAAGTCCCAAAGCCTAACTCATTAGAGCGGATCTGTGACAAGCTCCAAGTTATTCGAAACCAGAGCAGGAGTGTCATCGAAGCTCGGGTCGATTAAAAGGCTCGAGGAAGCAAGAACTCCACTGCATGAAGTCCCGTAGCCTAACTCATCATGGATCGGCTGCCGAGCCTCAAGTTATTCAAAACCGAGCAAGGGTGTTATCGAAGACCTCGGGTCAATTACAGTCTCGAGCCGGGTTCAAAGGAACCCTTGTCCAAAAGTCCCTAGGCCTAAGTTCTAGGCAGTGACGATGTCTAGCAAGAGCCAAATGCAGGCTCGAGCAAGTCAAATGAGCTCGCAAAATAGACATAAGGCTTATTTAGCCTAAGTCAGAGCAAAACTCTACCATGCATTCATAAATAAAGGATGTACAACACTTAGAAAATTTTTACTCGAGAAGCACATTCAAAGTTAACTCAACATAGAAGACGTGAATGTATGTACACTAGCAATCAATAGAATTGTTGAAAACACGTGTCTCTTTATTTCAAGTCAAAAGATTACATATGTAAAAAAAAAAAAAAAAAAAAAAAGAAAGAAAGTGTCCAAGTTATTCTAAGCAATGAAGAGGGAAGAAGCAGAAGATCAGCAGCAGCAGCAGGACCAACAAGCAGGAGGAGCAGGAGGAAGGACACCAATGGAGCTTCAGCAGAGCTTCAAGCAGGAGCATCAAGCAGGAGGGAGGTCACCAGCAGGAGGGCACTCGAAGAAGAGGGAGCCTACCACCGACCACAACTCGGGGCTCTGATGAAGTAGCCTGTGGTTGCTCATGTACTCAGCCTACATACCCTTCAACCGTGGACATGTCTGGCTTGTGGTATGCCTTGCCAAAAGCATACATCAGCAACAGAATGGAGTCCGCCTCATGTCAGTACTCAAGGGCAAGTCGGACCTTCGTAGTATCTATTTGCTCCCAAGACGAGCAGCTTCTCCTCCATGAGCTGCTCATAACAAGACTTCGAGTGTCCAGTGTCTTTCCGAGCATGCTTCACCGCTCTCGACCTCACCCAACTCCCTTTCAAGCCCGGAGACCTTCGAGTCTGCCACCACTGCTTTCTCTGCAAAATTTATATTTTCCTCCAGCAGCCTCGATTCTCCTCCTTCGCTCATTCAAAGCCTCGCTCCAAGCTCGAACCTTGCTCGGAGTTCTTCCCTGAACTCGTGAGTAATCTCATCGAGCCCGGTCGCAGATACCAATGCTTCGAGGAGAGTCACTGGAAGATATCGCACAATGCCTGAGGAGAACAGGATTCTATCTCATCGAGAAACCCGCTTGGCCGCCTCTTCATTAAAAGCCTTCGATAAGTGCTCTGAGCGGCCGGGCCGACTCGCCTCCCGCACACCGCTGGTTCGGGGAATAGCCCTCCGTCTCCGCGAGGAGGACCTCGCTCGCACGCTCGACTGCCGAGCCGAGAAGGAGCGTGAGCTCGAGCCGGTGCAGTGGGCACCTCCTTCTGCCGTGGTCTTTTGATGTGCTCGCAACTTCGCTGTCCCCACGCCACTGCAGCAACACCACGATCCCGCCACCATTTCTTCACTTGGAACCAGATTGACTCTAAAAGCTCGAGATGTCAACAGCCCTCGCACGAGCTTATGC
Organism: Murraya koenigii; assembly: GCA_025617385.1. Taxonomy (NCBI): domain Eukaryota; kingdom Viridiplantae; phylum Streptophyta; class Magnoliopsida; order Sapindales; family Rutaceae; genus Murraya; species Murraya koenigii. The sequence continues at coordinate 23,480,491 of CM046813.1, read as the reverse complement.
TTGTAAGAGCAACCGCACACGTGCTCAAGCTCGATCGTTAATCGAATAAGAAGCACCTGCGAGGCCGCAAAAACAACCAGAGCAAGACAATGAAAACAGACGCAAATAGAGGAACTAAAATGAAATTCACAAGGCGTATAAATGACCTGAATGCGAAATGCCGCGGACCGGAGGAACTCCTCGCCACGAGTGCACAGGCTCCCACTCTCCCCAACGAGAAGAATTTGCTCTTCCAGCCTGCCACCGTAGGTGGAGATCAGTGATGGGCTTCTACCCTTCAGTCGGAGGTAAGATAATACCAACCAAAGATCCTTCGGGCTACACTTAGTCCGGTAGAGGTGTCCGATTTCCCTACCGAGGGCTCATCCAGATCGCAACGCTTCCACAAAACGAAGAGTCCTGAAAGGACTCTCCACCCATTCGGTCTCAGCTGCCCGGGCCGACGTAAACCCGCACAAAACCCGACCAAAATAAGGCCTGAGAGGCACCTAACCCCCATCCAAGCACTCCAAATAAGGTCAGAAACCCATGGGGCTACTGGGATTTCACCGCCTCGGCAACCTCGTAATTACACTATCTGGAATGCGGTAGGTTTCCTAAGTCCTGCTCAACTCGATCGAGTGGTTTGACATTCTAAATAGTCAACGGGTATTCCCCACGCCGGACCTCCTGCCGGCCCTTACCCTCCGACGCTACTGGGTCTCACCATGGTAATTCCTCCTGGACTAGAATCCCTCACTGGATTATACTCGTGAGGTCAGGCCTCACTGTAAGAGGAAGAGTCCTCCGTGACATCCTACTGGGTCACTGGGGTCCGACATTTTTAAGTGGTATGGAATAACAAGATGCAGAGGAAGAAACAGAGTGGTGAAATGGAAAATTGAGTGGCACCGGCACAAAAGGAAGTGCTGGTAGCCTGAGTCGCCTGACGTAAAGAAGAAGACCGATAAGCAAGCGGAGAGCGTATGAATTTTGAATTCGAATGATAAGTAAGCAACAGAGGGAACAAGTGAAGAAGTCGGAATTTTAAAGAGGAAGACGCTGTCCTTTCGAAAGTAGGCGATGCAGTTTGAGGGACACGACCTTTTAGGTCGCTGTCCTTTCGAATTTCAAATACGCTGCCGGATCAACCCACGTGTCCCGGCCTTAAATGAGAAACGATTCAAGCTGGCGCATACCGGAAGTATGGGAAGTGTAAAAGGCCGCAATCTGCCCATCATTATCGAGTTTCCAGCCTTATCTCGCTCACTCAAAAGACTAGAAACCTGGGACCGGTGTTCGGTAAAATATCGACAGCCCCTAAAAGCCCTTCCTGGTCTATGGGTAAACATCGACAAACCCCTCGAAGCCCTTCGAGCTCAAGCAAGACTCCGATGGTAACCTAGCCCGAGCGACCCTCGAGTCAAAGCCGGTCAAGGTCGAGAGCTCCTTGCCCGCCGAGGTCATTCTTCGGTCAAAGCCGGTCAGGTCGAGAGCTCCGCTCGCCGAGGTCATCCTCGGACAAAGCCGGTCAAGGTCGAGAGCTCTTGCCCGCCGAGGTCATCCTCGTGACAAAGCCGGTCAAGGTCGAAAGCTCCTCGCTCGCCGAGGTCGTCCTTCGTGTCAAAGCCGGTCAAGGTCGAGAGCTCATTCCTCGCCGAGGTCGTCCCTCGGTCAAAGCCGGTCAAGGTCGAGAACCGAGCGTGTCTCCCCGCCGCAGATTTCAGAGCACAACTGGACAAGACCCGAACCAGACAACCCGACCCGTTATCTCGTAATCCCGCACACCTTTTGATGTCCGACAAGTGGTCCCACATGGCGGAGAGATGACATCGCTGTTTCATGGCTCAGACGTGCCACCAAGCGTGTCATCATTCCTCGCACGCTGCCCGACATGGTGATCTCGCCACGCGATCTGGACTAGGGAACGTACCGCTCATCCCTAGTGGAATATTCCGCCAAGCCTCGATCGCCGAGGGACCCGGATACCATTAGCGTGGGAGTGGACAACTGGAAAGGAAAAGAGCGGAAAAACAGAGTATAAAAGGAAACGAAGGAGAACGAAGACAGGGTTGGCATTTCTAATTCACAAAGAGGTTGAAGAATTCGATTCTCAAAGGTTGGATTTTCCAATTCTCGTGTTCTTCCTTTTCAAATCTCTCTCATCCGATTCTCTAAAAACACCATACTTATCCAAAAAGGGGGCGATATAATACCCTTTCATCTTTCCGGCCTCCCTCACTAAGGAGATACCAAAAAGAGAAACCCGACATCGACTTGAGCGTCGGAGGGTTTCACGGACACGCCCGGCGACCCCGATCCGGCTCACGGAGATGCAGTCCGGAGATCACTGCTCAAGAAGACAGCTGAACAGACGAGGGGATAATCCCGCCGAGCTTATCGCGAAGCGTAAGGATCGAGGCATCGCTTGAACCGTGAGCGTAAGGTTCGGACGCTCTCGCCGAAACGCTTGGAGGTATCGCTGGAAGGTTCAAGCACCGCTGAGCGCACGCGTGAAAAACTGCATCAACAAGTTCAACAAACCCTTCAAACCCATATGAACATTGGTAGAAGTTGAGAAGAGAAATTAACAAAATTAACATAACTAATTTTACAAAAACTAATAATTCATGCTTGCAGGTGGGTCCCTCGATTATGTTGACACAGTAGTTAGTAAATGTTGGCAAGGCTCTACTTCCGACATATGCTTCTGTTTCAACATTTAAATGCTCAAACCGAACTTCAACTGTGGGAAGGCTAATTCCAACTCTGGGAAAGTCCAAGAGGAAACAAAATCATAACTCAAAATAAAATGCAACACGCATGAAAACAAGAGCTTCAAAAACTAGAACTCAACTGCCCATATTTTTCCCTCCAAGAAAATTTACGGAACAAATTCAAATCATGATGACACGCTTTCATTAGGTGACATTTTCCACACAACCTGTGCAATCACACTGCATAAAATGTGAATTTTTTTTATGTTATCTGCATTAATGTGAATTTTTAGTCACACTTCAAGAATAGAAGTACGGGTCCCACACTTCCAATCACAATGTTAGAGCAAGCTACAGGTGGTCGAGCTTCTTCATTCATTATTCTCATAGATGGTAAATAAAGGAAAGGGATGGGTGTGATTTATTTAATTATTTTCGCTTGGACCGCCAGGTGGACTTATCTTTCCATCATCTCTGTATCAACTAAAAATCATTGGCAGAGTAATGGTCAACGGCCAACAATTAAGTAAATATTACCCCTTTTGGTAAATGGCTTATCGTAATTTTGTTATTGGGTTTTATAATTCTAAATATGTCTACTTAGTTAGAATAGCTCATAATTTATAAATTAATTCGACTCTCCCACTAGTGTTGCTAGGATGGGGACCTCGTCAAAAATAGAATAGAACGAAATCATATCTATTTACACATTAGATCTAGAGTCAGCTTATATGTTAATTGTAATTATACGAGCCCAACAATAAAATCGATATTGTATGTTTGGGTACTCAGCCCATTGGAATGTCCATGATTTATAAATTAGTCCATAAACTCTCTTACTAGTGATATGTGATATTATGTACTTTATGATCTAGCATTCTTGTGAGGGTCGTTAAAAATAAAATAGAATGAAACATATCATAAACATATCCATTCGCACGTCAAGTCATGAGTTAATTTTGATACTAATTGTAACCACAGAGGCCCAATAAGCACCCATTTTGACACATGTCTATCGACAATTCAAGATTTTGTTATTAAGCTTTACAATCTAAAACACATCTACTTGGTTCGGAGAGTCTATGGCTTATAACTAATCCAGCAACTCTCTCACTAGTAGCGCGAGATGTTATAAAAAGTTTAGTTATTTATATAGAAATGAAATATATTTAACAGTACGCATTGAGAAAAATTATAAATAAATTAATAAATATTTTATATTTTTTGTGTTTCAATTTTTACATCTTAATAATGTTTAATTTAGCCTTGATAAATTATTTTTTGGATTCGCGACTAACTATGTGGTCTATCCAACATTTTGTTTAGACAAACATCCTAATAAAACTGACAAATTTGGAGCGCAATATAAAAAGGGTAAATTTGTTGGACCAAAACTATAAATTTAAAAATTAAAAAGAATGTAATAATTTAATTTCAATTAAAAACAGTAGATGATAAATTTTGAACTTCTTTAGGTGAGTGTGTGTGACTAAATAATTAAAAGAAATTTCAGTTACAATTCTAATTTCTTTTGAAATTTTTTTTCTTGGGAGCAGACCACATTCATAAAGATGCTTGTGCATCCTATAAACTTGTTTATTTTTTTTCAAAATGTTTTAGGCGAGGATGAAAAGTTTCTCTAACTCACTAAATATTAATTTTTTCCTCTAATTATTACTCGAATTTAAGTGACAACAAATTCAAAAGTGTATTTACATCCTAGGCCAATGTTTGTTTTTAGGGAAAAGTTACTCACACCTCCAAAGTTTGTATAAATAATCACACATATTCCTTTAATTTCATAAATAGTCACACACACCTTTTTTTTACTATTAGACCCTTGATTAGAATAACCTAATAATTGACTTTAAATAAATTTCTATAATAAATATAAATTAAAAATAAAATAATAAATATATAAAATAAGATAAAATTTATAAATTATTTTCAATATCAGAAAATTGATTTCAACATTATTAATTTGTAATATTCTTTTAATAATAATAAAATTTATTTGACAATCAATAATATTAAAATAATTACAAATAAAATTTACAGTAATTTATATTAGTTTATTTACAATATATTTTTAATTATGTCTATATTAGTATAAATATTAAATTTAATTTTTGAATTAATATATTTTAGTATTAATAAAATTCGTTAGGATAGATTAATAATAGCTTAAAATTTAAAATAATTTTTATTATATACATTGTTTTATTAATTATACTTACTGTAATATTTTATTTATATCATATGATATATATTTATTTGGGTTGTTGTAATCAAATGGTATAATAGTAAAAAATGAGGTGTATATAACCATTTATGAAACTAAAGAAGTTTGTATGAACACTTAAACAAACAAACAAAAACCATTTCATTTGAATGTAAGTTGAGAAGGAAAATTTGTATCTATCAAAGCGGTTCTTGAGCTTCGGCAAGAACTTATCATTATCAACATCTGTGACTTTAACCAATTTGTTAATCAACCTCTACCTTTCCTACAGTCCGAGATTATCAACATCAATTTCATTAGCATGTCCATTGGAGGGCTTAGTATTCCTGTTGATGCTGTTTTCTGCTTGTTCCCAAGTGACACTGTGAACTTCTGCTCGTCGGTTGCTCGAGCAGGATTCCTCACTGACTCCTGCCTTTCTTCGTTTACTGGAACAGTGATTTCCTTCGGCCTGCGCTCACAAAGAAAAGTGTCAAGGGTCGCCGGGTGTTTTTCTAGCGAAAACCCTCCGACGCTCAAGTCAGTAAAAGTTGATTCTTTTGGTATCCCTCTTGGTTTGAGAGGTCGGAAAAGATAGGGCATTTGAAGGGGAAAAGTGATAGAGAAAGTCTAAGTTTTTGGTAGTTAGGCTGAAGTTGAAAATGTTTTAGATTTGAAGAAGGAAAGTATGGCCAGGAAGAAGAAATTCTCAAAGGTCCCAAAAGAGAAAAAAGTCTCATTTACCTTGTCTTTCATCTGGTATTTATCCCCCTGTTTTCCCGTCTTCCTTTGTTTGGGAGCCCACCTCCGCATTAATTGCGTCTGTACCTTCCTAACAACTAGGGGTTGTTGCGGCACAACTTGGGGGCGTGGAATGTTAGGCGGGTATGGGTTCCTGTGACCCAATGATGGTGCCGTGTAAGTCTGGGTTTAATGATGATACTGTGGGGGCGTGTGCCAGTCATCGGTTACAGTGACGAAACCCTATGGCATGGGGTGCCTGTCAGGCATCGATCGTCGTGGCAAGCCATTGGGAGGAGGCACTGTCATGCTTAGATATGCTCTGCTCAAGCTTTGATCCCCTTCTATTCATGTACTTCCAACATGAACGAGTTTTTCTCGGTGGTTGGAGGATCTCTTATAGCTGAGCAGTATGGGGAGATCAGGGCTTGACCAGCCTTAGAGCACTTGACCTCGACCAGCTCTGACATCTATCAATGGTATCTTCGTGCTAGCAATTAGGTATTATGCTCGTAGTTGGATTGACCTCAAGGGGGTCTGCTCGGTATCGCCCAAACAATTCCTATCTTCAATCGATTATAAGTAGGCAATTTCTCAAGAGCAGCCCATTTTAGGCTCTCCTGCTCCTCTTCTCTTCTTGAAGACCTTGAAAATGCACCCTCAGAACTGCTTCTCCATCTAGAAGTGTTTCTACGTAAACTAGTACTTGCTCTATAAATGTCACCACTCTCCATAACAACTCAAGCTAAAATTAGCTAAATATTATGGGCCGCCTAAGTTGAGTCAAAGAATGGACCAAAACCATGAGTTAAGATGTGCTAACTTTGACCAATTCCAAAAATTTTCATAATTCTCTAGCAACTCTAGCATACTTGTATATACACTAGAATTCTCTAGAATTTGTCACATGTATATAGAATTCTCTAGGTATAAAATTTTCTAGAACTAGGCAAGTCTCCTTATAAATATAGATTGATATTAGGCATTTGAGCATCCAAGCATTGAGCAAGCATCTCAAATATTCTTGTAAGCTTTCTTATAATCTTTCTCTCAAGCAATACAATTTGTGCATTTTGTTCAATTGCTCTCTAACTCTTTTTTCTTTAATATTTTTTGAAAAATCTATTAGCTTAACTATCCAGAAGTTCAAAAGTTTAGTTAATAATTTTTAACAAGTATACATTTATTACGCAAAATACTCATCCATACTCATCTCTCGACACAAAGCTCACCAAAACCCAGAAAATGCTTCTCTTTTCCACAATCACAATTCACACGTCCTAGAACAGAGATAGGTACTGCTTTATAAAGCAATTAATCTGCAATGTGCTATATATATCATCAATAAATGTTAAAATAATTTTCAGTATGATACATAAAAAAGGGCCCACAAAATGGGCAGTTGTCATATTCATGATTTATCCAAAATTTGGAAGTTACATGTTTCTTTATTGCAAATAAGAGGGACTAATTCAACTTAGCTACACGTGGGTGCGAATTGATTTGTCTGCCGAAAACTCTGTACTCTCTAGACACAACGAGATCATTCGGTGTTTGGTATTACCGCTCATGTGATAAATAGGAGAAGTTTATTTAGTTTCCAATTCATGCAATATTAAAAAGGATAATAAAAATTGAAAGTACTTTACAATATCATTGTAATTTTTTTGTCGATAATTTTTTTAGTGGGTGTCAATTAGTTTTGATGGGAAATTTTTTTTGGTTTGAAAATAAGAGATTTGAAAGTACTTTTCAATATACCAATTAAGTTGTCAATAGTTTAAATAAATAATTATTGGTAACTAAAATCTAAAAAAAAAAAAAAAGCTGTAAGAAATTTTATCCCAAATTTAATTACTTGGTCTCAAGTACTATATCATTCATCAAATGAATGTTGGATGTAGTAAATTCCCTTAGAACATGCAAAAATTTTATTATCCAATAAATAAATGACAATATATATATACATATGGGTTCGAATCCCTCACTTTCTGTACCTTCACCTATTTCTCTAAAGTTACAGATCGTAATATATCAAATTTTAATCAATACCATTATTCTAATGATAAGCACACAAATATCAAATTATGTTCGATGAAATTAAATTTTAGAAAAAAAAATCTAGGATGACTATAAATTTCTATTTTTACTTTTGACTAAAAACTTCTTACAACTTCTCTTTGTTCATTCAAATTGTTTACTTGATTTGAATGCGATTGTCTTTGGACTTAATTAATAATTATATCTCAATAAACTTCAGTTGCATTTTGTTGATTTGTCGTTAAATTCAAATGCATATTAATTATTATTTACATATAAACATTATTAATTAGAACTTATCTACCTATTTAAAATTTAGTCAAATTTAGATCTACCTAGATTTCAACTAAAATTAAAATTGCCAATTTAAGTTCATGTAACTAGAAGATTATTGTTATTATTAATTATGAGGGGACTTCAATATATTCCTCTCCTAATTATTAATTCGGTGGAGGTAGATATCTCTCTCATTTATATGAATTGGTTTAGTAAAATATACATCAATTATTAGTGAAGAAAAATCTAAGCTTTGCTCCACGGACCTGATCTAGAATTAGGACCTAACAGATATTTGATAAATATCAATAGTACTTTGATTGTAATAATGTATATCAATGTTAAAAGGATTAAAAAAATTAGAAAATTATTTTTCCTTTAATTTCACACAACATTTTTATTGACCCAAAGGTTATACACAAACCTTAATTTGATGATAAAAGTTGACACAGCCGTGGAACCACTTGAAATCCTAAGGTGGCTCAACTGAATTATTTACTCCTACAAATTTTTGCTAATGCATCAAAAAATTGAAATACCACCAAATTACTGAAAATTTAATTGTAATATTGCCTCTTGATAATCAAATTATCAAGAGCACATATAGTTGGTTAAATACAAATAATTTCCTTCTATTGGGGCTAATTATAAGTTAAGGATCAATTAATAATTACTCGGAAAAATTTTCACCAAAGAGTAATGCTACACATCCCAAATTTTTAACCTAAATAATCATCTCAAATGATGTGGTATTCATCAATTAGTTAGTAAGATAATATAATTAATCTACTTTAATTTTACTAACTAATTGACAAAAAATTGTTGTATCGTTAAAGTACTGGACTAAGCTTGTTTTGCATATCTCCAAATTATGATGCAGTCAACCTGTACAAGATCTAATCTACCGGAATCGGTGATGTACTATAAAATTTCTCGTACCATATAGAATTCTCGGTTATCAAAATCAAATACGCACTCTAATAGCTTAAACCGGAATTCATATGTGGTCCATGTGGTCCATGTGCCACATTATTGAATGGGTCACAATTAAATTTAAATAATAAAATAAATATTATATTGAAAATTTATTAGTTAATTGGGAAAAACTAACTGCTCACTTTGATGGAAAGTGAGAAATAAGAGATTTATTAAAAATTTGGAAAGTGAGAAATAAGAGATTTATTAAAGTACTTGATATTATTTTAATTTTTTCTTTATTAAAAAACGAGTCACTCTAAAAATGTCAAAAGAAAGAAATTAAATTTGTTTCCTTTATTTCTTGCACCGTAAATTAATAAGGATCAAAGTATATATTCTCTCAATTATGGTAATATGAAAATAATGCTATTCTATGATTTTAGGGATTGAAGTTTATGCAAATTAGGATTTACTTGTTTTATAAATATTATAGAAAATTTTCAACAATTGGTGTCAGCATGAATTTTCCATTTAAGGTTAAAATAAATTAATAAATAGATAAAGTACTTTTTCACTTTCAATTATGTTTATAGTTTTCAATTAATTCTATCACAAACCGTTCTTTAAATTTACAATCGTTAACTGCTTGATAGATTGGATTTTATTTTGAATTGGTACGGTTAGATTAGTTTCAAAATCTGTTTTTCTGATTTGAAATTTATTAGTGATGTATAATAATTTTCTTGTACGACTTCTATAATAACAATTCAATGGGAACGAAATGGTGATGCTGTGATAATCTGTACGGTACTGCAGTTGCATGTGAATGAGATGGTTAAATTCTGCCGATTGATAATTGGTTTACGCATTTGTGTAATTATGGATCGAGACCATTATCAATGGCTATCTCATGCTAACTTTAATATATTACGAAATTGATGTGAATTAATTTTTACGTGTAATTCTTTATTGTTAGACCAAAAATAGAATAAACTCAATTAGAGTCCAAATAAATTTAGTTGCTATAAAACCCATGAAGTGATGGATAAATTATTTAAGATAATTATTCGAAAAAGTTAGGCTTCAAAGCCTAAAAAGTCCCAAAGTCCTATGATCTTATCATAAGACAAACCACCTAGGATAATCTTCTTAGGTGGTAAGGTTTCAAAGACAAAAAGGTCTGAAGGTCCTATAATTGTATCATAAAACAAATTACCTAAGATAATCCTTCTAGGAGATAAGACTTCAAAGCTCAAAAGGTTCTAAAGTCCTATAATCCTATTAAAAAATAAACCACTTAGAATAATCCTCTTAGGTGATAAGGCTTCAAAGCTCAAAAGGTCCGAAGGTCATATGATCTTATCTTAAGATAAGCCACTTACGATAATCCTCTTAAAAGTAAGGCTTTAAAGCCCAAAAAGTTCTAAGGTCCTAAGCTTCTAAGGTTAAGATATTTCTTCATTTAATCCGTAGTCAAGCTTGCATATCCATATGTCAATCGACATGGGTACAAGAAGACAAGTGTCACCAAGTGTCATAAGAATAATGACACTTGTCATAAGAATAATGACACTTGTCATCAAAGTAACTATGACTCAAGTCAAATCAAGTTTGTCTGTAAATATGCCCTCTATTCTCATTAAAAGATAAGAAAAATAGGCTTAAGAGAAAAATTGTTGACTTTCTCTCTCTAGATATTATCTTTCTAAATTCATTCTGAAATTTCCTTAACTGACTTGACCATTGGAGGGTTTACGCCAGCAAAACCGGTCCTCTAACTATTTTCTTGAGATTTTAAAATATATTTAGACAGACATTTTCATCTCCTAAAGAAGTGAACTCCTAGGAACAAACTCAAAAGCCCATTAAAATTAGTTTGAATGATACATTCATCATCATCGAATCCAACAAAGAAGAAGCTCAGTCCTAAGAGGTCATCCTTGGTTGGAATTATCCCATTATAAGTTGGGATAAAATTTGTACCAATATTTATGACCTTAAAACTTTAATATCTTAAGAATAACTTTTTTCAATAAAGGTAAATAATGTCCTTTAAAATATTATAAAAATATGAAATTTGGTATAAAAGTGTATAAAATTATATGGCTATTTATTGTATGTTAATGGTTATGAGATGTTTTATGTGATTATCATATATAATTTGTTAGTCACCAAAGTGGCTAAATTAGAAATTTTTTCATAGATATCAAATTAAATTTAATTTCAAGTAGTTATTGTGATACTTATGATTGAATGATATGATGATTTGCTTATATGGTTATATTGAAAATTCATAGATTATAATTTAGGAATCGTCCAAAGGTTGATTAATTAATTTTATAATCTATGATTATGATTGTGGGTAATTAGTAAGCATGATTAGATATGTTTAGTATATCCAAAGATAGAAGGCATGTCTACTTAATGCGTATTAATTACTAATTATGTGAAATTAAAGTTAAGCATCAATTATATTTATTGTAGTGTATTATTGTATCACCCAAAAGTGAACTTCAATATGTGCTTAAAGTTTATGTGAATTTTATCTGAATCTATATTATGTGTTTAAGTTTAAAACATTAATGTGTGAGCATTAGTGCATCTTGCTCTTTATTTGCAAGTTTCGCTTGTTATTACGTTCAACAGCCTTAGTTACCCAAATTGGTCTGAGCAGATCCAATTTCATTTAGGTGTTTTGAATCTTGACTTAACATTATTAACTGAAAGGCCAACTATTATTGTTGATGAAAGCAACGTTAAAGAGAGATATCTCCATAAGGCTTAGCAAAGATTAAACAGACTAAGCCTAATGTTTATGTGGATAACAGTTGCCAACAACATCAACTCCACAATTCCAAGAACCAAAAGTGCTGATGAATATATGAAATTTGTGAAAGAGCGTTCTCAATTTGAATTGGCTGATAAGTCCCAAGTTCTCAATTTGAATCGGCTGATAAGTCCCAAGCCGGGGCATTAATGGATATATTGACCACCTGTAAGTTTGATGGTACACGTACCATGCATCAGTATGTGATTGAGATGATAAACATAATAACAAAATTGAGGTCTATAGGAATGGAAGTGGGTGAGACTTTCCTTGTGTAATTAATTACCAACTCCTTACCTTCTGAGTGATCCATTTCAAATAAATTTAATACCATTAAAGACAAATGGAGTACGAAACAAAAAAAATCTAGGCCATGCTTATTTAAACAGAGGCAAGACTTACGAAACAAGCAACTGACTCTATTAACTTAATGAGTATAAAAGAGTTGAAAAGAAGCTTAAAAGAAAAAAAATTACCATAAAGGCAACAATGAAGCATAAAAGCTAAAAGTGCAACCTTCTTAAGTCCACAAAAAGGTCATCAATAATGAAAAGTGTCATTTCTACAATAAATATGGACATTTTGCTAAAGATTGCCTAAAACATAAAGCTTGGTTCAAAAAGAAAGGTAAGCCTAATACTTTAGCATGTTTTAAATTAAACTTAGCTGAAGTTCCTCATAATATATAGTGGATTGACTTTGGTTGCACTACTTACATTTTATACATGATGCAGGGATTCCTTATGATCTAAACTATAAACCCAAATGAGAATTTTATCTTCATGAAAAATTGAGTTAAAGGTCTAGTTGAAGGCATTGGGCTTTACTATTTGATTTTAGACACTAGGTATCATTTAGATTTTTTTTAGAATTTTTGTGTTCCTTAATTTAATTTCCTTATCCAAACTTGATTTTTTTAGATATTCTTTTACATTTGGGAACATATGTTTCAATTTTTTTAGACGTAATAATATTATTGGTTTTGAATTTCTTTCAGATGGTCTATACAAATTAAACCTTGATAATATTTTTATTAAGTCCCTATAAACCTAGCATCATAATATTGGCACTAAACATAGTTTAGTGAATAAAATTTCAACATACCTATGGCATAAGTATTTGGGTCACAAATCCAAAGAAAGAATAAAGAGATTAATAAATATTAAAATCCTTACTGATCTTGATATTTGTGTGGAATATATTAAGGAAAAACAAATAAAACACACAAGTAAACAAGGGTGAATGGATTATATGCTCCTAAAATAGATAAGGATCGATGTAGTTGCTGATATAACTCACTGAATACAAACCAAATCTTGATCAAAGTCAAGGTCTAGGGATTCGAAATAAAAGGAAAAGAGAGAGCACTGCTTAGAGATATGTAGATAATATCGTCGGATAAAACACCTTCTGATTCTGTGCCATAAGAAGTACACAACTTCTTGAGACTTTACACACTGATATATCTGGGTCTTATGACATTCCATCTTTTGGTAGAGAAATATATTTTATCACCTTTATTGATGATTTTTCATGCTATAGTTATCTGTTTGTTGCATGAAATATCTTAATAAGTGGATGCCCTAGAGATTTTATCAATAAGGTTGAAAAGTAACCTAATAGAAAGGCAAAAATTGTCAAGTCTGATAAAGGTGATGAATATTATGGAAGATATTCTAAGAATGGACAATACCCTGGTCTGTTTTCTAAGTTCCTTGAAAGACATGACATATATTCGAAAGACATAATGTCAGGTGGACAAGAACAGAATGGTATAGCATAAAAACGTAACAATACTTTAATAGATATAACATACTCATCTTCACCCTAATTATTATGGATGGAAGTGTTAAAGATCATTGATTATTTGTTAAACAGTGCTCCAAGTAAGGCAATTCTAAAAACTCCTTTTGAACTGTAGAGGGGAAGGAAACTTAGTTTAAGACACCTACATGTCTGAGGCTGTCAAGGAAAGTAAAAATTTATAATCTCAATGAAAAGAAATTAGATTACCAATGGATATTTAATTTGTTATACAAAAAATTCTAAAGGTACAAATTTTAATACCTTAACCATATTATGAGAATTATTGAATCTGGAAATACTAGTTCATTGAAAATAGAGATACCAGTGGGAGTATGAAACCACGAAAAGTGAAAATCAAAGAAGGTAGCATGGAAGTTCCTTTGCCTATGACTTTTTCTAAAATTATTGTTCCTATGGTTGTTAAACGCACTAAAAACTTTTAAAAATAATAAATAAACAACCTAGTACCCCATAATGAAGTCGTCAATAATGAACCTGTTATAACTGAAGCATAAGAAATAGCATTAAGAATATCTCAAAGACAAAGAATATCTACTATTTCTAATGATTATGTGGTTTACTTACAAGAGTCAAAATTTGACTTGAGAATTAATGAATATCCATATTTGTTTTCACAAGTCATGGAAAGTGCTAATTCTGCTAAATAGTTAGATATCATGAAAGAAGAGTTGAAATCAATAGATCACAATGATATTTTGGACCATGTTAAATTACCTGAAGGTTGTAAATGAATCGAGTGTAAATATATTCATAAGACCATGTACAATTGAAATGGCAATATCGAATGATACAAGGCTAGACTCGTTGTAAAATGTTTTACTTAAAATGACAACGTTTACTATAAAAAGACCTTTTTACTAGTCTCTAAAAAGGACTCTTTTAGAAATATTATAGCATTAATGACTTATTATGATTTATAGTTCCACAAAACGGATGTGAAATCTGTCCTTCTAAATGGGAATTTAAAGGAAGATGTTTATATGGTCTAAATGAAGGCTTTTCAGCTAAAGAAAATGAACATTTCATGTTTAAATTAAAGAAATTAATATATGGACTTAAGCAAGCCTCCCAACAATGGTACCTTAAGTTCAATAATACTACTACTTCTTTTGGATTTAAGGAAAATATCATTAATAAGTATATATATCTCAAGGCTAGTAAGAGTAAGATTATCTTTTTTATTCTGTATGTTGATGACATTTTGCTTGCTGCTAACGATCTTGGTATACTCATGAGACCAAAGAGTTTCTCTCCAAGAACTTCAAAATAAAAAATATGGGTGAGACATTCTATGTGATTGAAATTGAAATATTCAGTGATAGAGCATAAGGATTACTAAGGTTGTCTCAGAAAGCATATATTAATAAAGTTTTAGAGAGATTTGAAATGGAAAAATGCTCTGCAAGTGTTGTTCTAACTCAAAAATGGGATAAACTCAACCTTATGCAATTTCTAAAGAACTAATTGGAAAGCAAACAAATGGAAAAGATCTCTTATGCATCCATTGTTAGAAGCTTGATATATGCTCATATGTATACTAAGCCAAACATCAGTTTTGCTATCTGAATACTGAGTAGATATCAAAGTAATCTTAGATTTGATCATTAGAAAGCTGCAAAAAAGTATTGAGATACTTGCAAGGAATTAGTGATCATATGCTCACTTATAAGAGATATAATCATCTTGAAGTAATAGAATACTCAAATTTAGATCAAGTTAGTTGTGTAAATACCAAAAAATTCACATTTGGTTTGTTCATGATGGCTAGAAGAGCCATCTCATGGAAAAGTGCAAAATAATCTATCATTGCTACTTGCACTATAGAAGCTAAGATTGTAACATGCTTTGAGGCCACTGTTCATGGAATATGGTTGCAAAACTTATTTCATAGCTTGGAATTGTTGACAATATTGCCAAGCCACTCAAAATTTATTATGATAATGATATAGTAATCTTCTTCTCTAAAAACGATAGGTATCGAAGGGTGCTAAACATATGGAATTGAAATACCTTGCCATTAAAGAAGAAGTTTAGAAATGAAAAGTGCAAATCGAACTCGTTAACACCAACTTTATGATTATTGATCCTTTAACAAAAAGATTAAACCGGAAGGTTTTTAGTGAACATATTAAAATGATGGGTATTACTGGATACTATTATTGACATTATATTTAAGTTTTTTTAAGCTCTTTATGTATTTGATACTTTAAACTCATTTAAGTGTTATTTCTGATTCTTTTTGTCTTGTTTGATAATGTATACCTAAATGATGATAAAATTGTCAACAGGTTTGTCTCTGATTAAGATATTATTGTTTTCTTTTCCATTATAGGTCATCTTAAGTATAAAACTGATATTACGATACATGAAAAGAACTATATCTAAATAACGATGTAGAATAATTATGATCTGTGTTAGTTTTTGTTTAATGATGATTTTATGGTTTGACTAATGCAAGTAAGAATTTAGCTTTTATTATGTGCATAATTTTTATTATTATCAAACTATTAAATTAATTATGCCACATGGGCTCAGTGGGAGAATGTTGGCATATACTATATGTGGCCCATATGCCATTGAATGGGTCACAATTAGGTTAAATAATAAAATAAATAATGAGTTGAAATATTATTAGTTAATTGAGAAAGCCTAGCTACTCATTTTGTTGGAAAGTGGGGAATGAGAGCTTTATTAAGAATTAGTCATCTCTTCACCCATTTAAAAAAAAGGATATCATGTTAATTTTTTCTCAATCAGAAAGTGAGTTACTCTAAAACGGTTAAGAGAAAAAAAACTTTTGTCAATATTTAATTCTTACAGTGAAACTTAATCAAAAAAATTACTATAGATTAAGGTATATATATTCTCTCAATTATGATGATGTGAACATTATGATATTCCATGATGTTAGAGATAAAAGTTTATGCAAATTAGGGTTTACTTACTTTATAAGAGTTGTAGAAAATTCCAAACAAGTACAAATCACAAGTTTTTTTTTTTTTGTGGAGTAATTTGTGATAAAGATCTATGAACTAGTCCATACTTGACCAGCCAAGCATACAAACGGCCCTGCATCTTTTTTATCTCTCCTACATTTTTATTTCCATAAATATTTCACATTTACGATGAATTTTTGAAATTTATGAAGATTAATTCGTTCTTTTTTATTCTGTACAAATAAATCCTCTTGCCTAATTAATGAATTCAGGGAAAGATACTGAACTTTTGTATTTGAAAAAGGGTTTAGGCAAGATTTCTGACTTAGATGATGGTTGATAAAGTAATCTTTGATCATAATTTCCAGTATAAGTACTGCATACAACACGAAACTTGTGACATATACATTTTATACCAAGAAGTCCCTTCGGTAGCTATTTCATTAGTCAACAAATTATGATAACATAATACAATTTGTTTATTGCAGAGGCTTACACAACTACACTTCAACGGACATTGGCCGAATTGCTACATAAACTAGTACTTGGCTATAAATATCACCATAGTCCATATATAACAAACTCAAAGAATTGTACAAACATTAAATTTGATGATAATAAATCACATTAATTAACATGAGCAAATATTTTAATTTGACTAGTTCTTAAAGGCTTTCGATTATTTCATATGAGAACAAATTCAAAGATAGACAAGATATCAAATTTGCTCTTTGACGGAAATATTGTGAATTATTTTGTTCGCAATTGTTTAAAAGCACATTTAATTATGTTTCGTAAAGCTTTTGTTCTGAAAAAGTATATGTGTTTTTCACATGTCTTAATATATTTGAAAATTATTTGGTTGGAAAAATAAAATAAAATCTATATGCATGGTTCTAGCTACTAAGTACTTAACATTAGTGTTGACAATAGATAAATGATCGTTTAATATCTTTATTTTAACTTAAGCATTCATTTAGTTTTGATATTTTAAAGTTGTCTCAAGACACTCTTTTTTTTATTTTTTCTTTACTTTTATAATAATAACTAGGGATGGCAAAATTATCAGCCAACCAGCATACCCGCCTGCAAAAAACCGTCTATTGTGGCTAACTTTGCAGGTTGCAAGCGGGTTTGATATGTCAAACTTAAACCCACTATGGGTTGTGAGTGAGTTTAGTATTGAAAAAAAATCGTCAAATACTAGAGCTAGTATCCGCTAACCCGCATTCTTTATTTTAATTATTTATATTTTCAATTTTAATCATAAAAATTACATGTAAAAAATTTTAATCATAAATATATACAAATTAAAGTTCCTAAAGTTCCTAATTCATAAACCTAACCTATCCCATTGCAGCATAAATATATTTTTATATATAATATTTACAAAGGTAGATACAATAAGCTTTTAATAAGTCGAAATTTTATAATTTTCAAATTTAATATTACTGATATTTTATTTTAATTTGATTGATTTTGTTTGTTCTACTTTAATGACCTGAATCTAATAATACTAATGTTGGGTTTTTATTTGTTTAATCAATTGTTAATGGTTGTTGTATAAAATTTACTTTTTAATGTATATTGATTAAAAAATGTTTAATGTATATTGATTGAAACATGGAGTAAGACATTGATATTAGTGATGATGATTTGCTTACAACAGAAATATTTTGTGTTATCTTGACATATTTTGTGTATTTGTTTTATTGTTGAGATTTTTACTTTCTTATTTATATTGATAAAAATTTGTGGATAGTTTAGTATAGTTAAAACCACAGCAGATGAGTTTGTTTTTAAAAAATAGAAACCCACTGCGTGTTGCAAACAGATTTAATAATTTAAATTTTTTATAGGCATTTGGTAATGACAAACTCGTAGAAGATAGTGTCCATTGTCATTCCGAAGATTAGTAACCTTTCAACAATATTCTTGACATTATTTTTTTTTTTTTGTATAAAAAAATTAATTAGCAAACTAACAAATAACTACTTATTAGCAAATTAATAAATAAATATCAGTATGAAACAATTGGTATTTTTCGTACCTTTACAACAATCTTACTAATAATAAATAAATTAATACCATCTAATTTAAAGCAATGTCTAACACTCTTGCAACAATCTTGCTGATAAATTTTTATAACAAATATTAATTTATCAAATTAATCGTAAAAGAAAAATAATCACAAAAAAATTTATACTAATTCTTATTTTAATTTTAAGGCTAATTTGAAAAAAATTAATTTCTATTGTTGTGAGGATATTATTGTAAGAATAAAAAAAAAACAAAGATATAAGTGTAATATAATAATATAAGTGCAATATAATTAACAACAAAGATGTCTTGACAACATTTTAAAAAATGTGACTATTTAAACCCATAAAATAACTTTGTATACCTATTTACTTTTTAGACCCATGATTTCAAATTAAGTATTAGTTTTTTACTTTTTAAACCTCCTATAATTCCATAACTAGCCCTAATTAAATATATCAATATTTCCTCAATTATCGTCCTAAACTTCAATTAAATCAAAACTAAATTCCATCTTCTTTAATTTAAAAAAAAAAATGTTTCTTTATCATTTTCTTCATGGTCCCTATCATAAAATATGTTGCGTAGAAAAATGACACTTTGAGAAATTGTTGAAGCAGTCGCATAAATTTTATAAAATACTATTTTTTTTCGCACATGACAGACTTTTCAATGATTCATTTGACTTTTTCATTTTAGAAGATTGATAAAGCCTAAATTTTTGCTTTATGTCTTTGGAATGGTTTTGATAAGAGTTTTTAATATTTTTATTTTTGCAGTAAGTGTACAAACTCTAGAATTTGGGTTTTGTCAAAATTCCTTCATTTGAGCCATTATCCTCGAACACTTGGGAAATTATGTTTTACTCTTATTCAATATCCATGGCTGTTTTAAAAGCTTCTGTTTGTATGAACAAATTGCAAGGCACATTTGAAAGACTTTATCTTCTATATAGAGCGATAATTTTTTTTTTTTGAGTATTTAAGAAATAAAAGGACTTTTCGGTAATTTTGTTTCAGGGTGTAATTGTAATAAAATATTTTATTAATTTATGGGTTTAAAGAGTAATTTTAATGAATTTAAATAGTCCCATCATTTTTAAAATATAAATATTAAACAAATTCTTAATTCAAGATATAATAAGAATTAAATGAGTATTTACCGAAAGAATATTATCTCGCACCCTCTAAGAAATAATTTTTAGACTAATAATATAAACTTTAGGCAACTCTCAACTTTTGAACTAAGTTTTAAGTATGAGTTAAACCCATAAATCTAATCAGCAAGATCGTTGGACCAGCTTTTGCCTTTTGGAGAGATTGTGTTATGATAGAAGGTTTCTAACTTTAGCTGTTCTTTAATTATATAGAATTAAAAGAAGTTGTTTTTTACGTTGACTTTTGCTTATGCTTATGTCTGTACATGAAAGGCTTCAGTATTTTAACGAGGCTTTGGAGAGTTTAAGAAATCTATGAATGGAGTAACAAAATTACTTTTTGATATTCTGGAGATTTTGATCAACAAGAAGGATGTGGAAGCACTCGGAGTAGTTGATGCGTATTTTAAGCACTTTTATGTTACGGTGTCACATTTATGATATTTTTAATTAAATTAAGTGCAGTGATTTTTAGGTTTTCAATAATTTTTTTATATATTGTTAATATTTGGGTGCAAATAGATCGATTAGTAAAATTTATTGAGTATAATGGGTATTTAGATTAATGCATATTTAGTCACTAATTGGGGGATCCTTGCTTACATGAGTGTAAATCATAACTAAATAACAGTCATATTAGCATTTAAAAAATAGGTAAATTATTGAGTAACAATAATCAGAATTGATATGCAAACAATTTAATTGCATCTTTTGAAGTGGTTGGCCTATAAAATTTTCTAAGCACAAAATTCAAGTATATACTAATGGTATATATGTCAAAATATTAGTTTTCAGATAATTTTATTATGTAAAAAAAAATAACACTTAATAGTTTAACATTAAGAAATAAAAATAAAAAATATATATCATTGAAGTATATATATTTAGACTTATTCGAACTACACTATAACTTGTGGAATCCAAACCTGTTATCTCGATCTCCATTTTTTCTTTATGTATTTATTACCCGCATTAAACTCTATTAAAGCTTTCAATTCAGAAATTTAGAAATATTCTTGCTCAGGCAATTCTAAGTTTACAAATTTGAAAGAAATAGTTTCAAGCAACAATTTAGAACAGACTTGTGTAAGAAAAATAAAAAGAAAAATTCACAACACTATCGCCTCTGGAAATTGATTAACTTAATTCCTAGGGCACAAACAAATCCAAATAGCACTGGGAATGCAACAACAATTAGTGCAACGACTCCAAGAAAATCATGTTTAAAACCAAAATAACTTCGCAAAAACTGTTTCACTGTTTCACCTGACTTGAGCCTGTCTTGTTTATCTCCATATTGTGATGCAATTAATCTGTATAGAGATGACAAAAAGATCTGGATATGCAAAGATCCATAAGATCCGGATCCTAAGAATTAGGATCCATGCGGATCCGGATACACTTGTATCCGGAAATACGGATATCTGAATTTTTATTTAATTAAATTTCAATATAAAATATATATATAAGTTAAAAAGTCTAAAAGTGTGAACTTATGATATTATTGTATGTTATGCATGTTAAATTGTTAATTGTTGAATTATTAATTATTGAATTATAAATTTATAATTAGATTTTATTTGATATTATTAAATAAATTGTGAATTTATATTATTTTTTATGTTTAATTCATATTGTGATATCTTTAATTATGGATTATGATGTAAGATGTCATTGTATGTTATTCATGTTGAATTGTTAATTATTGAGTTATGAATTTATGATTAGATTTTATTCGATATTATTAGATAAATTGTTGAATTTATGTTATTTTTATGTTTAATTTATGTTGTGATAATTTCAATTGTGAATTTATGATGTTATTGTATGTTTTTCAAGTTAAATTATTAACTATAAATTTATGATTGTATTTTATTTGATATTATTATATAAAATTTCAAAATTTTAAATTATTAAAATTTAATATTTGCGGATCCGGATATCTGCCTGTAATCCGTGCGGATATTACCCGCATCCAGATCCACATATATTTTTCCTATAAAATTATTGATGCGGATGCGGATTCGGATCCGGATCCAGATTTGGGTGCAACCGGATCCGAATCCGATTTTTGCCATCTCCAAATCCGTACAACATCCAAGCCAATGGGCATGCCCAATAGTACCACCTCCACCATATTGGAATATTCTGTTATCGAGCAAGTCAAAAAGAAGAAAGCAAATAATTAGTCAATCAGTCTTTTATAAAAGTTATGGAAATGTTGCATAATATATATTAGTAACGGAAATACTGCAGTTACTTACTGGTCTTGGGATTATGAACCCAGAAAGCACATTCCACAAGGCATAAAATCCAAACGACACAATGGCTGAAATGTGGTGGTTTGGAGTCAAAGACACGGCCATCATGCCATAGAAGGTGAAGTACAAGAAGGTGAAGAACATGAAGAATAAATACCAAAAGAACTTTGCGGCAGTCCATTCAAACTGCATCATTGCATAGACTATAACACCATATGTGACAGCTTGAACAAATCTATAAGGAATCTCAATTAGAACCTGCAGAAAATACAAAAACATTCAGTGAAGAAACAGAAAGAATTTTACATTTGCAGCATGTCATTTTTCAGACAATTTACTTGTGTGAAGGCATATGCCATTCCCGAATGCATTCCAGCTGCTCTTTCTCTGTAGAAAACTGTTCTTTCAACAGCTACTACTGGCTGTACAGTTACAGCATTTAGGATTCCAATGAAGAGAACAGCAGTATACATGGAACTCATTGCATTAAAGAGATCTTGTTGCTTTGTATTGCAATTTGAAATGACAAATTTAAGATTAATACGTAAATTCAAGATTGACTATACTGCTCCAATTTCCAAATTGTAACTCACATTTTAGTGCCCATGTCCCAGAACATTGTCCCAAATGTCAAGGATATGAGTATGACGGTCGTAGACAGAAACCTAACAGCAGTGTATAGTGGATTACGCCAGTATGACCACTGTTGTTTCCACAAACAAGCCATACATTGGGTGAAAAATGACTCTCAGTAATGTGTATCAAAATGGATATCCTTTGAACCAGGAGCAGGCTTGCTTAAATCTTTGATCAGTGCTTTGTTTCTCCTGAAGCATAAGACATACATCAGCAACAATTTTGAATAATCAAAACAATGGCATCTTGTTGATTGGATTCTAGCAGCGCATCATGAACCAACCTGTAGAGTTCTGAACTTTTGTAAATATCAGCAAAATCAATCCCCAAGGCTGTTTCTTGTGATGGACTGGTAACTTCTAACATCCAAGTTGCTGGATTATAGTTCCCTTCATAAAAGGAAATATACTTGCGTTAGGTAGTATCACAATGTTCCTTTAGTAACTCTCTTCATAATGTTATTTGAAGTTTCCATTGTCTTAGTATGAAAATGTTTCATACTTCGAAATACTTGATAAGATGGCTAGAATGGCAACCCAACGGCCCAACATATATTTCTTGTCCCCCTTGCTTCAGCAGGAACAGCTGCCGTGCCAAGTTAAATAATCATAATTAAATCACCGAGAGGAAGACATTAATGCTTGGCCGATGGATGGTGCAAACTACTGTTCTCCCCGTGTCTACTGTGTTCCTAACAGTTCTCATAACAATTGCAGCTGCTCTTGCATCTAGTCCTGATGTTGGCTCATCCATAAAAATGATGGAGGGTTTTGCCACAAGCTCAACGGCAATTGTAAGCCTCTTATGCTGCTTGGTTGATAAGACCATTTACTCCAGGTAAACCAACCAGTGCTTGTCTTAATAGGTTCAACTCCACAAGCTCCATGACTTCCTCAATAAACATCTACAAACCACAGGTGAAACAAACAATTAGTATAGGATGTCCAACAATGCATTTAAAAATTTCAAGCTGTTTGTCTTTGTGGTGACTCATTTGGCTTAACCTGTTTCAACTCTCAATGATATGAGTTGAAACAATGACAGAAATTCTGCGAAACCATCAAATTTCTGTACCAACCTTTCTTGTTTTGGAATCAAATTCAGGGGATAATCGAAGCCAGGCTGAGTAGAGTAAGGATTCATATACAGTAACTTGAGGAGAATGGATATTGTTTTGCTCACAGTACCCAGAAATACGAGAAAATGTTTTTTGCTTCTTTGGGTACCCAGATATTGTGACATTCCCAATAACATATCCGGTAGTTTTCCTACCAGCCAGCACCAGTAACACCCATCAGAGCTGTCAGAACACCCGGCCTGGAAGCACCACTAACATCATCTAGAAGTACCAATCTGTTTTTAAGAACACATCGAAGTTTCATTTCCTGCAACGTTAAATCAAAACAATCCATCAAGTCTGGAGGATGTAGTGCTTAATCAAGATATCCTCCCAACTTTTGAAATATACCACTTAATTTCCAAATAATTGTTACCTGTGGCATGTCAACTGAGTATGTAACATCATCAAAGGTAAGGGAATGTGGTTCAAATGGAAGAACCATTCCTCTTCTCTTTGGTTGGTTGGCCTCAACTGTTGTTTCCCGGGACTAGGAAGAGGAGTCTCTCCTCCTAATGTCATCCATACTCTGCATTTTAAAATAATCAATTGTAATCAAAAGGTGTGCACAAAACATATCATGCTTTTCTCAAAAGTATCAAAAGAGCTTTATGACCAGAGGGAGTGATGTGACTAGAACTACTTGCACGGATTGATAACTGAACAGTGCCCCAGGTCGTTTATCTTTCTCATTACTTTGTGATTCTTCAGATATAATAGCCTGATTCTTACCAAATGCTGCACATATATGAAAAAACTATATCAGAATGGCTCACTTTAGAAAGAACAGAACTGAAGAAGGTAAGGATACAGATGGTTGAGGAAACTTAGAGCCAAAGCGAACCAATGTTGAACAGTACTGTAAAACCAAACAAAGCCCCCACTCCTAGCCAATACCAATAAGCATCAGTGAAGAACCCATGAGACTGCAAAACTTCAACTCCCAGTGGTTCGGTTGTGTTTGGCAGAGTCTTTTTTTGAAAGACGTTCAGACATTAGCACGTCATTCAGTGGTAAATACATTAACACAAACTCATTCAATTCAAAGGCATTACCTTTCTCCAACTATGACCAAGAAACTCATTGACTACTATTGCATTCTGTGCATACATCACAGGTGAACACCAGTAAGCCCAAATCCACCATGATTTTACATCCTCTGCATTGTTAAACAAGAAAAGTAGGAATTTAGGTTAAACTTAAAAACGGTAACGCTCATTCTTTTATACTTATTTGCTTGTTATACCTCTGTTTAGGACAAAACCACCCAGTGCATAAAGCAGGAGCAGTGCAAATGCATCAAATGTATTGGCAACAACCAGGTTTCCGCCTGTTGCAGCAATTAACCGGAACAATGCAGAAGCCATCTGTTTAACAAACAAGAGCAGCAAGTACTGCCTAAAAAACCTGCAGCAAGATAATTAACTTTTAATACAGTTGGGATCAATAGTCTCGATAAAGTTTGGCACTTTGCTTCTATGCTTTTACCTTCTAGCATTGGGATCAAAGCCAATTACATAATAGGTTGAGAATACCGAAACAGCAACCTCTACAAATGAGATGGGGATCTTTGGGATCCATGTGGGAAGAGCATATGTCCTTGAAGGATAGAACTGGAGGTCTCTTTGCTTGTAGAAAATGGGAAGCTTTGCGATAGTCATAGAAATCTCTGCCATTCCATTGAACATGATCATAACAACAATAAAGAATGATGCACCAGTATAAATTACTCCATCGGTGACGGAGTCTCGGTGCATCCTCGTTCTGAAGAAGAGTGTCATAGCAACCAATGCTATAGTTGTAAGCTAGTACCAGTAAAAAAATTAATAAATCATCATCACTTCAAAGAAAAAGATTTGAAAATTTCAAGATTAAGTAAATAATTACTTGGAAGAGCTTGATTATACAGACAAATGAGTTCCTCTTCATCAGCAAAAGTTCTCTTGAGTTGCAAGCTTTCAACAACTCCTTTTCGCTAACACCATACTTTTTGCTTGTCAAAGCAGCTGCGTGGCTCTTTGTCTTATCAAATGGAATTCCAAGCTCATCACCAAGTATCTGTCCCACACTGAATGATTGGAATGCATCAGCAAATTCCTTGACTGTGACAAACCTGTAAGGTTCATCTTTATTTGCCCAATACTGCTCTTGATCTTTCCTTGAGGTCACCTGCAACAGTTTCATTATTCATGGATATTCAATGAGAAGTTTCTCATCTTAGTCCTATAATTTCTTTCATGGTTTTATTAAAAAATTCAAGAAGCAAATATCTTCTTTCGCGGGGGTAGGGAGGATGGTGAAAGTTTTGAAAAGTCAGAAAAAAGAGCCCAATAAGCACCTACTTCTTGCAAGAAGTCAGCAACACCTTTTCTTTTCGGACATTTGAAGCCCATGAATTCAGAAAACTCTAATACATGTTCGCGGGGACCCTGAAACACAATCTGGCCATCAGATATCAAGATAATGTCATCAAATAGATCATATGTTTCTGGTGCTGGCTGTAGAAGAGAGATCAGGGTGGTTCCCCTATGGATGTGAATGAATTGCCTAAGAGAATTCACTATTTGGAAAGTTGTAGAGCTATCCAAACCCGTAGATATCTCATCCATGAAGAATGCTTGCGACCAGCATATGCTTGAATTAATTTCACCTACAATTCAATCATTGAATTATCATATGCTTGAATTAATTTCTCTGCTTAATAGATATGAACTGGTGAGTTCTGACATTTACCTCTTGTAACACGCTTCCTTTGTCCTCCTGATATGCCTCTTAACATGTTCAGAACATGTTCAGCACAGACATCCAGGCCCAGAATCTGTAAATTTATGATGAAACTTCATCAGAGTAGTGAAATTACATGTTCAGAACAGTAAATCATAAGTTTAGAGCTGTTCTCAATGATGTAACCTTTAGAATATAATCAGTGACCACACTGGCTTATTGGCCTTCTGTTGCTGCAGCCTGTTAGATAAGTTTTGACAGTGAATCAGTGATAATAAGCAGCGTAATCGAACTGGGTGTCACTCCATGACTATCAGATATCTACTTGTATTAACCAAAGAACACAAGATAAAAAAGCCAAACTCAAGAAAATGAATCAAGTGTTTGACATCGATGTTTATTGCCATTTTATGTATATTTTTTTATAATTTTTTATCATTTTTTTTAAAAAATGGCCACACATCTTTCAAACAGTTTTCAGCTTCTCACCTTCAAGAAGACATCAAGATCAGGATCAGGTTTAATACCTGCTGCCTTCTCTCGTCTGGCCAACTCGGTTAGCATTTCTGCATTTTCCAAAAGAAATAAGCATTATAATCAAAGATTTGAAAAAAAAAAAAAAACAAGGTAAACAATCAAATTTTACCATAATGGGATCCAACTCCTGGCATCTAGCAGAGAAAGGGAAATGTCAAGGTTTCCCTCTCAGTCATTTCGCCGATGTGAACATCATGATGACCGATATAAGCAGCAGTTCTCTGAGGTACAAATTCATCCATGTTGTGGCCATTATATGTCACTCTACCATAATGCTACACAGACACATTTTGATTCACCAAATTAGAGATAAAAGCAAAGTGTGAACTCTCAATGGTCAATGCCAAATTCTTCAAGAATAATTAGTGCATTTAACAGTATAAAACAATCACCTTGAGGCTAGAATCGAGCTTCGCAGCCAAGGCCAACAAAAGTTTAGTCTTTCCAGAAGCTGGAGGACCCAAAAGCAATGTCATTCTGCAGCAAAAGACATGAATACAATGAGACATTAAAGACTACCCAAATATTCTAAATTTATAACGACAGACATGGACACAACAAAAACAGTAGTATTATTTAATTAATTTCTCACCTGCCAGTTCTAACAATTCCACTGACACCCTTAAGAATTGTTAAATGTTTCTTTCTACTTGAAAGAATGTTAAGAGAGTTCAAAAGCCCCTTCAATCATTTACAGATTGCTAGAAATTGGGCAGAGAAATTAACAAAATTACATGACTAGTTTTTTTTAAAAATAATAATTTATATATCTATTTGCAGGTGGGTACCTCAATTGTGTTGGCACAGAAGTTAATGAATGTTGGCAAGGCTCTACTTCCTACATATGCTTCTGCTTCAACTTTCAAATGCTCAAATCGAACTTCAATTTCGGGAATGCTTATTCCAACTCTGAGAAAATCAAAGAAGAAAGAAAATAAATCAAATTACAACACACAAGAAAATAACAGCTTCAGAATGTAGAATACAACTGATAAATTTTCCCCCCAAAAAAAATTTTGAGAAGGAATTCATAGTATGACCATCTGCTTTCACAAAGTATGCTACTAACTGTTCAATTTGACACTGAGCGCTAATATTTATAACATAAAAGAAATCATTTATATATATATATATATATGGCTACAAAAGCTGGAGGAAACAGAGGTAATGCTGGAGCGAATTAATTAAAAATAATCAATTAACACAACAATCCCGCCCGGATTTATTGTGAAGTCTATCACCCTAAGTTCAGCTTACATTTTCTTTTTAACAATTTTTCTTTTGACACAAAAAAAAAAAGAAATCAAAATTATTCATAAAAGAATAAATACTTTTATGAAACATACAGTGTTTTTAATTGAGGTTTGGTTATAAAGAAAAGAGAAACATTAAAAATCATGTTCTCATTATATATACTATGGAAACAGAAGGGACAAATTTGTAATATACTGTATTGACATGCTTTTAAAAAAAATAATTTTAAAAAAATCGACTATTCCATTGTATTTTCGTAATAATCTAAGAAAAGGAGTTCGTATACAGCTGATGCAGATGAGGAGGGAATTGTATTATTAAGCCAATATACAAAACAAATAATACTCTTTTGGACTTTGGCAATTTTTTTTCCTTTTTTAATAAAGATATAATTTGCATTTTTTTATTTATTTAGCCTTATTAAATGTTAATTTGACTTTCAATATGTACCATTGATTATTTGAAATTAATGGCTAAAAAATTGTGTCAAAAAATTAAATTGACGTAGTCCCACTGTTTAATTTATTTTTTTTTAAGACACTTTAAATTGTATTAATCCCATAAATAATAAGAATTTCGTTTACTAAGTGTTTTCTCACCTTTACTTTGTGGCCTAACCAGGATTTTATTTCAACAAAAGTCAAAATAAATAAAGTAAAAACAAATTTGGAAGAGCATAACACAAAACATGTGAATTTAATGAGGCCAAAAATATAAAATTTATTTAAAAAAATGCTAAAAATATGATTTAAAGTCCATTTTCTTATAATTATTTCTTGCTCTGGGAGCTAGACTCCAGGCTACATAGTTTCTCACCTATTATGATCTGCCTTGGTTAACCTTTTTCTGGTTATTTTTCTTTTAAAAGACAAAGTTGGGTAAAATTTAAATTGAGTTTCTGGTCCCCTAAGAAAAATATATTTAAAACCACTTGGCAAATATATATAAACACTCATTAACATCTACATACATCAAAATGGGGAAAAAAAATAATGATATAAGTTGAAAAAGCAAAATTTGTACGTATCAATGCGGTTCTTGAGCTTCAACAAGAATTTTTCGGATATATTTAGAATTGAGGTTAGGCAGCTGTAATTTTTAAACTGCAGCATTAAAGTGTTTGGTAAACACTAACTGCTGTAACTTTTAAGTTATATTAGTTATGTTAATGTGATTTTTCACTTGTATAATGTAAAATCTATTATATTTTTAATAATTTTATTAGAATTATTATTTAAAAATTATATTTATTATATATTATTAATTTTTATTTTATAATTATAACTTTTTTTTCACAGCACCTTAACTTACATATCCTTTATTATCAACATCTGGGACTTTTGACCAATTTATCAACCGACAGTCGCCTTTCTTGCAGCCCAAGATTGTCTACGTCAATTTCATTAGCACGCCCACTTAAAGTGCTCAGCAATCCTTTCCTCAAACGATTATAAGTGGGCAATTTCTCAAGAGCAGCCCATCTTAGAGCCTCCTCATCATCAACTGCTTCTCTTCTTGAAGACCTCGAAAATGCACCCTCAGAAGTGCTTCCCCATCTAGAAGCACTTGTACGTGAACTAGTAGTTGCCCTGTAAATATCACCACTCTCCATAACAAGTAACAACTCAAGCTAAAAGGTATAGCTTATTCGCTCATCACACCCCAAGAAAATTAAAGAGATTCTCTTTTTCACAATAACACTTAACAAGAGCAGAGAAGTTGTAAAGCATTATGCGTCATGCGATGTAGAGTTTTTTATCATCAGCATGATATAATATGGCCGTCAAAATAGGCAATTGCATGCTCGTTCAATGTTTGTATTATCCACACGTACGAGCTCGTTATAAATTAATTATCATTTTTACTCTTTTACTAAAGGCTAAAATATATCCTCGTTTCAGTCATTCGAATGTTCTAATTTGATTTTTTTCAACTTAAGACAAAACAAAATTGACAATTATATATATCTGAATAAAATTAAGTTAATGTATTTTGACTTAATATAAAAGATTATTTACATATAGACAATTTTATTTTTAACCTTGATTATTGGAATGGAACTTATTCATTTATTTGATTTTAGTTAAATTCATACTTATTTCGATTTCACAAAAAGAAAACTATTTATTAAGTTTATATTAGTAAAAGATTATTTTTTGTTTACATAAAAGTTTTCAAATATATAGCTATTTTTGTTTTCATGTTACTAGAAAAAAAAAAACCTATTTATTAAGTTCATGTTACTAGAAGATTATTATTATTATTTTTTTTTTTGGAGTCAAATTCATACCTAATCGTGTGGAATCTTGAAATATATAGCTGTTCTTTAAAAGAAAATATTTCTTAGTGAAAAACTGCAACAAAAGAAGAATGATAGATATATTATTGCTATTTAATTAGTTACCCCATAATTGCTAATGCAGTCTTGTTAAAGTACCAGGACAAAAATTGAAATACCAAATTATCTTACAAAGTTATTGACAATTTAATTATGTTGCCTCTTAATTACCTACAAAAAACTCGAACTCAGCTCTGTTGAGAACATAAATGCATGGAATTATGATTTCTGCACGTACAAGATAGGTTCTATTACAATTTAATCATTATTATCAGTTTCGTACTAAGATTTATACACATATTTAGTTTTATACATTCAAATATATTCACACTTTAAATGGAAAAAAATGAATATTAATTACAGCCAAGTCAAGGTGCTAAAACTTATTCGAATTTCCACCAAAATAGTCAAGACACCAAGCTTTAGATAAGTTTTCACTTCAGTGATGCCAAAAAAGTCAAGGTTTTACCAAAACTTTTGACAAAATTTCAAATTAAACACACAAAATATATATATATATATATATATATATATATATATATATATATATTTTACACTGTATTCCCATGATCCTTAGTTCTTATTGGTATCAAAACCAAGGGAGGTAGGTGTATTACAGTGTAAAAAAATTTGTGTATGTTTATACTTTTGATTTAATTTCTGTGTGGTTGTCGAATTCTTTACTGGTAGTAAGTCCCGTCTAGAATAAGAGTTTTCTGTTTAAGGGCTGTAAAACCATACCTGTAGACATCCATATAGGTTTAAATTTAAAAGTTTTAAACTGCATGGATTCTCTATTCTGTAGAGCATCTTCTTTCTCTAGTTCTTCTTCTGAGAGGACTAATGTTTCAAAGAATGTTGTGAATTCTGAAGATTTTATAATTGAAGATTTTAATAAAGCTATTGATTGTTGGGAATTACCAAAGATTTCTAAAGACACAATTTATAAAACAAAAAAACTTGATTTTTTAAAGACAGATTATGTTATAAAAAATGAAGAACGTGACATTACTCTTTTAAAGCCTTTGGAAACAATTCATTTGTTTTCAGAACACTCTTTAAAGTACTTAAAAGAAAAGAAATTTAATTATGTGTATATTGGTTTAATCCAAGTTGGAATAAAACCCCTTACTAAAGAAGGCCTAGACACTTCCATCTTAGCGGTTCTAAGAGATGGCCGATTCATTTCTTTTGATGATTCTTTACTTAGCTGTATTGAATCGAGTCTCTGTAAAGGTCCTATTTCGTTTGATTGTTGTCCAAACATCAAAGTCTCACTTAGAGACAAAAATATCCTCAAAAGCATGATTCTTCAGATTAAGACCTACAATTATCACATGATTGAAGGATCAATCTCTGTTGCCCTAATTTACAAAATTTCCTATAACGCAATGCATTCTGCGTTTAATACGCAACATAAACTCCAGTCAAAAAAAGATGAAACTCTTCTCTTGCAGACTGACTTGTCCAAAGCCAATACAGTTATTCCTAGACCTATCCAGTGGAAAGACATAAACCTTCCTGAGGAATGGATCCTTGAGGGAGCCACCGAACCAATTATTCCAAAACAACTTGAGCCAAATTCAGAGTTGCAAAATGTGACTCAATATTCAGATGGCAAAGTAAAATTATCTTTTAGAAGGACAAACTCATATAGGTTCTCAGATAAAGACTCTATTTCCAGTATTCCTTCTACAAGTACCTTGAAAACATAAAAACATTACCTAATGATTTTTTATTTGTTTTGAAACAAATCACTACAAGAAAATATTTGATTAAAATTACTTTGATACTTTACAAAGAATTTGAAATCGACACCATTGCCCTTTTTGACACAGGTGCTGATTTAAATTATATAAAAGAAGATATTGTTTCCAAAAGATTTCAGAAAAAAACAAATGAAAGGCTTTTAGCCGCTAATAATTCAAAATTAAAAATTACCTCTAAGGTTGATGCTTCTATACTAAATGATGATTTTAAATTTCGAACTTCCTTTCTATTGACAAATGACATACATCATACTATCATACTTGGAACCCCATTCATAAACCCCATTACTCCTTATATTGTTGATTATGATGGTATAATTTTTAAAGTTGAAGATAAAGAATTAAAATTTTTCTTTATTGAAAAGCCTAAAACAAGAAATCTAAATATTGTAAAAGCTTGTTCTATTTATCAAAACCAAATCAATGTTTTGCTCAAATCAAAACAAAATGATTTATTTTATTTGCAAAAGGATTTAGGTTTACAAAGGATTGAAAGCTAGATACAAACCAGACTTATAAAGAAGAAGATTTCTGAATTTAAAGACTTAATTGAAAAGGAAATATGTGCTGATTTACCAACTGCTTTCTGAAACAGAAAACAACAAATGGTAGACTTGCCATATGAAAATTCTTTTGATGAAAAACAAATTCCTACTAAAGCTCGCCCAATTCAAATGAATATGGAATTAGAAAAACACTGTAGGAATGAAATTAAATATTTGGAAACTAAAGGACTAATTGTAAAGTCAAGATCTCCCTGGTCTTGTGCTGCTTTTTATGTAAACAAGAATTCTGAAATTAAACACGGCACTCCAAGACTTGTGATAAATTACAAACCGTTAAATAAAGCCTTAAAGTGGATTAAGTATCCAATACCTAACAAAAAAGACTTACTACAAAAACTCCACTCTGCTTTCATATTCTCAAAATTTGACATGAAATCAGGTTTTTGGCAAATTCAAATTCATCCTAAAGATCGGTATAAAACTATTTTTACTGTTCCATTCGGACAGTATGAGTGGATTGTTATGCCATTTGGTTTAAAAAAAATGCACCTTCTGAATTTCAAAGAGTCATGAATGACATTTATAACCCTTATTCATAATTTTGCATTGTTTACATTGATGATGTTTTGATCTTTTCTAATACAATTGATCAACATTTCAAATATTTAAAGACTTTTTATTTTGCTACTAAAAAAGCTGGACTAGCTGTTTCTAGTTCGAAGATTTCTTTGTTTCAAACTAAAATCAGATTTCTTCGACATTATATTTCTAAAGGAACAATTACTCCTATTGAGAGGTCTCTTGCTTTTACAGACAAGTTTCCTGATAAAATTCTTGATAAATCACAACTACAAAAATTTCTTGGTAGTTTAAATTATGTTCTTGATTTTTGTCCCAACATCAATAGGATTTCAAAACTCATTCATGATAGATTAAAGAAAAATCATGTTGCATGGACTGATGAGCATACTAAAGCTGTTAAATTAATAAAACAAACAGTTAAAGAAATTCCTTACTTATTCTTTGCTAATCCTGCATTACCTAAGATAGTTGAAACTGATCCATCTGACTTAGGATATGGTGGTATTTAAAGCAAGTTAATAAAAAAAAAATAGTACAGTATGTTTCTGCACATTAGAATGATTGCCAATGGAACTATTCTAGTATTAAGAAGGAAATTCTTTCCATTGTATTATGCATATCAAAATTTCAAAGTGATTTATTAAATTAAAAATTTTTACTTTGAATTGATTGCAAAGCTGCAAAACATATTTTAGAAAAAGATGTCCAAAACATTGCATCCAAACAAATTTTTGCACGATGGCAAGCTATTTTAAGTGTTTTTTATTTTGATATTGAGTTTATTAAAGATGACAAAAATTCTATTCCTGATTTCTAACCAGAGAATTTTTGCTAAATAGATAATGCCGCCCAAGAAGAAAGATAAGGGTAAAGCCATTATTAAAGACATTGCACCTCTTGCAACCCTTCTCCCTCAAATAATCTCTAAAGAACCTTAAAATACTCCCTCTAAAGACAAGCTACTATTTTCTGCCATGCCAATTAAATCTTAGATTAATATGATCGAAGAGCATGAAGCTCAATCTAAAGCCTTAGCATCTGATGAACAGGTAAAAGAATGGATGCAATCCATTTCTAAATCCCCTGAACTTATGGTTGCTTTACAAAGCATTTCAAAATCTAAAGCTCTTTATCAAGAAAATGTTACTTCTAAAGAAATAACAAAGCCTACTTTTTCTAAAGAATTAGTTTCTGGTGGAAGTTCTTCCTCTCAAATTATTGTTTCCCAGGAAAAACTTTCACAAAAATCGGAGTGGTATAATAAAGTCCATCATCAAAACATTTTATTTATGGAAGATGGATTTTATCATACTGATCCTTCTCAAGCTGTTTTAAATATTTTTCCCAAAGGTTAGTTCTTTAAACCATGATATTTATAAAAACTCCAATCTTACTATCAAACTATTCTTGAGTATACTGAATCTGTCAAATTCAAACATTTTTTTCTCAATGAAGCTCATTCTGAACTGGCCTATTCTACGGCCACAATTCTTAAAGTCCTAACTCCTAAACAATGGGGTCTTCAACTCCATAAAACCCAGACTTTTCCCGCCAATTTTAAATTGAGCCCAAACCATTGCTTGTCTTTTTCTTACTGGGATTATCAACAAGCTTGGTTAATACATTTTTTATCCAAAACCCTAAAAAGACACACTCCTGGTTGTTTTTTTTCAATTCAAAGATAACCGTACAAAGTCTTCCAAACTGGTTCCAACAATGGTGGAACTATTTTTGTCCTAGCCCTGATATCTTGACAGCCAATGCTAAAAATTGCCTAAACCTTTTTAAAGCTCATTATATCCCTTCTGAGTCTGAGAAGAGGTTTCCTCCTTTTCTCTGCTTCTGTACAAATTTCTTTCTTCTATGGGCCTGGATGTGGAATTTCCAATACCACACTCAGGACTCTCAGTTGATTTTACAAAGACATTTTAAAATTAAGTGGTGGTCAAAATTTGATGAGCAGTCAAAACTCTCTGAGTCCACTGTTCGTGCATGGCTCTCTTCAAGCGACCATTTGACTCCAAGCATTGAACAATCTAAAGCCCAAAGCACTTTCTTGGCCCAAAGGTCAAAAGCACAGTCCCTATTAGCCTCTGCAAAGACTGAAGATGAGTATTTCAAAATTATGCAGCAGTTGCTCACCTCAAGATTAGAAACTTCTGTTGCAAGCTCTTCTTCTTCGAGTTCCTCAAGTAATGAAGAGTCATTCATCTCTCTTGGAGATGAAAATGAAGATATGTGTTTCGGCATCTTGTCTCAGTTAAAGCATTAAAGCTTTGTAATTTACTTTATGTAAAAAAAAAAAAAAATAAAGAATTTTCCAATTAAATGTATTTCGTATGTATTTCTATTGTATCGTTGTGAAGATACTATTTATATTTGTATTTATACTTATATTTATACGAATGTATTTTATTAGTATTTATATTTGTAAAACTTTTGTATTCCTCCGTATAAAGCTACAGCCCCGTATAAAGCTACAGTAATTGCAATGCTACAGTTAAACTGCTACAGACACGCTACAGTATACAGTATCGCTACAGTTTAATTGCTACATGACGCGCTACAGTGAACAGTTTAAAAATTTATGTATAAATTCTGGAGGAAGACTATTGACTCCTCAGAATTTTTAGATATCTCTCTCTCTCTATCTATCTATCTCTGGAAAACGATGAACAGAAGACTTTGAGGAAATATTTACTGTCTTCTGAATTTTTCCTTCTCCTCTTGCAATCTTTCTTTAAAGCATTTAGCTTTCATTTTAATTAAATGTAAGCATTTATCTTGTAATTTATTTTAAAGCAATTAAAGTCTGTAATTAATTTATTTTATGCACTTTTAATTTCTGCTCTTTTAATTTCTACACTTTATTTTATGCATTTTAATTTCTGCACTTTATTTATTTAATTTACCACAATTTATTTAAAGTTTTCTTTATTTATGCATGATTTGTAGACTGATCTTCTATATCAGATTTACTATACAAACTGTACGTTCCTCTAAGGCATAGAGACCGAATCTCTCCCCTCAGTTGTATTTCTATTCTCCCTCCTCACTCAGAGCATAATTTTTGATATCTAGATCTGGTACTGTGTATGTTAGAAAGCCAACCATAATGTATGTTTAATATATATATATATATATTGTTATCACTTTCCTCTAATATCTAATATTATTATTTTGAAATACCAATAAAATATCAATAACTTCCACCGATGAAATGTGAATGAGTCAAAACACTCAGACTTGACATGACAAGACTCCGAGAGTTGGGTAAAATTGTACACGAGACATGAAACCAGTACTTAATAGCATCGAGATGAGTTAAGCACTCACTCCAGCACACCACATCCCATTTAGCATTTCCCCTCTCTCGAACGGGAATAAACAAGCCAAGATCACCAGCCAAAGTTGAAGGTAGCTGCAGTGACGGACGTTGCCCAACACTGCTGACATCCCCATCGACGACGCTGATTTACGATCTATTATTCAAGTATCTTTCTCTTGCGCTTGCACCACTGGCTCTGGCTCCAAAACTCAACACATATTAATTTAATGTGTTGTTGTTGTTGCTGGTGAGGTATGTAAGTTTATCGACAGAATTAATGGGACGTAATGTGCAAAGAAGACTCAAGAACTAGAGCATTTTTGCTGAACACTAGAGAAAATAACTGATGGTGATGGACAAATCGATCACAGTAGCCAGGAAGAACTTGATTTGATTATGTAATCAATTTAGTTTTTCACTTTTTGGTAGATTGTGTGCCAGCCTAGGTAATGTAGATTGTGCATTAATTGATAGATAAAATAACGAATTAATTCACTTGATACATATTGCAACAATTGCCCAGTTATTAATTCATCATCATGCACGCTTTGCTTGCATCTTCAGCCATCCTAACTCTGATATTTATTGGTTACTTGAAATATAAATTTCCTTCAATGTTTGGTTTATATGTGATCTGATGCCATTTTTATATGCCATCACAGCACTCTGAAATTGAGTCCACTGTCTGATCTCTGTTTTTTTTTTTTTTTCTTTTTTTTTCAAATACACTGACAAGCAAGCAAGCATGTCCAACTAACCTTAATAAATCCTCATCAAGCAGTGGTAGCTTCATTTTCGTGTAAAATTGATCTCATATAAGTTTTAAAAATCAAAAAATAAAAACATATGTTTTCAAACCAATAAAAAACAGAAACGTAGCAAGTGGTAGTATAATGGCTACTCTGTTTTCTCAATTCTCATAGCTCATCTCAAAATAAACGTGAACAGAACCTGCTAATTGGAAAATCCTTCATTGAAGGAAAAAAAAAAAAAACATGTTTTTTAATCCAACCCATAGCCGCATTTCAGCCCTTCACTTTTCATCACCGACCCATTTCCAATCTTTTCAAGGCAGCCGTTCTCACTAACCAGGTGGTCAACTTCACTCCCAGATCCGACGTTTTACAGTGTCGGCGTGGTGGCAGCGGTCGTGCCGTCGTCGGTGGTGCCACACCGGTGGCTCTATTAGTCACAACGTCACCGTCCGGATAGAAGCTTGCATGATGCTTGGGTAACAGATTGTAAATAAGCGTCATCGTCGAGATGTCAGCGGTGTTGAGCAACGTTCCAAGTCAAAGAGACCCAGACTTGAGGGGAACAATAAATCAGACTGATTCGTACACGAGACATACTTTCAATGAACAAAATAACTAATGATGTTTTCTAAAATTTCTCGAAGTGGGGACATCATACTTTATTACTAGTATAAAAATTACTCCAGAATTACAGAGGAGATTTCACTCTTTACACTGATACCAAGAATACTCTAATACCATCGTTATGGTGTTGAAAAATTCAAATTCAAAATTAAATTGTCTAAAATTTAGTAAAGCACATGTTCAAAGTTTGGTCAAAATTATTCAAAGATAAATTGTTCAAAGTTTAGCTAAAAATTAGGTAATCACCAACTAAACTTTGACAATTTTAAAAGTTTGGTGAAATAGTGCTACCATGTATTCCTATAAATAGCTATTGTTCTTCATTTGTTAAGGCATCCCTAAATTGAGAGCAATTGCAAGTGAAGCAATTGAGAGAGTTGAGAAAAGTTTCCACTTGAGTGCTAGAAGAATTTATTTGGGTGTATTGAGGTATTGAGTTTTTGTGAGTTTTTCCCAATTTGTAAATTCTCATTTGTTAGTAAAATTATCTTCCAGTCTTTGTCCGTGGATATAGGCCTTACGCCGAACCACGTAAATTATTGTGTCTATTTTCTTTGTAATTATTTACATCACATTTACGTTTCTCTAAAAATCACAGTTACCATCAATTGATAATTTGCTCAACCTACGCTTCCGCACAACATATGGAGATCGTTATACTAAGTTAAAGAATATGCACTTGGTCAAATAGACAGTCATCCAAACTAACACCTTTCAAACTCAGCAGTGATGGACCCACTCCTTCCATGTCAGCAACCAATACAACAACCTTTGGCGCCACTCACAACCGAATTTTGAATTAGCTAGACATCAACAAATCTCGATTTATAAACTACTCAAAATTAATACAACTCTTTTTAAGTTTTTGAATTGCACTCCTCTACAATTTTTAGAGCTATTTTCAGATCAGAATCAGACAGGAATCTTACTGTCTTCACTATTAATTTTTAAAACTTAAGCCTGTTTAGATCTTCAATGAGAGCTTTGTTTCACCTGAAACAAAAACATTAATTGGCATTCTGTTGGATGGATTCAGGCCATACTGAATCATGAACGAACCTGTTCTGAACTTCTATAAAGGTCAGCAAAATCAACCCCAAAAATTATTTCTTAAGGAAACTTCCAACATCCAAATGTGCTACGTTAGTACATTGTATTAAATCAAGATAATATTCGTAAATTTGAAGTATTTTAATGGGTTTTAAAATTAATGTTACCAGCTGCATGTCAACAGAGTATTATGCGATGGTTGGAAATTATGGATCAAAGCTGGTCCCATGCAACTAAAGTGAATTGAGAAAAATAAAAATAAAATTGACACAAATAATTTTACGTACAAGAACCTATAACCCAAATATACTATGGTAAAATTACTGTTGAAAGTAGAAAACTTTCATTAATGATGCGGAGAATATAAGTATTGGAGTAAGTAATTATGGTACTAAACAACACTCCAATATACTCACACTATCACTTCACTTAATCTCTTAAGAGCAATTCTTCTTAAAATTAGAATTCTCTCGTGATTTCCACTCTTCTAAACTTTTAAAAATTTTGTCATTTATCTTATTGTGTCATGGATGCTAACATTCAATTATTTTTATTATTTTATTTATTAATAATTAATCACTCATATGAATTTATTTGAATAATGAAACCTCCCCGCTAGATAATCTTGACAAAAGAAATAAACATCATTAAAAACATTCACATTATCTATTACGTCAGGAGTCTCGCCCAGTGCATGTATTTATTTCGTGCATATGGCCATTGAATTGTAAGCTAAGGAGCAACCAAAAATTAAAAGCTCTCTTAATTAAAGTAATGTTTAATTTGTAGATTAAATTGAAATTCAATTAGTGAAAATCTTAAAATTGGGTGTGGAGTGAGAGTGTAAATAAATTGTTTACTTACACTAAAATGGATGTCTAAAATAGAAATTGAAATCTCATTTATGTGTTTACTCTATTTTAGATTATGAGTAAATTGTTTTATATTAGAATTTTATCATTATTTAAAGAATTGTAGTTTGTAATTACAAAGTGAATAAAAATATATATTTATAAAATAAGCTATTTACATAAATTAATATAATATAAATATTGTTAATTATGTAAATCATAATTTTTTTTATTAATTTTAATTTTAATTATGTGAATTAAAAATTATTTATAAAAGCAACACAAATTAAATAAATATAATAGTATTATTAATAATATAGTACAAAACTAATACTTCTTTAGAATAAATTATTGATTATTAATATTAAATAAAATAATATTGTTAAAATTAAATAAATATAATAGTATTATATTTTCAAATAAAGATAGTATATAGTGATATTATTAATTATCTATGGATATAATAATATTATATTTAAATAAGTTTAATATTATTACTTTTAATAAATGTAATATCATTAAATAATATAATAATATTATTTAAATAAATATATTTAAAGATAAGGGTATAAAAGAAATTTACTATCACTTTCTCCCTAAGAGTGGAAATCCCACTCCTCACTCTAAAAATGAATGAAATTCATAAAGTGAGACTCTCATTTTAATTCTTAAATAAATATGTAAACACTGAAATAAGGGGACTCCATACTCCCTACTCCAATAAATAACCACACTATAAATAGTTGTTACTTATGTGGATAAAGCCTTTGTTGTAAAGTTTATAACTTTGATAGTAGAGATCAATTCTAGTCAAATACGTACATAATTACCATCAAATTGAGCTGTTATTCACCACAGTCATGATTGAAATATATATTTGTTTCAGAACGGTACATGAGATAAAAAATCTCATACCCCTCTTTCTTATATGCTTAACGAGAGTAATACATGGAATAAAAAAATAAATAAATATTCTCATTATGAAATAAGTGGGAAAAATCTCTAGCCAATCTTTTCGTAATTAAAAGTACATATGTTGGTGCAGATTTTCTCGCGTGCCTCAACAGTGCTTCGAACCTTCCAACAGTACCTCCAAACAGCTCGCTAAGGAACGTCTGAACCTTCTGCTCGCGGTTTTAAACAGTACCCGATCCTTCTGCTCGCGATAAGTTCGAGCAGGATTGCCTCCTTTGTCCGGGTCCGCTGTCTTCTTCAGAACAGTGATTTCCCGGACCTGCACTCACAGAAAACCGGGTCAGGGGTCGCCGGGCGTTTCCCGGCGAAAACCCTCCGACGCTCAAGTCAATGAATCGGGTTCTCTTTTTGGTATCTCCTTAGTGAGGGAGACCGGAAAGATGAAAGGGTATTATTTCACCCCCTTTTGGATGTCAATGGTGTTTTTAGAGAAAGTCGGATGAGAGAAATTTGGAAAGGAAGAACTCATTGTCCGATTACTGGAGAATCCAACTTCTCTTTTGTGAATTCAAATGCCAACCCCTTAGTGCCGCTTCTCCTTCGCTTCCTTTTATACTGCTTTTTCCCGCTCTTTTCCTTTCCAGTCGTCCACTCCCACGCTAGTGGTATCTCGGTCCTTCCGACAATGGGTTCGGCGGAATATTCCCTAGGGATGAGCTACTGTCCCTTAACCCGATTCACGTGGCCGGATCACCATGTCCGGCAAGTGCGCAGGAATGATGACGCCTTGAGGCACGTCGCGGCCATCGACAACGAGATCACCACTCCACCATGTGGGACCCCGGTCGACATCAAAAGGTGTGCCGGGTTCCGAGAAAACGGGCCGGCTACCACTGGCTCGGGTCTTGTCCACTGTGCTCGTGGATCTCTGCGAGCGGAGAGATGTGCTCGGCCTACCGACCTTGACCGGCTTTGACCCGGAGGACGACCTCGAGTCGGTGATGGAGTGCTTAGCTCTCGACCTTGACCGGCTTTGACTCGGAGGACGACCTCGAGTCGGTGATGGACCTCGAGTCGGTGATGGAGTGCTTAGCTCTCGACCTTGACCAGCTTTGACCTGGAAGACGACCTCGAGCAGGCAAGGAGGCAATGCTCAGGGCTCAAGTAGCTCTGAATTTCCTCGAGCTTGACTAACTTTAACCTTCCTCAATGATCTCGAGCAGATTTAAGAGCTCGGAGCTCGACCTTGACTGCTTCGACTTCCTGACTTCTGCTCGAGCTAGGCTATCCTCGAGGAATCTTGCTCGAGCTGGAGTGTCTTCGAGGAGCCTGTCCGATATTTTACCCAAACACCAGTCCCCCAGTTTCTAGTCTTTCGAGTGAAGCGAGACAAGACTGAAACTCGAGTAGGATGGGTCGAACTCGCGGCCTTTTACGCTTCCCCACGCTCTTCTTGCTCGGCCTCAGTAGTCATCGTGCTTGGCTCGCCACGGGACTTCGGCCTCGTATTCTTCATGAGCTTCTTCCGCCGGCCCGCATGACCGAGGTGTCTTCCGTATCACCACCGCTCGGGTGTAATCGACCGAGGTGTCTTCTACGTTATTCCCGCCGGGCCCGCAATCGACCGAGGTGTGTTCATTGCTACTCCTCGCCGGGCTTGCAATCGAGCGAGGTGTGTTCTCACTGCTACTCCCGCCGGTGTGTAATTGGCCGAGGTGTCTTCTGCAGCTACTACCGCCGAGCCCTTCTGAACCTCTCGCCGAGCATCCAATTGACGTAACGTGACACCGTCCCACTGGGACTTCTGGTCGAGGAATTCTTCGGATCTTTGCTCGTACCGCAATTGACTAAAGTATCTTGTTAGGTTACTCCCGCCGGCCTCGCACTGACCCAAGCATGGCACCGTCCCGCCTAAGACTTAGGCTTTGGGGACTTCTAGCCAAGGAGTTCTTCTTCTCCTCGAGCCTTTTAATCGACCCGAGCTTCGATGACACTCCCGCCTCGGTTTTCAACAACCTGAAGCTGGCACCGTCCCGCCTAATGAGTTAGGCTTGGGACTTCATGCCGAGGAGTTCTTCTTCCGCCGAGCCTTTTAATTGACCCGAGGTCTTCGATGACACTCCGCCTCGGTTTTCAAACAACCCGAAGCTTGGCACCGTCCCGCCTAATGAGTTAGGCTTGGGACTTCATGCCTAGGAGCTCTTCTTCTCCTCGAGCCTTTTAATCGACCCGAGCTTCGATGACACTCCCGCCTCGGTTTTCAAATAACCCGAAGCTTAGCACCGTCCCGCCTAATGAGTTAGGCTTGGGACTTCATGCCGAGGAGTTCCTCTTCCGCTCGAGCCTTTTAATTGACCCGAGGTCTTCGATAATACTCCCGCCTCGGTTTTCAAATAACCCGAAGCTTAGCACCGTCCCGCCTAATGAGTTAGGCTCTGGGACTTCATGCCGTGGAGCTCTTCTTCTTCCATTCTTTATTTTGGACTTGCATTATAAATGCTGTTTCTCATTCTTACATACATTTGTACTTTTACATATCCCATCTTGGGACGAAATCTTATATTAACATTTTATAATACAAGGGACTTACCGGAAATACTTCTTCGGACTTGTGCGCTCCACTGCCTCTTGACTCTTCGCTCAGTCTGGACGAGCCAACCCAGACGCTCCTCGGTCCCGCTAATTCCTCGCTTTGCAGCCTTTTCCTCTTCGATTTCCATATCCAGTTTCACCTGCTCATACGCATCCGAATATGAACGGATCGAAGGACTCCGCAGGTTATACCATGGTCTCCCCATCCGGATACCCTCTTTTAACCCTCTCAGAGCTTGGGGATGGTTGAACGCACCAAGATCTAGGACCGATCTACGGTATCTTTTGATAAACTCCCGAGGGACTCTCCTTCTTCTCGCCTCACTTCCGACGACTCCATCATGTCATCCTCGTGGGTCACCGCGCCTCGAATTGTTCTCGCGAACTCCCCGCACATCCGCTCAAAGCTCAAGATGCTTCCCGGGAGTCTGCGGTACCATTCTCTCGCCCTTCCCTCAAGAGTGAGCTGGAAGGCCCCGCACCTCTGCGTGCCGATGCACCTTGCACCCTCGCCATGTCATCGAACCGCTCTATGTGTATTAACGGGTCACTCTTTCCCGAATATTGCAGATCCGGAAGCGAAAGTCGCGTGGGACGGTGACACCCATGATCTCCGAGAGAGAGGAGATTCATTATCCAAAGATTATTCGCCACTTGGACTCTTTCTTGCCTCCCAAGATCTTCCACAACTTGTGCCAACCTGCATGCACTCTCCCTCCAACTCCTCCAAGACGAGAGGTCAGACTGTCTCCTGCAAATGTTGACGAGACCCCTTTCCTCCATGTTTGTTTCTTCTCTCATCGCAACATTCGATGCTCAAGTCTTGGGCTTCATCTCCCGCATTTTCCCGAACATGAGCATTCCCTACTGGACTCCGGACATCGTTGGATGCTTTTCTCCGTCCTTCCCCGAATTCTCGTAATGTGGAGGTCATAACTTCGATCTGTTTTTCCATCCGATCCATCCTTTCCTGGATCTCCCTGTTCTGGGCCTCATTGGCCACTTCTCTCAGAGTCATCGATTCTTCAGGACTTACTCCTCTTCGGCTGTTTCCCCTCATCGTTGTGTTTTGCGTGTCTTCAATGTATTAGGGAATCAGGCTTTTTGTGCCGATTCCCCACAGACGGCGCCAAAAGATGTTGATGCAGATTTTCTCGCGTGCCTCAACAGTGCTTCGAACCTTCCAACAGTACCTCCAAACAGCTCGCTAAGGAACGCTCGAACCTTCGCTCATGGTTTTAAACAAGACTCGATCCTTCTGCTCGCGATAAGTTCGAGCAGGATTGCCTCCTTTGTCCGGGTCCGCTGTCTTCTTGAATGATGATTTCCTGACCGCACTCACGTAAAACCGAGTCGGGTC
This sequence comes from Murraya koenigii, assembly GCA_025617385.1. NCBI lineage: Eukaryota > Viridiplantae > Streptophyta > Magnoliopsida > Sapindales > Rutaceae > Murraya > Murraya koenigii. The sequence goes on along the minus strand of CM046813.1, from coordinate 23,435,614 downwards.
GCAGGCGTTTCCTGCGAAACCCTCCGACGCTCAAGTCAAGAATCGGGTTTCTTTTTTGGTATCTCCTCAGTGAGGAGACCTGAAAGATGAAAGGGTATTATTTCGCCCTTTTGGATGTCAATGGTGTTTTTGAGAAAGTCGGATGAGAGAAATTTGGAAAGGAAGAACCTGTTGTCCGAGCTCATGGAGAATCCAACTTCTCTTTGTGAATTCAAATGCCAACCCCTTAGTGCCGCTCTCCTTCGCTTCCTTTTATACTGCTTTTCCCGCTCTTTTCCTTTCCAGTCGTCCACTCCCACGCTAGTGGTATCTGCGTCCTTCCGACAGCAGTGTTCTGCAGAATATTCCCTAGGGATGAGCGTACCGTCCCCTTAACCCGATTCACGTGGCTGGATCACCATGTCGTGCAAGTGCGCGAGGAATGATGACGCCTGGAGGCACGTCGCGGCCATCGACAACGAGATCACCACTCCACCACGTGGGACCCCGGTCGACATCAAAAGGTGTGTCGTGGTTCCGAGAAAACGGCCGAGCTACCACTGGCCTGGTCTTGTCCAGCTGTGCTCGTGGATCTCTGCGAGCAGGAGAGATGTGCTCGGCCCTCGACCTTGACCAGCTTTGACCTGGAGGACGACCTCGAGCTGGTGATGGAGTGCTTAGCTCTCGACCTTGACCAGCTTTGACCTGGAGGACGACCTCGAGCTGGTGATGGACCTCGAGCTGGTGATGGAGTGCTTAGCTCTCGACCTTGACCAGCTTTGACTTGGAAGACGACCTCGAGCAGGCAAGGAGGCAATGCTCGGGGCTCGAGTAGCTCTGAATTTCCTCGAGCTTGACTAACTTTGACCTTCCTCAATGATCTTGAGCAGATTTAAGAGCTCGGAGCTCGACCTTGACTGCTTCGACTTCCTGACTTCTGCTCGAGCTAGGCTATCCTCGAGGAATCTTGCTCGAGCTGGAGTGTCTTCGAGGAGCCTGTCCGATATTTTACCCAAACAACATATTTTCCTAATACCAAGTATGTTCGTAAATTTTTTTTTTTTCCAAAGATAGGAGTGGACAAAGTCCAAGTTAATTTTTAAGCCAGCTTTCCATCATGATTCAAATTCAAACATGAGTGACCTACAAGATAATTTGAAAAAAATTTCGTTTTAGATATTTGCATTTAAAATTATTCGGACTAAAAATCAATCTTATCTGACATCAAGAAAATTTATACCTATTTAAAATTTGTAGCTTTTTTTTTCTAATGTTTCCCTATCTTTATATTACCATTGATGCTGTCGTCAGCTGGAGTAGCTTTGGCAAATCACAATTTGCGTCGTTCCATATAGATCCAGGGATCCAGATTTCACAAATAATGCTCATTCTTCAATGATTAAATGTTATGCACATGTACTATGTAATTCAAACAAATATTTTCTTGTCCATTGATTACAATCTTAACAGCTCATAGCCGCATGAAGTCTATTAAATATCACCCAAATAAAATAGTCTATTAATGCTTTGAATTCAGGACGTGAGAAAAGTTCTTGCTCATACGAAGCATGAAAGGTCTTCAATTAAGTAGTGGCAGAGCTTCATATACCTTGAGCCTCAAGAGACTTAGAAGAATAAAAAACAAAAAAGAAACAAACTAGGACGAAATAATTTCCATATTTATGTTCTCCAGGTAATAGTTTTTAGAGCACACTTTTGCAACAAAAGCTAAAAAGGGGGGAAAAAAGTCACAATACTACATTGTCTGCAAATAGTTCTCAGAAATCTCCCTTGCAAAAGAGATTCATGACATATGAAAGTGTAAATAAATAAATAGCAAATTTTGAATACTCAAAGAGACTGCCTAAAGACATAAATTAAATTTCTATCGTCTCTGGAAATTGAATGCCTTAATTCCCAGAGCAAAGACAAATGCAAAAAGCACTGCAAATGCAACATGAACAGCTGCAACGGCTCCTAGAAAATCATGTTTAAAACCAAAATAACTTCTCAAAAACTGTTTCACTGTTTCACCTGACTCAATTCTGTCTTCTACATCTCCAAATTGTGATGCAACCAATCCATACAATGTCCAAGCTATAGGGTTTGCCCAGTAGTACCATCTCCACCATATTGGAATCCTCTGTTATCGTCAAAAAGATGAATGGAAAGAAATAGTCATTCAATATTCTATAAGCTATGGCAATGTAGAATTTATTTTAGTACTGGCAAGCCAATACTTACTGTTCTTGGGATAAGAAACCCTGAAAAGACGTTCCATATTCCATAAAATGCAATCGAAACAACGGTAGCAATGTGTAGGTTTGGTGTCATAGCAACACACATCATGCCATAGAAGGTGAAGAGCAAAAAGCTCCAGAACATGAAGAATATATACCAAATGAACTTTACAGCAGTCCATTCAAATCCGATCATGGCATAGACTATAACACCATAAACTACAGATTGAACAAATACATGAGGAATCTCAATTAGAACCTGCACAAAACACAGAAAATTTTAGTAAAGGAATGGAAATAATTTTACTTTTCAGGAATGCCATATGTCAAACATATTACTTGTGCAAAGGCATATGCCATGGATGAATACATTCCAGCAGCTTTTTCTCTGTAGAAGACTGCTCTTTCAACAACTACCACTGGCTGCACAGATGAAGAATTTTGGACACCAAGGAATTGAACAGCAGTGTACATGGAACCCATTGCATTAAACAGGTCTTGTCGCTTTGTCCTAAAATTTGAAATGTCAAAATTAAGATTTAGAGGAAGATAAAACTAGAACACTTTGAATAACATCTAAATACATTAACATTCCAGTTTCCAAGTAATCACTCACGTTTTAGTGCCCAAGTCCCAGAACAATGACCCAAACAACAAAGCTATGGTGGTTGTAAACAGTAATCTAACAGCAGTGTATGGTGGATTTCGCCAGTACGACCAATGTTGTTTCCATAAGCAAGCCATACATTGGGTGAAAAATGACTGCGAGTACTGAGTAGGAAAATAGAGGTCTTTTGAACCTGGAGCAGGCTTGCTTAATTCTTCAATGAGTGTTTTGTTTCTCCTGATACAAATGGTATGCATACATTAGTAATCATTTTTCTAAACAAATGCATTGGCATTGTGGTGAAAGGATTTTGGTGAGCAGGATAAACAGCCTACTAGTATGATAAACCTACCTATACAGTTCTGAGCCTTTGTAAATATCGGTAAAATCAACACCCAGAGCTAATTCTTGAGATGAAGAACTAACTTCCAACATCCAAGTTGCCGGATTGTAACCATCCTTTATTTTATTGACTCCAGGAATAGCCTTCATAAAAAAGAAATGTATGAGCATAAACTAGAATCATAATGTAAATTATTTAAGTCAGAATAATTAGATTCCATTGTCTTCTGAGAATTTTTATCAGTTTGTACTTCGAAATATTTGATAAGATGGCTAGAATGGCGACCCAATGGCCCAACATAAAGCTCATATCCTCCTCGCTTCATTAGGAATAGCTGCAATGCCATGTTAGACAATAAAAATCAGTAGACAGAAAAGGAAAGTGGAGGAAGAAAAAACTTTTGACTCCCTTGATTCAGAATTAACATTTCTTACCTCATCAAAAGCTTCAAATATATCAATGCTTGGTTGATGGATGGTGCACACTACCGTCCTTCCAGTGTCCACCGTGTTTCTAACAGTTCTCATAACAATCGCAGCAGCTCTTGCATCCAGTCCCGAAGTTGGTTCATCCATAAATATGATGGATGGGTTAGCCACGAGCTCCACTGCAATGGTAAGCCTCTTACGCTGCTCTGTCGACAGACCACTTACACCAGGCAAGCCAACAAGTGATTGTCTCAATGGATTCAACTCCACAAGCTCCATGACTTCCTCTATAAACATCTGTAAACCAAGGGTGAGATAAGAAATTAGTATAACTGTATCCAAGAATGTATTCAGGGATTCAACCTGTTGCTGTTCTACTTGACTCAATGACCCAACAACACTCGAGGTGATTTCAGTACTAACCTTTCTTGTTTCAGAATCAACATCAGGCGGTAAACGAAGCCAGGCTGAGTAGAGCAAGGACTCATACACAGTAACATTAGGAGAGTGGATGTCATTTTGCTCACAGTATCCAGAAATGCGAGCAAATGTTTCTTGCTTCTTCGGGTAACCAGATATGTTTATGTTCCCAGTAATACATCCACCTGTTTTCCTGCCTGCAAGAACATCCATTAAAGTGGTTTTACCAGCACCACTAACACCCATTAAAGCTGTAAGAACACCTGGCCTGAAAGCACCGCTCACACCATTCAAAAGCACTAATTTTTCATCAAGAACACCTTGAAGCTTCATTTCCTGCAAAGTCATATCAAACCTAATAGTCGTCATCTCAACAGTATCATCCAACTTTCTATACATCCTAATTGGTTAAGAAATTAATGCTACCTGCGGCATGTCAACAGAGTATCCCACATCTTCAAAGGTAAGGGAAAGAGGTTCAAATGGAAGAACCATTCCACTTCTCTTTGGTTGGCTGGCCGCAACAGCTTCTTTTGTGAGGGATAAGGACTGAGAAGGGGAGTTTCTCCTCTGAATGTCATCCCTACTCTCTGCATTTTACAACAATTAATTAGCTTCAAAAGTCGAAAATATCATACTTTCTCAAACGAAAAAGAAGAGCTCTACCATCTGATTGAGTCAGGTGACTAGAGCAGTTTCCACAGGTTGATAACTGAACAGTTCCTCCAGTTCTGTTATCATGCTCATTACTTTGAGATTCCTCTGATATAACAGCCTGATTACCAAATGCTGCACTCATTTGCAAAATTTATATCAGCATGGCTCACTTAAGAAAGAACAAAACTGAAGAAGGTTAGGATACAGACGGTTGAGAAAACTTAGAGCCAGAATGAAACCAAAGTTGAACAGTAATATAGAACCAGCCAATCCCGCCATTCCAAGCCAATACCAATAAGCATCTGTGAAGAACCCACGAGACTTCAAAACTTCAACTCCTAGCGGCTCGGTTGAGTTTGGCAAAACCTTTATGTAAAAGAAGTTCAGACATCGGCATGCCATTCAGAGATAAATAAATTAGAACAAGGCTCATCAAGGCTCTACCTTTCGCCAACTATTACCAAGGAACTCATTAACCGCTAATCCATTCTGAGCATACATCAAAGGGGAACACCAATAAGCCCATTTCCACCATTTTTTTATGTCCTCTGCATTATTAAACGAGAAACGTAAGAATTAAGGTTAAACATTTTGAAAAAGAACATTCTTTTTCAAATCATTATTTCTTTTACCTCGTGAAAGCACAAAGCCACCCAGCGCAAAAAGCACAAGCATTGCAAATGAACCAAATGTGCTGGCAACAACCATGTTCCTTCCTGCTGCTGCTGTTAATCGGAACAATCCAGAAGACATCTGGTTAACAAGCACGAGCAGAAAGTACTGCTTAAACAACCTGCAAAAGAAAATATTAATAAATAAATAAAAAGACACCTCATAAACTAGTCGGATCAATATATGATTTAATAGATTAATTGAACTAATTAAAACCTTCAGTAGTTCATATAAAGTTTGGCACTTTGTTTTCATATTCTTACCTTCCAACATTGGGATCAAAACCAATTACATAATAGTTTAAGATCACCCAAACAGCAACCTCTACAAATGTGATGGGGATCTTGAGAATCCATGTGGGAAGACCGTAGGCCCATGCAGGATAAAATCGAAGGTCTCTTTGCTTATAGAAAACTGGAAGCTTAGCTATTGACATAGGAAGCTCTGCCATTCCATTGAACGTGATCATAAGAATAGAGAAGAACAAGGCTCCAACGTAAATCCCTCCATTAGTTACAGAATCTCGATGCATCTTCGTTCTAAAGAAGAGTGTCATACAAATCACTCCCGTAATTGTAAGCTAGTAGCAGGGGAAAATCATTAAATCATTATCATTTTAATAAAAATATTAAAACTACTCAAAATTAAGTTAATACTCACTTGGATGAGCTTGAAGATGTAGACAAATGAGTTCCTCTTCATCAATAAATGTTCTCTTGAGATGCAAGCTTTCAACAACTCCTTCTTATTAATACCATACCTCTTGGTTGTCAAAGCAGCTGGGTGGCTCTTCCTCTTATCAAACGGAGTTCCAAGTTCACCGCCAAGTTTCTGTCCCACATGGAACGTTTGGAATGCATCAGAAAATTCCTTGACTGTGATAAACTTGTAAGGCTCCTCTTTACTCATCCAATACTGCTGCTGATCTTTCTTTGATGTCACCTGTAACACATTCATCATCCATGGTGATTCAAGAAGTTACTAAACTTAGTTTTAGAATATCCTTTTTAACGTGTTGATCAATCAGATCCAATAGAATGAAATCTCTTTTTCCTTTTATTGATAAATCATTAGGAAAGCTCTATAAGCACCTACTTCTTGCAAGAAGTCAGCGACGCCTTTTCTTTTTGGACATTCAAAGCCCATGGATTTAAAAAATTCTAGTACATGTTCGCGAGGACCCTGATACACAATCTGGCCTTCAGATATTAGGATAATGTCATCGAATAGATCATAAGTCTCTGGCGCTGGCTGGAGTAGTGATATCACAGCAGTTCCATTAAGTATATGAATGATTTGCCTGAGAGAAGTCACGATTTGGAAAGTTGTAGAGCTGTCCAAACCTGTAGATATCTCATCCATGAACAGTGCTAGTGCTGGTCCAACCAACATTTCACCTATAATTCACTCATTGAAAATTATCATGTGCTTCAATTAAAATGTATAATAAACATTTTAACTTTCATCGTGATAGATATGAACTGATGAGTTTTGGCTTTTACCTGTTGTAACACGCTTCCTTTGTCCTCCTGATATACCTCTCAACATTTCATCCCCTACCATGGTATCCGCACAGACATCCAGGCCTAGAACCTGTTAATTTATTATGAAACTTGATCAAAATAGTCACACTACATTACTTGTTCTTGAAAATAAATCACAATAGCTTCAATGATGCTACCTTAATAACATAATCAGTGACAACACTTGCTTCTTGGCCTTCTGTCGCCAATGCCTGTGACATGAGAGAGTTCACAGAGAAGTAAAACAAGTAAAACCAAATTAGAAATTCAAAGTATTTTCCTTTCTGGTTTCCATTTTGGCTATCTTCCTTTCGGGTTTCCATTGTGGCTAATTTAAATTACTAGTTAGAATTTGAAGAATCTGTCTCATTCAAATTTCATGCTGAAGCATTCTAGAACTAAAGTTTGATTCTATAAACTAAGAACACAAGATTAAAAAGGTAAAATGTAAGTCAGAAACACCTGATTGAATAAAAAAATACTTTTTAGATAGGAATCAAATTGGCTAAATGGTACACATCTTTAAACAATCTTCAGCTTATCTCACCTTCATAAAGACATCAATATCAGGATCAGGCTTAATATTTGCGTCTTTCTCTCTTCTGGACAACTCCACTAACATGTCTGCATGTTACAAAAGCAATGACCTTTAATGCTTATCCAAATGTGAAGGAAAAGGAGCAAAAAAAGAAAAATTTCCAAACCTACCATAACGGGATCCAACCCCCTGGCACCTAGCAGAGAAAGCCAATGTTTCCCTCACAGTCATTTCTCCTATATGAACATCATGTTGGCTGATATAAGCAGCTGTTCTCTGAGGCACAAATTCATCCATGTTGTGGCCATTATATGTCACCCTACCCGAAAGCTACACAGAGACATTTTGATTCCCCAAATTAGAGATAAAATCAAAGGCTGGACTGCCCATGGTCAATGCCAAATTGCTTGGAATTAACTAATGCTTTTCACTATATAAATATCACCTTTAGGCTAGGATCAAGCTTCCCGGCCAAAGCCAACAGAAGTGTGGTCTTGCCAGAAGCTGGAGGACCCAAAAGCAATGTCAACCTGTTACAAAAGATATGAAAACAGGGAGAAATTAAAGACTGCCCAATATATTCTAAATTTGCAATGAAGGATAAATTTGAAAAAAAAAGTATTAGTTCAGTTCTAAATTCTCACCTGCTTGGCTTTACAATTCCACTGACATCCTTAAGAATTGTAAATTTCTTCTTTCTACTTGGAAGAATATGAAGAGAGTCCAAGAAACCCTTTAAACATATACACTTTGTTAGAACTTGAGCAGAGAAATTAACACAACTAACATAACTAATTTTATAAAAATGAATTATCTACATTTGCAGTCCGATACCTCAATCATGTTGGCACAGAAGTTAAAGAATGTTGGCAACGCTCTACCTCCTACATATGCTTCTGCTTCAACATTCAAATGCTCAAATCGAACTTCAATTTCGGGAAGATTAATTCCAACTCTGAGAAAATCAAATAAAAAAGAAAATCATAAATTAAATCAAAGCACACATCACTCTAAAATAAGTGTAATTTTCACTGACCTTCCCTCTATTATGTCCTTAAGACTTTTACGTCCAAATTAACAATAATGTCTTTTGGTGTTCCAAGAGCACTGCTTTTAAGTTATTTATTACTTTTCATATGTATATATAAATTATTATAATTAGTTAAAGTATACATATGGTAAAAAAAGAAATAGAAAATGAACAGAGTTACAGGAGACAAATGTTAGACCATTAACTTTAATGGTTATTGAGAAGAAAAATACACTAGTACCCTTACATCAGTCTTACTTGTTGCACTTCAGTAGCCTCAATGGCAAGAAACTCCATAGCAAATACATACAAGTCACTCATTAAGCTATAGTTTCTAATTGCAACACAGTCATATTCAACTTTTCTCAAGCACAAATCCCTAAGAGAATCATTGAAAAAGCTCTTCAAAAAAATTTTTACTTTTTATTCAAAGAGTCAGTATTAAAAATATTTTAATAGATATTTTAATTAGAATTCTTTAAATAAAATATATTTCTCCTTCCATTAATATTTTATTATTTTTTTATTAAAGAAAAATAACATTTATAATTACTATTTTAAAAATATATAGAACTATTTAACGATACTTTTTTTCACTCTATTAAATATCATTAAACTCGTACACATCTCACTGTAAAAAAATTTGCCTTCAAATTATTGTATGTTTTCAACTAATTTTATAATTAATATTATATGTTTAATTTATTAATTACTAGTTTTTTTTAATTAGTATGCATTAAATTAAAATGGACGAACATATGGAGAAAAACATATTAAGATCATATCAATAGAATTATTGAAAGATAAACATATTTAAAACATAATAATAATAATAATAATAATAATAATGACATTTAAAATAAATAGAAAATTACTTAGAAATAATGATTTGACTAAAATAGCTAAAGTAATAAAATGGAGGGTAATTAAATTTGATGAGAAAAAATGGAGAATAGTTAAATTTAATAGAGAAAAAGATTTGATTAAAATAATATTAAGTTGTTCCTATTTAAAGAGTCTTTTAAAGGTAAATAAATAAATATTTACAAGGTAAAATTCGAAGAGCCTTTTGATCTCTCACGGAGTTATAGTAATGACTGCAAGTACCACATTGTGTAATGTACAAATCATTTAGAAATTTATCAGGGCACCATAAAAAGATCATTGGCTCTTATTAAGAATATTGATGGTGACCATTAATTTATCTACCAAATGCTCAATTCTCTCCATTCACATCATTTACATTCCTATAAAAACTTCATTATTCTTTATTCATATATTTATGCTCCATACATAAAAGGTTTTACAGCATCCATCTCAACTTCAGCTCGATTTGGTAGTAATTCTAACTTCTGAAAAAGTTTCAATTTACCATTAATTGACAGAGAGCTTGAAAGAATTTTATGATATTTTTCTGTTCATTTATTTCTAAAAGGGAAATGGTAAGGAGCCCTTAAGAAAAGTTTTTTTAATAACAATGGACACTAATTTTCTTTTTTTCACACATGGATGATTGGACTCTCTTCGTCAGCGTCGTAGACTTGCAAATATTGCAGTGATTGAGTAGACAAAGAATTGTATGGAGCATAAACATATAAATATAAAATATTTTATCTTTTATTGTTTTATATTATACGTAGGTCCATGCTGAAACCCCTCACCTCACCTGGTGGTTTAAAAAAATTTTAAAAATGTACGAATTCACATATTTTGTGCTTGCGAAATAAGAAATTTGATTTAAATTTTAACGTACGAAATTACCATTCATTTTAACAGTCAAAACAAAAAAAAAATATTTGATTAAAAATACGTTAAAATTGAGATTGAACGGCTGTAATTTTTATATTATAATATTAAAATATTTAATAAATAATAATTATTATAATTTATAAATTATATTAATATAATTTTTTATTTATACGATGTAAAATCTATTATATCTTATAAAAATTATATTTATTAACTTTAATTTTATAATTACAGCTAAAAAATTATATTTAATAACTTTACTTTTATAATTAAACACCCAATCCCAAATTTGAACATAAAGTCTATCTATGTGTGAGATTGGACACAATCGAGATGAGGATAATGAAAATTAACCCCAAAATTACACCCTACATATAATGACTTTACGTAGTATAGTCTAGAACTAGGCCAGTAGTGAAGCCTCATAAGGACCGGTGGAGACAAAATTCTTTTTGAATTTTAACAAAAATTTTATTTTCTCCTATTAAAAATTTTGAGCAATACAATTTTAACCAAAATTCTATGTTCATCACCAAAATCACTTTAAACGAGTGTGTTAAATCAAATACTTTTAAAACCATTTACTACAAGCATATACATAGACTATAGTTGTATCAATTTCAGCTGACTAATGGTGCAAGCGTTAGAAGAAAGAAAAATGTTTACCTATCAATACGGTGCTTGAGCTTCAACAAGAGCAGCTCATTATCAACATCCGCAACTTTGACCAATTTGTCAATCAACCTCTGTCTTTCCAGGAGTCCAAGATTGTCCACATCAATTTCATTAGCCGCGCCTGTTGACGTTGTCAGTATCCCTTTCTTTAAACGATTGTAAGTGGGCAACTTCTCGAGTGCAGCCCATATTAGAGCTTCCTCGTCGTCTTCGTCTCTCGAAGTTCTTGAAAATGCACCCGCAGAATTGTTTCTCCATGACGAAGAAGATCTACGTAAACTCTGAGTGGCTCTGAAAATGTCGCCGCTCTCCATTGCAACAACAACCCGCAAGAGTTTTGTTGTCACAACAGAGATCTATACAAAGTTCAGCACAGAAACTGCCTGCACCTGTGCAAGTATGCTTTAATTTTCTAACTGCCTGCACCTGTGCAAGTATGCTTTAATTTTCTCTTTTAAACGATGACAAAACAAGAAAGAAGACGATGGTTTGGGAATTGTTTAATCAAGCCATCCGTGCGCATCATGCTCTGTTCACGGATGGATTCCGACTGAATAAACTATTTATTTCATTTCCCAATGAGCAGATTTTTATCTCTAAAAAAACAAAAATAATAAAAATACTCCTCGATAATTGAATAGTGTGTAATTTCTACTGTAGTCCTTGTTGTTTGGCGAAAAGTAAAAATAATCTTACAATTATCAAAAGTGATCCATAAAACCCTCTAGCCATTTTTTAACAAATTTCTCAAAGTATAAAGGGCAGATGATATTTACACTTTTAAAGTTTAAGAAAATAATCGCTAACATCCTTAATGTTTTAAAATGAGATATCAATATCTATTTTGATTATAATATTATTTATCTTTATTATTCTAAAAAAAAATTAATTCTAATATTTTGTAATAAATTAAAAATATAACATTAAAATAAATGTAATAATATATACATTTTAACATAATTTTAATATTTTACAATTTATTAGATATATTTGATTATATTAAAGTAAATTTTATAATAAATAGAATCACAATATTAAAAATGTATTAAATTTTAAATTATTTTCAATATTATGCAAAATAATAATTTTAACATTATTAGTATCCTAATTTTTTTTATTGTAAGACATATTTAATACAAATATTTATTTAAAATTTATGTAATAAATAAAAATATATGATCAAAATAATATAATAATTTACATATTTTAATGTATTAAAATATTTGAATATTATTAGTTTACTGTATATATTACATTATTTATATAATATTTGTATTTATTAAAAATTTTAAAATTAATATTTTTGAGATAACAGAAAATAAATGATATTATGATTAAAATGAGGTTTTAGTATTTTTTAAAAAAAAATTAAAGATATTAGTGACTATTTTTCTAAATTTTAATAGTATAGACGTCATTTTTGTAAATAGTGATACATACAACTAAAAAAAAATTATATACAAACTGATTTGCCGTCACAAGATTGGATGAATTAAAGTGTAAAATAATATAAATAAATAATGTGGGCCAAATAATGTTTTCATTCAACTACTTATATCATATCACATTAACTCATATGAAATTGATTGATGTAATTGTATTATTACTCAAAACTCAAAAAAAAAACAAAAGTTAAAGATTAACTCTTTGATGTCAAATGTTGAAGTAGTTATTCATTTAAAAGAAAAAGTTATCACTGAAACTGCAAGATTAGAACGGAGGGATGATTATGGGTAATTTATTATCGTATTACTGCTAATTGCTGTCTCATTTGGATCCCTAGTGTTTGTAGAAACTACTGTTTGATCACAAATTTATAATAAGTTTCATATAAGCCCTTGGCACATGAGGAAGAATAATAACTGATGAAGCAATCTGTACTGGCTGGACAAAGACAAAGATTGCTTCCCATTTGGTTCCAACAACTAGGGAGAGGATGGTTCTATCTTAACTTATTAACCATTGATCATCTTCTAATTAAGGACTGACAGTGGAGGTATAAAAAATGAGTACAAAAATAAGGGGAGGATTCTTCATTCTTCCCATATTTTATATAATTTTTATCTATAAAATTAAAGGAAATAAAGGGATCTGTTGGTAATTTTTTTAATTATATACGCATATTACAAAATAACTAATCCTATTAAGAAAAAAAAAAATATATATATATATATATATATATATATGTCCCGAACGAACGTTGAAGTTAGCATTACCGAGGACAAGTTTTTAAAGCATATTATAAAAATTAACAAATAAAAATTGCTAGTGACATAATTAGAAAGCACTTGTTGACTTCCATAACTTAATCCAACATTGGGATAAGCGTTGGAAAGAGATGGCAGAGTCTACATATCATGTCGAAGTCGAAGGGTCCGACTACGTTACAGATTTTGTAGCTAACACAGCTAGTGATCTGACATGGTCATCACTCAAATGTTGACATATGGTCAACTCTGCAATCCGGTGATGGTTACTTGGTTTACAATAAAATGAGTAACAAAAAGTTTGGTTTGTGTACGATGAAAAATGATGTAAATGTATGGTTTATATTTGGGTAATATCGGGGAGGTCTTCTCAAGGCCCTTTCAACTCGAATAAAGTACTCCGAGGACACCTTAGCTCGAGCAGAAGACCCGACTACTTGCATAAAGACGACATCACCAGACGTCTCTCCTGGGTGAGGTCGTGGAATTCAGAGCCGCGCGAGCCCCGAGCACTCCTCAGCCTACTCGAGGTCGTCCACCCCGGTCAAAGCCGGTCAAGGTTGAGGACCGAGCACTCTTTTCCTGCTCGCAGACGGTGAGCTCCCGAGCACAACTGGGTTGTCTGGTCACAAGACGAAGGAAATGCAAGACCCGGCCCAGGGCAGCCCGACTCGTTTTCTCGGAATCCTGACACACCTTTTAATGTCTGCCCAGGGCCCCACGTGGTTTGGTGGCGGTACTATTGCCGATGGCCGGCACATGCCCCCGCGGCGTCATCATTCCTAGCGCACACTCCCGACATGGTGGTGCCGCCACGTGAACCGGATTAAGGAGACGACCACGCATCCCGGGAATATTACGCCAATCCCTACTGTCGGAGGGACCCGGACACCACCAACATGGGAGTGAACGACTGGAAATGGAAAGAGCGGGAAAATGGAGTATAAAAGGAAACGAAGGGAACGTTACAAGGTTGGAAATTCTAATTCAGAAAGGATCCAGTAAACTCATACGAGTTCTTCCTATTCTAATTCCACTTATCCGGATTCTTTGAAAACACCATATTCATTCAAAAGGGAGGCGAAAATATCCTTTTATCTTTCCGGTCTCCTTCATTAAATGAGATACCAAAAGAACAACCCGATTCATCGACTTGAGCGTCGGAGGGTTTTTGTCGAACACGCCCGACGACCCGACCTGCTTTCCGTGAGCACAGTGTCCGGAGATCACCGCTCGGAAAAGACAGTGGAGCAGGAAGAAGGAGATAGTCCTACTCGAGCTCGAGCTAAGCGCGAGCTGAGGATACCGTAGATAGTCTCGAGCTGGTTGAAGGATCGAGGCACTATTTGGAGGCTCGAAACACTGTTTGAAGACACGCGGGAAAAACAGCATCAACAGTTTATTTTTAGTATTATTATTTTAATAAGAGTATGGTTGATTACTACTGCTACAATTATTATTATTATTATTATTATTATTATTATTATTATCATCATCATCATCAATAATAGTTGCAAGTGTTGAGAATCTAATATAATTTGTTCAATCCATCTTATCCATAAAATTTTAATCCGTAAAAGTTTTATCTGTGGATTAATAAATTTGATTGGATTAAAAATTTAAAAATATATAATTTATGAATCAGATATAAATTTACTTTTGTAAACTGTAAAAATTCTTGAATTCACAAAAAAATTATTTAATTAAAAATAAAACTTGTAAATGTGGTATTAGTACTCATAAATAAATAAGTTAAAATATAGTTACATTGACTCTATATTATATCTTACCCAATAATAATATCAAACAAAAATAATTGAATACTTGAATAAATAAATATAGTTTCCTAAATATTTAATTTTCATGTATTGATCTAAACAAATGAGATTTTTTTTTTATGTGTGTTATATATATTAAATCCTTGAATGTATTATTTTAGTTTTATTTAAACAATTGATTTATTTAAGTTTTATTCAAAATTAGAATTTGGTCGGTTGTAAAATTATTTTTTATGTTATATTTTTTCATTTAATTATTTCTTAGAATGGACAGAATTAAAAATTTTTAATTTATAAAATGATGAATTGGACATAGATTGAGTCAAATTCGTATTCGATCTGCAAACGTATGGATTAGATTTAAATTGAATTTCATCAATCCGTGGATTATATTTAATTGAAAATTCAGAATCCGTAAAATCGTTGATTGCATATGGATTGATATCTAATCCATGAACACTCCTACTAATAATTACATAAGCCTTTTTAATAGATAATAATTATAATAACAACATTTTAATTTTTGAATTGTGGGTGAAATATGAATTTGAGGATCAAGGGAAGAGCCAAAATTGGAATTCTAGCCTTTCCGGGAGGCCAAACTGTCAAAGAAGTGAAGTTTAAGTGCAAAGTTCTGAGAAATACTTCATAAATATAGGAGTTAAATGTAAAAATATTTTACTGTAATGGGGCCAAAATACCACATTCTCAATATCTTGAGCTCAAAGTATAAATATATATCTTTATATTGAGACCTACGAGGATGCCACAGAGTTAGAAATATGCATTTCAACATATTAGGTGGTTACCCTCTTCCCTAGTTTAATTCATGCCTTTTTTCAAATCATTAGATTTATGTCGTCAACATATTAGCCCGAATAGCTTTGCTGTTAGTTACAAAATCAGTAACCTAGATGAAGCCTATGCCGAAATATTGAGATCAATCAGTAATTTTTTTTTAACATGAAATTATTGGTCAAGACTACAACTTATATGGTATGAGAGTTTAATTAATATTCATAAATCAGATTATTATTAGGACTAGTATACATTAATTTTTATGAAGTACTGTCCATATTTTAACTCTCACTAATATTTGATGGACTCATAATCCACTCACATTTAACGAGAGAAAATATTATCATTCACTTAGTTGTAAATACAACTAAAGAATAATTAAATCCTTTCACAATATTTTTATGGGGAGTCGAAAAGCTGCTCTTCCATCACAAGCCGAGTGGCTCAATTATTAAATATTTAAAAGATATGGACTCTAGTTTAAAATTTTTAAATGACCATAAATCGATGATAAATTTCAAATTATTTCTCTTGTAAAATAATAATTTTTAAAATATCATCTAAATTATTATGAATTTTAATTTATTTTTATTTTTGTTCAAAGATAAGAGAGCACGTTAATGAAACTTTTTTTGTCTTTTAATAAAAGTAAGAATAAGTTGAAGTTTATAAAAATTCAAAGAATATTTTAAAAATTATCTTTCAAGGGGGAGTACCATGAAATTAACCCATAAATCAACGATGAGATTGAAAACTATGTGAGACGAAATGGTTATAGTTGACACAATAATTTATCACATCAACTTCTAATAATTTTGAAAAATAATAAATAAATATTTTTTACAACCAAAACGTTCACCATCAAAATGGGCTCATATGATGGCAAGTTGCCAACTCGCCACTTTTAAATCTTCTTTTTTAAAATTGTATATATATTATAATAATTTTTTAGTTAAAAATTTTTAATTTTAATACAATTAAGAATGAGTTATAAATTTAAAAATTAAATATTAAATATTAAAATTTATATATTTTTTATTTTTTAATTTATTTTTAATTATATTAAAATTAAATTTTATATATGTGTGTGTGTGTGATGCTAAATTATATTATATTGAACTTACAACTTATATAAAATTATTTACATCTCATTAAATTATTATAATTTTTTTTTATAATTTTATATAAATTATAAGTTATATATAATGTAACTTAACAAAATTTTATTAAATTGTTATATATAATGTTATATATATATATATATATATATGTTTGGATGAGACGCAGGAAGAAACTGTTGTTTACTTTGGGCATATCACTGCCATGCCTGGGGACCAGCATTAATTTGGAAAAAAACAAAATTGAAAAGTCAGTCAGGATTTTTTAAAGGAACTACCCCACCATTAATTAAGTTTACAGCTGCCAGAGAATATATATATATAACATTGTTTTTGTCCCAGAAATATAAATAGAAACATCAGAAACAGTAAAAATTTAAAAATAAAAAAGATATAAACATAATTATAATATCTATAAAAATAAAAAATTGAGGGATCGAAATATTAATATATCACTACTTTATACAATAAAATTAAATTTTTTTTTAATAATAACTACTTTCAATTAAATATATTTTTTTTATGATTAAGAGTGGTTATTCTGTTCAATTTAGTCGGTTAAAATTGAATGACTAAGAAAATACAAGTTAATTGATTTTTTATTGTAAACTAAATCGAATTGAAAATCAATCGGTTCAGTGTTAAAATAAAAAAATAATTTATATACACAATAATATTTTTTTTATTAGTATTTTTGCATAAACCATAAATGATTAGTGATTATAATTGAATTGAGCCAAAAAGAAAAAATCAAATTTAAGTGAAAATTATAAAAATTTGGCTAATATAAAAGAAAAATATTAAATTTTATAAACTGAACCGTATAAAATTAAACTGATCGATTCAAATCGATTTAATTTAATTCCTAAGGTTAGTTCATATTCAGTTCGTAATTTTTAAGATTAATTCAATTTAATTTTTAAATAAAACCAAACTAAACTAATATATGCCCACTCCATCCTTTTTATTCTTTTCCACCAATAAAATTTAAATTTAAAGGATTTAACATAGGTAACGGTGGTTAAAAAACGATACATAAATAACTGTACTGTTTATAATTGCTTTTAGTCTCTCAATCGTTGGCATTATTTTAGAAAGTAAGATCAAAGCATTCTCCCATCTCAATCAATTTAATGTCACCAATGTCGGAGAATTTGAATCTTCATTACTGGTTTTCATTTTAAAATATTAAATACAGTAAAATTTCTCTAAAAAGATTCTGTCAAGTCAAAAATTATTTTTTAATAAAATTTTGCTGATTAATTCATGTATTTACTTTACACGTGTCACTCTGTCCTTTTCATTTTGTACGGTTGTACCACATGAGATTTGGTTAAAAAATAAATAAATAAAGAGAATTTTGTATTGATTTAATTAGTCACAAATGTCTTTTACGTTTTAATCTAATAATATTTATTAAGGTTAGAACCGTAATTTAGAAAAGAGAATTTTATTCTCTTTCTTTGACATTTGCTCGAATAAGTGGTGGCATCATTGGCTTATTTTTGTTGGAGATTTATTCGGATAAAGATATTGTCGGTGAGACAGAAATCTTACACTTTGATTTATAATTTCAATAAATTCTGATAATATTCACATATTATTTAAGATTAAAAATTTTAAAAAATATAAAATTCCTTAAATTATTTTAAATCATTTTTAGATTGTAGCGTCAACTATCTTTAAAGTATAAATTCAAGATTCAGCATGTGTTGAAAAATTATAATAAAACAACAGAGAGTTAGTTAAATTTACATTTTCTCTTCACTCTTGTGATTATGTTGTGTGGATAACAGACTATTCATACCATTTATCTTGTTTTCTTTAAGACTTATTATATCCTGATCTAATGTTAAGTATTTATTTTTTTCAAATGGCATCATTGCCACAATTTTAAACGGATGATACCCAACTAAAATGATGTCCAAATAAGGCCGATTCAATTAGGATAGTGATGTTTCCCTTTAACTTTATGTGTAGCCACACCTTATTTATTACGACAATTAAATTAATGACGTTGATTTAAAATTTTATTTGTGTGAATTTAAATAAAATCTTTTGGGATAGTTGTTAAAATGTCGAAAGCTCATTTATGGGGTCTCAAGAAAGCCCGAACCGTAGTTTTAATTATGATAGCCAAGACTAGCAGCCCGGAGTAAATAAAATTTTATAATATTATTTAATTTTCCTGACGACTTTAATATATTAGATATATATTAAATGGTATCCTAGAACTCAAATTAGGCATGTTAATGATCATGACCATGAAATGGAATGTTTTTCAAAATACCTTCTAAACTTTCCTAACTTTGTAGATTTCATCACAAATCTTTCAATAGATATAAACTAATTAGTACTATCTTTTTGTAATTAGACCTTTTTTTAAGGGAATGCCAATAAAACTTTGAAGTTACAATGGTAGCATATTGTGTTTTAAGGCACAAGATATCTTATCTTAATTAATAATTAGCTCAACAAGAATTTTACATGATTTTGCTGCACTTTACAATTTTGAACCTTTGAGAGCAGGGGAGGAACAAGATTACAGGGAGCTGGGGCTAGAATAGGAGCTTTGTCAGAACCTATGCTCATAACTCTGCTGGTGAAGAGATGGAGTTTGGAGGGAAAACTGAAGCTAATGAAGAGGAGCAGCAACTTGTTTGAAATTCATGCCATTAATGGGCTGCATTTTGTCCCTTGAGATTGCGTGGGTGTGCTTCTCTGTAATGCTTTGATTTTAATCACAACTTGAGATTGGGGTGCCTGAGAATCCAAAACCAAACGACGCCGTTTGTATTTTGCCTATTTAGGCACCAATGTCAGATAAATTAATTTTTTATTCGAATTTATCAGAGACAGACACAAATATTAAGAATTTCAGTTCATTTTTATTCGAATTTGATGAAAACTTTACAACTCCTTTGCTCATCAAAACCCTTTTATGGGTCTCTATTTTACTCAAATAAGTACAAGGTAATAATTACTCATTTCTCAATTTTAATTAAAATATTCATTTTAATTAGTTCGAACAATAATTTTACGTGTAGTTTTTTTTTTTCCATTTTTTAAGTACTTGAAAACAGGGGAGGACTAGGAGTCTAGGACAAGATATTTCAGTGAGCTGGGTTTTGAATTTTATTAAAATATCAAGAATTTTTTTATGATTGCCTTACTAACCACCCTTTCAATTAAAGAACCGGTCTGAATAGGTACTACGTTGATAAATTAAGCACCTCTCTTGGCTTCATGTTAATTAAAATTGGAGTTCAAGTTGCTTCAATTAATTAACAGACACACAAGGGTCCTATATGGCTTACAAAATTTGAAGTCTCTTCAATAATAATAATAATAATAACATTACATGCATATGCTAAATATTTCAAAATGGAGTAAATTTAATTAAATTTCTATCGCCTCTGGAAATTAAATACCTTAATGCCTACGGCAAAGATAAGTACAAAGAGCACTGAGAATGCAAAAACAACAGCCGCAACAACTCCTAGAAAATCATGTTTAAAACCATAAAAACTTCTCAAAAATTGTTCAACTGTTTCACCAGACTCGAGCCTGTCTTGTATATCTCCAAATTGGGAAGCCACCAATCCATAGAGTGTCCAAGAAACTGGACACGCCCAGTAGTACCACCGCCACCATATGGGAATCCTCTGTTATGGAGCCAGTTGAAAGATGAAAGGAAAGAAATAGTCATTCAAGATTGCTTAAGCTATGGTAATGTTGCATCTTTATATATTAGTAATGGCTAGCCTAGCTGATACTTACTGTTCTTGGGATTATGAACCCGGAAAAGACATTCCATAAACCATAGAATGCAAACGCTACGATGCCAGAAATGTGGTGGTTTGGTGTCATAGCTACAGCCATCATGCCATAGTAGGTGAAGTACAATAAAGTGAAGAACATGAAGAATTGATACCAGAGGAATTTTGCGGCATTCCATTCAAATCCAATCATTGCATAGACTATAACACCATAAGTGACAGATTGAACAAATATATAAGGAATCTCAATTAGAGCCTGCACAAAAATATAAAGAAGTTCAGTGAAAAGACACACAGAATTTTACAATATTTCAAGTATGTCATTTGTCAGACAAATTACTTGTGCGAAGGCATATGGCAAGGCTGAGTACATCCCAGCTGCTCTTTCTCGGTAAAAGACTGTTCTTTCAACAGAAACTACTGGCTGCACAGATGCAGCATTTTGCACACCAAGGAAGAGAACAGCAGTATACATGGAACCCATTGCATTAAACAGATCTTGTTGCTTTTTCCTACAAGTTGAAATGTCAAAATTTAATATTAAGAGGCAGAAAAAGCTACAAGGCGACGAATGTCTATAATGCTTCAATTTCCAAATTTTAACTCACGTTTTAGTGCCCATGTCCCAGAACATTGTCCCAAATGCCAAGGCTATGATGGTCGTAAACAGAAATCTAACGGCAGTGTATGGTGGATTACGCCAGTATGACCAATGTTGTTTCCATAAGCAAGCCATACATTGGGTGAAAAATGACCTTGCGTACTGAGTAGCAAAATTGAGATCCTTTGAACCAGGAGCAGGCTTGCTTATATCATTGATCAGTGCTTTGTTTCTCCTGAACCATAAGACATGCATCAGAAATTTTGATAAAAAAAACATACTAGTATTCTTTGGGATGGATTCTAGCACTCGAGTTCCGAACCAACCTGTAAAGTTCTGAACTTCTGTAAATATCAGCAAAATCTATCCCCAAAGCTGTTTCTTGCGATGGAGCGGTAACTTCCAACATCCATGTTGCTGGATTATAACCATCTTTGATTTTACTAACTCCTTGAATTCCCTTCATAAAAAGAAATTCACTTGCATTAGCTAGTTTCATAATTTATTTGAAGTAACTCTCTTCATAATGTTATTTGAAGTTAAGTTTCCATTGTCTGTAAAATGAAAATGTTTCATACTTCGAAATACTTGATAAGATAGCTAGAATGGCGACCTAATGGCCCAACATATATTTCCTGTCCGCCTCGCTTCAGTAGTAACAGCTGCAATGCCAAGTTAAACAATCATAATTACATCGCCGAAAGAGAAAAACTTTCTATTGATCAACTACTGGCTCTTCTCACCTCGTCAAAAGCTTCAAATATGTCAATGCTTGGCTGATGGATGGTGCACACTACTGTTCTTCCTGTGTCCACTGTGTTCCTAACAGTTCTCATAACAATCGCAGCAGCTCTTGCATCTAGCCCTGTAGTTGGCTCATCCATAAAGATGATGGAGGGGTTTGCCACGAGCTCAACTGCAATGGTAAGCCTCTTGCGCTGTTCTGTTGACAAACCACTTACACCAGGCAAACCAACCAGTGCTTGCCTCAGTGGGTTCAATTCCACAAGCTCCATGACTTCCTCAATAAACATCTGCAAACCATTGTCAAAAATATGGTCAAGGATACAACTAACCTTTTCAGCTTTCAGTGGCAGAAGTAGTAGTGAAAATAAAACTAAATCACTGTGGACCAACCTTTCGGCTTGGAGAATCAACTTCAAGGGGTAATCGAAGCCAGGCCGAGTAGAGCAAGGACTCATATACGGTAACATTCGGAGAGTGGATATCAATTTGCTCACAGTATCCTGAAATGCGAGCGAATGTTTCTTGCTTCTTTGGGTACCCAGATATCGCGATGCTCCCAGTAATATATCCGCCTGTTTTCCTACCAGCCAACACATCCATCAGAGTGGTTTTACCAGCACCACTAACACCCATCAGAGCTGTGAGAACACCCGGCCTGAAAGCACCGCTCACCCCATTCAAAAGCACCAATTTCTTTTCAAGAACACCTTGACGTATCATTTCCTGTAAAGTGAAAATCAAACCGGTTGATTGTAATTTGAAGACTATGTTTTATACAATCAAGATGTCTTTCAACTTTTTAAATACACAGATAAGGTGTCAAAGTTGTTCTTACCTGTGGCATGTCAACTGAGTATGTAATATCATCAAAGGTGATGGAATGGGGTTTAAAAGGAAGAACCATTCCTCGTTTTTTGTGATGATTGGCCTTGACATTTGCTTCTGTCAGTGATAAGGAATTTGTGCTCATAATGTCATGGCCAATCTCTGCATGTCAACCGAAATTAATTAATATCAAAACATACAAAAACTGTCAAATAAGCTTTCACTTGAGTTACTTTTGTCACTAGACCTACTTCCACTGGTTGATAACTGAATGGTTCCTCCACTTCTATTATCATGCTCATTGCTTTGAGATTCCTCCGATATAACAGCCTGATTCTTACCAAATGCTGCACATATATATGCAAAAATTTAATCAGAAATCCAGAATTGCTCACTTTAGAAAAGATCTAAACTGAAGATGATAAGGATACAGACGGTTGAGAAAACTTAGAGCCAGAGTGAAACCAAAGTTGAATAGCATTATAAAACCAGCCAGAGCCCCCAATCCTAGCCAATACCAATAAGCATCCGTGAAGAACCCACGAGACTTCAAAATTTCAACTCCCAGTGGTTCGGTTGTGTTCGGCAAAATCTTTATGTGAAAGAAGTCCAGACATCAGCATGTTATTCCGAGATAAATACATATTAACACATGGCTAATTCAAGGCATTACCTTTCTCCAACTATTACCGAGGAACTCATTAACCACTATTGCGTTCTGAGCATACATCAAAGGTGAACACCAGTAAGCCCATATCCACCATTTTTTTATGTCCTCTGCATAATTAAATAAGAAATCTAAGAATTAAGTATACTTCAAGTAAAAAGATCATTTAAAAAAAAAATGTTTTTACTTCGCATACCTCGTGAAAGGACAAATCCACCTAGTACAAAAAGCAGGAGCAATGCAAATGAACCAAATGTATTAGCAACAACTATGTTCCTGCCTGTTGCTGCAATTAACCGGAACAATGCAGAAGCCATCTGGTTAAGAAACAAGAGCAGCAAATACTGCCTAAACAACCTGCAGCAAAAATAATCAACTTGTAAAATTGTTCGATTAATACGTCCTATTAATGTTTGGCACTATGTTTTTATCTTCTTACCTTCCAACATTGGGATCAAAACCAATTACATAATACGTTAAGAATACCCAAACAGCAACCTCTACATATGAGATAGGGATCTTGAGGATCCATGTGGGAAGAGCATATGCCCATGAAGGATAGAATCGGAGGTCTCTTTGCTTATAAAAAATGGGAAGCTTTGCAATGGTCATAGAAATCTCTGCCATTCCATTGAACATGATCATAATAACAATGAAGAACAAGGCACCAGTGTAAATGACTCCATCAGTTATTGAATCTCGGTGCATCTTGGTTCTGAAGAACAGTGTCATAGCAACCAGTCCCATAATTGTGAGCTAGAACCAGGGGAAATATCAATATATCATTATCACTTTAAAGAAAAGATTAAAGTAATTACAAGGTAAAGTCATTACTTGACAGAGCTTGAAGATATAGACAAATGAGTTCCTCTTCATCAGCAAAAGTTCTCTTGACATGCAAGCTTTCATCAACTGCTTTTTGCTAACACCATAGGTTTTGGTCGTCAAAGCAGCTCGGTGGTTCTTCCTTTTGTCAAATGGAATACCAAGCTCATCATCAAGTTTCTGTCCCACATAGAAGACTTGGAATGCATCAGCAAATTCCTTGACTGTGACAAACCTGTAAGGTTCCTCCTTACGCGCCCAATACTGCTCCTGATCTTTCCTTGATGTTACCTGCAACATATTCATTATTCAAGGAGATTCAATTTGAAGTTTCTCATCTCGCTTCTTCTATCTTGTAGTTTTTATTGACAGAACTTAGAGAAAAAGCTCATCTAGTCAATTTTTTTTTTTTTTTTTCGTTACTGAAAAAACTGAAAAAAAGGGCTCTACAAGCACATACTTCTTGCAAGAAATCAGCAGCGCCTTTTCTTTTTGGACATTCAAAGCCCATGAATTTAAAAAACTCCAGTACATGTTCACGGGGACCCTGATACACAATCTGGCCTTCAGATATTAGGATAATGTCATCAAATAGATCATAAGTTTCTGGTGCCGGCTGTAGGAGAGATATCAGAGTGGTTCCCTTAAGGATGTGAATGAATTGCCTAAGAGAATTCACAATTTGGAAAGTTGTAGAGCTGTCCAAACCAGTAGATATCTCATCCATGAACAGTGCTTTCGCTGGTCCAACCAGCATTTCACCTATAATTCAACCATTGAAAATTACTGTAAGCATGAATTAATCTTTATGCAGAATTTAATATGGACCGATGAGTTTTGGCATTTACCTGTTGTAACACGCTTCTTTTGTCCTCCTGATATGCCTCTTAACATTTCATCGCCTACCATGGTATCAGCACAGACATCCAGGCCTAGAATCTGTAAATTTATGATGAAACTTGATCAAAATAGTGAAACAATGTCATTTTTTTTTGGCAATAAAACTTAAGCTTAGAGTGGTTCATAATGATGTTACCTTCAGAATATAATCAGTGACGACGCTGGCTTCTTGGCCTTCTGTTGCTGCTGCCTATGACATAAGAATTGACAATGACATATAAGAAGCTCAATCAAACTAGGTGCAACAGTTAACATTTGTTAAGCAAAGAACACAAGATAAAAAGGCCAACTTCAAGTAAATGACTTAAACAGTTAACATCCATGTTCCTTTGAAAAAAAATGATCTTTTGGATTAGAGTGAAGTTTGATAAATGCTACAAATCCTTAAAACAATATTCAGCTTCTCTTACCTTCATGAAAACATCAATATCAGGATCCGGCTTAATACCTGCTGCCTTCTCTCTTCTAGCCAACTCCATTAACATTTCTGCATTTCCCAAAGTGCAATGAGTTTAACAGCTGAAGGGAAAACAAACTAGAAAAACAATCAAACGTACCATAACGGGATCCAACCCCCTGGCATCTAGCAGAGAAGGCCAAGGTTTCCCTCACAGTCATTTCACCTATATGATTATCATGTTGACTGATATAAGCAGCTGTTCTCTCGGGCACAAATTCATCCATGTTGTGACCATTGTATGTCACCCCGCCAGAAACCTACAAGGAGACATTTTGATTCTCCAATTAGAGATAAAACCAAAGTGTGAACTACCAATGTTTGAAGCTAATTTAGAGATTTTAACTATATAATCACCCTGAGACTAGAATCAAGCTTCCCAGCCAAAGCCAACAAAAGTGTGGTCTTTCCAGAAGCTGGAGGACCCAAAAGTAATGTCATTCTGTAACAGAAAAAATTATCAAAATAAGAAATTAAAGACTGCCCAAATATTCCAAACTTGCTATGAAGGATAAATAAATAATTAACAACATTATTTCAGTTTCTAAATTCTTACCTGCCTGGCCTTATAATTCCACTGACATCCTTGAGAATTGTTAGATGTTTCTTTCCACTCGGGGTAATGTTAACAGAGTTCAAGAAACCCTTCAAACATGTACAGATTGTTAGACCTTGGAGCAGGAATATTAACAAAAGATAACTATTACCATACATAATTTATTCAGTTTTGCAGGTGGGTACCTCAATTATGTTGGCACAGAAGTTAAAGAATGTTGGCAAGGCTCTACTTCCAACATATGCTTCTGCTTCAACATTTAAATTCTCAAATCGAACTTCAATTGTGGGTAGGCTAATTCCAACTCTAAAAAAAGCCAAGAGGAGAAAAAAAAAAAAAAACTTAAAAACAAATCATATATAAGTTAAATCAAAGCACACATGCAGATGCATCATGCGTTGATGCATAAAGAGAAATGTTACCTATCAATGCGGTTCTTGAGCTTCAACAAGAACTCTTCATTATCAACATCAGCAACTTTCACCAGCTTATCAATCAACCTCCGCTTTTCTTGCGGTCCAAGATTGTACACGTCAACTTCATTAGCTTCACCTCTTGAAGTAGTTAATATCCCTTTCTTCAAACGATTATAAGTAGGCAGTTTCTCAAGAGCAGCCCATTTTAGAGCTTCCTCATCATCATCTTCTCCTCTTGAAGACATTGAAAATGCACCCATAGTGGCAGAGTTGCTTCTCCATCTAGTACTACTTCCTATACGTAAACTATTACTCGCTCTGTAAACTTTATTACCACTCTCCATTGCATACAAATATATATAACTCAAAGATGATCAAAGAACAGAGATGAATATTGTTCAATGAAGCACATAAAAGCAAAGCAATGAGGCTCAATACTAAGTGTTATATAGCTTAGCTGGGACAATGGGACATTACAGTTGGAAGTTCCACGTCGGTTCGATTTATTTCAAGTGTCGAGAGGGACGGTGAGTAATAACGATTTTTTGGTACAAAAGGGCCCGGCCAAACTAAGGCACTGCAGAATGGGGGAATCACCGCTCCTACATATCATAAGAATAAAAGTAAATTATATAAGTCATATAATGTTCGTAATTCAACCAGATATAATATGTTAAGTCAGTTTGTAAAATACTATTTACAGTAATTCAAAATAGTTGCGGCGGTGCAATTAGCCAATTACTCTTACGGTCTAATTATAATACCTTAAAGGTATCACATCATGTCCTACATTATGGACGCATGTTAAAAATTCAAAAAACATATCTAAAAAAAAAAAAAATCTAACAATTTAACAGTGGGATATTGTACCTGCCATAGTCCTTTCCATTTTCATTTATGCTAGGCAAAATATGATTGATGGTTGTTTTTATACTAGTGATTAGAAGTAATTAATTTTTAACTTTATACAGTTATAAATTTTCCAAAGTTCCCTCGACAGATTAGTTCATATGGTTAAAAAAATCAATAAAATTTGACAATTTGATAATGCGCAAGTTACGAGATATTGATGCGCGTGTGTATATATATATAGTTTCATTAAAAAAAAAAAGAAGAAGAAAATACAGTAGATTCTTGTTGAAATTTGTTGTTTAAAATTAAAATGTATTCTATTTAGTTATTATTTGTCTAAAAGAGTATTAAAGCACTCTACGATCTTGCTTCTTAATTCATATGTTTCATTTTCCTTAGTATATAGTTGAGGATATAAACATATTTAATGGTCTCATTGACCTTGTGTGATCTGTATGCTTTACCTGCCGGCCATGCATGCAGTTTCAATTGGGCATTAATTGAAAAAAAGGACCTCTGCCGAATTTACAATAATTTCAAAGTAGTTTATAATAACAAGTGTATATACCTAAGTCTCTTGGTCTATGAAATACGACTATTGCATGTCATGTTCATCAATATTTTTTACTCATGTGAACATGTAGTACCACATGGGTTTTGGTTTTTTTAAAAATTCATTCTTTGTTATAGGAAAGACAACTAACACAGTGATGTGTACGTAATATTTGATAAAATTTGGTTTCTTCATTTATTTTTTAATCTTTTTGAAGTATTAACATTTAGTTAGAAATATAATGAGATTGGGCCTGAATTAATTTGTATATCGCGTAAATTTAATGTTTATTGGATTATGCCTAAATATGTAATAAATCTATGCTAAATCAACTACCAACATTAAAACTACAAGATACCCGTGCGAGCCCAAACCATAAAATTTCATGCGAGCAAATTAAATCGTATAAATAAAGAAAATGATCAAATTGGTTAAATTAAAGAAAATCAACTTTTCGAAAGCTCCCCGCGCCAAAAATAATAATAATGATATAGCTATATAGTACATGTGGAAATAATAATACATGTGCTGGCAGAAAATTTTTAATAATTTGGAAAAGCTTGTCGCTTGCACTAGTAGTGTACCCGTTTTTCAGTTGTTTATTGACTTTATTTGCTTCACTGAAAAGTAGACACCGAATTGAGTAATTGATTTGTCGATATCGGTCCTCCAATATATATATATATATTCTCGAGCATACGAAGTTTAATAGTGTTTCTATATTAAATTTATTAAATTATATTATTAATAATATTTTCGTATAAAAAAATGACATTGTTCGAATAAGAGAATGATTATATATGAACTTCTAATAGTGATTTTTAGCTATATTAAAATTAGAAATAAGTTAAAAGATAAAATAATATTAATTTTAATATATTATAAGATAAATATACTACATTAGATTCTGTATTTTTTTTATCTATTAACGTATCACTTACTTTAATATATATTCTCTGATAAAGACTTTCTCACTTTATCATTAAAATATAAATAAATATAGGTTTCAATATATTAAAAACTCTATTTTTGGTCTGTTAGTATATTAAAATTTCTGGTTTTTATCTATTATCGACATCTTCATTTTATTAATATATATAAATACAATCATTCTCTTATATGGGTGTTCTCATTTTTTTATACAGACGCACTATTAAACCATACGATTAATAGCATGTCCACATAAAAAAAATGAGAGCATCCGAATGAGAGAATGACTATATATGAGCTTCCAATAACGATTCCTGATTATATTAAAATTAAGGATAAATTAAAAAATAAAAGAACATAAATTTTAATATACTGTAGGAAAAGTACACTACATTAGAGTTTTATTTTTTAATATTTTAACTTATCTTTGACTTTAATATATACTTTCTGATAAAGACTTCATCACTTTATTATTAAAATATAAATAAACATTGGTTTTAATATATTAAAAACTGTATTTTTGTATATTAGTATATTGAAACTTATGTTTTTTTATATGTTAGTAATATTCTCACTTTATTAATATATATATATATATAGTCATTTTTTCTTGAGGGTGCACTCATTTTTTTTAATGTGGACACACTATTAAACCATATAACTTTATAATGAATTGAACTCTTTATCATTAAAATATAAATAAATACTAATTTTTTTATAACTGACTCTACTAAATCATATTATTTAATAGTGTGTGGCATGTGTGTATATCAATGAACTAGCACTATTATAAATAGAACTACATAAAAACATATCCAAGGTTACAAGTGGTGCAAATCAATTAATGATAGAAATAAAATAATAAATTTAAATGACTAGTTATTTTTTATTTTTTTCTAATATATGATTGTTAATTAAAATAAAGATTGTTTGACACAATCTTTGATAATCAATCGTTATTTTTTAATTTTATTAAAAATATTATTTATTATTTCGTTAAGTGCTTAGGTAACCCTTTACTTTTGAGTTATTTTTTTAAAATGACTAAGAGTTCATTTGAGATTACTTTTGAGAGATTGAAAATTAATTTTGAAAAGGTAAAAATGAATTTTAATATTTGATAAATTTTTTTAAAAATCCTCCCATCAAACAACGGTTTTGAAAATTAATTTTGCACTTATTATAATTTCATGTATATCTTCACATATATTTTAAAAATCTTAAATTATCCTTATTTAATTTGGAAATAAAATCAAGAAATTTAAAGAGATTAATATTACTACTAACAATATTGAAATAAAAAATAAATTTAATAAAAAAAATATTTATTTAGTCATCAATTATGATATAAACACAATAAAAATAATCGTTCTATGATGCCGTGATTAAAGTTACGGCATCAATATCGTAATTAAACATAAATTATATAAATAAAACATAAAACTTATAAATTTAACATAAAACTTGTATACTAAAATTAATTATAAAATAAAACATAAATTTTAGAAATTAAACAAAAGACTTGTAAATGGAGAGTAAAATGAATAAATTTATATAAAACTAGTAAATTGATGTATTATTAATAAATAAAACAAAAACTTACAAATATAACATAAAACTCGTAAATCAATATTAAGTACAAATAAAATATAAATTTTAGAAATTAAACATAAGATTTGTAAATAGAAAATAAAACAAGTAAATTAATATAAAACTAGTATATATTGATATATTACTAATAAACAAAACAAAAACTGATAAATATAACTTAAAACTAGTAAATCAACATTAACTGTAAAATAAAACATAAATTTTAGAAATAAAACAAAGACTTGTAAATAGAAGGTAAAACAAGTAAATTACTATAAAACTAGTATTACTGGCAAATAAAATAAAAATTTTATAAATATAACATAAAGTTAGTAAATCAACATTAAACGTAAAATAAAACATAAATTTTAGAAATGAAATATACGGCTTGTAAATAAAATAAGTAAATTAATATAAAACTAGCAAATCAACATAAACTGTAAAATAAAACATAAAATTTGAAAATAAAACATAAGACTTGTAAAAAGAAGAAGAAATAAGTAAATTACTATAAAACTAATAAATTGATGTATTACTGTAAATAAAATGAAAACTTATAAATATAATATAAAACAAGTAAATCAACATTAAGTGCAAAATAAAACATAAAATTTGTTTATTATACTTAAAACTTATAAATAAAAGGTAAAATAAATTATTGCAAAAAAAATCACAATTGTAAAATAAATGTTTATTACCTAATATATTTATTAATTTTTTATTTAAATTGAATAATACTAGTTTTGCATTTATGTAATATATATAATATTTTTTTAAGAATGAAATTTATTTTCAAAATTAAATTTAAAAAAAATATTATTTTAATATCTTTTATAGTTGTTAGAAGATGAAGTTAATTATATATTTCTGTGCTTCCTCAACAGCAATTTTAAATAGTCTCTAAGTACAAGTAAAAATTTGAAACTGTATAAAATATGTATAAAACTCAAAATGAGATATAATTTTATTTATATATGTGTCTTGTAATGTATAAGAATGTTTATTTTATTTTATTTTTGCTTGATCCACATTAGGATAAATAGTTGAGCTCAATTAACTCATATAATAAATAAATATTATTATAGAAAATGAAAAAATAAAGTATACAAATGTCTTAGAATAAATATAAAATTTATAATTAAATCAATTTAATAAAATTTATTCCACTTTTTTCAATATAATTTTTTGTTTAATTAATGAGTAATTATTTTCTTTGTTTAATTAAAGAAAATATTTTTTGTAAATGAATTTTTCACTAAAATTATGTAGAAACAATGTTAATTTTTTAAATAACTAATAATCTTATATGAATATACTAATTTTACTTTACATTTACTAATTTTATGTGTAATTTATAATACTTATAACTATCACGGTATTGATACCGTAATTTTCATTACGACATCATAACATTTTCTCAATATAAAATATTTTTTTAAACATAGTTATTATATTTTTACAGTAATTTAGCAATAATATTTGTCAAACATATATAATTATTTTTAAAACTAACTGCACTTTTAAAAATAAAATTTATTAAGTATTTAATTAATTCTCTTCATAGTTAATTATTTCTACAATATAATTAACAATAATTATTTAAAAAATTATAAAATTATCAAAGTGGCCATAAACCCGCACTAAGAAAAGACACATGGCTAACAAACTATACCTTGACCCGCTGAATAGGCACAAAAATTCATAAAAACAAAAATTCAGACGGATTTAGATTTCATTTAAAAAATAACTGAGTATTAAAAAGAGGAAAAAAAAATAAGGAAAAGGAAAATAAACCTTTTATTCTGTCACGGGTTTCTGTGCAAGTTAATAAACCCCCATCTGATGAAAAATAAATTCAAAATACTATGGACTTTTATTGACTTTTTGTCCACTCAAATTAAACTCGTTTACAATGTGAAAACAAATGGTTCTCAGATGTGTGTACATGTTGGCCTACCGTTAAAATTAATTAAAGAACCGAACGGCGGAAATTGTGTGTTGCTGTTTTCAAAATTAGGGTACCTTAAATTAAAGAACCGAACAATAGAAATTGAGTATTGTTGCTTTCAAAAGTTGGGTACCTACCTTACCTATACGCCCTTTCTTTCTCTTCGGAACATACAAAAGAGAGGCAAGATTCAAGAATGTCTTCTTATAGTTATGGATATGATATTCATTTATTATATATTTAAAAAAAAGGACAAAAATCACCCAACTGATGTTGTGATTTGAACAAAGAGCAAGCTTCTTTAATTAAAGCTCTCACTCTCTTCGTTGACCTAAATAATTTTATGGCTGGCCTTGCTATTCATGTGTCCTAATAGTAATTAATGTCATTGGCAGAATTTTTTCAACAACTTGGCAAGCCTTTTGAATTCCAGGAAAAAAAAAAAACATTTTTCTTTAATGTGTTGACTTTGTTCCACTTAAAAATTGAGACAGAATTGACTTATATCTGAAAATTGTACTCTGTGTAACAATTAAGAATTATTGTACATGCCAGCTTTTGCATAACTTTTAATTCATTATTCTGTCATTCAC
This sequence comes from Murraya koenigii, assembly GCA_025617385.1. Lineage (NCBI taxonomy): Eukaryota > Viridiplantae > Streptophyta > Magnoliopsida > Sapindales > Rutaceae > Murraya > Murraya koenigii. The sequence continues at coordinate 23,402,613 of CM046813.1, read as the reverse complement.
ATATTATAATTTATACCATTTTAAGGAAATAAAATCTAGATATAAAATCGTTTAAAAATTAAAAATTACTCGACTAAATTCCTGTGGACTATTTTACTTGTCATTGTATGCAAGTGTAAAATGGTTGTAGAAAAGGAGCAAGTTAATGAAAGAGACCAGTTTTGATTTTATTTATTTTATTTTTCAAGTAGACAAGTTTTGATTTGATATACATATTACACGTAATTAATTTTGAAGTAAATCACTCTCTGCTAGTGCTTGTCATCTAACGAACCTTAATCTTTATGCCAAGCCCAAGATTTATGAATGATGGTCCATGTCAGAGGCGATGGGCCATGTAGCCCATCCAAAATTCTGAGAAAATTTTAAATAAGTCCTTCCAAATAGATATATTTATAATGTTATATCATTAATATTTTCAATATTTTTAATAATAATTCTTTTATTTATTTATACTTGTTCATTTTGGACCTAAGTGTCAAAGAGAAAACTAGGACGACTTAGGACTTTTTTTTTTAAAAAAAAAAATAATTGCTTAAGAGTAGTGATGCACTTATAAAATTAGATACAAAAGTTATATTCTAATTGATGTGATATCAATAAAAATTCATTATTTAGATGAGAAATAATAAGATTTAATAACTAATTATCACTTGAGCCTATTAAATAATGTCATCTCATTTATCACATCAATTAAACACAAATTTTGTATCTTAACTTTATAAACTTATTGTTATTGAACGTGCAATATCAAATATTTTGAGTGATTTAGATGTATAGTTTTTGACATTTTGAAAACCGCTGGTTTGTTTTGATTTTCTGCCAAGCAACGAAGATTGGATTATACTTGTTTTTCATATGAGATTTATACCAGATTTATCACATTGATTTAATTTATTGAAGCAGGATTTTTGTGTCAAAAATGCTTCTGTGGCTTAATCCAATGCTTTAGCCTATGATTTTCACACAAGTAAAATACCTCATCCTTTTATATTCAAGACATAGAGAGTATCTATCAATTTTTCAAAGTCCAATAAAATTAAAAATATGCATCATAAAACCAATGTCTGTACATTAAATATTTAGAAGACAGCACTTCATACTTGAAAATAAACCACAAAAAAGATTACTTTGGTTTATGTTGACAACAGCTCATTCTGTAGTTAGTAATGTTTGATAGACCACATATGGTTATTATTCTTCATCATCATCGACATGCTCTCTCCGATGCATGGTGTTCCCGTTAACGTCAGAAGCAAGTTCGGCTTCAACGACCTTGGAAGGCAACCTCTCATATGTTCTTGATCTCGATGGAAGAAGCTTACAATGCCCAAAAGTAAGAATCTGGCTCAGTCTCTCATAGTCCCACTTCTGCTGAATATAGACTGCTGCTGCAAGGAAAACTGCAGTAATGGGTATGGCAATATCCCCAAACTTGGAGTAAAAATCCAGATTTGGATTTGCAAACTCATATTCATCAGCAAAATAAGGATTTGGAGCAGGAGATCGTGTGAAATCATATACATGAGGGAGAATTCTGATGACAGTTATGCCAATAAAATAGAGTTTTTGCAGTGGCTTGCAATCTATCTGCCAGAAAAAGTTACCAATAACTTGAGGCAGCAAGAAAAAATCTTGAACAAGCCCAACATACTCCTCTAGTTCAGTTTCCCACATGCTCTTACTTGTCGAATCTATGAACTTCTCCGTTCGAATTGCAGCATGAATGATCAGAACAAGTATATAACCAATAACATGTATTGCCAAAGTAGTAAGAAGCACCCGTTTGTCACTAGGGACACGGTGAGGTTCATTAGGGCTCCGTGAAAGCAATCTGACACGTGATTTCCACCCCTTCTGCATGAGCCTTAGTGTAAGTAGAAACGATACCATTACTAGGAGCTTCACTATGTAATCCATCACTTGGAACCACTGATTTTTCTCAAGGTTGTATGATGTATTCTCATAAGATTCAGCATCCTTTCTCTTGAAGAGAGCTTCAGCCCCTGTGATCAAGGGAAGACTATACCCAAGAGCTTGAACACCCAGCATAACAAGGGACATGAAAGGGTTGGAATCCAAATTATGCCTGATGTAAAACAACTGGCTCAAAATGCAAGCGATTGCAAATGAGAGTGTCACAATCTGAAGAATCCCCTCAACACCCCTGCGAGAGAGGATGTCTTCTCTCTGCTTCCTGTACATAACAGGAAGTGTTTGGAGCTTAATTGAATTAAAATGGAGAGGATCATCATCATTCCTTTGGCTGGCGATAGATATCTTAGCAGTTGGATTGACCAACCACCGAGATGTTGTGGGTGGGTATGAGACTACTACTTCAATTAAACAATCCAACCCAGCTTCAAGATCCATGCTGTCAAATAATATCTTCCACGAGGCTCTGACATCCCTGCAACCAACTAGATACATCTTTCCAACATGTGGATCATAAAGACCCTCCAAAAACAGCACAGAGAAATTGCTATAAGATTTTCCAGCAATTGTGAGTTGAGCTGAAACATTCAGAAGGAGCTGCTTTTCAGTATATTCAGCTTTAGTGTGGTAGCGAGTCTCCTCTTTCTTGGTGGAAAAATTCCCTGACGACCAGTAGTGCCCAAACAGGGGGCCAAGCGAGATAATTTCCATCCAAATGTCAGTTCTTGGCAGGCGAGCATTAGGTGATGGATCTGGAATTGCAGAGATGTGAAGGGTCAGATCTTCTGAAAGAAGAGAAAGACTAGATAAAAGTCCATCCGCATCTTCCAGTCTGGGGAATTGAAGTAAGGATTTCTTGATAATGGTTCCAAAGCTGAAGGGCTCATTTTTTTCTAGAATAATACCAGCTGAATCAATTTTAGAGTAACTGTAATGGGGATTCGAGGTTCTAAAATAATTCCACAGCTCAGTAGGCTGTACAAATTTCTCAAATGCTAAAGGGAAATATGACAAACTACTTTTATTGATGCTGGAAAAACTCCCGACGATTATGCTTCGTTGCTTAATAGAAAACGAAGTAGGAATGTACATACAGATCTGAATGTTGCAGCTACTCCCTTCGGCATTTACAAGTCCAACACAACCAACCATGCAGAGTTGCCCACTAGAAGACTTCCAGAGTCCCTCAGCAGCAAGAGTCATGTTGCTTATCCCAGATCTCAATGTAGTGCTATAATGCATTGCTGATGGAGGGGCAGCTCGAAATACTGCTGCAACCTTCGCTGAACTCGAATTTCCCCTTGCATATGTTTGTTCACACTTAACATTTTGCATGAAAATTTTAACGTCTCTAAAGCTCCCATCCGTTGCTTGAATCTCTTTATCTAATCCAAATGGACCCAATTTACTGCAGAAATTGTCTGTACCGTTGCATTTCCAATTTGGCACAACAGTGAAAGCCCCTTCATTAGTAACTTGCTGAAGAACTTCACAAAAACCAATTCCTTTATAGATATCAATGCTACCTTTCATGAAGCTATCTTCGACAGGATATGGATTGCATGCCTTTGAAACAATTTTGTCAGCACCAAATTCATACTGTGCTGACCTGCCACGTTGGGACAAAATGTAAACTTTGTCAAAGTACTTGGGATTTGACTTTGGGTTTAAACTGCTTATCTCCCCTTTTATCACCATATTGGTCAGTGTGAAGGTCAATGGAAAATGAAGCACAAGAAGAATTTGATCATCTTGCAAAAGAGGTGGCTGGTAATCACTTGAACCAGAGTCCTTCATCCACTCCCATGGATTATTGGATTCAGACTCCCGAGATGGCAACATTGTAGTTCCCAGCAAACACAACACAATTTCACCACCATTCTTCTTAGATTCAGTATAAATTCCTTGAAACGACATCGTAAGTTGAGTATGATTTGGCCACATCTGGAACTGAGGGCCCCCCCCATAAGGACTCTCAGCAAAAGAATCATCTAGTGTTATGCCCACAAACAATTCCCCACTAACACCAACATACTTCTTTGGTCGATGGTCACGGTCAACATCCATAACCCAGAAAGAAGCTATTTTCTCAGGGGTTCGTGATGAGTCCTTCCGGACATCACTATCATCAAATGGCATAATAGGGGCGACCCCCTTCTCTTGCTCCCAATCACCAAACACAAAGTTGATCTCATCTCTGATCCTATAAATCCTATCACGTTCAGCTCTCAATTCAGAAGCAGAAGATAAAACAGAACTACATTGTTTCTTCACTTCATCAGTCCTATCATAATTGTAAGTTACCTGAGATCGGTCACTTACAAGGGCAGAATCCGGATATGATTGCTGGAGCCCAGAAACAAATGATCCATACACAGTACAAACAACAATAAACAAAAACAGTACCTTCATAATTCCAAAATCTCAACTTGCAATCACTCTTTTCAATATTTGCCAGCTACCCAGTTACTCTTAACACACAAGCTATCATACAAAAGTTGAAATTTTGACCCTCACCCACAAAACTTTATCATACAAATCATCCAAAGAAGACGATTAACCAATGAAAATGAATCTGTATAGCAATAATGGCCAAGATAAGATAAAGCTTAGAGTTGGGTGGGGGTGATAGTGCATAGTGCAAAATTTGTTAATTTATTTGATCAGTGAGAAACTTACCTGATAATGGGTGATTCTGCTTTGCATGTTCTTGCAAAGATTTCAAGGAAGATTGGGTTACAACAAGTGAGCTTGACCAACAAGCAAAGCTTGGATTGGATCTTCAGTTAAGAACGAAAGAGAAAAATGGACAGGAGTGAAGTTGAAGTTTATAGAAGTGGAGCTGGTGTAATAGATTTAATTAAATACTCATCCACTAATTTTAATCTGTTTTCTAATTATAGATGCATTAGAAGTTTGTCGGGAGTTGTCATGTCAGTGTGTTACACGGTTAAAAACTAAACTTTAAATAATAAGAATTAGAAACTAAATCAATTACACATTGCCAATTTTTAATCGAAACGTGGAAGAGAAGAAAATTATCACTCCGGATTTGAAGTAAGTTATAGAAATTTATTCATTTTTATTATTATATTGAATTTGAATAATAATAATAATAATAATTTCATATGGCAATCAGTCATTGTTTGAGCGCGTGTATGATTTTTTGGAATCTCAAACAAGACAGTGGACCATAAAATGTCAAATTCTTGAGCCTTCCATTAGTTACTTACAAAAAAGTTATAAAAAAAAAAGAAAAAAATAAAATCCTTCTGTCAGGATAATGACAGACAAACTAAAGATTTTTATTCACAATGTAGCGTGTGGCTAATCTTCGATTATCACGAGTTCACGACAATTGATTCTTTACTGGAACACGGCAATTGTTGGAGTTTTTTTCGCTTAAAAAGAAAAATTAATTAATTGTTGAAGAGTTTAAATCATCTTTTGAAAACGAGTGAAAAGGCCCGATTATGCCCGTCCGAATAGACATTGGGAAATTTATAAAACTAACTAAAAAAATTTTATAAATATTTAAAATAATCATTTATATTTTTTCTATCATCCTTAACTATTTACTTTTTTTTTTTTTTTCCATAATACCCATCTCTCTCTCAAAACTAATCTTCCGTTAGCTCATTCCGGCGACCTCCGAACAATGATTGGCTATCTCCGATGATCGTGAACAGTGACTGGACGATTTTTACAGATGAACTCAACTCCAAGTGGTTTTATCATCCTCCATTTTATAATTTTCGGTAATTTTCACTTCATAAATTTTAATTTTTTCTATTTTGATAAGTTTGATTGGTGAAAAATCAATGTATGGATGCATATAGATGAGCTTAGGATTGTTTGGCAATAAATATTGGAGATTGTTAAGTGAAATTTAGGTTTAAAGAGTGAGTACGCAGGTGCTCGATAAAATGCCCTTAGACTATATTAAATAGTTGATGGTGTATTGCAAGATTAAAGTGTTGATGGTGTGATTGTAAGGTGGAGTATAGGTGCAATAAGAGTAGAAATCACGCAGCTGAACAGGTAGAAAATACGCTGCATGACAGGTCGTTGTGATATCGCATGCGACGAGCACTGTCTCACGATATTACAGAATGTATATAAAAAAAAAGAAATCTTGATTTTTTTAATTTTTAATTATCGGATTAACTAATTATAAATTTGATTTTTTTGCAGTCGTAATGGGCACAAAACCAGGCACGATGAAGATTCCGGAAATGAAACACTTCTCAGGCGTATGACAAATACCTCAAATTTTGGGAATGTGATGGATGCTTATCGAGAGGAAGTTAACGAAACAACAATTAAGATTATTCAGGAAAGATATATTTGGTCATTTCGCAAGATGGATAGCTACGTGTTTAGTGGTGCAATCCTTCACAACGCGCTACTTAGGCAAGTAGCGTGTTGTGATGAAGATGATAAAAATCAGCTATGGTTTGAATTTAGTGGTCAGTTAGCACAGTTATCAATCGTTGAATGGTGTTTAGTTACGAGACTTTGCTATGGTACATACGACTTACACAGAGAAGCCAAATTTCCTGCGAATAACAGGTTACGTGATTTGTACTTTGAAGGTAACTTAGGTGCTACTCTTAAACAATTTGATAAAAAATTTGAAAATTTAAACTTTAATGACATGGATGAAGTTGATGCGCTAAAGATCGCGTTATATTACTTCATGGATAGAGTACTCAATGGTAGAAAAGATGAACGTGTCATCGAATTCGTTATTGTTAAACTATGTTGATGATCTTGAGTACTTTAGAAGTCTTCCATAGGTACGTTTATCCCGGAAAGTGGTATATAAAAGTTTAGACATCTGCATTGAACCGTAGAAGTGGAGGCTTTCAGAGTAATACTCTTAAAGAGTGAAGTATAACATTTATGGCTTTTGTCTCAGGGTGCGAGTGCGTTTCAAATACATATGGAATGTTTCTATACAATTTATTTTATTTTTTTATTTTTCATAACTTTGTATTTTCACATGTTGTAGGCTTGGTTGTTTGAAGTAATTGATGGTTTTGTAGCAGAAAAGTGGGCCATCAAGACAAAAAGAAGACTCCTCGCATATTAAAGTGGGAAGGTGTTTCCTCCTCGAAAATAAGTTTTTCCAAGTGTATAAGTTTTACAACGACAATACACATGTCGTAAGTATTAAGTTTTCATTGAGGTGTACTACTTTATATGTGCGATGGCTAATTTCAATTATTTTATTACCGTGGATTGTTAAGCAAACACTCAATCCGACTCACGCAGGAGAAGGATATGTTATTTTGGAGAAGCGTAAAGGATTATGAGATATCAATCCCTTATCGGGTTCATAATGTGAGTTAATAATTGAATTCAATTATTATATTATTATAATTTCTTCATTTGGCGAAGTTGTTTAAGTTATCAATCAGTATCAATGTTGCAAAGATCACCCCAACATACCACCCAACAAAGATAAAGTGGACGATCAGCCACATGTTGAACATGATTATGAAACGCACCATCATGCACCGGAATCATATGAATATAAAGTGGACGATGAACCGCCTATTTATGATGAATATGAAGCCGCAAGAGAGGTTAGATGCTTGAGATGCTATTTTTAACATCTAATTATTTTAAAAAAATGGTGTTATACATAAAATTGATTTATTTTTATTTTTTTCCACAGTCGAAATCAAAGTTTTCGTATGATTATGTCATTTGTAAAATGGAGAGAATTGATCGTTCTATTATTGACATGAAAGAATCAATGACCAAGATAATGTCGGATGCTGAGGTTGAGCGGTTGGAACAAAGACAGTTTAGAAAAGAACAAAGAGAGTTTGCAAAATTTGTAATGGGGTTTATTAATTCATATCTCGAGAATTCAAAGAAGGATTATTACGATGATACTCAGATGAGAAACCCTTACACAAGAAGAAATTTTCATAGTTCCTTTTATTTTTACTATTTTTCTAAATGTATTGTGATTTAATAAGTTTTTACTATTAATAGGCCCCGATGATGTTCGAGATCGTCGTGATCACACCCCATCGTCATTGTGTTTATTATCTGAGGACGTAAATGATGACAGTGTGCAAATTTTGAAGGAAGCACCTCCCGGCATAAGTAAATTTGGCCGCGAGTATAGGACGTCATATGCACTTAAAAAGTCCCTACTTACAAACTTACAAACGAGGAAGGAATATTAAGCGTCTTCCGGCCATAGAACGAACAGATGTAAATATCGACGAAAGGATAAGTGTGGATATAAATCTACTTAGAGGAGTAGAGGATCCGACACTGTTTCATGAGTTTGACCAGTGGTTTGATGGTAACATTGTAGTTGATCGTGACATCCGACATTCGAAGCAATTTTTCAGCGTACTCTTGGGGAGAGACTCAATGGGATGGCTAGGGGATGAGGTAAATGTTATACATTTTTACTTAATTTACTTGTAATGTACTTGCATAATCTAACAGGTTTCTTTGTCATTTACAGTATATCCATGAATACTACCATTTAATAAGTAATAAACAACAGCAATACCCTAATACCTTATATCAGCGCTGTACACATACCGACGTCTATTTTTGGGTAACATACTGAAATATATAATTGTCGTTTTATTATGCTATAATAAGTAATAATATTTATGTAATTCCTTGATTAGGTTTTCTTGAAAGCTCAGTGGAATAACAGTAACTGTGATCTGGATTCATTAGACTACACGAGTCTAAATAACTACATTAATGGTCGAGATGACACAAAATCAAAACCGTTCGCGGATGTTGATGTGGTGTGTATTACTTACATTGAACGTCCTTTAATATTTAAAGATTTGAACATAAAAATGTTGGATATGTGTCTTATTTCTACAGTATGCAGGTTTTCATTCCAATTAACTTACAAGGCGATCATTGGATTGTAGCCCGAGTAGATTTTGTACACAAGTGGTTTTCTATTTATGACTCATTAAAGGAACGTCGAGACGAAAAAGTGGGACAGGCGCCTGTCGCACGTGGGACAGGTGCCTATCGCACGGTAATAGGTTCTGTAAAACCGTGGGACAGGTGCCTGTCCCACGGTTGGATAGAACCTGTCACCGTGCGACAGGTGCCTATCCCACAGTTGGACAGAACCTGTCACCGTGCGACAGGCGCCTGTCGCACGGGCGACAGGTGCCTGTCCCACGGTTGATAGACCTATCAACGTGCGACAGGAACCTGTCTCACCGTGCAACAGGCGCCTGTCTCACCGTGCGACAGGAACCTGTCCCACATGCGACAGGTGTCTGTCCCATGATTTTACAGAATCTATTACTGTGCGACAAGCACCTGTCCCACGTGCGACAGGCGCTTGTCGCACGTTTTCTGGGTTTGTCTCCAAGCTCGTATTAACTCAAAATAACTCATAAATTTTGATTAATCGAAAAATAAAAAACTACACATTGTGTAAAATAAATACTAACCTTAACTTTTTGCTTGCAAGTTGATGAGTTGATGATTAGTGGATGAGTTTTAGGGATTAGGATGTGCTGGATTTTGAAAATTGTTGGTTGAGAATGTGTGAGATTTGTTGTTTTGTTTATAGATCTGAGGGTATTTAAGTCTATACAATAAATATATGGCTACATATGATAGAAAAAGTTCAATTGGTTATTTTGGATATTTGTAAAAATTTTTTGGCTATTTTTATAAATTTCCCATAGACTTTGGGCCAAACTCTAAACAAATTCATATCTTGGGAAATTGGCAGAAATAATTTTTAAATATTTTTTTTATAAATAATTTTTGAAAGTTTTAATTATTATAATTAATCAAATACAAACGTTTAAAATAAATTATTTCTCTAATTTTTTCTCACCCAATTTTTTCTCTCCGTTCTTCATCATTAATTTGATATCTCTCCCTCATCACGTAATCCACCAATTAACAATGGAAAAAATAAGTTAGTAGGTTATTTAATTTTTTTAAGTATTTTTTTTCTGAAATCATGTTGCCCATCTGGCGACACCCATCGGCGTGATGGGAGCTGCTCATCGCACCAAATTTGGTGTGATGGCTGCCGCACTAATTCTGGTGCGACAGGGCCTTGTTACATGCTTTTTGAAATTTGATGCGACAGTGTGCCTGTCACACATAATTTGTGCGATAGGGTGCCTGTCGCACTAAATTCTAATGTGACTAATAAATATTTTTTTAATTTTTTAAATTATATACTTGTAATTTAATAATATTATATTTGTAATAGAAACATAGCAGATTCTGAGTATGTACTAGACATGATGCAGATACCTTACACTGATCATTTTCCTTGGTGTATTACAAGTATGTGTAAATTGGATAAGTCATAAAAGCCATTGAGGGAAAGTTAACAAAACGACAGTCGTAATTATTCAAAAAAGATATATTTGGGCATTTCTTGGAGTGTCGAATCTTTCCATTTAGTGGCATCACTATACATAATTTATTGTTTAGACAAGTGGTCTGTAATGAGAGAGATCAGTTATGGTTTGAAATTAGTGAGCATTTGATATGCTTATCAATTGAAGAGTGTATTTAGTTACGAGACTTTTTTGGGGTGATGATACTGTGCCCAAAAAGGCAAAAAAAAAAAAAAAATCATATGATGCTTAATACGTATTTCTCATTACTTAATGAAGTGGATGACATTGATCACTTTCGAAATCGTCCATGGGGTCGTTTGTCATGGAAAAAAAATATACGACAGTCTTGACAATGTATTGTATGGTAAAATGGAGAAATTTAAAAAGACTCGCTTGGAAAAGTCAAATCATAACATTGAAAAATACAATATTTACGGCTTTATATCTAGAGTTCAGGTATGTTAAGATCGCGCTCTATTTAAATTATTTTGCTCGATAATTAATTTGATAATAGTGAATGTTTAATACTTTTTTAATATTCTCACTTTACTTATTGTAGGCATGGACGTTCGAAGTGATTGGAGGGTTGTCATTACAGTGGATCGTGAAAACCAAAAAGAAGATTTCACGCACTGTGCAATGAAAGCCCATTGCTTCCTCCAAAATAAACTTCACTAAGGTTTATTCATTATTCAATGATAACTCTCGTCTTGTAAGTAATATATATTGATAATTATATATTACTACTTTTCATATTACTAAATAATACTAGATGATTATACTAACCTAAAATTTGGGTTGAATTATCGTAGAAAAATATTTTACAAACCATCGAGCCGAACTTAAAGGAGAAAGTACAAAAATATTGACAGACTGTAAAAGATTATGTTCCACATATCCTAAGTTGGGTCTGTAATGTAAATATCATTTAGTGTTTCATATTAGATGATTACAAACGACTCTTTCTTTAGTAAATTATTTACCTATTTTAAATGTTACTTTGTGTAGCACCAACCATCTATCAATGCACCTCTCATTGCAAAGCAAATAGAAAAGAATCAAAACATTACGAGTGCAGCTAGCCCAACACTAGAGCTACAAAATTTTATTGAAGATGAGCTTCCTACAGATGACCATCATTAGCAAACATACGAATCCAATGACACATATGATTCAGAGGTTATAAATCATTCATTTTCTTCACATATATAAGTCATTTTAATATTCTTCCTTATATATATATAATAATAATAATAATAATAATAATAATAATAATAGTCGAGGACAAAGAATAATAATGATTATATCATTCGACGAATTAACAAGATTGATCGTTCTATATGTAAATTGAAGTCAGCTTTTGAGGTGGAGCACAAATAGCATAAAGAATTTAGAGAAGCAGTGATAGGATTTATTGGTTTGTATACTGAGTGCTCACACTATCTTTCTCCAATTACATGCTCGTATACAGTGAGCAAATTTAACAACTGACTATTGTGCTCTTTTAGGTTTTAATCCGATGGTTATTAAATATGTTCATCCTGACAAACGGATAGGCCCCAAATGATTATGATGTGTATACTGACGTGGAGAATAAGAATATTTCAATTCTTATGTCATTGCATAACTTTTATGGGAATGTCAGCGGGGAGAGCGTACAGATCCTTAGGGAGGCGCCGCTAGATATTAGTAAGTTTGGCCGTTCATACAAACGGTCTTATGTCTTTAATAGTCTGTATTTGATTCCATCATTCAAGCAAGGGAGGAACATCAATCCTCAACCTACACTCTAACTAATGGATCATCAGATTGACGAACGAACGAGTATAGATATAAATTCACTTCGAGGATTGCAGGATCCAAGTGTATGCAATGAATTCGACTAGTGTTTTGCTAGTAACATCACAATAGATCGTTCAGTCCCATTTTCGCACTCATTTTTTCAAGTACTTTTGGGCTATATTTCAATGGGATGGCTAGGTTACGAGATAATTTTTTTGAACATCAATTCATTCCGTCGTTTGTGTATTATGATTGTGTTCTAAATTGACCAGTGGTTTTCTATTCTATTCATCCACAGTATATTCATGAGTATTTACGCTTGATTAGCTAGAATCAATAATATTATCCGAATGCACTGTCTCTACAGGTCAGGCATACAGACACATATTTTTGGGTATTTAGTTTACATAACATATACTCATCGTATTTACAACTTAAATATTGTTAATTTCTTATTTCTTATGTATATGATATTTCAGGTGTTCCTTAAGCAGTTATGCAACAATGGAAATTGTGCGGTCGAATCATTGGAGTATATTAATAATTCTAATAGCTATATTCATGGGCGGGAGTTCATAATGTCAAAGCAGCTGATAGATGTGGATATGGTATGTGAATATTTTTTATTTTTTACTGTATTAATTTAGGCTTAAGAAACACAAAAAGTTAACAAATATTTTTAAGTGTAGGTATTCATTCCTGTTAACCTTGGTGGCAATCATTGGGTACTAGCCCGAGTAGACTTTCGTACCAACAAAGTATGGATTTATTACTCATTGGTGATATTCTGCGATGATAAAACGCACAAGGATAAATTTAGGCCATTTGAAGTCATATTCCATCGCTGGCTAGACCATGTTGTATTCTATAAAATTCGACATGACCTACAGCGTACTGGCTACTGAAAAGTCGTCTTAGTTAAAGGTGTCCCACAACAAGAGCCTGGTAGTAACGATTACGGTATATTTTTATTGATGTTTACTATGTATTTAATGTTTGGACTTAGGATAGATTTCGACAGTAGTCATGGGGCGTATTTTAGGAAAAAGATTGTTGTAGACATATTTAATGGTGATATTAGATTATAAATCATTGTATTCATTCGAATCTTGATGTATTGAATGTTTTTATCATTAATGTACTTAATTACGTTAAAAATTAAAAAATAGGTGTTACATATAATTGCAATAATAAATAATACTAAACAAATTGTACCAACATATATTGTACAATATAAAAAAAAGACATAAAATCGGTAGTACATTATTATTTGGAACAATGCAACCAACTTTGATTTGATAAAATATGATTTTTACATCGTTGTCTCGATTCATTGCACCGCCCACATTTTATAGTTCTTAACTCTTTACGACGACCAAGTGGTGGTGCTTCTATTGGTGGATAAACTTGCATGTCTTGGATTTCATCTGGAACTTCCCAGTTTATTACATTGCCAACCGGCTCCATTGGTTGTGCATAAGAGTTTACCAATGATTTCCTTGGTGTAAAATTCATAACAAAGACTTATGTAACCCACTCGGATAGTTAAACAAGCAGCAATTCGATGTACACAGATGAGTTAATCTAATTCAAATACTGTACATGAGCAAGTTTTATTATATATGTCAACTAATCCCTCCTTAATATCACTACCCAAAACATAGAATCGATGTGGAGACATAGGACGAACGATCATCCTTTCGGCTTGAGATCTCCTCTCAGCGACTATTTCATCTGCCAAGGTTGTTAGTCAAGTATTCATCGATTTAGTAACAAATTTTCTATCATAAAACCATTGTTGCATTATTTTCCTAAAGTGATCGATAAGATGAGTAATCGAAAATTTTTGTGGTTCTCTTATAAAAAATTCACGCTTTCCGGGATGTTGGTGGTAAGAATATTGTATCTCCTGCCCTTGAACTCATACCTTACTCAATTACATGTGCTCACATTATTCTCCAAGTAATCGGCTACACGGGAGTGGAGCATCCACAAAACATCAAGTTGTTCTTTAAATTCTTCGTGTCCATATGCTTTTGCGGCTTTTATAAAGATAGGCTCGAAATCATCTCAAACGGCTTTGGGCATCCTGAATTTTGCTTTTATATTACCTTTCACATGGTAAAAATAAATGCCATGAGCAGTATTACAAAATACTTTAAGAACAGCTCTCTTGATAGAAGTGCATCGATCGGAGATAAATACTAAGTCTGGCATATCGTCAATCACTCTATGTAATTTTGTTATAAACCATTCCCAAACATCATTATTCTTTGAATCCAAAACTCTAATGGCTAACAGATACAATTGATTGTTTTCATCTAAGCATGTGCAACAAACATGCTTCCTCGATATAGGCCCTTTGGATGAGTACCATATACAGCAATCACTGGTGTAATATACTGTTTAAAACCCTTGACAGAAAATCCAAAAGTTACAAAGTACTATAAAAAATTACCATCCTTATTCTGTTCAAGGTGAGTAACTGTACCATCATTTGTAACCTTCAAAACATGAGAGTATTTGGGTAGTAAGTCATATAACTATGCAGGATTTGCTCGAACAATTTCAAGACCAACTTCGCTAGCTCAATATGCTTGCTAGTATGTTAACTGGATATTGTACTCTTGCTGCATGTCTACTCTGATATCATTTGGAGTGTATATCATTTGTCCGCGATAATATGACCAGCAACTCGGCTCCTTACTTAGTGACGGCCGTCAGACAACACCTCATTATGACATGTATGTATATTGTCAATTCTCCTGATTACCCAATAAACATTGCTCGTTTGAAGGTCTCGTTACTCGAATACGCCATTTACATAATTTGGAAGAACAGTGGGTCTCGAACCGTATAGTTGTGAACTGTGCAAGCTTGAAATCAAACTTATCCCGAAGGGCAACTTTGCACAGTTCTAATATTAACTCATTCTTCTCAGTGAACAACTTGCCCACACCAATATCATTTAAATTGTAACATCTAACAAAATCTGGAGCAAACAAGTTTGATGGCAACTAGAGCAAGACTTATAAGAGGGTCAACTACTGTCCTCATCAAACGGCCTATTGGAGCAATAAATTGATTGTTCATGCTATTAATAGCAATATCATCCCGACCCTTATCCTCATTGTTAAAAGAAATATCGGAAGGACCAACACCCTCATCATCAATTGGACTATTACTGCGAGTGGCTCTCGTACTATTATACACTTCCACACAAACATTATCTACTTCTGTATTGCTCATATTGTCAATAGGATTATTATTGTCACGAAAATAATTATTGTGAAATGGAGAGTACCATTCTTCTAATGACGTCTCTGGTAGTAACACCTCTTCTCCAACATCAATCAATGCAATGCCGTTATCATTATTAGTGTTATTATTGTCGTGGAGTGGAGAGTAATATTACTGCAATGACATATTCTTTGGTAATACCTCTTCTTCAACATCGGGGACAGAGACGAATTCTACAAGTGCCTCAACATCTTGGCTCAGAACTCTAGGAGATATGGTAACAAATATTGTAATGCATCTACAGTTGGTCATGTCAGAGGCTAGATATAATACAATCTTGATCATTTCATCATTATATATGCCTATAGGTAGTGAACATGCACGAAGGTTGTTTTATTAGACCTCAAAGTTATCTTCATCGTGACACTATATTAATTAGGATTTATCTGTAAAATCTCGTATATTCTTGATAGAAACTGAAGAAACACATAATCTTTTCGAATAAAACATATTGTATTATTAGCATTCACATAATTCATCTAGCCATCTGCCGATGTCTCCCACCAACTATTATAACATAGTTCAAGTACAACTAAATCCATTAATCTTGAAATGATTAAAATACAAAATAAATTTATTATACAGTACACAATTCAAGTACAACTAAATCCATTAATTTTGAAATGATTAAAAAATAAAACAAATTTACTATACAGTAGAAAACATAATCACTAAAAATTAAAAATATATTAAAACAGCATTCACCATGTCGCACCAAACCTTCTGCGACAGAGCTCATGTTGCAACCTAATCTGCGTGCGACAAGGTGCCTGTCACACACATATTAGGTGCGATAGGCAGCCTGTTGTACCAGGTTTGATAAGACAGACTGCTTGTCGCACTAAAATTTGGTGCGACGGGTAAGAAAGTGCCTAACTTCTCTTGGCGGCACATAAACATAATCTTAACACTGCAAACGCTTCTTTGCACATTTTTAACATTTTATTATACAGATTACACGAGAGAAATTCACAGCAGTTATACAAATATTTATAGAATTAGTTTATCTTACCTAGGTTTTTAATAGATGAATAAAAAGATGCTAGATTTTTGCCGTTGGACTTTACTATTTCATCATTATATATGTCCATGTATAGTGAACATGCACAATAGTTATTTTATTAGACCTCAAAGTTGTCTTCATCGTTATACTATATTCATTAGAATTTATCTATAAAAGCTCATATATTCTTAATAGAAATAAAGAGACACACAATCTTTTCGAACAAAAAATATTGTATTCTTAGCATTCACATAATTCATCTAGCCATCTGCAGATGTCTCCCATCAACTATTATAACACAGTTCAAGTACAACTAAATACAATTAATCCTTAAAAGATTAAAAAACAACAAATTTATTATACAGTACACAGTTCAAGTATAACTAAATCCATTAATCCTGAAATGATTAAAAAATAAAATAAATTTATTATACAGTAGAAAATATAATCACTAAAAAATAAAAATATATTAAAATTGCATTTAGGTGCGACAGGCAGCCTGTCGTACCAAGTTTGATGAAACAGGCTGCTTGTCGCACCTAAATGCAATTTTAATATATTTTTATTTTTTAGTGATTATATTTTTAACATTTTATTACGCAGACTACATGAGAGAAATTCACAACAGTTATACAAATATTTATAGAATTAGTTTAGCTTATCTAAGTTTTTAATAGACGAATATAAGGATACTAGATTTTTTCTGTTGGACCTCACTGTTTTATTTTAAACTATTGATGAAGATTAAAATTGATAAGTTAGTTATGTAAAGATGAATAGAAATTAGAAGGACTTTTATTATTTTATTTTTTAAATCGATATGTAACTTACAAGATAGAAGACGAAGGCTTGTAGTTACAGGGATGATAAAGGCTTGCATGGAAAACGAAAGATTAAAGGAATAAAAATAAAATATAGAGAATAATCTAAGATAAAATGATTTTTTTTACTATTTTTGATTCAATATAAAATAAAGGATTAATTTTAAAAATTTAAAATTTTTAATAATTATTTATATCAATTTCCCTCTATCTTGGAAGTCACGATAAAAAAGTTGGCACGATGGCCACTTGTGGCTCTGTGCTAAACTTTCATAGCTTGGTTCCTAAATGAATCAGCATCTTTTAAAGATGTGTTATATTCTTTTGAACCCATGATAAGGTTCTTATTTTCTGTAAATTGATTCTGCTTGAAACACAACAATCCCCTGTTAAATTTAAAGAACAGAATCAACACATTTGTTCTTTGATCCATTAATCCAAATAAAATTAACCACTTCTTTTTCATTTATAAATGAAAAACTATACATAAATCTTTTGGTATCTATGCGATTCTACAAATCAATCAAGCACATAATTTACACTAGTCTTTTAATTTTGAGAGTACCCAATTAAGGCACTGAATCATCCATGCCTTCAGCAGAAGACTTAGACCAAAATTTGGAGACCCCAAATCCAGAACACTCCATACTTCTCAATTTCAGCAACAGAAACAGCAGAACCCCGCAACAAAACCCCAATGCAGCACTAGAACCAGTCAAAGAAACAGCAGCACAAACCAACATCACAAAAGACTCCTCTTTAGTATTCATATCTCTCGACGCCATAGCCAATTCAATCCCCGCAAACAACAACAGCACCCCAAGAATCCCAATAGGAAACTGCCCCAGAATCCTCACAAACGAATTCCCAAACACCAGCCCAATCGCCAGCTTCCCCAGCCCCAAAAACACCACAGCCATTCCACTCCTAGCACCAAACCTGTACTGCCCAGCTAGCCCCCCGGCCCCATGACAAACGGGCATTGCACCAAACCAGCAACCAACAAAATTCATCATACCAACACTGATAGAAACCTTGGTTGCTGACAATTCCTCGCGATCAGGAAACAAATCCCCTGATAATTTACACAGAGCAATCACCGAGTTCAAAACAGACAATGGTATCTGAGGAACCGCCGCTCTGAAAAACCCAACTTTCCAATCATCCCATGTGATCTTTAACACACTAATCTTCGACGGGCCAAATTTAAGATCATTAAAGATTGAAGGATCACGAATGAAACATAGTATCAAACCGAGCAAAAACACAATAAGAGCAGCAGGTATAGCTGACAAAATTCTCAAACGTGTATGGAGCCTAAGCCTACGTCTGTTATTATTAATATCATCAGTATTATCAATGTCAAATTCTTGATTACGGGTACCATGATCGCCGGAGCCGGTGGTGAGGACCAAGAAGAGGATAGCTGCGAGGGCGAGGAGGAGGCCGTCGAGGCCAAGCCAGGGGCGAGTAGAAGTGGACTTCGAGGTGGCGAAATCCTGATTGAAGCGGACGTACTTGATGGCGGAGAAGGCGAAGGAGAGGCCCTGTGAGAGCTGGACGCCGCGGACGACGGGTAGAGGGATGAAGCGGTAGAAGAAGGACATGAGGCCGGTGAGGCCGAGAAGGAAGAGGGTGGCGGCTGTGCAGAGGCCGGCGGCGGCGATCTGGGAGGTGGTGAGGTGGGGGGATTCGGAGACGGCGACGGCGGCGATGGACTTCATGGGCTGGACGGGCATGGGGAGGCCGAAGAGGAGGCCGGTGGCGATGTTGTAGAGGGATGTGAAGATGAGGGTCGTTGAGAGGTCCAGATTTGAGACCAAGGTGAGGGTCAGGACTATGGGGATGAAAGTGCCCAGATCGCCTACTGCGCCGGAGAGCTCCGATAAGAGGCTGTTTTTGCGGCCGCCCCCGCGGTGGTTGTGGTGGACAAGAGGTGTGGTCGTGGTGGATATGTGTTGTTGTTGATATTCCATGGAGTGGTGGTGATGGGTTGATCACTCAAAGTAAGAGTTTCAGAGTTCTGAAGTGGAAGCTGTGAGCTGAGCTTCAAAGTGAAGCGTAAAGTGATTACTTAAAGCTTCCAGGTGCACCATCGACTATGCCATCCATGTGACCGATAGATAAAAATTAGTCTCAACAGATTGTTGATTGTAACTGTTAATGAACTTTGATTATAACATAGTACACTCTCCTCTCTTTGTAAAAGGAATGGTCCTCGAATTACATTATGATTATATGAATTTAATTAATGACTCCGTAGTTTTATAATCTATCTGCTGAGTTATCACGTTTCACAAATATTTGAGGTATTAAATAAATTTGTTGCAACCCAAACTCAATAACTTGGCATGCATCTCCCAAAATTCGTTTAGGATAAAACTAGTATGACCATTATATGAAGATATCTTCATCATACATACATATGAAGACAAGGTGAGTATATGATTGATTTCTTATACATTAAACGCGAATAAATTCTGAAATGGTTTTTATCTAATTAACTCAACACAATTTATATCTCTTTTGTTCATGAATAAAAACTGCAGTTTCGTATAAAAAAAAATCAACACAATTTGTAAAATGAACAAAATCATTACGTGTTTTTTAAACCATATGAAAGTATTGGCCATAAATGAAGGCGTATACGTTTGATGAATGTTAGCTGGGGGCAGCTCTTCGCCAACGTCAAAAGTTATTTGGATAAATATAAAATTCGGCTCTTCAAGCATTCTTTGAGGTGGGACTTTTTTGGCCTTTCTTATTCCCATCAGCAACAACTCACATCAAAATGCTGGCTGGCAATTTACCGACGGCTCTTTACAAGTTAACATCAAGGGCATTGAAGCCCACAAACCATTGATAAGGCCCTAAAGATAATCAAAAGGCACATTCACGTGGGTAACCCGGCAAGTCCTTGTTAAGACTAATGCAACAAGTAACTAATTTGGACAACGAAAGATTATACTCTTGCATGGTAAAATTTGGCTTGAATCTAGAGATGCTTGGAGTTGGGGGGACCCACTGAGCAACTGGCAAATTTTACCAGGGCAGTTCAAATAGGTTAATAGGATAACATTAGCAGGACTTAGGGTTAGGCAAATAATTATATCCAACCCAACCCCAAAATATCTGCTTTAAATCCGATTAGATTATTCAACCAATCCGACCGGATACATTTTAGCCAAGTCAATTGGATCGTGTTTACTCGATTCGATCCGAAAATTCAATCGGATTGGGTTAAAAAATTAAAGATTTAAAAGCAAACAAAAAACACAATACACACACACATCGTGATCGTGGATTTTTGCTTGCGTCACACTCTCGCTCTCTTCTTCTCCAGTCTTTACAGCCTCACGCAGTCAAGGTCACAGTTCACGGTTTCTCATACACACATATCGCAAAAGCAAAATAGCAACCGACAGCTCACCACTAGTCCACCGACGCAACCCGTAGTCACCGCCAACCGGATTTGCTGCTACCGGATCTACTACTCCCATGCCTCCACCATCACCAAGTACCTCCAAGCTCCACTCCAACCCGGCAACCCGAGTTTTGACGGTATATACTAATTTTAGGGTTCTACTACGTTGCCACAGTTATACGTTACTACACTTTGTGCTCCTTTTGAAGTAACCGTTGGTTTCAAAGTAAAACGATCCAACATTCATTAGCTTCACACGTGGACATAAAAAGGATACCAGTCAAATCAGTTTGATTGTTCAAGAACAAGTGTTCTTCTGCACCAACTTCACAGTATGGCTTCGTGACAACAGATTCCACTTCCTATTAAAACTTGACCGACATCACAAGCTGTAGTTTTTTTTACTCTTTAAGACAAACTAGATCAATAAGGCCTCATTAGCAAAAATTCTCTTTTCAATTGGAAAAAGCACTAGGAAGACTTGTGTTCATTTGTTTTCGGGTAAGTTTTTGTGCACACTGAAAAAAAAAAAAAAAATCAAAAGACTCGTGCTACAATGACGGTGAAGCTTTTTACGTTAAATAAATTAAAATTTTTACGTGAAATCGACCGCTTATCTAAGTACATTTATATTGTATCACTAAAAATTAATTATTAAATATATAAAAATATATCTGAATTTATAACACTGAATAATTTTTTTATTAAAAATTAATGATTAAATATATAAAAATATATCTGAATCTATAATACTGAATAATCTTCTAGAATTGTATAGTTAATTTTCAGCACATATAGTCTTACAGATCAATACATATATCCTTTTATATGATATCGGAAAGAATATAATAAATTTTATATGATACGTGTGACCTAAGGATTATAACCACTTATATAGACAATATTTTTTATTATTACTAGGTATTCTAATTCTGCTCATAATAGAATTAGAATATCATTAAATTTCTACATATTAAAAATCTACACCTTATTAGATACATTAAAATTCAAATTATTGAAAACTTAATTAAATTACTTTTAATTAGACTTAACCTTATATCACAATTTGTAACATATAACTATTTATATATAAGCACAACATTAAATTAAATATCTAATAATATTGAATAAAATATCTAATATTTTAAATTACTTTATTGTATTCATTTGAAGCTCGGTGATGACCACTTTAATTAAGAATTGATACTCATACTTACATGACTGTCATTTTTAAAAATTCAAAAGAAACAAGCAAGGAGAAGCATTCAACCACACTTTAGATCATTCACCACCAATCATTAATTGCTACATCAAGAGCAGTGTATGATTTTTCATTGAAATTAATAATTCAAAATTTCTAGAACCTAAGCTCAGTTTTCGCTTTTGGGTCATGCACAACCAGATCTAATGGTTGCTGGTCGCTGACTAAATTATCCCAAATTATCCCTAAATAATTTCATCCGTTAGATTAAGCAAGGAAATAGGAAAATTTACAAAAATAGCCAAAAAAATTTTATAAATATCCAAAATAACCAATTAAACTTTTTCTATTATATGTAGCCATATATTTATTGTATAGACTTAAATACCCTCAGATCTATAAACAAAATCAACAAATCTCACACATTCTCAACCAACAATTTTCAAAATTCAGCACATCTTAATCCCTAAAACTCACCCATTAATCATCAACTCATCAACTTGCAAGCAAAAAGTTGAGGTTAGTATTTATTTTACACAATGTGTAGTTTTTATTATTCGATTAATCAAATTTATGAGTTATTTTGAGTTAGTACGAGCTGAGACGAACCCGTAAAACGTGGGACGGTGCTCGCCGTGACGTGGGACAGTGCTGTCGTCGACGTGGGGCAGTGCTGCTCGCTGCGTCAGGACAGTGTACATCGCCGCGTGGGACAGTGCACGTCGCGCGTGGGATAGGTTCTGTCCAGCCGTGAGACGGCGCTCTGTCTCCCGTGCGATAGGCGCTCGTCGCGACGGTGACGAGTCTCGTTCAGCCAGTGGAACGGCGCTGTCTCCCGTGCGACGAGCGCTCGTCCCACGGCTTTCTGTAACCTCGATGCGATAGGCACTGTCCCACGTCGCGACGAGCGTCCGTCCCACGTTTTCTGGGTTCGTCTCCAAGCTCATATTAACTCAAAATAACTCATGTTCTAATTTTCTTTAAGTACTAATTTATTTCTTTCTTAGGCTTAATGGAGTCAATTGTTCTTCAAATGTGTTTTGATGGATCATGGGAGGAATTGACAGACGGTCGTGTTGATGTGTTCTCGGTGCAAGGAACGCGGGCATAACAGAAAAAGATGTAAGAATCCCATTGCAACGGATCGTAATTAGCGGCCTATTATCATTGTAGCGTCTTATGTATTCAAGGAATATATTATATGATATATTTTAAACTCTTATGGTTATTATGTATTCGACATGTTAAACTATCTTTTTCCAAATGATTATTCATAATAAGTGTTGGACAATTGTCGAACCCAAAATAAGATTAATCGCACTATATTTACAACTGTTCAAATATATAATTTACAACCTAATATCGTTATTAAATATGTCAACGGCAATCTTCTTCCTAAAGTATTGTTCATGACTACTGTCAAAATTAAATCGTACTTTGAACATTAAATATATTGTAGACATTAACATAAACACTCTACAATTGCCGGCTTCACAGTCATTGTTGTAGTACACTCTTAACTAGTATAAGTTTCAAGGCTCCGCGCTCTGTAATTACGGTCGGAGGTTGTAAAATCCAACATCTTGTAGCCATCGAGGAAAAATATTTTGAAGTGGCTTGAATAGTTGAGAATAAACTTTTTCGTTTCGACGTTCCTTTAATGAGTCATAAATAGAGAACCACTTGTGTACAAAGTCTACTCGGGCTACAATCCAATGATCGCCTTGTAAGTTAATTGGAATGAAAACCTGCATACTGTAGAAAACCTGCATACTGTAGAAAACCTGCATACAATCCAATGATTCTGGTGCATGATGGTGCGTTTCATAATCATGTTCAACATGTGGCTGATTGTCCACTTTATCTTTGTTGGGTGATATGTTGGGGTAATGCTGCAACATTGATACAGCTGATAACTTAAACAACTTGTGCCAAATGAAGAAATTATAATAATATAATAATTGAATTCAATTATTAACTCACATTATGAACCCAATAAGGGATTGATATCTCATAATCCTTTACGCTTCTCCAAAATAACATATCCTTCTCCTGCATAGTCGAATTAAGTGTTTGCTTAACAATCCCCTGGTAATAAAATAATTGAAATTAGCCATCGCACATATAAAGTAGTACACCTCAGTAAAACTTAATACTTACGACACGTGTATTGTCGTTGTAAAACTTGTACACTTCAGAAAAACTTATTTTCGAGGAGGAAACACCTTCCCACTTCAATATGCGAGGAGTCTTTTTTTTTTTTTTTTTTTTGTCTTGATGGCCCACTTTTCTGCTACAAAACCATCAATTATTTCAAACAACCAAGCCTACAACATGTGAAAATACAAAGTTAGGAAAAATAAAAAAAAAAATACATTGTATAGAAAAATTCCATATGTATTTGAAACGCACCTGCACCCCAGGACAAAAGCCATAAATGTTATACTTCACTTCTTTAAGAGTATTACGCTGGCAAGCCTCCACTTTCTGGTTCAATGCAGTATCCAAACTTTTATATACCACTTTCCAAGATAAACGACCCCATGGAAGACTTCTAAAGTACTCAAGATCATCAACATAGTTTAACAATAACGAATTCAGTACACGTTCATCTTTTCTACCATTGAGTACTCTATCCGCAAAGTAATATAACGCGATCTTTAGCGCATCAACTTCATCCATGTCATTGAAGTTCAAATCTTCAAATTTTTTATCAAATTGTTTAAGAGTAGCATCTAAGTTACCTTCAAAGTACAAATCACGCAACCTGTTATTCGCAGAAAATTTGGCTTCTCTGTGTAAGTCGTATGTACCATAGCAAAGTCCCGTAACTAAACACCATTCAACGATTGATAACCGTGCTAACTAGTCACTAAATTCAAATCATAGCTAATTTTTATCATCTTCATCACAACACGCTACTTGCCTAAGTAGCGCGTTGTGAAGGATTGCACCACTAAACACGTAGCTATCCATCTTTGCGAAATTACCAAATATATATTTCCTGAATAATCCTAATTGTTGTTTCGTTAGCTTCCTCTTGATAGCATCCATCACATTCCCAAATTTTGAGGTATTTGTCATACGCCCGGGGAAGTGTTTTGTTTCCGGAATCTTCATTGTGCCTGGTTTTGTGGCCATTACGACTGCAAAAAAATCAAATTTATAATTAGTTAATCTGATAATTAAAAAAAATTTAAAAAAAATCAAGATTTCTTTTTTTTTTTTTACATTATGTAATATCGTGGGACAGGTGCCTGTCAGCACGCTCGCCATGAGCGATGTCTACTGTCTAGCATGCGTGATTTCTACTCTTATTGCACCTATACTCCACCTTACAATCACACCATCAACACTTTAATCTTGCAATACACCATCAACTATTTAATATAGTCTAAGGGCATTTTATCGAGCACCTGGCGTACCACTCTTTAAACCTAAATTTCACTTAACAATTTCCAATATTTATTGCCAAACAATCCTAAGCTCATCTATATGCATCCATACATTGATTTTTCACCAATCAAACTTATCAAAATAGAAAAAAATTAAAATTTACGAAGTAAAACTTACCGAAAATTATAAAATGGAGGATGATAGAAACCCACTGGAGTTGAGTTCATCATCAAAAATCCGTTCAACCGCTGTTCACAGATCACCGGAGACGACCAATCGCTGTTCGGAGGTCACGGGAGGAGCTAACGAAAGATTGGTTTTGAGAGAGATGGGTATTATGGGAAAAAAAAGAGTAAATGGTTAAGGATGATAGAAAAAATATAAATTGTTATTTTAGATATTTGTAAAATTTTTTTGGTTAGTTTTGTAAATTTTCCAAGGAAATATCCAATGGCCATGAGGAATAAAGACGAAAAGTATGGTAAAGTATAACCATGGCACAGTAGTTAGACCCCTAATTTTAATGTATGTCTTTTGTGCAATGGCCGTCCTATTTAGGCTTTTTATTACCTATCTCCAAAACAATTATAAACAATTAATTGTGTTAGTAATAATATATGCATGCTGCTTCTTCTTCTGTATGGATTATGAAATTGTTGGGATTTTGCTTTGCTTCTGCTACCGCAAATACGATGAATTCTCCCTCTTTTAATTTTTTCAATTCCATAGAACAAAAAGATATTACTTTCGACTCCAACCGATCCATTTTGTTATTCACTGTATGTGTGGATGTGTATTCATTTAACTCTTATAACTTCATATAATTAATACTAGTATTTTGTATATTCTATTTTTATTTGAATTATACAAAGCCAATGCTGTTTTAAATATTATCCAAATCTCCTTTCTAACAAAAGTAAGACTTGAGAATTAGAATAAAAGTAGTTTCTTTTTCATGAGTATCAGAGTTTGTTGATATTGGATATGTTAGTTTGATTATATTTATTCTGATTTCACTGGATCCAAATTGACCTTAATCATATTTTAATTCAAATTCGATTGAATCCGAATTCAACTCAATTATTTGACCCGACCAGCTCCAATCCAAACATATATTTGAATTGAGTTACAATGAATTTTATTTTAACTCGATTAATCCAAAACTTGATTAAGTTAATCTGAAACCAATTTTTTTTAGTCCCAATAAGACCCATTTGCACGAGATTACAAAGTTCCTTAAATTGCATGCAATACAATTTTTTTACATTATTCGGATACATTCTCCCTGCCTTTGTCAAACTAATTCATCATTGGTAAAATTTTTTAACTAAAAAACAGGGATGTGACAAAATTCTAAGGGGTTTTTCTAGATGATAATATTTATTTTGTAGCTTTGGGATATGGATTTGAATTGATTTTTCATTTCTTCGTATTATTGAATTTTGTTGAGAGCTCATGCCTCAATTTAATATTGGGGCCAATAAGCCCTATCAAAGCCTAATGTTACGGGCCGCATGATTCCAGCCCAAAATGGCCCAAGAGAATGAGCCAAGATGTGCTAGCTTGGCACGATTCTAGAACATTCTACAAAATCCAAGCAAAGCATCAAACACTTGTAAGCTCTCTTGTAAAGCTTCATTCGAGTAATACAATTTCTGCATTTGGCTACATTGCTCGCTAGCTCCTCCTTCTCTTTAGCACTTCGGGAATCTCTTGGCTTAGCTATTGAGAAGCGCAAAGGCTTACTTAGCAACATCCCAACAAGGTTGTCTAAGTGTCGCACGGGTTCTGTCACAAGAAACACCCACCCCGTGACAAGTGGTATCAGAGCTACGGTTTGCACACACGCATTCTAGAAATGGCCAACCTACCAACCTCAAGCGTTACACAAGAGGGTGCTCATGGTGTGGAGATTATCCCGGAACCAAGCCGGGGCCCCGACGAAACACGCGGACAGGCCAAGACTCGTAACAAGTCGAAGGCCGCATCTGTCGATACTTTGGAGCCACGATTGGCTACGTTGGAAACAACAATGTCCGTCGCTCAGGACTCTCTCGAAACTTTGGAAGAAAGGGTGGATGGTCTCGAGGGCGAATACGCCGACTTCACAGTGGCAACGAAGGCCTTCATGCAAGAGCAAGCCAACACCCTCCGAGGGAAATTTCAAGCATTCCACGAAGAGTTGCTGAAACTCCGTAGCTTTGTGCAAGACGAGCTGCGCGCTGTCCGTACGGAAGTAGAGGAAGTCCGCTTAGATTGGGCATGGCACAAGCGCACACTCTCCGCTAGCCCAGCTTCTACAAGCACGAGTGATGCACGGCGCATTGACGTGCCAAAGCCGGACACCTACGATGGCACACGGAATGCAACCATCATAGACAACTTCCTATTCGGGCTGGATCAGTACTTCGATGCCATGGGTGTACGAGAAGAGGCATCAAAAGTGGGCACTGCACCCACGTTCCTACGAGGCGCTGCACAACTATGGTGGCGTCGTAAGCATGGTGAAATAAGCAAAGGCATCTGCGCCATCAACACATGGGCAGACTTCAAGCAAGAACTCCGAAAGCAATTTGCCCCAAGCAATGCCGAGAAAGAGGCGAGAGCACGCCTACGTCGCCTCAAGCAAACGGGTAGCGTGCATGACTACATCAACGAGTTCACTACCCTCATGCTCGAGATAAGCGACATGTCCGAAAAGGATTCGCTCTTCTACTTCCAAGATGGCCTTAAGGATTGGGCCAAGACGGAACTCGACCGGCGTGGCGTCCAAACACTTGACGACGCTATTACCACCGCGGAGTCAGCTGCATGAGTACTCCACCCAATCCAAGGAGAGAAGGCCCAACCAAGGCAAAAGTGGGAGAGAGTCGCAAGGACAAGGGCCATAATCGCAAGGATCGGGGCGAAAAAACCTCCTAGCGGCAAAAGTGGGCAAGAAAAATCGAAAGGCGCAAGGAAGCGCCAAAGCCTCGCAGCCCATGCTTCATATGCAACCGGCCTCACTAGGTTCGCGATCGTCCGAGAAGAAGTCGCTGAATGCTCTCACTGCCTAGTCGAAGCGGCAACCCAACACCATCGACGGAAGAACCCCGACCCAAGCATGGGTTCTATCCAACGACTTAGCGCACCCGACGCACCCACAATCCAGACTTAAGAAAGGGTCGATGTATGTTAGCGAAGATAAACGGCGACACCGTTCGCGTTGCTGAGATCACGGAGCCACACACAATTTCAGATCCGAGGACGAGGCCAGCGCCAGGCCTCAAGACCACAAGACAAGGAGGCACAATGAAGGCGGTGAACTCACTCGCCAAGCCCATTGCGGGCACCGCACAAGGAGTTAATGCTGCACTTGGCACATGGAGCGGAAAGCTCAATTTCTCAATCGTGCCCATGGATGACTTCAAGATGGTTCTTGGCATGGAATTCTTTGACCAAGTCCATGCCTTCCCTCTTCCAGCCACGAACTCCCTAAGCATCCTCGACGGGAGTAAGGCGTGCATGGTTCCTACGGAGCGGGGCAAGTTTGAGGAGAAGACCCTCTCCGCCATGCAATTCAAGAAGGGTTTCAAGAAGGACCCAAACTTCTTGGTCTCCATTCGGGAGCTCAATGAGGGAGAAAACTCCGCAAGTGGTCCAAGCCAAGTCCCTCCATCGATGCAATCCGTCCTCGAGG
Organism: Murraya koenigii; assembly: GCA_025617385.1. NCBI lineage: Eukaryota > Viridiplantae > Streptophyta > Magnoliopsida > Sapindales > Rutaceae > Murraya > Murraya koenigii. The sequence goes on along the minus strand of CM046813.1, from coordinate 23,373,688 downwards.
AGTTCAAGGAAGTGATGCCTCTGCAGCTTCCGAAGAAGCTTCCACCTAGACGAGAGGTGGATCATCAAATCGAGTTGGAGCAAGGTGCAAAGCCTCCATCCTTGGCGCCCTACCGCATGGCGCCTCCCGAGCTCGAAGAATTGCGAAGGCAACTCGCTGATTTGTTGGATGCAGGCTATGTGCAAAACACCCATCTAAAAGAAGAAGGATGGATCGTTGCGAATGTGCATCGACTATCGGGCGCTTAACAAGATCACTATCAAGAACAAGTACCCAATACCCTTGATAGCGGATCTATTCGATCAGCTTGGCAGTGCAAGGTACTTCACCAAACTTGACTTGCGCTCCGGGTACTACCAAGTGCGCATTGCCGAAGGAGATGAGCCAAAAACAACATGCGTCACAAGGTATGGATCTTTTGAGTTCCTAGTTATGCCTTTTGGACTAACCAATGCACTGGCTACATTCTGCACACTCATGAACAAAGTGCTGCAACCATTCCTCGACCGCCTCGTGGTCGTGTACTTGGACGACATAGTGGTGTATAGCACCACACTTGAGGAGCATGCCAAACATTTGCAGTAAGTCTTCCAAGTACTTCGGGAGAATGAACTCTACATCAAAAGGGAGAAATGTTCGTTTGCTCAAGAAGAAGTAGAGTTCCTCGGGCACAAGATTTCAGCCGGCAAGCTCATGATGGAAAACTCGAAAGTCCAGGCCATCCTCGATTGAGAGCCTCCCACAAAGATACCTGAGCTTCGTTCATTCCTTGGCTTGGTGAACTACTACCGCCGATTCATAAAAGGCTACTCAGCAAAGGCGGCACCCTTGACAAATATGCTCAAGAAGAATCGGACATGGCATTGGTCCGAAGATTGCCAACATGCACTCAAAGGCTTGAAGAAAGCAATTTCGGAGGAGCCCGTCCTAGCTCTTCCAGACCACACAAAGTCCTTCGAAGTGCAAACGGATGCCTCCGACTTTGCCATTGGCGGAGTCCTTATACAAGAAGGCCACCCGATAGCGTTCGAGAGCAGAAAGCTTAATGACACGGAACGCCGCTACACAGTGCAAGAAAAAGAGATGACAGCCATCATCCATTATCTAAGAGTGTGGCGACACTATTTACTTGGCTCGCACTTTACTATCATGACGGACAACGTAGCGACAAGCTACTTTCAAACGCAGAAGAAGTTGAGCCCCAAGCAAGCAAGGTGGCAGGATTTTCTTGCGGAATTTGACTATAGGCTCGAGTACAAGCCAGGCAAAGCCAACGTCGTTGCGGATGCACTAAGCCGCAAGGTGGAATTGGCCACACTCAGCGCGAGCCAGCCGAAGTCAGACCTTGTCTCACGCATCAAAGAAGGTCTCCAACAAGACCCACTGGCGAAGGACTTGCTGGAGAAGGTGCTTCAAGGGAAGACAAGGCGCTTTTAGCAAGAAGAGGGCATCCTCCTCACCAAGGGAGATCGGCTATTTGTGCCAAGGTGGGGAAATCTACGCAAAGAGGTAGTCAAGGAGTGCCACGACTCCAAGTGGGCTGGTCACCCTGGAATTGAGCGCACCACCGCACTCATCCAAGCCTCATATTTTTGGCCAAGCATGCGGGATGACATTGAGGCATATGTGCGGACTTGTCTTGTGTTCCAACAGGACAAGATTGATCACCAATTACCGGCAGGATTATTGCAGCCCCTGCCCCTAGCGTCAAGGCCGTGGGAGAGTGTCTCGATGGATTTCATAATGACCTTACCAAAATCCGAGGTCATGGCAAGATCATGGTCGTGGTAGACCGCTACAGCAAGTATGCTACTTTCATTGCCGCACCCGCAGATTGCAAAGTGGACGAAGCAGCCCGTCTCTTCATCAAACACATAGTGAAGCATTGGGGTATTCCAAGAAGCATCGTGAGCGATCGAGACCCACGCTTCATCGGAAAATTTTGACTGAGCTCTTCAAGATGTCGGGGACCGACCTCAAGTTCTCAACAAGTTTTCATCCGCAGACGGATGGTCGGACCAAGCGTATCAATGGCCTCCTCGAGATGTACTTAAGGCATTATGTGAGCGCTCATCAGCGAGATCAGGCGAGTTGCTTGATGTCGCCTAATTTTCTTACAATCTCCAACGGAGCGAGGCTACCAGCAAGAGTCCTTTCAAGATCATCATGGATTCCGACCCACGACCCCAACGCCATAGCCTCGACATATGGAGGAAAAGCCCCGCGACACAAGCTCACCTGCGAATGGCATGAAGAAGTGGACATCACGCGAGCATACCTCGACAAAGCCGCGAGGAAAATGAAGAGTGAGGTCGATACACGGAGACAACGACGTCGAGTACAAGGAAGGAGATCGAGTCATGATCAAGCTCCCGCCTCAACAATTCAAGACACTTCGCAAAGTCCACGAGGGTTAGTGAGACGCCACGAAGGACCCTTCCGCATTATCCGACGTGTAGGCAACGTCTCGTATCAATTAGAGCTTCCACCAAGGCTCAAGATTCATTCGGTCTTTCACGTAAGTCTTCTCAAGCCATATCATGAAGACGTGGAAGAGCCAAGCCACGGAGAATCAAGGCGTGCCCAACGACAGTTGTTACTGCGTTCGACAAATATGTGGAGTACATCCTCGCGATCGCCTCATTCGAAGGAGGCGTGCCACCATACTATGAGTACTTGGTGAAGTGGAAGAACCTCCCCGAGAGCGAAGCCACTTGGAAACGAGAAGATGAATTGTGGCAGTTCGCGGAACACATTCAAATGTACAAGCAAGAGAGCGCGACGAGGACGCCGCGAGCTTAAGTGGGGAGGATGTTACGGTCGCATGATTCCAAATTCAAAATGGCCCAAGAGAATGAGCCAAGATGTGCTAGCTTGGCCGATTCTAGAACATTCTACAAAATCCAAGCAAAGCATCAAACACTTGTAAGCTCTCTTGTAAAGCTTCATTCGAGTAATACGATTTCGCGATTTGGCTACATTGCTCGCTAGCTCCTCCTTCTCTTTAGCACTTCGAAATCTCTTGGCTAACGTATTGAGTAAGCGACAGCTGCTTAAGCAACATCCCGACAAAGTTATCTCAAGTCTCGCACGAGTTCATTGTACAAAACACCCATCCCGTAATACTAAGCTATGGATAGGTCCAAAGTTTATAGAGGTGTACTTGGTGCTTAAATAACTTTATGATATCTTTTTTGTTTTTATTTGTTTTAGTACTGTAACGGTGAAAGAAATCATTTCTACTTTAATTTTAAACGGGAAAAGCTCTAATAAAACCCAAATAGAAACAAAATTGACCCTCACACTTTTGAGTTTTGAAGAGAACCCACAAACCTTTAAAAAGATCGTGTTTCATAAATATGTGGCACACAACTTCAATCAAGGGTCGTATAGCACAAGTGCAACTAAATCATTTTTTATTTTTTTTAAATAAAATTATTGAACACTTAGCCATATGGTAATGATTTATTAGGCCAATTTTTATATTGCGGTAGTGCTATTTGATTAATCCACACAGATCATAATTCAATATAATTCATAAAAAAAAAATTATGAAAACTATTCACATTAAATTTTTAAATTCAAATCTAAATTCATAAGTTACATAACAAATATTCTCCTAAAAAAAGTTATTGCCATTTAGATTTAATTTAAAATATATTTATATAAATTAAAAACATTGATACTAGTCTGGATATAATAAGATTAGAAGTTATATCTCGGCAACTTTGAAAGTTTCAAATACAACGGTCCATTGCAATAAAAGAGTTAATAATGAACCTTATGATAGACAGAATCGGAAAAGGGTATTTTGGTCTTTAAAAAAACACATACGCCAGAAGCAGGTGATGGACCGAGACTTTTATGGTTATCAAAATATTAAATAAGGGGGGCCAGCGCTATCTAGTAGCCGTTACACCCACCGCTTGCCACGTGGCAACATTAATTTTTATTTCCTTTTTCAATTTTCCTTTAACAAACTTTTTGAAACCAAATTCGACCGTTAGCTCCTCTGTTTCTATTTTGTAATAGAACATCATCAACTCTATCTATACAGCAACAACTTTCAGAAGAGAAAATCAAAATCAACAGCAACAATGGCTGCATTAACAGAAGACGATATGGCGGTCGACGAGGGTCTCGGATACCCGAAAGCCTACGCCAAGATCTGCAGAGACCGTGCTGCTGCTGGTGTTGGTTTGTACAGCCATGGCCCTCCATTTTGTTTCACTCCTTATCCTTTGCAGGAAGATGAAGTAAGTGGAAAAAAAAAAGTCCGTTTGGTTGGGTAGAAAATGAAGGAAAGTTTAGGAAACTTGAAATGAGAATCTGGGTGTGGTTCGTTTTGGTGTTTTTGATTGAAAGAAAATAATTGTACAACATTATCTTGGTTTTTGCAGAGTTCGAGAGCTAAACAATTAGAAAAGATGTTTCCAATTATCGATCCAAAGGCGAAACAAACGGCTAAGCCGAAGATATTTCTGAGTCTCTTGTGGAAACAACTCAACCATCTTGGGTAATGAACAGCTAAAGCCTATAAAATTTCAACAAATTTGATCAATTTTGAAGCTATTTTAGTTCTAATTATTTTGTTTCATTTTGTCTCGAATTGTAGGAATGCTGGCTTTGATCCTGCGGTGATTCGAGTAGATCCATATGGGAATGTTTTGTACTATCATGCTGATTCTGCTTCTCCTCTTGCTTGGGATATTGATCACTGGTTTCCTTGCTCAAGTAAAAATATTATTTGTTAAGCCATAATTATATCTCAATTTTACTATATATGACACATTAGTGTTTGATTTGTTGCATCATTTTGGACTTTAAGGAGGAGGATTGACTGTGCCTAGCAATCTAAGGATATTGCAGTGGCAAGTGTGCAAAAGGAAGCATAACAAACCTGAGTTTGTTGTTCCATGGTGGGATTTGCAGCTGGGTATATCTGTAAACCAGTTCTTATCAATCTTTGCTTCTTCGAACTCGGATTTCAGGTTTGTGTATTCCTCATTTTCTTCATTTGATGCATATTGTTGCCAAAACCTGAACGTCGATGATGAATTGTTGTTCACTGTTCTGGCAGGCACAGGGCACTTTCATACTTGTTCTTGGAAGGCGAAAACGAAGAAATAAATGCCTCACAAACTGTTGAGTCGCATAGTTTTCCGCAACATTTTGTTGAATCAAAAAGGCAATTAGGCCTTGCTCCGGCTGCTATTGTTGTATCTCGAAGGGAATTGCATGATTCTGCATTGTCCTTGAGATCCTTGGACTATAATAGGCAGATAAGGTCAAGCTTACCTGCAATTGGTAAGCGCATGAAATATCAAACAGTTAAACTTTGTTTATCTACATGCATTTGACTTTGGATTTCATTAGATAAAGACTCATCCTGTTTTCATTATGTTAGCTGCTAGAAATGTGAAACCTGGTGTCTTGAAAGAAAATGAAACCCCGGACTTTGTTGCGAACCCATATCAAGCCATTGTTGCTGCAAGGGATTCCTTGAAACAAAGAGAAGAAACTCAAAATATGCAAACGGAAATACAGAAATTGAATGAGGAAGTGAGTGATATGAGGAGAAAAAACGATGAAGAAAAGCTTGCTATTCAAGATCTGGAGTTGGAGCTGATAAAGCGTAGGAGAAGAGCAGAGAAGTGCAGGCAGCTAGCAGAAGCACAATCTTCTTACAGAACAATGCTAGAGAAGATGATTAGAGATGCTATGCACCAGTAAGATTAACAAAGTGACGTGCCTTTCACTTAATGTCGAATCTCGATGTGCAATATTGTTCAGTGTTTAAAAATAAATATATTATTTGTTTTATAGGAGTGTCATTTACAAGGAACAAGTAAGACTGAATCAGGTGGCTACTAACTCGCTTATGGCAAGACTTGAAGCACAGAAAGCAATCTGTGATTCTGCAGAGAAGGATCTCCACAGGAAATTCAAACAACGAGATGAGATTGAGAAGCAGTTAAGGCCAGAGTGGGAACAAGCAAGGAAGAGATCAAGAATGGATGATACCTTATTTGAAGAGAAGGACAGTAGAACGGTTCTTTATCTGCCAGGAATCAAGCCAAGAACACCTATACACAAACAACTGAGAGTGTTTTTGGAGGAGGAACAAAAAGCAACAGAAGCTGGCTTGTCTTCAAACGAGGAACGAAGGAATGGAGAAGCTGAAGAGGAACTGCCAAAACTTGGAATAAATTTCGCTAAGGAAAAACTTGAGGAGCATGATAAATCCATTGTTGCCTTTGAGGAGTACCCCATTGAGGATCAGCTTAAGAGAATAGAAATTGGGGAGGAGAAAAGACAGAGTCTGAAATTCCCAATTCTTCGAGAACCAGAAATTCAGAAAGTGGAAGAGGAAGATGAAGAGACCAGAAAGCAGCGTGGAAAAGGGAATGTTGAGAGGTGGCTGCAAATGCTGTTAGAGAGCTCTCAAGAAGAGATGGATCCACAAGCAACTAATGAAAACAGAACAAGCAGGACCGATGACATAATCAAAAAGCTGGATGAGAAGTATCCACAGAAAGACAGTGCAAGTGTAACACAAGAACCTGAGAAGCAGCAGATTGTCGTGGAGAAGGAAGCACGGAAGTGGGAAGAAGAGATTACAGAGATAGAGCCTGTGGAAACAGTGACAGAGAAAAGCAATACAGTGGAACAAATTTGTTTTGTTGAAGGAGTTGGAAGTCGTAAGAGCTTTGAAGTGAAGGAAAGAACAGAGAAGAACAGAAAGGAGAAATCATTAGCAAGGTCTGAGAGTGCCAGGGGCTTTCGAAGAATCCCATCTTCTCCATCTTTGATTTTGAAAAAGGGAGTGGACTGCATACGTAAGAAGCCGATTGTTATGGATGATGATGATGGTGATGAGTTCCATGCTGAAGGGAACAGTTTCATCAAGTCATCCATCAAGACAATCAAGAAGGCAGTGAAGATATGAGAGTTCAATTTCATTATTTTCATTTATTCATTTAATTATTTATTATGAAGCTTCTTAAGCTGAATAATTGAGTGAATTGCTTAGCAAGTTTGCAGTGTGTATAAGATTTGATTGTGCAGGGTAATAACAGGTTGTTGTTTTATAAATAAATACAGTTTCAATGTGATGGTATTTTTGGCCAATGTTATGTCGGGATCCTCAAACAGTGATGCTGATGATATTTTTCTTCAGTCCTGTATTTTCTAGAATTTGGCTATGTTATATGTTGAAACAGAAATTTGCATCTCTGAAATTTAGAATCAACAATGAGTTTGGAATGAACTCATGCGTAAAGAGGCAGTCGAGGCTGATAATAATCACCTCCTTTTTTTTTTAAGGTGATAATAATCACCTGGACCGGTTTAGCTTGTCAATTATATCACCATCTCCACTAAACAAGATTAAGGGTATGACAGAAATTGAGGTTGGACAACTGTAACTTTTAAATTATGGTACTAAAATGTTTAGTAAACACTAACTGTTGTAACTTAAAAATTATGTTAATATAATTTTTTATTTAAATGATGAAAAATTTATTATATCTTTAATAATTTTATCAAAATTATATTTACTACATATTATTAATTTTTATTTTATAATTACAATTTTTTTTTTCTACAGCAACTGTAGCAAGCTACACCATTTTAATCTTAAACATACCCTAAGTTATCGTAAGTCTCATATATTCATCAGAACTCAATCCTTAAGAAGACGATAAAGCTTGCAAGAACACAAAATGAAATCAAATCTACACAAGTTTTATTTCATATGTTATCTTCAACCTTCAGGAAAATTCTACCATCCAAATTCACATGAAATATACATACATCAAAAGAATAGCACTCTACCTACCTAGTACAACAATCTTGTTTACATTATATTTTCCCTTTTGGCAGCAAGGATACAGTGACACTATATCATTTGGTGCATGCATAAAAGTACAGGATACCTTCATGTCACTTCCTTGATCAAAGGGCTTGCAGCAAAGAGAACAGCAAACCAGCTTCTTTCCTTTTGAAGACTGCTGATTACAACCAATTGAATAACTGTTTATCAGTGTTTCAAGCTTTTGGCGTTGGGATTACCATGTTCTCTGCTTTGCTTGGAATCCTACAATTTAGTTAAGGGGCCAGCCACTGCCCAAGTGTACAAGTGTCACCACAACTTTGAAACTGTCATCCTGTATTTTTATACAAGTTATAGAATGCTTAAAAAAAGGTCATTAGCTCTCTGACTTGCCTAGTCTTCCCCAGTAATCCTCATCACCACAAGAGCAGATTCCATCCTTGAAATGGTGAAAATGTTCAGTATCCCTAACAAATATGTCTCTACGTACAATCTTGGAGATGAACTTGATAGTATTGTGACAGCTTTGGCACGTGTAGAGATTCTTTGTAACCAATATAGGCATCCCGGGAGCAGAGTTTATGAGGCCAAATGCCACACCCAACCTCTCACTGTGACCACAAAAGATTTCAGCTTTTGATGCTTCACTTTTATCCATGGACACATATTCTGAACAAGCAAAACCAACTGCTTTCATTTTCTCATAAAATCCCTCCAAAACTGAATTTATTTCCTTTATTTGAGGGTGGAAATTGTCACCACTAAGGAAAGCATGAACTTCTCCCTTCACTTCCACCCAACTGCACCCAGGATCAATAGTCAACCCTTTCTCCCTCATTAACTTTCTTACTTTTGCAACTTCATCCCATTTCCCACTTGCAGCATAGAGATTACACAAGAGAACGTAATATCCAACATGTTTTGTATCAGTTTCAAAAATATGCCCAGCCGCAAGTTCCCCAAGCTCAAGCCATCGATGAATCCTGCATGCATTTAGTAAGGCTCCCCATATGGCTGCATCTGGCTTCATGGGCATTTTCTGAATAAACTCACAAGCTTCCTCCAATTGGCCCACACGGCCAAGTAAATCAACGATACATGCATAATGTCTCAGATTTGGGGTGACTGAGTATACTTGTTTCATGCTATTAAAAATCTCTAAACCTTCAGTCACCATTCCAGATCTACTAAAAGCACATAAAAGTGCAATAAATGTAACCTCATCAGGATTTACCTTAGAATCTATCATTTTACAGAAGAACTCTTCAGCTAACGTCCCTTGTCCCCGCTCTGCATACCCTGTCAACAAAATATTCCAACCAGAAACATCCCTTTCGTTTGAGTTAAATTGGTTCCAAGCAGGTTTCATCCTTCCACACCTTACATACATGTCTAGAAGTGCATTTGGTAGAAAACCATCAAATGCTAACCCAGTTCTTAATGCATGGGCATGAATCTCTTTGCCACACATTAAAGCTCCTATTCTAGCACATGCAGAAAGGACAGAGACTAAAGTAACAGAGTTTGGCTTCAAATGCAACATCATCTTCCGAAAGAAAATCAATGCTTCAAAGGACCGGTTATTGAGTCGAAGCCCAAGGATTATTGAAGTCCAAGATATCACATTCTTGTCAGGAATTTGGTGGAACACTTCCAAGGCCTTATCAATGCATTTACACTTGGAATACATATCTATAAGTGCGTTTGCAACAATTACGTATGACATGAACCCTGTCCTGATGGCAAGCTCATGAAGCTTAATACCCAGATCCAATCTTCCTAAACAAGCGCAGGCAGATAGAACACTAGCTATAGTAATCTCATCAGGCATGCTACCCTCGGCCTCCATCATTTTATAAGTTTCCACAGCTTTATCAGGCAGCATATTACCCTCGTAACATGATATCATCGTTGTCCATGATACTACATCCTTAGATTCCATTCGGCTAAAAACTTTTTCTCCTTCCTCCCTATTTCCAAAACTTAAATACATTTTGATCAATGGATTACACACCGAAACATCATCAGAAAACCCCATTTTCATCACATATCCATGCAACTCCCTCCCTAACCTCTCATCACCAACAAGCTCAGATGCAGAAATCACGCTGCTCATGGTCATGAAATCCGGATCAACCAAAACTTCCCTCATCATAACAAACAACCTCAACCCTTTCATGTATTCTCCATTCTCAAAATACCCTGAAATCATTGCATTCCAAGATATCCTGTCTCTCTTAGGCATTCCATCAAATACCAACCTTGCCCTCACCAAATCACCACACTTCATGTACATGGTTATCAAAGCATTAACAACATCGACATCAGCCTCATACCCAAACCTAATCACATGAACATGAACTTCCTTTCCTCTCTTTAAGTCCGGCACACCGCCACAAGTCCTCAAAACACATGGAAACGTATACACGTCAGGTTTAACACCGCCAACCCAAAACATCCTCTGATACAAAGACAACGCCTCGTCAAAAAACCCCGCTTTCGCATACCCACCAATCAACACATTCCAAGAAAACAAATCTCTCTCACACATTTTACCAAACACATACCACGCATGACCCAAATCACTAAACTTCACAAACATACTCAAAAATGCATTTCCGAGCCCAATACTCAAATGGGTCATTGTTTTTGACACAACAGAATGCAAATATAAGCCCTCATCATAACCTCTCTTCCACTCACATAACCTAACCAGATTAACTAAAGCATCTTCATCCACACAAATGTTCAGTTCTTGCATTGAGTCTAAATACTTTAAAGCTTGCTCTAAGGACCCGTTAAGGCAAAGTTCATTTAAACGTGAATTTGGGTTTTGGGTAGCGATTGAATTGGTGTTTTGGGTGTTGAGTACTTGGACACTTTGAACATTTTTTGAGGAGAAATCGTGAGTTTTGGGTTTAAAATAGAAGAAGGAGCTTTTGGATATTCGTGTTTTAGGGTTTCGAAGGTTTTTGTGAAGAGGGGTCTGTGAGGTTTTAGCACAGAAAGCCATTGCCATTGAAGATAGAGAGCATAGTTGGGGTTTTGTCTGGGGTTTAAGAGTCTGAAGATGAGTTGGAAAGTATTTGCAATGGGTTATTAAAAGATAATGATGATTTTAGCTTTTGTCTTATTTTGCTTTTGCTTTTGTCATGCTTAATATTTATTATTTTTTTATGCTAACAGTCATATTTTAATTAGCTTTTTTTTAATGATATTTAATTAGCTTTTACTTTTTATATTTCATTTGCATCTTTTCTGAATTCATTATTATGCTTCAAAAACATGACCAAAGTTGTTATTATAATTTAATTTCTTATATGTAATCAACTACTCAATTTAATCCAATATAAGCATGACGGAGAAAAAAGATTAGGAATAAAGGGCTATCTTTTTTTATATATATATATATATAGAAAAATACTTTAACAAGAAAAAGAGAGTAAACACAACTCGTGCTAGTAAATTGTCCAGTCCTACAACAGCTTCGAAACTTTTTCGGGCTAACTTAGTTAAAGTATGAGCATTAGCATTACATGACCTATATGCGTGCTAAATTTTGACTTCTCGGAAATCTTTTTTTCTTTCTTTAATTTTTAATATCACCCAACAGATTTAAATTTTGCTGTCCTTTATGCTGTTTGCCAAGGTAATAACCTCTTGACAATCTGATTAAAAAATGATTGTTTTTTTTTTTTAATGATAAGGGTAAGGAGTTCTCTCAGACAATTTAAAAATGATTGCTGATAAGCCTACACTTATTGCCATCTGCATTCCTCATTCAATTGCTTCTTTTGTAATTGAGACATTTCCATTGAAATTTGAAGATCCTATGCTGCAACTACTATAGTCCCCTTAGCATTTCTTGTCACTACTCCCAAACTAGCTCTATGATTCTCACTGTCAATGAAAGCATCCATAGTTGCTTTGCACCGCTGTTAGAAGGGGATGCCATTGTTTTGGTTTCCCCACTTCAGTTCTCTCCTTTTATTGTTGGCCAGCTCTCTTGATTCTTCTAATAAATTTTACTACAACTTCAGCTTTTGCTGCTGGAATTAATGGATCCAGTGCCTTTGAATAAGAAATGGTTTCTTACATACCATGTAGCCCACCAATAAGCAATCTAAAGTTCAGTTTCTCCATTGCTCAGTTACCTTGATGTATTCAGCAAAGCATTTAGTACATTCTAGCCTAGGGTGGCTGGTGTCTTTAAAGCAGCTAAGGGGGAATGCTGCCAACTTTACATTCTATCAATGCATGAGTAGTTGTTTCCATTTCATGTTTACATCTTTGGCAGATAGAAGTTGACACCACCTTCCTTTTCCACAAATTATCTACAGTTGGGAGCAAGTTCTTTGCAGCTTTCCACATAAAGATTTTTATCTTATTAGGAATGTCAAGCTTCTATATGGCATTCCACTGACTAGGTTTTGGGTTTGATCTACTTGGAGCATTTGAGAATTTTACTCTCAATGCTACTTGGTAGCCACTCTTAACAGAGTACTTCCCAAGCTTATCACAATACCAACAAAGTTCATCCACTGATGGTTTCCTTGGTAGAGGCATCGCATCTTCAAAAAATTATCAGCATTATCTTGCACAAAATGTTGTTGATTTATGTTTGTCTTCCACTCATTTTAAATTCTATCAAATATGCTATCTTAATATTAGCAACAAGAGTTCTTGGTGATATTAGCTTAAAAGTAGTTCATCTTAGCAGCAAATTACTTTTATAGTCTTGCAAATTTTCCCCAGTACCAATTCTCCATCTTGGCCCCTTTTGAATGATTTGTCTATCCCAAAGTATACTTCTCCATATGATTAATGGATTAGTTCTTGTATTGGCATTAAGGAAGTTAGGGTGTTTAAAATATCTTGCTTTGAGAACCTTTGCCATTAAAGATTCTGGATGTTGAATGATTCTCCAGCCTTGTTTAACTACCAAAGCTTAATTGAAACTTGATATATCTCTAAAACTCAACCCTCATCTATACTTGGCATAAATCATTTTTTCTCATCTTGCCCAATGAATACCGTGCTTATCTTTCTTAAGTTCCACTAAAACCTAGCAATTACCTTCTGAATGTTCTCACACAAAGTCAATGGAACTTTGAAAACTCTCATTGCATAAGTAGGGATAGCCTTAGCCACAGCCTTTATCAACACTTCTTTGCATCCACTTGAGAGGTTTTTGTATTGCCAATTTGAGATTTTATTCAAGACTTTTAAGCTTCACATCATTAAAGAAACTCATCTTTTTCCTTCAATCATATATGATATCCTATATATTTTTCATATCGAGACACCATATTCAATTAGAAGATTTTTTTTATTGTTGTTATTTGTCAATTTGAAGCTTCCCATTGAAAAAAATTGGAAAGCAAAAGCGATTCCCAAGTAGTAGCGAGCAAAATGGGAGCAACCTAAACTATGAAAACAGGATTGTGGGAGAGCGATACAAGAGTCGTGCTGCTAGGCGAAGCGGTGGACTGCTGCACCCTAGATGGCGAGAGTCCAATAGCCGAAAGCATAACTAGCTTACGCTCTGACCCGAGTAACATGGGGCATATGGAATCACGTGTGCATCAGCAAGGACCACTTTGCAAAGCTAAATACTTGGGCCTTTCTGGTTCAAGTATAACTGTCGTTGCTGACCTTTCTACACAAATCAAGATAAAAAAAAAAAAAAAAGTTTTCCACTCATTAACTAAAATCCATTGGCGAATCCTACTTAATGGAATACGGAGGTACTTATGGCAGAACGAGTGAGTCTGGTCTTTCACAATAAAATGATAAATGGAATTGCCAAATATCGGTTAACCCTAGTTTATTGATATTAGATTTGATAAATATCAATGAAATGAAGTGTTTTAAGACCGACCCTAATGGAATTGACTTGAATTGATCTGACCCCATCAGAATGGAACGAAATTTATTTGATTGATACATGGATACATGGACCTACCAATTCGACATAGATTTACGAGATTTCACATATGATAAAGAGATTCTGCTTGTTCCCCAACACTTCTCAAAAGAGTCATCTACTATCCTGGGTATTACCCATCCGCTAGGAGAGTTGATAAATAAATACAAACCTTTGGTCTCGTTCTCTATACTGAGATATACCATAATACCAATGCAGATATTTGTCTTTCTAACCCCACAATTACTAGGACACTTATTGTGATTGCCAATATATAAATCAAAATAGGAACAAGCACCCATATGATCCCATAAACAACTTTGCTGACAATTATATATTTTGATTTGGTCAGAAAAGTCCTCCAAATATTCTCTTCTTGCTTTAAATTCAAATTCAAATTTGAATTTAAAGCGAGAATTCATAGTGGATTATTCTTCAATTTCTGTATTTTTTCTACATTCGTTCAAGGACTAACCGCCAAATCCCAACTAAAAAAAAAAAAAGACTTTTTTTAAACGATCTTTAAAATTAATCAAGACTCTCTAGCTTATGGCCGCTTCTTTATGGTACCAATTGTTATTTCATTGAATTTGCTTCATTAATCGGCTCGCAGTTCGATTTTGACCTGTATAGGCTGGTACGAAGATCGAGCCTTAGACAAGCGAACCTAATTTTAACAGTTGGTATAGTAACCATGAAAATGGCTCCTTCTTTAGTGAGATTATATGAACAAAGAACCGATATTTACCCAATGGATATAATCTACTCATGGTAAAACTTCATATAGATTCGATTTCCTACTCATAATAACGAACTTACAAAATGGATCTGTTTATCATAAATAGATTCATTGTTCCTGACCCTGCTTGACCTTCATTATTATTTGAACAAGTAAAAGTTATGTCTTGATTCAAGTGGCGATAGCATTTCTCTTCTGTATGTCCATGGAGTTTTGAAAAATCTAAACATCTCAGAGATAGATAGAAAGATAAGAATTTATCGAATGAACCACACTCCTTCGTATACGCCAGGAGTCCATTAATGAGAAGGAAAGCTTGAAAAAATCTCTATTTAACAGGGCTTCTTCCTATACCTATGAATTCCATTGGACCCAGAGCTAATACATTGGAAGAATCTTTTGGGTCTTCTAATATAAATAGGTTGATTGTTTCGCTCATGTATCTTCCAAAAGGAAAAAGTAAATTCGCCAATTATGAGTTGGGCGCTTTAACTATTCAGCCATAAACACTTAGCGGAGATCCTCGTAAATGGTGAATAACCAAACCCTAACTAAAATGAATGCATTTTTTACTATAAAACGAAACTCATCTCCTTTCCTTTTTAAGATGAATTTTACTGATCAGTAATAATAATACGAGTTACTTTAATTTGATATACACAATAATATTAAGTATTAATTTGATATACATAATAATATTAAGTATTAGGTTTAGAGATTACTTCAGTGATCTTTAACGTTTTTTATTTTAGAAAATGGCAGCAACACCCCTTTTGATTTCTTTCTATCAAAGAATCATATGAACAATTGATTCGTACAGGACACAGAGAATGGGTTACCTACTTTTAACAGTCAAAGCGAACCATTTCATTCTGATATTCTGAATTCTTTAATTCGGAATGAATCAAATCTCCCCAAATAGGATTCGAACCTATGAACAAACATTTAACAGCCGACCGCTCTCCCACTAAGCTACTGAGGAACAGCGGGAGATTATATTTCATAGAGTTCAATTCCCGTTCTCAACCCACGACCAATATAAACTCGAAGACTTTTTATAGTTGAAGATCTGTCCTGAAGCAGCTACATAGTAGTCAAAGATTGTCTATAAGTTTCTACAATCTTCAACTAAGGCGCTGGTAAATAAGGTTATCATCAGCAAGCAACATATGTGAAACAGTAATTTGCTTATCAAAATTGAGTCCATTGATCATTTTCTATCTTTTTGCCTGCATTCGAAGATTAGAGAAAGCTTATACACACATAATGAACAAGTAAGGTGAGAGGTGAAACCCTGTCTTAACTCCCTATGAGGTTAGATCAAACCTTTTGCAGCCTTATTAATGATTACAGAGAATGAAGACATTGTAATGCAATTCATAATTAAAAGCATCTGTTTTTCTATGATTCCTAACCTCTTCTCATAAAATTCTCTAGAAAGCCCTACTCCACTCTATCATAAGCTTTGCTAATATCAAGTTTTAAATGTACTAAATCATTTCTTCTCCTTATAATGTGTCTTATTTTGTAAATGCATTAATACCTAATAATGATATTATCAATAATAAGTCTATTAGGAATGAATGCGCTTTTAGATGGGGAAATGATATGGTGAAGTATTTGCTTAAGTCTATTAACAATAATTTTCGCAACAATTCTGTAAACAACATTATATTAACTAATCGGTCTGTATTCGATAACCTTTCTGGGCTTAGCAATTCCATGAATTAGAGCAATGAATGTATGATTTAAGGGGCAATTTACCTTGTTCATTCAAAACGTGCAAACATGTTACTCCTTTGCCTAGATACTGCCAATGTTTTGAAAAAATACTGCATGTAAACCATCAAGACCAGGTGTTTTTGTGGGGCACATTTGGAGCTTTACATTGACAAGAAGGTTTGGCACCTCGATATGTTGGCTCTTCGCCACTTGAGATTGTATTACGCTCCGAGGGTTAAGTTGCTTACCCATTAAATTAGTACGTGTGTTAGGATCGTGAGGCAATTCTATATTGAACGTCGTGTGTTGGGTTCTATAGAAAAAGTTCCTGAGTTCCTGCAAGTAGATTCATGAGGAAAGAGTTTTATTTTAAAGCTTCAGGTATTTTGATGGCAATCTGTTTACATAGAATTGATGTAGATTTTTGTTTGTAAAATATAGCACATATTATGAGAAAATCTTATTCAAGCCTAAGCATTATTTAAAAATCTCAACACAAAAACATATATAAAATAAAACACACAATATTATTACAGAATAAAAAAATTAATACTAAGCTGAATATTTCAATCTCCTTCCTTCGCACACATTCAAGGGACAAATATTCAATGCTCAAATGAATTTGTGTTGATTGAATCGCAGTCAAGATTTAAGCTCCAGAGATTCACATCCTTCTGAGCACTTGGAATCCTAACCATTGATTTATTGTTCAGCACAAACTCACCTGAACACCGACTCATAATCCACAATCAAGACAAAGATTTTCTCCATTGCTTATGTTTGGGCGTATTACTATTCTTGGCTCGAACCAGCTTAGTTTTCATATCAATCGGCGTTTGTCTCCCAAACGCAGCCTCTCCTTCTCTGTCACCTTCCTCAATCCTCTCCACAACACTAATTGCACCACTCTTGATAGAAGGAATTATCCCCAGCTTCTTCCATCTAAAGAACGTCCCTCTCTTTTTCTCTACCAACTTCTCAATTTGTACTTGCATGGCGTTGCATTGGCTTTGAAGCCTAAGCACTTCTTCTCTCAGCTTCCTAATCTCCATTTGTTGAGCGCCCACTTCCCGTTTTGACAAGCAACGAGCCGCCGAGGGATCAAACCCTATTTTAGGGCTTCTGGTGCCGCTAAACGAGCCACTCCAGTCGAGCTGTTTGTTCAGCTTGGTTTGTTCGGAGAAGAGCACTTGAATCACAGCTCTAACGGGTAGCCGGTCGTTTTGTGCAGCATGCAATGATGCTTCTGGTGAGAGCTTTTGGCTATCGATTAATCTGCAAAGACTCTTTCTTTCTTGCTTTGTCACCCCGGGATGTGCCTGCAATACCATAAATGTGACAGTATAAATTGATTATCGAGATATCCGTAAATTAAAATAATCTGTTAGTTAGGAGAATTAGGATTTTTTTTTGAATTTTTTTTTATAATTCTTTTTATTTTTAATAATTAGTTAAATGTGTATATTTATTAAAAAAAATTAATATAATTATCATATATTTTATTGATCATTAAAAAATAAAAAAAAGTATGAGAGACAAAAATTAAAAAAAAAAAATCATTTTCCTATTTAAAAAAGTTCTTATTATGTATGGACCAAGAAGCACGTGTGAGTATGTGACATAGTTAAATGTTCCAAGATCTGGAATTCTAGTCAAAGGGTAATAAGGTAATCTTGACAAGTGTACAACGACGTACGTATTGTGTAAGACTACTTTCAATAAACTGCTAGTTGGCGAGGTTTAGGACTTTACGTTGGAGTACAGAACCTAAAGAGGTAAAAGTAACACTTACCTTTCAAATGCCATATAGCTGACAACAGAAAAGCCAATTATAAGATAAAGGGCATTCATGTCAATTTACTGCCTGTATACAGTATACAGTATACAGTATACAGTATCTTCAACGGCCACCACCTGACTCTTTTCAGATGAAGAATCTTATGCTGGCGACATGACAGTACACAAAAGACCCATTACACCTTTTTTTTGGTCCCATCTCATGCATATTCTTCAATTCTGTTTCTAATTATTTTCCTTTTTGCCAATTTCTATGCTATTCAAGAGTTTAATTTCAGAAACAGATTCATTAACAACAAATTATATGTAGATTAACTTACTTTGAGATAAGTGTCAATGGCACGGTACAATCCATCATCAGTGGCACGAGCATGGCTAGGAAGAGCACTGGCAAGAGCAATAAATTCCGATAAGCTCAAATTAGAATCCATGGCAGCTTCAGCTAAGTAACAATCAACAAGCTTAGCAACTTTAACCAAAGCAGCACCACTCTTAGCACCTTCAATATCCAAGTGAACAAACTTCTTCACAAGCCTAGACACAAGCTCAACATCAAGTAACGTGCTGCAAGTGTGACTAAACGAAGGTATCATCAACTCTTTCAACGAAGCTTGGTCCAATTGCCATGATATTCTCTTCTCAAGCTCCTCTCTGTATGCTGGCTCTACGTTGACCATGTTGGCGGTGCGAAGCAGACGCAAGAAGAAGTTGCATGGGAGTGAATCTTTCTCCGGAGGCAAGATTCCCACTAGGGTTTCTACAAAGAAACGTTTTTTCATCCATGAAGCCGTGACACTCTCCGGGGATTCTTCGAAGTTCGTTAAGCCCTTGCTGGTGTCTTCATAGGCTAAGTCCGGCAACCATTTTGATGCATAGTGAGCTATGATCGAGCCAATTAGGTCTGGCCGGACGCCTTTGGCCTTGATGCCGGATATGGTCTTGACAAAGTAGTCCATGTCGAGAATGCAGGCGTCGTCGAACCAACAATCTGCTGAGAATTGGGTTGGTTTTCCCGGGAAAGTGATAGGATCCGGCGAGGATTGTTTCTTCATTATTTCTAGTGTGGGCGTGAGTATAGTTGTTTGGAGATTTGAAGGATATTGTATTATATATACAAATTTGTGAATGTAATTTGACTGAAGTGTCCTTGAAATGATTAAAAAGATGAGGGTAGTTTGGAAATGAAGTGTTTTTTTGGCAACGGATAGAAATTAGAAAGTGGAATTGGAGCTCTGAGAGGATGCGAATGAAGAGGAAGAAGGATAAGAAAGGGCGAGTGAAGACAAGTTTCTTTAAATGCTCAATAATATTCCTTCCAGCGAAAATTGACAAAGCGTCATTCATTCTCTACTGTGAACAAGAACATTAACGCCACCATTAAAGATTGAAAGAGACTTGAAACTGATGAACCGGTCACTCACACACATGTTTGCATACACTAGCTACGCGCTAGTATAAGTGTTATGTGTCATGGGATCAAGCTGACACAAAATTGCAGAAATGAACCCCCCTTTTTTTTATTGCCATATAATTTACAACTTTTCGAGATTTTGAGTGCGTGGAAATGGAGACAAGATTTGATCACCTTTTTCTTTTGATGGGATCGAATTATAGGACAAAATTGAAATTATGGGTTGATCAAAATTTCCTAATCAAATGATTAAATGCAAATGGGTACAACCAGGCTTCCATATTCTTTGCCAAAGAAATGTACAAAGTAGTGGCATATATGGGTGTGTGGAAAGAGAGAAAAGCTTTAATCACTTTCGCTTTGATGGGATCGAATTATAGGACAAAATTGACATTATGAGTTGATCAAAATTTCCTAGTACTTTTGGAGATTATGATCCATGAGTGTGTGAAAGAAAGAAAAGCTTTAATCACTTTCTCTTCTGATGATGTCGAATTATAGGACTATTGAAATTACGAGTTGATCAAAATTTCCTAATTAGATTATTAGATACAGCCTCCCAATCAAAAGTCGAGTGGTAATCATTGTCCTGATTGGTTCGAGTTCTCTTTTGGAGATTTTACTGTTCTTCCCCTAATTATAATTGAATAGAAATAAACATCTATACTTAAAATTTATGAGTGTGAAAAAATATGAACTGAACCACAATAAACTTAATCTAAATTTTGATTTATGTCTCTCTGTATGTTTCTCTAATCATCTGATGGCCTATATTACTAAGTAGGTTTCACTTAACTCTCCACCATCATGGTGACCAATGCAAAAGAAAAAAAACTTGATCTAAGTTAATCTCCGGTAAAATTCTAGGAGTAAATATTAGTAGTCTTCTCGTTATAATATATAAAAGAGTATTCGGTAAAGAAAAATGATTAAATACAAAGCGGTGTAAGCAAGGAAGTTTCCATATTCTTTGCCAAAGAAATGTACAAAGTGATGGCATTTATGAGTTTTTTTGCACTTTTGCAATGTCTAGTTAGTTGTATACACAACCAACACGTGAACTCTTGGCTTTTGTCATTTTGGTAAAGCTACATCTTCATTTCTGTGCGAGCACGGGCTAAAACTATTGCGCTGATTCATGTGTTAGCTTCGTTCCAACCACTACTGGACCACACTAATTCTCATGCGTACCTCAGGCTTTGGCCTACTTGATGTCAATTCCTTCTAAAGCACTTGCTTGAAAAATTGGGAAGCACTTTAGCCTTAATTCATAATATAAAGATTATGATCCATGAAACAAATGGCTTGATGCAACCATGATTCTTCAAATTAGTGAACAAAAAAAAAAAAAAAAAAAAAAAAAAGAGTAGATTTGTCCATCTTAATCATCTCACAGACTGCAACAAAGAAAGAGAAATTAAAAGGGATAAGTACAAATTAAAGTCATGATCAATCAACAATTCTGGACAAATCAATCAAATGAAAGGTACAAATTTGGAACAAGATATAATCAAGAAATTATTAAATTTAATTTTGTTATCAAAAATCAAACCAAATTCGAATTCTACAAAGAACATGAATGTATGAGTAAACAGTTACTAAACTCATTATCTATGGGGAAAAGGCAGAATTAAGACAGACAGGCTCATACTTTGTTTAGCTGCTATTATTTCCGTAATTTGAGACGATCCTATGAGCAATACCTCATGTATTGATGGTTCTCATTCTTCATGTAGCAAGGAATTGGAAGCAATTATTTCAAATATTGCGTGGACTAGATGCCTCACTGGGCGAGTCGCCTGCTGGATTCAACGCTGATCCACCTGGAAGAGTACCATTCCCGCCTTCATTTTCAGAGACGACTGGGATCTTAACAGCAGCTCTTTCTATCTCCTTCTCAAGCTCTTCTTCCTGACGCAAAGCTGTAAACTGGGTATCCAAAGACCTGGCCGCTCCTAACCATGCAAGAACAATCACCAAAAGCACCCCTCCAAGATAAGGAGTTGAATTCGCAAGGGACCCAAAGGTTAAGATCATAAACTGCTGAATGAGAGCTCCTCCAGATTTCCCCAATGGGTTGCACACAACATCGATAGCTGCCTTTCCTTTAACCTAACAAAAGCATTTTGATAGGTAAAGTCAACAAAAGAACAACTTGAAGGAACTTCAGTCAAAAGATTTCACAATCAAAATTTAGACATTTTTCATTCTGAGGCCATTTTTTTCCAATTACAATATTAGAACTATTAAGCCGATTCAGAGTTCCAGATTTATCTGATTTTAAATATTATTGAAAACAATGCCAAAAGAATTCCAAAAATAAAGTAGAATACTTCTAACCTTTGTGTCTTCATCTAGTGGAATGTAGGCCATTTCTTTGCAAGGATCAAACAAGCTGTACTTGGCACTCTTACTGAAAATATTTTGCATGGCACCCACATATACAGCAGCAAGAAGAGGAGTCATCCCGAACTTCGCAAGTGCAGGTCCTAGAGGACCCCCAAACAATAGTAGAGAAAAGAAACCAACTCCTGTAAGCAGCAGGACCGTGGGTGTGATCTTCGCAGCAACTCCCCAGCCAAATTTATCAAATATATATTGACTTAGAAGCATCATCGTGAATGTTGCTATTCCAGTAGCTGTTGAAAAGTCTCCCATAAAGGAGGAGTACTCATTCGGGCTTGGGAACTACAAAATTCAGAGAAGGGGAAAACAGATAATCAGACATTATATTGTTAAGCCCATCACATGAAGAAGATACATGCAGAAGGCAAATTAAATTCACCTGAGCCTTGAGCTTCGATTTCCATGTAACCTCTACTAGATTAATACTGATACCATATGCAACCACCAAGGTAGCAAGATCCCTAATGTATCTTGAAGACACCAAGAATTTCAAGCTCTCCATTGTTCCCATCTTTGGCTTCTCCTGCAAATGGATTAACAATAATTATTTTTCTGATAAAGTAACTACAGACCACATTAGAACATCTTCTTAGTCGATAAACGCACATATTTTCACAACTCTGTATGCCTGTGGCTAAGTGCAACTGTGTAAGCACATGGGCCTATTATAGAAAACACACAAATGTCTTTTTCCACAGATTACTGTGATAAAAATGGTGTCCATACTTCTTAACTGCTTTAAATCTTCTGCAGTAAATACATTTTTGATCTTCTTATTGAAAAAAAAAATTCTTGCTTTGCACAAATGATGCTCTCAAGCGATGTAACAATATATATCATACAGATAAATGTAATCCATACAGTGAAACACAAGTATACACGTCCAGCATCTAAAACAAGATAACTTGAGCAGTATTAACCAAAAATAGGTAATAGAAAAAGTAAGTAGAGTCCAATTGCTCAGATGCCATGTAACAAGATAGTGTTGCTTAGTATATTCTCAATATGTTTCAATGAGCACATATCTGACAATTGATGCAATTGAAATATGCCTAACAATAAGATTATGTCTGAGCAAAATATTACCTTCTTCTTACTACTACGGGTAGGAAGTTCAACATTATTGTTCACCCACCAGTAAAGTCCACAAATTGTAAGCCCCAACAGAACCACAATGCTCATCATTCCTTTCAAGGAGATGGCCCAACCATCAACTCCAGGACCCAAATTTTTCCTCAAATTAGAGAAATACTTCACTGTTCGGCCAGAGAAAATTAGGGCAACATTGGCCCCAAGTCCAAACAGAGGGTAGAATCTTTTGGCTTCCTCAACAGTAGTTATCTGCACCAAGAATGCACAATACAATATTAAGTCACCCAAAAACCAATGCAGATCAGAAATAACTTATGGGAACTTGATACAATCACAAGTTAAATTCCAGAGAATGTGTATGATTCTAATAAATGTTTTCAACTTAACATAAAAAGAGAAATTTGTGCCTCAAATTGCTAAGAAAACAGAGAATAAGAAAATTTTCTAAGTCATAATCACATCTGAATTTAGATAGGCAGTTGTACAATTAGAATATTTTTCTTTGTATCTTCCCCAGCTTTCATTTCCCTTACATACCAAGATATAGAGACATTGCACAATTATTATAAGAAGAACTAGTGTGGGATTCTTGTACTATAGCATAAGCAAAAACACAGCCAATTCAAATCCATGAGAAAAATACCTAAAAGTAAATAACAAGGCTGCAATGCATGTTGCTGAACAGCCAGACCTATTGCCCATAGGTATTAAACGCATCACACTCCAGGGGATTTTTTTTCATTTTGATCTATGGCAAATTTAACCCAGCTATAAGGTGAAAACAAATTGCCTAAATACTTGAAAACATTTCCGTGGAATTCATAACTTCTTTAGAAAAGCATGAAAACAGGACACCATGAAGAAAAGAAAACAACAAAAGATAAATCACATCCCAGAAATATGTTACGTGCAACATTCAATAACCTATTTTACAACCTAGAAATCACTTTCAAACTTTTAGCATCCCACGAATGCCAAATCATTGAATCACGCATACTAGCTTGTTTATGAATTCAGAAAATAATCAGCAATTTTCACACTCACTTGGGCACAGCCTATACAAAAGGGCCACAATCTATTACCATAATTACCAATCAAAACCACTAATAACCATCAGCATCCAAAAAAGTTAAACAAAGACAAAAAGGAAATGAAACCACCTAAACAATTCAATTATATAAAAGTAACAAACACACAAAATTATGGTTCAAGAATACTGATGAATATATCCTTAAAACAATAATGCAAACAGATTGATAAAGAAACTAAATCAACTGATTGTATAATCACCTGATTGGCAAACCCCCAAAACAGAACAGAAATCACCACACTGCCCCAAAGTTCAGCCATGACATAGAACAAACAGAAACTCCAAATCCTCATAATAGCCAAGGGACCAAGAAACCTCGGGCCAAGAATGTTAAGAAGCTTATCAGCTAGTGCCTGAGGGTGGATAGCGTTACTGAGGGGATACATAACAAAACCAAAAGCCCCAAAAAAGGCTATAAATGGGACAATAACAGTGTAAAACAATGCCTGCTTGGACAACTTATCAGCCAACTTCGTGTATAACAACATAAACCCAATAGCCATAGGCAAATTCACCCAAGTCTTCAAAAATGGTATAATCTCAGCACTGCTTCCTTTAGCTGTCACAACCAACACATCCTTTGTGTCCCTAAGGATCGTGTAGTTAAAAAGAATACAAAAGAACATTAACCCAAGTGGGATAATCTTCTTCATAGTTGTAAGTTCAATACCAAAAAACTTTGGTTTCTCAGCTTCACCAAGCAAAGGCTGCCCATCAGCAGAAGCAGAAGCCGCTGCTTCGGCTTTGCAAATAAGCAAAGGTCTCTCCTTTGGGGCAAACCCTTGTGGCTTTGACACAAAGCTTTGAAATTTTGACACCCCATTTGAAGATAATGAAAACCCATCAAGGGTTCTTGGTTTTGTGGCCAAAAATCTCTGCTTTAAGCCATTAGAAGCCTGCAAGCTCCTGATTTTAGGATTCAATGGCAAAGAAAGAAGCCCTCTGGTTTGCAAAACAGCATCCATCTCTCTCTCTCTCTCTCACTCTCTCCCTCTTCTTATCTCAATCCCTTGAAGAAACAAAAAGCTTGAATTTTTCAAGAGAAGAACACAAGAGAGATAGATTAGAGAGATAAGGTGGTAGCTTTGGTGCCGAAGATAGTTGGTTTCCTCAAGCTAAAAAAAAATATATATCAAAAAAAACAGAGACAAATAAAAAATACAATTTTTTTTTTTTTTTGTTTTTACACCTAGGAATTTTTCTTTAATGGATGTTTTAAGAAACTGGTTAATAATATGTTGTCAGAAAGAGGTTGCTGAATAATATATTTATATAATACAAACTGTGTAAAAGAAGACAAAAGTTGTGGAGATTGCGAGGTAACAGATGGATGAGAGAGAGAGGCAGTGAAAAGTTAATGAGCAGAATCCAGTCAAGCAAATTATATTTTAAAAAAATAAATTAAAGAAAAAAAATGATCTTCATTAGCAAATTGTGGTGGTGGCAACGGTTCATGTGAGAAAGCGGTGAATGTGATAGATATTTTGCACTTTACGTTTAAATGCTTGTGGGTTTTCTGGTTTTGTGGGTCTTCGAGTTTGAAAGTTACATTTGAGATCCAAAGTGTGCAAGCAAACCGTGTGACTCGCTCATCATCCTAGTGCTTGCTAATAAGCACTAGGAAGGGTTCCAAAAAACAAAAAAAAATTCCCATGTGAAAATTGTTTCTTATTATAATCAATCTTATATCTATCGAGATCTTACCTGGATAAGTCTTATATGTTCGACCGCGTAAGATTATATACACTAAAACTACTCAAAATTTTTAGGCATAAAAATATCATTCAAGAAAAAAAAAATATATATATATATATATATATATGAATTTTGAGCTTTTAAATATTGTACACTTGTAATTATGATATTTAAAAGAATTTAATTTGTTCAAAATAAACGAATTTAAATCTAGATTCAATTTGGTTCAAAAATTTGAATCCAATATGATCTTGTACTGTTGCTATTCAAGAATATTTTTGGGTCCACTTTTGAAGTGAAATATTATGTTTAACAGAACATATAATCAAGTTTGTTAGATTTCAATTGGACCGTATTATGCAGAGTTCAAGTTTTTTGACCAAAAGTCTCATATAATATTTTAAGAAAAAAAAAAGGTTTTTTTGACCAAAAGTGGGTGGGGGCTACGTCATTGGAATATGCCTCTTAGTTGTACTTCAATAATCTATTAATAATAACACTGTTTCATTTAGGGTTCGTGTAATGGGAACATCATCCTCACCAACCAATTTATCATTTCAGTCTTAATCAAATTTTGCAAAGAGAAATTAGGAGTACGATTTCTGTGAGCTCAAATCACATGTGCAAAATGGACCCTGACACCAAATTTTTCTTTCCCCCACGAGAGTCAATTAAAGCACTCAAAATTGGCGGCTTGCAAATGTCAACATGAGTACTTGTTCCTAGTTTTATGTAAATGTTTCAGAATTATTAGTCTGAATTTTATGAGGGTAAATTTCGTTAATTTCTTTTTAAACGTCTACAATTCATTTTCCTTGAAGATAAATATTCGAACTTGTTCCGAAATATGCTTCTAAAAAATTCGAAGGAAAGAAATATGCAAATTTGAAAACTGAAAGGAAATTTCTAACGAATTTTAGAATTGAAAACCTTATCGGTAATTTTAGTTGAAATATAAAGAAAATTAATGATAGTCCATCAAATTTATATAATGTATATAAATATTTTTATCGCAAACTCTTTTATTCATTAGTGGCTTATCACTCCTATGAACAGAATATTCAATAATTTGATGATAAATTATTTTATTTTTTTATCTGTAAATACAAGAGTTTCAAAAATTAACAAAAATTTACATTCACTATATCGAATTAAAAGAATAATTTAAAATAGTATATTAAAATTTAAATATTAAAATATTTAATATTTTTTATTATATAAAATTATTATTTAAAATTATAATTTATATTATATAATAATTCTGTCTACCAGGCCTTTAATATTATCCTATAACCAAGAGTGTAATATAATCAGTTTGGCAAGTTAAAACAGATTCCACGTTTTCACTATTTTGGTCTTATTTTTAATTTAATAAACAAGGGTGAGATACTAGTATTTAGTAATTTATTCCAGTGGCGGCGTCATGCTGCTCTTGGTTCCAAAGTGGGGGCAGAAAAGTCCACGACTTGGAATAAACAAAACTAAAAGCCTCTCTTACTCAGAAGCTGCCTTCTCATTTTTTAAGACATACACAGAGACGTATTAAATGCACCAGCAACCTCTAAAACACCATGTGGTTGTTGGGTGCCCTTCGCCTTCAATAATGCAGCTACGAATCACAAATTACTCAAATTGACACATCGTAACGACCGGCATTAGAGCATAAAAGATATAAAAATAATTAAAAATTTTTTATATTTTATTTTTTGAATTTCAATAATAAAAAAATATTTTAAAAACTTTTAAAAATAATTTAACTTCAAAAGAATAGTGATGAATATATTCTTTTATTCCATTAAAACTATTACAAAATAAACAAATAATTAAATAAAAATAATATTATTTTTAAATAAAATATTTAAAATGATAGAATATAAAAAGTTGAGATAGTGAATTGATGATTAGATAATAGAAATGAACTTTTATTTCAAGAAATTAATTTTTTTTCTTTTTAAATGAACCAATGAATATAATAATTTACTTTGTAGAGAAGAGGGTAATAAATTTTTCATCTACTAATTTTTTAGATTATAAGGTGTTTAATAGAAATTAAAAGAAATACTAAAATTCAAAGATTATGATGTTAAGTAATTAAATCTTTTTATAAAATTAGAAAGGTAAATAATTTATTTTTCTCTTTAAAAGACTAATAATAAATGAATTAATGGTTAAATAATATTATTATTTATATCTCTTTAACATTAAGATTACCAAATATATATTTTCAATAAAAAAAAAAGATAATAATTCTTAATTTTAGAATAATCATTAATTAGATATATGCCTAATAGGCTTTTAATTTCTTACAATATTTAATTTTAAAAAAATATCTTTAATTATTAAAAATACTCAAAAAATAAGATTTTTTGAACGAACTTCTTATTCACCTGTACCTAAAGCCACCCCTTATTAGGTTAATGAAAAATTAAATCTCAAAGAACATCTATTGATGTGAAAAATGAAAGAGAAATCTTATATGAAACTTTTAACAACTACTATCCCCCTTGAAACATGTATATATTATCTTCCATGATCAATTACAAACACACCAAAAATAAGTGATTTTTTTCTCTAGTTTTAGGCTTTAATGTGATAGAATTCAAACATCTCTTTGAATTTCATGAGAATAGTGAGGTTTTGTTAATATTAATTAAGCACTATTGTGAGAGTGGCGAATTTGTTTTAAAAACACTATATTTTTACTGGCATCGAATTAGTGAATTTTTTATTTATATATTGTTGATTTATTTTTTTCATTTTTTGCTATTTTCAATTTATTATTATTAAACTTATGAAAAGTGATAAGTGATAATGTGTAAAAAACTTATTAGTAAGTTTAAGTGCACAAGAAAGATTTTGTCACCAAGGCTTCTACATTGCCTAAGGAGTCTAGATTTTGATCGGGACCATTATGACTTTCCAGTTTTTTTTGAAAACCTAACTAATGAATTTTTACATATGAAGTGGGTGGTCTTATATCATTTGCTGATTAATAATAATATCACAATAATATTGTCTATATATGTAGCAAATCTTTTATTATAATATAATGTTAGTATTAAAAATAGAAAAAAAAATGACAACAAATTGAGTTTGAGGCAAATACTTATAAATATGCATGAAATAGAGATAGATTTCTATGTAATGTTGGGTTTGATGTCTCATTATCAAACTTGCTATTTACTTACTACATTTAGGGTTCGCTTGAGATTGAGATGCTATAATTTTTAAATTACAATTATTGT
Source organism: Murraya koenigii (assembly GCA_025617385.1). Classification (NCBI taxonomy): domain Eukaryota; kingdom Viridiplantae; phylum Streptophyta; class Magnoliopsida; order Sapindales; family Rutaceae; genus Murraya; species Murraya koenigii. Next base: position 23,344,731 of record CM046813.1, on the reverse strand, counting down.
AGAAAAAAAGTTGTAATAAAAAAATAAAAGTTAATAACATAAAATAAATATAATTTTTAAATAATAATTTTGATAAAAATATTAAAGATATAATAACTTTTTTAATCATATAAGTGAGAAAATTATATCAATATAGCTTTTAAACTACAACATGTAGTGTTTACTAAATATTTTAGTATTGTAGAAAAAATATAAATATGAAATAAATATTAATAATATATAGTAAATATAATTTTTAAATAATAATTTTAAAAAAATTATTAAAAATATAATAAATTTTTCATCATACAAAGTAAAAAAAATTATATCAATATAACTTTCAAAATACAACAATTAGTATTTATTAAATATTTTATTATCATAATTTTTAAGTTATAATTGTCCAATCTTAATCTCAAACATACTACTAAAATCATATTACCCGGCTGTGATACCAATATAATATAATGTAATACACAATATAATAATTTAGAGCATCTCCTCTAAATTATTTTCTTCAGCCCTATTTTGACTTGTAGACCATTGACATTTTTCTGAACAAGCGTTCACAGCCTTTTAAAAGCTTTTAAGTCTATATTTAGAAAGTAGGAATATCTCTGCACTCGAAGAATCCTTTTGATGTAGAAGTGAATAATTAGGAGAAAACAGTCCATGCATAGTGATATTAGAAGTCTGCTGCAAACAATGAATATTAAAAATATAACAAGTTCAATATTCCCAAAAATTATTGAGTTTGTTTCTAGTATCCAATTTTTTTTTAATGCTTATAAAATGAATCCAATGATCTCTACTCTCAAGTCGCAAGTCACAACCACTAAAAACTATCTACTCCTTAAACAAATTAAGCACTTTTATCAATCAAATGGTGAGTCCATATCCAGATGATAGACTGACGATCAAAACTAGCTTTCAATGAAGAAGTTTGGAGCAGAAGGAGCCAAAATTGAGATGCCCCATGTACCATTTGCATATATATGATAGTTCAGTTGAACATGTATGTCATGTAACTTGTGATTTAAATAATTTAATTCATCAAAGTTGGCAAATGTTGCATTCATGGAATGGAAAAAGCCAACATCTAATAAAGTCTATGAATGGTTAGCTTTATAGAGTGAACGGCTGAGACTCTCAGTTGTTATTTGAAGATGCGTCACAATAAAGTGACATACTGACATGAGCTGGCTTAATTAGCTTTGGGCTTTCATCTAATGAAATAATTAGTGTGTCACAATCAAGAATTTTGGTAATTTTTGTATATAACTGCTCACAAATTTTTTTTTTTTAAAAAAAGAACAAGAAAAAGAATTTGTTGTGTTTAGTGAATTGAGCAATCTGATTTTATGTTAGGTAATTTACACACACACACACACACGTATATAATGTGTGTGTGTGATTTGTTTTTAAACAACACATCAAAAACAAATATAACACTACAGAAGTTTGACTAAAAATATAGAATTAGTATTTGAATATTTTGAGATTTTACTTATGTACTATTGTAGTTTGTTAGTGGATATTTTTAGTTGTTTTTTTTTTAAATAAACTTGTCTTGTTTATTATTAATTTTTGAAGGATTTGAATATAAAGCCATTTTACAGAGAGGAATGTTTAGATTGGTGTGACATTCATATTTTCGATAAATCTCAATTTGTAATATTTGTGGACAATAATAATTTTTTATTTTATTATTTAAAAAATTAAATTATTTTTAATGTTTAGCTTGGTGTGACATTCAGACTCTCGATAAATCTCAATTTGTAATATTTGTAGACAATAATAACTTTTTAATTTATTATTAAAAAAATTAAATTATTTTTTATTTTGAGCCCAACTTACATGCACTAGAGGCTACAACTTGCAAATGGACGGTCCAAAAAGCAATATGAATGCCGTAGTGAGAGGATTGCACCTGGTGGGGCCCACACACGAGCGACTAACGTTGAATATTGAATCCACGTAGACAAAAAGTTATACGGAATGATATGTAACCGATCTCCGGGGTTGTGAAAATATGTGACGTCACTAGTTTCGACATGTAATCTTCCCGAGGTCCAATCGTAAACGAACAAAACAGTATTTTGTTGCAACACGTCACGTCCCAAAAATATCTTTTTTACGCCACGGCCCCTGCCGTTTTAGACTTTGACACCCGGCTTTTTTCTGGTGCTCGCCCTCGATTGAAGCCCCGCTATTATCTTGACACGTAATTATAAGGGGTCCCATTGTGTGGGACTGAAAGGTAATCAGTCCTGGCCCAAAAGCAAAAAGGGTGTTTAGTAGCTGATTTTGTGTCTTGCAAGCCTGTTTAAAGTTGGGCCCACTGTAGTGGAACCCGCCACTCGCTTAAGTAGCCAGATTTTTTTTTTGCCAAACATTGTCTTAAGTTAAAAATATATTCACCGGTGATGATTGATTTATAGTATATTTAATATTGAAGTTGGGCAGCTGTAATTTTTAAGCTGCAGCATTAAAGTGTTTAATAAACACTACTTGTTGTAGCTTTTAAGCTATATTAGTTATGTTAATATGATTTTTTACTTGTATGATGTAAAATTTATTATGTTTTTAATAATTTTATTAAAATTATTATTTAAAAATTATATTTATTATATATTATTAACTTTTATTTTATAATTACAGTTTTTTTTTATAATAACTACAGTTTAAAAATTACAGTACCTCAATCCCAAACATACCCTTAATTTATAAAAAAAAGTGTAAGTAAATAAAACTCGTACTATTTGATGTTTTTCCTAGTACTCGAACTCAGGTTAATAACTAAAACACTGGTTGAAAACTACATTACCTAAACACCAAAGAGTACCTAATCTTTAGGGGGAACAAATTTGATGATGAGCGAACTGGAAAATGGCATGAATGTATCTACGAAGTAAGCACGCTGAAGCATAAAACATTCCAATACATGAGCCGCGAACACAAGGCCTGGCCCAACTCAATTTGGAGGCCCAACCAAAATTGGTCGATACTTGATGCATAACTTTTATACAGTTGAACCAGTTTAATATTGGTTCTTATAAATGGCAGCGGTTGTTAAGCTATAATTTGCATTAACATCTAAGTAGTTTTTCATGACTCCTTAATTAGGGTGGGCTAATTACTAAACTTATTTATTAAATAAACACATTCTGAAATTTTAAAATTTTAAATTTTATTCAACAAATCCACCCAAAGACTCAATATATCCCTCCTAAATCTAGATTATATAATATTTTGTTTTCCTATTGCTACCAAGTCTCGGCTGTTTATAAAACTTTGGCAATTCAGTCAAGGACGATAGTATCATATGCACGCAATTTCCAAAAGCCAGCTCGAGGAGTTTTAGTTATTTGCTACATTTATTAACAAATATGACTTAAGCTGGCTACTTTCTTTGTTGTTGCTCGTTACTCCCTTCAAATATTTGAAACATTGTCAATTCAATTCATGCAAAAAGAGTGACGCCAAAGAGTGGCTGCATTAAAGATCCGTGCTTAACAATTCAAATGAAATTTTATGAACCTTATAACACAAACAAATGTTGCTAAGCGGATTATTTGGGAATCTAAATATTAAAAACTTTCAAGTTGAAAGCCTGGTGTTATAACAGATGAAAACAGACAAATTCAATTAACGTACTAAGCAATCATCATAATTTGAAATTTAATTTAGAAAATACATTTTTTAAAAAATACAACATTGAATGTAAAGATGGGTTGAAAAGAGCTAAAACTCTGTTTTTTTTTTTTTAACTATATTTTAGCATCTATAATTGTAATTTGATATAGGGGTATTTTAATAATTAAAAATTATTTTTGAAAGTAGGTTTTTAGTGAATTTATATAACTCCACCCCTTAATTATTTGCTTAAGAATAATTGAATCACACCAAAAAAAAAAAAACTGCTTGTGGGTTGATGAACTATATAAGAAGTAATTGCGAGATATTTTTAATAATTCATAAAAATAAAAAAAAATACATACAAAAAAAAAAATTAGCATGACATAACACAACACGAATGTAATAGGATAATGATCGTTCCGGATCAATATTTTAAAAATTAAGTTTGACATGAGACGCAAATGAACTTCAATTTTTTCGAGCCGAACGGGCGGACACAAATACACAATCCAATTCACACCTCTAATTATGTTTACATGAGATGAATTATTCCATCTTATGAAATCATAGTGAGGTTAATACAACTCCCAAGACCATCTGATCCCATATAGTAGAACTTATACTTACTTTATCAATTAAAACTTACAATTTTTTATCAATGTGAGAGATACAGACCCATAACATAACACAAAATTATGAAAACAACATAAAGAGTTCCATTCATTATCGCATTACTTTTGTTTACCCGAAATCTTTTTATTAGTAATGTTATCAACTTAGCGAGTTTTAGGCCCATACCTCTCAACTCTCCCATCAATCCACTCCCTCATATCCTTCAACACCAGATTAGCATTCTCATCAGGCTCTCCTTGAATCAAAGAATGGTACATCCCATCATAATTTTTGATGCTCTTGTCCGCGCTGGATGCCTTCTCGTACAACAACTTGGATGATGTAGGGCACGTGACCCCATCAGCCGTCCCATGCACTGTCAAAAACGGCACCGTTACCTTGGAGAAGTTATCCTGTATGTACTGACACACTCTGGCAATTTCCCTCATGGTCCCCACCCTTGGCTTTCCCGAATATCTCCTCGGATTTGATGCTATTATCTTCAATTTTTCAGGGTCTTTTATGGCCTTTCCGACCATTCTGTTATCGGGCATCGCCGCCCACGTGTCGGCCAGGCCGAAGAGGAGACCGTACATGAAGAGATGGAGCTTGCTAGGTTTCATGTTTTCTGGGATGACGAAGAGTGGGGCCGAGAAGATCAGACCCGTCCACGTATTGGGCTCTGATTGGAAGTACATCAGCATTGTTGCGGCCCCACCCATGGACTCGCCGAATAAGAAAGCGGGCAAGTCCCTGTATGGTTCGCTGTGGCGCACATGCTTGAAGAATGATAAGGACGAAGCAGCGATCTTCTCCATGTCACCTACGATTTCCATCATACGGCGTAAAGCTTAAGGGAACTCGTTGGATAAGTGTTTCTTTTTTCTTATTTAAAAATTTAAATTCCCTTTTATTATTATTAAAAAAAAATCAACACTAAAAAACTTCATTTTATTTTTTGTTTTTTTCTAAAATTTCCTTCACCCCTACATATGCATAGGTAGAATGTTTATTTTATTTTTGATGGTAATTGAAACACGAGAATACAATCATTTTATATTAAGTAGTGATATAATCACAAAATTTAATTTGTCCATATTAATGTGATATTTTATAATTGTTTGAACTAAAAACTTCATATGACCACATACTTTATATAAACTATTTATATTTTTGTCTCAATCAATTATTATTATATCACATTAATTTCTATAAATATTTATTGCTCTAGAATTATATTCTATTATTTTAGGTTACTTATTATCCACCCAAATAGATTTTCCATTGTCCAAATATGCCAATAAAGTTAAGGACATGTTTGATATTATATTTTGTTGAGTGTTTTACGTTTTTTCTTCTCTTTATTAAAAAAAAAAAAGGTTTGGTTGCCATATTCTTCAACAAGAATAAAAAAATTTATAGAACAGAATATTTTCATTCTCAACTTTTAAGAAGAAAAGTGGAGAATTTCTTCACTTTGTTCGTTGCCTTAATCCACTTTGTTCTTTCCTTCGAATGAACAACAAAAATGTGTCGGCTAGCACCTAAGCCCGCCTACGCTTTTACATTATCACTATTCCTATTTGAGCTTTACCAAATTCATAATCGTCAATTCATCATTTCTCTCTTGCAATTATAGGAAAGCCAACTCTAGTAAACTTTTTCTTTTTGTTTTTAATGTTTTTTTTTTAAATTTTTGCATAATTTTTTTAACATAAAAATATAAAAAATGTGGACTTTCTTTTTTGTTCAAATTTTAGCTAATAAGACTATATTATTTTAATTAGTGTTTAAAACATAAATAATATTTTTTTGATATGCTAATTAACTCTATTTTTATCATTTTTCTAATTTATTTACATTATATTTCAAAAAAAATAATAGTAGTTAAAGCTAATTTAAATACATAAACACTATGTATCGCAAAAATATATTAAAAGACAATTTTCATAACAAATTTCAACAAACATATTTTTATTATTTTACATATTTTCTAACAAACAATTAAAACGCATTTAAAGTTTTAAAACATATCACAACAAAAGCATCATCTTCGATATCTAAAAATATCTAAAATAAGGGTAAGAAACACAAACACCACGCACCCTAAAAGCATTTCTTCCTACGTTTCTTCTTCATCAAGTAAAAACTGTTTAATAACTACTATAATTCGTAATTAATTTCAACAACTATACTCTGTCTCTTTTCCATTAATCGATGGCAATATCAAAATATGCAATTCAAATTGATCGAAGTCTCCATTAACACGACGAATTAATGTGTGTTATATGTTTGTTACTAAGATTTCATGCGTAGACTTGACGTGAACAGGTGACCATCATATATACACATACCTAGATAGCAACGTATGCCGTCTGATCGGCCGTGTCCGAGAAGATCAGCGGCAAAGACAGCGTAACCCCACGTAGCAAAGTTCATGCAAATCTTCTGGAACATCCATCCTGTGTCCGACCCGTAGCCGTGAGTCATGTACACCGTGGCCTTGACCTTCTGATCCAACGGCAAGAAACTCTGCGTAAAGAGTTTCCCGTTGGGCGTTTCGAAGTACTCCTTAGCGTTTCGCACTCCCTGAGACGTGTAGTACTCCTCTTCCGGCATGTAGCCCCAGAAATTCGGAGGCGTTTCGGGCTGCGCTCCGTTTGGCGTTTCTCCAGGCATCGTTTCGATGCGTTTGCTTTTTCTGGTTCTCTCCTGTCTTTGGGATTTTGGGAGGAGGAGTGAAGTGGGTCTTTTTTGGGCGGAGGGGTCAGTGAAGTCACGTAAGGGGGTGGTGAAGTGAAGATGTGGGGTCTGTAATGCGTTTCGAAACGCGATTTTTGAGTGTGGGTAGCTTGGCTTTAAAGGCACAAAGTGGAAAAAGCAAGTGGATTTCGGCAACATTGAGGGATTTGGGTTGGGAGTGGGTGAGAGGGAGTTGGTCGACTGACCGACTTTGATGGATTGCCAAAGTGGTTTGATGGGCCCACATCTATGGTAGTGGGTAGGTAATGAAATACGTCAATGAGTCTAGATGTGATCTCATAAATTGACATTATTATATCATATAAATCTACCAACAATTACAACAAAATCCTATCTGAATTTATGGATCAGACTCCTAGGTGAAAATGAAATTGGGTATGCAAATTATACGATGGTTCCATAAACTGACATTGCTCTGAGCTTTGCATCTATTTATGAATGTGAGGTTAAAATAGATTAGAATCATCAACATATGATATGTTTAAAGAATTTACTTCTTTTTTTTTCCCCTAAACTTCAATTTCTTATACCTCTTATTCATAAATGTGATGGAGGATCTGAATTATCACAAAGAGGTGATTTTTCGCTCCGATTATTATATCAACATTCTTAGATTGCTAAATTAACTTCTAATATAATTTTTATATCAATGTTTTCTCCTAAATTAAAATGATTTAATTTTTAATTCATACATTGAAACTGGAACTCATGATCTTTTGTCACTTAAAAAAAATAATTAACGTTAATTAATTGATAACAACACACTGTATATTATTATTTTTATTATTTATATCAAAACTCTTTCATAATAAATAAATTTTTTATATTTTCATTATCGTTATGCGAACTATTCGACAGAAAAGCAATTGTTGTCGTGGAAAATAATTAGAGAGAGATTTGTTGAAGAAGAGATTAGAAATAGTAGTGAATAATTATTTTGCACTATGCCAAGGTATGGTTATAAATTTTCTGACGAGGTGGCGTGAAATTATACGTGATATGAATTATTGTTAGAGAGTCTTTTCTATGTGATGGAATTTACTTCTACTTTGACATGCACTACCAGCCAATGAATTACGTGACGTACAAAATTTCAGGATAGGAAGCACTCAACATGTTGCTTGAGGGTCTACATTTGATTTTATGTGGGTCCCACTTAACCAACCCGGTGTCGACCTATTTTGATCAGGTAGGCCGCCGCACAGGGGTTCATAAAACCGATTCATTGGGTTCTCCGGTTCAGTCTTAACATATTAATCTACTTTGTAAAATAAAATAATTGGATAAACTTTAATTTATTATCCAGATAAAACGATAATCTTCGATTTACTCATTAAAGATGTTAAAATTTCAATTCAACCCCTCATTTTTATTGAGAAAATGATGGCAAATGAGGGGCACATTGATGACCTTTTTTTAAATTTCTTAACAGCAGGCGAGAGTAAATTGATATTTTCATACTTAAAGAAAGATAAATTAAAGATTCTAATTTTAAATATTAAGTAAATTAAAATTTATCCTAAAGAATTTTTATTATTGATTAGGGAGAGTTTGGAAATGATTTCCATTTTTAAATCATAACAATCCAAAGCATATTGGTATCTTGTAATTTAACTTTTTTTAAAAGTACTTGTAAAGTGAATAGAGGATTTTTTATTATTATTTCAAATAATTTAAGCATTTTAGTCTTAATTATCCTATAGTCATTAATATTTATTAATTTCTTTATAAATTATAAATTCATTTATTTATGATAAACACGACAATTTAATTCGAAGTCAAATGTTGAGATTATAATAGTTGACAATCCTGACATTACTCTTATTTTAAAAAAAAAATTAGGTAAGAATAAAAAGAGAATAAAATAATAAGTGAAAGGGAGAATATTATCAAGAAAAATTAGATTGCTCCAAGGATTTTACCCGAAAAACTCGAGGCAAGCCAAAGTACCTCTTCAGAAACGCCAACACTAAAAAGAAAAATGAAAAATAAAAGCAGTGTGTAATTACTTTCAATATTCTAATTTCTTTGCGGTGCTATAATTTCATTTTATTTTTCTTAGGATGTGCTAATAATTTTAGAATGATTTTTTTTTTATTAATTTCTCAATTGGTGAGATCATTAATTTAGACCTACCAAAATATTAATTAAATCCATTTAATAAAAAAAAATTATGACGCAAATATCTTTAACTTAAATTACTATTATAACCATTATAACTTTATATTATCTTTAATTTCTCTCTACAAAGCTTTTGTCTCTGCATTTATTTTTTATAATGGTAGATGTAGTTTCATGGATAGCACCAACAAAGCCACCAGAAAATCAATGATTTTCTCATCGGAAAAACCATCGTCTCCGGCCAAAAGTGCCGCTAACATATTGTTCTTTCGCTCGCCAGATTCACTCTCCGCTGTCCTTTGCCTCACTGTCAAGATCAATGTCTCTGCCAACTTTGTTCTCGCATTCATAATTATTTATTATACATTTAAATATTATCAGAAGCATATGTTAAAAGGTGAAAACAATAAAAAGAAAGCTTGTATGTATAATTTTGTACTTGTATAGCTCTGCGATAGGTTACAGAGAAGATGAGCAAAGGAACAGTGAAAAAGCCTTTGATATAACAAACACGTATTCTTAAAAATAAAAAAATAAAAAATAAAAGAAAAATTGCAACAAGCCAAGAACAATGGAAGATTTAGTTATAAAATAAGAACATAATACTAAGAGGAAGAAGAAGATAAAAGTTGCGAAAAAAAACTTAATTAAAAAGACTTAATTAAGGATATTTTGGGCATAATTATGGTTCATTAAAGTAAAAAATAATTTTTTTAATTCAGATGATAGCTTTGATTAATTAATGTATTTTTTTTAGTATTATGATGGATTCAAATGACCTCATTCTTCTTAAAAAATGCTAATGAAACCCCTTTACTAATTTAATTACATAAATATCTTAGAACATTTATTTATGAAAAAACCCACAAATCTTTCATACTCTCTCTTTTTTTTTTTTTTTTATGAAAAAACCCACAAATCTTTCATACTCTCTCTTTTTTTTTTAAGAGGAGACTAATGCTCGAGATTACAACTCATATATTATGAGATTACAACTGATATTTACAAATCAGACTATTACTGGGACTAGTTTACATTAATTCGTATTAGGCACTGCTCAGATTTTAAGCTCTCACTAATATTTACAACTGATATTTACAAATCAGACTATTACTGGGACTAGTTTACATTAATTCGTATTAGGCACTGCCTAGATTTTAAGCTCTCACTAATATTTACAACTGATATTTACAAATCAGACTATTACTGAGACTAGTTTACATTAATTCGATATTTACAAATCAGACTATTACTAGGACTAGTTTACATTAATTCGTATTAGGCACTGCCCATATTTTAAGCTCCCATTAATATTTACAACTGATATTTACAAATCAAACTATTACTGGGACTAGTTTACATTAATTCGTATTAGGCACTACCCAGATTTTAAGCTCTCACTAATATTCGAGGGATGTCTACTCCTCGCACATGGGCAAGGAAGCAGACTAACCTTCACGGGATGTCTACTCCTTGCCTATGATTTTAAGCCCTCACTAATATTTGAGCCCAGATTTTAAGCTCTTACTAATATTTACAACTGATATTTACAAATCAGACTATTACTGGGACTAGTTCACATTAATTTGATATTTACAAATCAGACTATTACTGGGACTAGTTTACATTAATTCAGTATTAGACCTGCTTGATTTTAAGCTCTCACTAATATTTACAACCGATATTTACAAATCGGACTATTACTTGGGACTAGTTTACATTAATTCAGATTAGGTAACGCCCACTAATATTTACAAATCGACTATTACTTGGACTAGTTTACATTAATTCAGTATTAGGCACTGCCCAGATTTTAAGCTCTTACTAATATTTACAACTGATATTTACAACTGATATTTACAACTGATATTTATAAATTAGACTATTACTGGGACTAGTTTACATTAATTCGTATTAGGCACTGCCCAGATTTTAAGCTCTCACTAATATTTACAACTGATATTTACAAATCAGACTATTACTGGGACTAAACTATTACTGGGACTAGTTTACATTAATTCGTATTAGGCACTGTCCAGATTTTAAGCTCTCACTAATATTTACAACTGATATTTACAAATCAGACTATTACTGGGACTAGTTTACATTAATTCGTATTAGGCACTGCCCACTAATATTTACAAATCAGACTATTACTGGGACTAGTTTACATTAATTCGTATTAGGCACTGCCCAGATTTTAAGCTCTCACTAATATTCGAGGGATGTCTACTCATCGCACATGGGCAAGGAAGCAGACTAAACTTCACGGGATGTCTACTAATATTTACAAATCAGACTATTACTGGAACTAGTTTACATTAATTCGTATTAGGCACTGCCCAGATTTTAAACTCTCACTAATATTCGAGGGATGTCTACTCCTCGCACATATGCAAGGAAGCAAACTAACATTCACTCAATATTTGAGGAATGATTAAGCTCTCACCACCAGACCAAAGGTCTGGTGGCTTATATTCTCTCTAAAGTATCTTCATTTATCTCTCTCTAACTTTCTTAACTTAAATAATTTTCTTCTCTATAAACTTGTAATTCGGATTGGATTTCCTCTTATAATATAAAATTTGAATATTTTCCATATTATTAACAACTTTGTTTCGGATCATTGCCCTTTATTTCTATTTCTTAAAGGAAAAAAAAAATCATATAATCTTGACTTTCACTCTTGTAAAAAGGATTTAACATTCTCCCTTTAAACAAATTTTTTCAAATTCGACACACTTTCTATTGTGAATTCTTAAGATTTTTATTTCAATTTTGGTTATTTTCTCATAATCTAAAATCATTTAAGCTCTTTGTATGCAAGCACTAACACTTTTTGTATGATTAATTAAATTATAAACAAATTCCTTTATTTAACAGCAATGAAGAATGAAGATCGGTTGGAAAGATAACTTTTTGTTTGATATAAAAATAATTTTTATAAAAATTTTCTTTTAAATCTCAATTTCTTATACCCCTTATTCACAAATGTGATAGAGGAGATGATTTATCGCTCAATTATTATCTTAACGTTCTTGGATTGCTAAATTAACTTCTAACATAATCATTATATCGACATTCTCTCGTAAATCAAAGTAAATTATTTTTTCAATTAATATATTAGAGCTTGAACACGTGATCTCTTATCACCTAAAAGACAATTGATATTAGTTAGTTTGTAACAGTTTATCATATATTACTTATATCAAAACTCTTTCAACATGAATTTAGCTATCATAAAATTTTTGTTTTCTCTTTATCGTTATACTACCTATTTGACACAAAAGATCAATGGGTTTGTAGTCTAATGAGAGAATTTTTACACTCAAAATATTGAGAATAAGGATTCGAGCCGCCATAAAAGTATTTATGAAAATTAGTTTCAATCATCTTTTAATTATCAAATAATTGAGTAAAATTTTCTACCTGTAATAGTTAAAAATCTAGACAGAACTTCAGAGTATTATATACACCCCATGAGAGATGAAGTCCTCCCGCTGATGATGATTAAAAATTTAAACAAAACTTCAGAATATCAATAAACACTCAATGAGATATCTTAATTATAAAAATTGATTGTAAATAAAGTAATATTTAATTATAAATAAAATAATAATATAATACTTATAATATTGCAAGTCAATATATATAATATACATATCACGTGTCAAGGTCTCTTTAATAATAATTGATATCATCTATTATTTCATGCCATAAACTTTATAATCAATCTATTAAATAGAGATTGATATCAATTATTATTAAAGAGACCTTGACATTCGACATGTACTTGCCACCGAATCACACTAAGTACAAAATTTCGGGTTTGGAAGCACATTAACATTTTGATTTTCTGTGGGTCCCACATCACCAACCGGTCGTCGACATATTTTAATCAGGTAGGCCACCGAACACGGGTTCATCAAACCGATTCGTTTGGTTCACCGGTTCAAGTCTTAACACATTAATCTACTACGTAAAATAAAAAGTTCGATAAACTTTGCCCAGATAAAACGACAATATTCAAATTATCCAGATATAAAAACTTCAATTTACCCTCAATTTTTATTTAGAAGATGATGGCAAATGAGAGGCATTGATGACTTTTTATTTTTAATTTCATTTTCTTAACAGCAAATGAGAGTAAATTAATATTTTCATACTTGGAAGAATAAATTGAAGATCATAATTCTGCGTATGTGGTCAATTGAAGTTAATCCTAAAGAATTATTATTATTATTAATAAGGGAAAGTTTGGAAATGACTTTTATTTTTAAATCAACATAATCAAAAGTATATTGGTATCTTGTAAATCAACTTTTCTTAAAACTATTTATCAAGTGAATAGATGATTTTTTATTATTATTTTAAATAATTTCAACATTTGAGTTTTAATTGTACTATAACTATTAATATTTATTAAATTTTTCATTAATTATGAATTCATTTATGTATGATAAACATTAATGAACTGACTATGTGACAATTTAATTGGAAGTCAAATATTGAGATTATAATATTTGACAATCCTAACAATACTTATATAGACTTTTTTTTTTAATTTATTTAAGAATAAAAAGAGAATAAAACAATAAGTGAAAGGAAGAACACTATGAAAAAAAACTATGTGATCCAAGAACTTTACCCCAAAAAATTCGGGGCAACCCAAAGTACCTCTTCAATAACGCCAACATTAAAAAGAAACATGACCAAAAAAAAGAAGCTAGTATGTATTTACTTTTAATATTCTTATTTATGTGTAGTGCAATAATTTTATTTTTTCTTATGATAATGATAATAATTTTTGAGTGATTGTTAAGTTACATTATAATATAACTTACATCGATCACCAAATTGTAATTAGCGATCTAAAAATAATTTAGTTGATTTTATTTCTCATGTCTCTAATTACAACTTAGTAGTTGATGTAAGTTACATTATAATATAACTTAACAGCATCCTAATTTTAGAGTGATACTTTTTTATTTCTCAAGGGTGCTGTTATTTAGATTTTAGACCCACCAAACTGTTAATTAAACCCATTTTTTAAAGAAGAAAAATACACAAATATCCTTAACTTAAATCACTATTATATGATTATATCCATTATAGCTAAACATTTTAACTTTATAGTCTTCAATTTCTTTCTCTTAGTTTTTATCACTATATTTATTTTTACATAACGGTAGATGTAGTTTCATGGCTAGCGCCAATAAAGCCACAATAAATCAACGATTTCCTCACCGGAAAAGCCATCGTCTCCAGCCAAAAAGTGCCGCTAACATACAGTTCTTTCGCTACCCGGATTCACTCTCCTTTCTCCTTTACCTTACTATCGAGCTCAATGCCTCTTCCACCTTCGTTCTTGCCTTCATAATTATTTATTATACATTTAAAAATTATCAGGTGCATATGTTAAAAGTGAAAAATAATAAAATAAAAGCTTGTATGTATAATTTTATACTTTTATGACTCTGCGATAGGTTATGGATAAGATGACAAAGGAATAGTGAAAAAGCCTTCAATAACAAACACAAATTCTTAAAAAAGAAAAACAGCCACTACAACAAGCCAAGAACACTGGAAGATTTAATTATAAAACAAAACAAAATACTAAGAGGAAGTAGAGAGATAGAAGTGGCAAAAAAGGAAGAAAAAAAAAACTAAATCAAAGAGATTTAAATAAGAATTTATTGGGTATAAAGATGGATTTATTACATTTAAAAATAAAATTTTAAATGTAGATGATGGCTTTGTTTAATAAATGAGTTTATTGATAAAATCTCTTTACTAGTTTCATTACATAATATCCCTACACAATTATTTCGGAAAACACCACAGAACTTTCATATACTCTCTCTAAACTATCTTCATTTCTCTCTCTATAAAATTGTAATTCGGCTTGGATTTCGTCTTGTAATATAAATTCATTTGAGCGTTTTCCATATTATTAACAACTTTGTTTCCGATCATTGCCCTTTATTTATATTTCTTAAGAGAAAATCATATGATCTTGACTTTCTCTCTCTAAAAAGTATTTAACATTCACCCTTTTAAAAAAAATTTTTCAAATTCAATACACTTTTGTGAATTGTTAAAATTTTTATTTCAGTTTTGATTATTTTCTCATAATCTAAAATCATTTAAGCGCTTTGTATACAAGTTCAAAAATCTTTTATACAATTAATTAAATTATAAACGAAATTTCTCTATTTAAAGTCTATGAAAAATTAAGATGGTGGAAAGATAACTTTTTTGTTTTATAAAATGAATTTTAAGGTTAAAATTGTAAAAATAAAAATGTTAAGATTTATAGGATATTTAAAAAGGGGCTATTTAAATCCACTAAACTACTTATTAAACTCACCTTTAAAAATAAATTTTAATTATTAAATTATTCCTATAGTGAATTACAATTTCAAACACTAAAATATAATTGTAAAAAAAATTGTTTACTATTTGAACCCATTTTTACGTTCAACTTTATGTTATTTTTCTTAAACCCTAAAGTGATATTCTTTACCTAGTCCCTTTGGCTTCTCATAAAAATTAAAACTCCATGGAGTCAGAGAGGACAAAGGAATAATCAACTGAATGAACTATTTGAGACTCTTTTCATATTGAAATACTGGATATTGGATTTTATTTCTATCAATAGTAAAGCTTTTTGAGGCCGATATCTAATTATTTTCCTGGCATCAGCCACTTTCAATAGCATTTCTAAGTTAAAGACAGCGATATATTTACCGCTTCTTTCCCAAAAGGCCAAAATCAAGTAGTCGTACTACTTGACTAAGGGCTCTCACTTTTACCATTGTTAGCTACTCCAGTAGTTTTGCTTTAGCTTTGCTTACTACACTTGAAATTTTTGCTCCAAAATATATAATTGAGAATATTGTTTATGTTCTGCATAATATTTTAGCTTCAATTTAATAAATCTAATAATTTATTTAGGGTTTCTTTTTTAATGAATTTAATGAGTAAAACCATATGATTATAATAATTGAGTTTAACAAGGGCATATTGGGTATTTAGATAGATTTATTTAATAAAATTTAAAATTTCAAAAATTAAGAGTAAGTTTATTTAATAAATAAATATAATAAATAATTTAATGAGTTCAAATAACTCTACCCTATTTTTAACTCAACTCAAAATTTTGACAAATGCAATTGGCTTGGGCTTCGAAGTCCAATCCATGCATGAAATCTGGGCTGGCTTGGTCCTCATCATCAGGTTCAAGCCCATTAAAATTCAGTGGTTGAAGGCTGGAAGGTTGATGATCCATTTGATGCATTTGCATTTCATCTTCTCAAAGATTGAACAAGTTCTGCAACCTCTACATCCCAGTTTTTATTTTGAAAATTACATCACAAAGGTAACGACTCCAACTTATGTGTGTCGCATGAACCAATATTAAATATATAAGATGGTTTGTCAATTTCTCAAGTACTTTATTAATCTCAATAGTCAAAACGATAAAACGTGCTAAAGCAAAAGAGGTTTGCATCCGCCTCCAAGGCTGTAGTCGGGTTGGCTGCCATAGTCGGTTCTAGATTCGTAGCGACCCGGGTTCGAGTCTTGGGGGTGGGAGGGTAAAAACTCTTTGGCACTGCACCCTCTCCTTTGAAAAAAAAAAAAAAAAAAAAAAAGAAAAGAAAAAAAGAAGGAGGTTTGCATCCCACCAACCGCACTTTTGAGGAGACAAAAGTCAATTCTTTAAGCCAACTCAACTACTCGTACTCACGCCGATACATTTGTCTTAACAATTTCCATTTCTGTAGACACTCATTTTTTTTTTTTTAAATTAGATAGTGTACTTATGAAATTAGGGTTTTTGATATGGTGACAATAAATGAAAATGGCACAACAAAATTGGTTTCATTAATTCAGGGAAAATCTCTATCAAGAAGAATCGGTAAGTAGTTTGCCTAGCACCATAAACGTCAAAATGCAAATAATGAAAGCTATGGTTTTGAGTGTTTGACTTTAAATATAGATTTTAATTGCTATTTTTGTGGATTAAATTTTAGTAATTTTTGAGATTTTGGTTCATGTAAACACTAATTAAGCTATCAGAACTTCGCATTTATTTTCAAACAATCTAATGCTCGATGTTATGCATGCGGCCATATATGAGAAAATACTAGAAGCTAAATTCATTTAAGTTGTCAATTGTCTCTTATTTGGATGGCACGCACCTTTTCACCTCAACAGTGAATTTTTTTTTTTTATTTTCTAATTTTCTTCTACAATAATTTATTAGTATATAATGAAAAATCTGATGAATACATAACTTTCTAATATGTTAATTATGAACAAACTACTCTATAAAAAAAAAAAAAAAGTGCACGGGTGGTTCTTTCCAGAGTGCAAGATGTGGAAGAAGAAGTTGCAAAACTGATGGTAGAAAGCCTTACAGAAGAGGAGGAAATTTGTCTGTGGCTTCTGTTCCGAGAACTGCATCGCAAGCTACAAGTATGGGAAAGAGGTTGTCAGGTCATTGAAAGATGTGCAGAGTTTAAGAAAGGAAGGCGATTTCAGAGACGTGGCTCAAATGGTACCCGAAAACCCAGTTGATGAAAGACCTATTCCACCGACAGTAGTGGGCATGCACTCTACTTTAGAACAAAGTTTGGAGATGCCTCATGGACGAACCTGCGGGAATTGTTGGCCTGTACGGTATGGGAGGGGTCGGTAAGACCACCCTGTTGACAAAAATCAACAACAGCTTCCTTCACACGCCAAATAATTTCGATTTTGTTATTCGGGAAATGGTGTCTAAAGACTTGCAGCTCGACAAGATACAAGAAAGTATTGCGAAAAAGATTGGTTTGTGTAACGAGTCATGGAATAACAAAAGCTTTCACGAGAAAGCTCAAGAAATATTCAAGATCATGAGGAACACGAAGTTCGTGTTGTTATTGGATGACATATGGGAGCTAGTTGATTTAGCTCAGGTGGGTTTACCTGTTCCAAGACGTACAAGTGCGTCTAAGGTAGTTTTCACAACGCGTGAGTTCGAAGTTTGCGGCCAAATGGATGCTCACGATGCCTGGAAATTATTTGAGGAGAAAGTGGGAAGAAATATTCTCGACAGTCATCCTGATATTCCTGAGCTAGCAGAAACCGTGGCCAGAGAATGTGGTGGTTTTCCACTTGCTCTAATCACCGTCGGTCGAGCCATGGCTTCTAAGAAGGCCCCTCCAGAGTGGGAACATGCAATAGAGGTTCTAAGGAGTTCAGCATCTAAGTTTTCAGTTATGGAGAAAAGGGTGTTTTCTCGTTTAAAGTTCAGCTATGATTTTTTGCCTAGCAATAAAACTAGATTTTGTCTGCTGTACTGTAGTTTTTTTTTCCAGAAGACTATAGTATTAGCATAGAGGACTTGATAGATTGTTGGATATGTGAGGGGTTTTTAGAGGAGTATAATGGTATTGGGGCTCGAAATCAAGGGTACCCTCTTACTCGTAATCTTCTTCACCCATGTCTGTTGGAAGAAGGAGAAGATAATTATGTGAAAATGCTTGATGTGGTCCGTGACATGGCTTTGTGAATTACATCTACGAGTGAGAAGCAGAAGGAAAGGTATTTAGTTCTTGCAGGTGTAGGATTAGCTGAAACACCGAGATCTGAATTGTGGAACGAGGCTACAAGGATGTCACTGATGAAAAACAAAATTCGGGTACTTTCGGAGTCTCCTGCATCTCCTCATCTCCTGACTTTGTTTCTTAGTTCCAATTAGATATCCGCGGCTAACAAATATTTCTTTCAATCAATGGCTTCTCTTAAAAGTTTTAAAACTGTCACATAACATGTCACTACAGCATTTTCCTGTAGGAATTTCAAACTTGGCTTCACTTCAACATCTTGATCTATCAGAGACCGATATAGAAGGATTGCCAATATAGTTATAGCACCTGGTTAATCTCAAATGTCTGAACTTGGAGTCTACGAATCGAATCTCTAAAATTCCAGGGCAAGTGATATCGAATCTAAAGGTGCCGGAAGCACTGAGAATGTTCAAATGTGGTTCTTCTGAACAAAAAGCAGATAGCATTTTGTTTGGAGGCAGTTTAGTTTTGGTGGAGGAATTGCTTGGTTTGAAACATTTAAATGTGCTGACCATCACCTTACAAAGTTTTGCAGCTCTTCAAAGATTGCTGACCATCACCTTACAAAGTTTTGCAGCTCTTCAAAGATTGCTGACATCTCCCAGTTTACAGAGCATCGTTAGCAATACCCCATCTCTAAGCCTTATAAACTGCCTGAGTTTATTGTCGCTCGGTGTTTTCACTTTAGCAAGTTTAAAGCGTCTCGAAGCACTTGACGTGACGAATTGTAAAGATTTGGAGGGAATGGAGATTGACCATGCTGGAGGAGAAGTGAAAAGAATCCGAGAAACTCATGGGTTCCATAGTCTCCAGAAAGTTTCAATAGGCGGATCCAAATTGAGGCACGTGACATGGCTTATTCTTGCCCCAAATCTGAAGCATATCAGGATGTTTAACTGCCGATATTTGGAAGAAATAATCAGCCTTGAAAAATTGAGTGAAGTTCCATCCGAGGAGATGCAAAATCTAATCCCATTTGCAAGGCTTGAATGCCTTATCCTCTACGGATTAGAAAAATTGAGGAGCATCCACCCAAGGGCCTTGCCCTTCCCTCAGTTGAAGGAACTGAAGGAAGATTTATGTCCAAAGCTTGAGAAGCTTCCATTTGATTGCACCAGCGGTTTGGAACGCAAACTTATTAGCAGTGGTGGTAAAATAATCTTCAATGGGATGATCAAGCCACTCAAAATGCCTTTCTTCCCTGTTTAAAAACCCTGTATTATTAGTGTGGGTGCCAAGTGATTTCAATTCATACTTCTTGTTTCAATCTGTTTGTAATGTTGCCACTTAAATTCCAATTAACGAACTGTTTTATAGTGGTTGCTTTTTCTTAATTTGTTCATTTGTAATTTTTTTATTTTGATCTGCCCCTCTTATCTTGTGTCACTTGGTGTAAATGTTTATGTTTCCAAATAAAGAAAAGTTTTTGACAAAAAAGAGTAAGGACTTCAACTGATTTCTGAAAATCTCTTAAAATATGGCTCCGTTGGCCCAATGCCTGAATGATTTGATTTGGTGTTGTAAGAGAGGATGTTAGCGCGTGAGCCCGGAGTTTTCAAAGCGTGTTTATGAAAAAGTATTTTCGTAACAAGTTTTACCAATAAACTATCGCTAAATATTTTCTATTGTTATTGAGCAGTTTGCCCAATCATTTTATAGTTTGTTAGATTTACCTATATCTGTCAACAGAACTACTAAGACTCATTTTTTTGTGATTTGTCAGTGCAAAAATTATGCCACTTCAATAGAAATCCACATCCATAAAAATATTGAACAACATAAACGTTGATATAGTCAAAGTCTTCCATATTTTATTTTTCATTTCTTGATTATCCTTTGCACTGAAAAGATAGGCTGATATGCATAATAATATATGCGTTTTAGAAGGTAAGTTATACTGATTTTTGCACGCTACGCTTAGACCAAAATTTAATATGACATATTAATCCGAGACTAAATATTGCTCTGTTAAGCTGATTATAAGCTTAGTTTTTTTTTTTTTTTCTAATTATTTTCATCACATTTCTTCATCTCTTTGTTGAATACTGAATCAGCAAAAACAATGGGAAACGTTTGCTCACCCTCGTTCTCATAATGTAATGACACAATTTCTCAATATTCCTGGATTGCTCTGTTAGAAAAGCAGGGTATGTAATATGTCATATCCAAGATAACCTTGATCTCTTGCAGAGAGTTTCAAAAGTTAGATTGAACTTGAGCAATGGAATGAAATGCCGATAAGGGTTATTGTTGCTGAACAACAACAAATGAAGCGGCTGCAAGAAGTGCAAGAGTGGGTTTTAAAGAAATTATGATAGAGAAAACTTAATAGTATTGATGGATTATGGATGAGCAATAACATTACAAGTTTTGAGGATACAAAAAAAAAAAAAAAAAACCAAAATAATTTTCTTTTAATCTCAATTAAAGTAATGGACCTCCTAGTATTTATATTTTCACAAGTCTCCGTGTTTCTCGAATGAATCCTTATTTTACAAAAGTCTTCTAGTCATTGGGATAAAAAAATAGAAGTGATTGATCAACGAAACGTGCTTTCTCATTTCATTTACACTTAGTTGACTTATTTACATAGTTTCTCACTAATTTTCAAAGATGTAAGAATTAGAAACTCTCAACGAATTGAGAAATTATGTTTGGAGGCTTCACATATTGAAATTAAAATCAAAAGAAAATTATTTAACCTTATTTTTGAGAAAAATTAAAAAAATGAGTGAATAGATGCTTAATAGACTAAAAACTAAATGCTTAACATATTTGAGGGTTCATATAACCTATTCCTTAAATTTTTAAAAAATGATAAATTTTTATATTAGTTTCATCTAACATTTTAAAATTTATTC
The DNA here is from genome assembly GCA_025617385.1 of Murraya koenigii. Taxonomy (NCBI): domain Eukaryota; kingdom Viridiplantae; phylum Streptophyta; class Magnoliopsida; order Sapindales; family Rutaceae; genus Murraya; species Murraya koenigii. The sequence continues at coordinate 23,323,139 of CM046813.1, read as the reverse complement.
ATATATATTTTTAATAAGATTAATTAAATTTTAAGAACAAGGAGGAAAAAGAATGGTGAAAACGGAACAACAAATTAATTTTTTTTGGACAACAAATTAATCCTTATTTTTATTGCATTTGTATGAATGATAAGATCCACAATTTTAATGCTTGATAAGCTAAAAATTTGCAGCGAATGAGGACTAGCAGTTTATTTACGTAAAAAATATAAATAATTTTTTATTGTATACAAAAATTGAAAGTTAAAGTACGCTAACTTTTATATTAATCTTTACTCAAATCCTTATTGTTTTCCTACCAAGAAAATTATCACGCATTTGTCCAATTTATTGGGCTATTTCTGTGAATTTCCAAAAGAATAGTAATTTTTTTAACATGTTACAATTCTACATATATATTATATACACTTGTAATATATATACTTCTATTAGGGTAATCCTAATGAGGAAAATTATCAATTCCATTTACCTAAAGATTCACTCATTCTAAAAAATACATAAAATTTTTAATTTGTTTAATTTTTCATCCATTGTTTACAATTTGTATTAAATCTCCATTAAAAAGTTAGCCGCGTTAGAATGTTTAACAATTTGTAATAAACTGACCATTTTATCCTTGTAGATCAATTTAACATAAAAGAAGAAGAATATTGATACTTAATATTTATGAAAAAAGAAGAGATTTGGATGCAAGCCGTTTTTAACAAGCCATTGAGTTCCGTTTGGAAGTCCGTTGGGAGATGCTGACAAATAGAGCGGGCTGGGCTCGGCTGGGCTGGGCTGCACTTCTGAACGGACCTTAAAAATGGTTTGGGTCAATTGGGTGCTCATCAAGCCCATTAAATTTGCGGATTCATTTGGTTTTCTGAATGGACAGTTGATGACCCTCCTAATAAAAGGAAATATCAAAATTTTCTAGCTCTTGTAAGCATTTAGCATTTACTTCTCCCAAAGATTTGAAGCGTTCTACAAACTGTTACATCATAAAATTAATGAGTCGGACTTAATTGTTATTCCATAAATGAGTACAAATTAATTATGTTTGATGACCCAATATTAATATAAAATAATGACATAATCTCAATATTTGTGTGCCAATTTGAGTATATAAGAGATGAACGTCATATTACTTGAAACTTAATTTATGATTTAAATATTAAAATATATATCATTGCTCATCAACATATTAAAATTGATCAATTTCTCAAGTACTTCGTTAATCTCAAAACCTAACTTACGTCCACACCAACCTCACATTTTAGGCCACAAATTCAATTCTTCTAACCCAACTGAACTACTTGTCCTCTAGCGGCCATACATTTGTGTTGCAAGAATTTCCAATTCTGTAGGGTCATTCACCTTTTACATTGTTTTGTCACACTCAATTATTTTTTTTATTTGTGAGATACTAGTTTATTCTTGAAAATTAGGGTTTCTGTATGGTGACCAAGAACGAAAATGACACAACAAAAGGAGATTGATTGATTCAGGGAAGATCTTTATCAAGAAGAATGAGTAGCTTGCTTAGCCCCTCAAAACTTCCTACCGCATCTAATGAAAGCTACGGTTCGCCTTCATAGATTTTAATTGATATTTTTATGGGGGATATATATTTGAGTAATTGTTGAGATTTTGGTTCGGGGTAAACGTCGACGATTAAGCTATTAAAATTTCTGAAATCCTTACCCAATTTGAGACTCTGGCTATGTGACTACGAAATTGCTTGGTGGTTAATTTCATTTAGCTAATCAATTATCATTCATTTGGGTGCTGGACACTTATCCATCTGAACTTTTGATTTTTTTTTTAAATGTTTGCTCAGTTATTATATTTTTAATTTAAATATTAATTTTAATCCTTATATTTTAAAAAATATCTTAAGATGCTATTATTATTAAATATGTTATAATTTTATCCTCATTTTTTTCTTTCATTTTACAATCGTACCCCTATAACAATATTCCTTATATTAGTTTTTTATCTGTAAAAAAATTTAATTAGAATATTAGCCAATCATTACTTATTCGCATGTTAAGAAATAAATATCAGTCTAAAACAACTTATATTTTACGGACCATTGCAGTAATATTGCTAATATCTATTTACAAATAAGTTAATATCAATAAATTTAAAATAATGTTTAATGCCTGGCAATAATCTTACTGATAACTCTTTGTTAAAAAAAAATAATTGACCAAATTAATCCTAAAATTAAAATAATAAAAATTATACTAATTTTAATTTTATTTTGAAGGCTAATTTGACAAATTCTCATATTTTTCTTTTCATTAATATTTTCAAGAATACTTTTGCAGGGTATTATAGTCAAAGTAAAGAAAAAGTAAGGTAAGAGTGTAATATAATACTAGCAAAGTTGTTTTAAGATATTTTTTAAAATATAAAGATTAAACGAGCACTAAACTCAAAATATAGGGACTAATAAATATTTATTAGTACTAATATTTATTTATTCATATTATATACAAATTTCATTTATTTATTCATGTACGGATACTCATATCTTTTAAAAAATCAATTCGTTATGTACATCATATGGTGTATTAATTAATAAAAACACTAATATATCATATGGTTTATAATGTAAAGTGTGAGAACACGCACAAATAAGTGTAATTTAATTTTTTTTTGTTATTATACGAGACTAATATTTAAATTATAATTCATATGATATAAGATTATTATTGACTTAAATTTTACTCTCTTAAATATTTAAAAAATATCTATACTATATATATTACGTACCAAAATGTACTACTTTCACAAAAAATTAAAAAAAAATTATTATAATAATTTTTTTTAAAGATTCAACCCACCATCCACTCGACCGGAGGCCAAGTGGTTATATAAAATTTTACTTTGATTAATGCGAGAGCCGCTTTAATAAATGTTAGAGAAATCAACTCACGTCACGACTAATGGGATTGAAGATTTGAAGTTTGAGGTTAGGGATCCAAGTTGTTTCGGTTAAACTGTGCTCATTGTGGACCTTAGTGAATCCATAACCATTCCTGTCAACTCTTAAGGACGAAAATAAGAAAACAAAAAAAAATCACCCAACTCCTTAAAAAAAAAATTGCTATTATTATCGGATCCGTAATTAAAACTTCAATTGCTTTTTCTGATTGGACATCTAAAGAGTGGCGTTAACAAAAGTTTTATGTTAATGAATTGACAATGTTAATTAAATCAAGCAATTAACATGTAATTTTCCCAAATAACATGAAATTTCTTTTAAATCTTGTAGCAATCACTGAGGTGTGCCGACTGTGCACTTTTCTTGTATCTTCGAGAACTCAAATTTTCAATAACAACGGCTATCAAGTAGAAAATTAAACAACTTACAATTTTATAAGGTAACAAATGTTGACAAAAAGAAAATTATATATTTATATTTCCTTATCTCTTCATGTAATGATGTGCTAAGCATGAAATAAAATAATATGTGCAACGCAGTCACCAAAGCAGTAGTAGTTGCATCTGCATTGAAACTTTACTAAATTAAAGATAAATACGAATGCTTGCTTTTGCCAGCCGATTAAGGCTTTAATCATCCTTTAAACTCTGTCAGTTTTTGGCAGTACTATAAATTATATAATCTTTGTTGGACAATTACATAAGATAGTTAATTAATATGTAGATGATCTTTCTTATTTATGACAGAAAAAAGAAAAAGAAATCATTGTCGTTTGGTGTAAAAAGTTTGATGTCGTTTTTCGTATTTGATAATATTAGATTTTGTTCAATGTATAAGGAGAGAGGCTATGACACTTGCAGTACAGCCATGTTCTTGTCATGGTTGGTGGAAGAAATGCTCAAAATATATGGGACCGTTTGATTTATTTTTAATTTAATTTGATCCTTTCCTTTGCAGAAAGATTTTGAATTTGAAAATGAAGAAAAATTGAGATGGGGAGTGACGAGAGGATATATATATATATATATGTGAAAAAATAAAAATAGACAAATCAGAGATTAAAAAAGGGGATCATTATTGTAATGACTTGTGTTTGCAGGCATTCTTAATGCTCACACACTTGTTTTTTTAATGTTTGCTCTTAGGTTTTACGTAAGAGTATACGTTAATCTTTAGAGATTTTTTTTTTTAAATACTAATATATTATAATAAAAAATTTATTGATATTTACAATTCAAAATATATTGACACTAGCATAGATCAATTATATTATCATACAGTTTAAGATCGTATTTATTTTTTATCTAAAATCTAAATAAATTTAAATATTACTGAAGTTTAAATGAGTCTGAATGCATATGTCTAAAAAATATATTTATTTTTTATTTTTTTACGTCTGAATATATATAGTAAATTATGTATTTTTCTAAGCTTAAAGCATCTTAATTATAATATTTTTACACTTATGACCATAAAAAATGTTATATATACTTTAAGTTTAAATAAATGTATATTTACAATATTTTATAGTGTAATAGTTTTTATATATTATAAACGTTTATAAGGTAAGCATTTAATATATAATTCATGAAAAATAATTTTGATAACATTATTTTTATACAATTTAATATAATATTTATACATAAAAAGTTGTTATTTAATAATAAAAAAATTGTTTAAAATTTAAATTGAATGTGCATTAAGTATTTAATAACAAATACAATTTAAGATCAAGTGAAATTCTAATATAGTATCTAATAGGTATGTATGAAATAAATATTTAATGAAGTTATTTGTGAGAAAAAATAATAATTTTTCATTTAGATAAAAGTTAGCAAATTTTACTTTTTCGATTAAGATAAAAATGTCTTATAATAAGACTTCAAATACAAAAATAAACAAATTAAAATATCAACACATCTTAAATTAAACCAAATTAAAAATTCAGACATAAAAACAATCAATTCCTAAGCTTTTGTTCCTAAATTTATAACATTGTCAATATGTATCAATAATTTATTAGATAATATTAAAAAAAAACTCTTCAAAAGGACAATAGAATAGAATGACAATGAATAAGTCAAGATAAGTATCTATTAATTGGCGAAGAATTATGAGAAAATCCGAAGAAATGGTCGGAGTTAAATAATTATCCGTTTTAACCAAAAAAAATTAAGTAATAATAATTTTAGAAAATAAGGACAATATCAACGACTTCCTATCTTGTAGGACCTATAATTTATAGATTATAAGTTTTCAAATTTATAACATTTTACGGAATTTATCCATCTTTTAATTGTACATAACTTACTTAACAAGTCATTTATTTTAGGGGATGAACGGTTTCCCCTGTTGAAATTAATATATACTTCTTATTTTTTTTTTTTTATAATATTTAGAAATTCCTTTGAAACTATAATTTACCAATATTACCTTATTTTTAAATATATTTTTATGCATATTTATCATAAATTATATAAATTGAAATTAAAATAACAATTTAAATATTAAAATTAAGAAATATAAGTTTTGGTGTAAATAAAAGATTATAATAAGATATTTTTCTTGTACTTAATTTTTGTTATGTTTTAAAGATTTTCTTTTATGATAAATATACTTTTTATATTCCCAAAATCAAATATCAAATAAATGATTACTTTATTCCTCTTGTTCTTTAATTTTTTTATGCCAAGAGGTTATTATATATTACAAAAATAATAGGAGATAAATAATATATATTAATTTCAGTTAGAGAAAAGGACAATCTCCCTTTATTTTAATTTTTTATTGTTTCAACTTGGGAACGTTTGAAACTTTGAAACATTATCTTCTTTCATCTTTATGTGCTTGAAACTTGCAATTGAGTTTGTTATCATGTATATTTATATTGTAATCTATTGATTATACTTCATGTAGCTTCACTAGCTTGCAAGTTGATTGATTAAAAAGAATTATTTAGGAATAAAAAATTAGATATAGATGAGAGAGAGAGAATTTATGTTTCTAGAGAGGAACGGTGTAATGATACTATACATTCTGTATTTTGAAAAATGATCAAAGCCGCAGACTAGAGGATTGGAAAATAATTATACATGATTAAGATGATTTTTTTTTCATTTAAAAAATTTATTGCTAAAAAAAAACGTTATCAAACAATTTGTGCCTCAATTGATTATTGTCCTTATTTTAGTAGGCCAAGAAAAAAAAAATTGAGTTCAATGTTATGGTTCGGTTCATAATTGGTTTAAATTTTTTGATTTGATTGGTATATATGCTTAGCCCAATTTTTTCTATTCCTATATTCTCATAGTATAATCATTTTTTCACTTTTCTGGTTCAATATCCAATAATTATTGAAAAGATAGAAGAAGAAAAATGGGTCATTATTGTCAAGTTATAATATAAGTTATTCACCTAAAAACTCCATTAACCACATAAGGTGCTGATTAGGTTGTTTCATACTTTTTAGATAAGATATGGAGGTTGACAAAGAAATGGCCTAAATCTTCAATTGGCTAATTCTACATTTCAAAGAATCAAATTATTCATCATTAAGCAGATCAATTCTATATACAGTATTTGCAAATCTCAATTATACAGGTCCATTCTTTTCAACTACTTGCAATATCATGGGCCATTAATGAACAAAGTGCGCAGTACATTAATAATTTCAAGGTTGATATCAAGTTGCAATAATTAACGGCACCAATACTTATAAAACACAGTCAATTATCTCGTAATAAAGTTCTCGAGCTCTAATTTGTATCGTCATCTAAAAACCGTAATTTTTAAGGTATCATTTGAAAGAGTTCGATAAATATTTACAACAATAATTCAAAGATTAATTAAAGTAATTTTAATTCCTTCTTCTTTGATTGAAAACTTATATAACTTTAACTATTTTTATTTTTAAAATCAAAATTAGTGTTTAGAACTCATACTTTTTAACTATTATAAAACTTTAAAATAATTATTGTTTAGGTAATATCGGGCAGGTCTTCTCGAGACCCTTTCAACTCGAATAAAATACTCCGAGGACAGCCCAGTTCGAGCAGAAGTCCCGACCACTGGCATAAAGACGACCTCATTAGACGTCAAAGCTAGTCAAGATCGAGGAATTCAGAGTCGCTCGAGCTCCGAGCTCCTTTTCCTGCTCGAGGTCGTCCACCCCGGTCAAAGCTGGTCAAGGTCGAGGAACTCAGAGCCGCTCGAGCTCCGAGCTCTTTGCCAGCTCGAGGTCGTCCGCCCAGTCAAAGCTGGTCAAGGTCGAAGACCGAGCACTCCTTTCCTGCTCGCAGAAGGTAAGTCCCCGAGCACAACTGGGTTGCGCCAGTCATGAGACGAATGGAATGTAAGACCCGGCCCAGGGCAACCCGACCCTTTTTCTCAGAATCATGGCATACTTTTTAATGTCTGACTAGGGCCCCATATGGTATGGTGGTGATACTATTGCCGATGGCCGGCACATGCCCCCACGGTGTCATCATTCCTAGCGCACATGCCCGACATGGTGATCTGGCCACGTGAACTGGGTTAAGGAGACAGCCGCGCATCCCCAGAGAATATTACGCCAATCCCGGCTGTCAGAGGGACCCAGACACCTCAAGCGCGGGAATGGACGGTCGGGAGAGTAAGAGCGGGAAAAATGGAGTATAAAAGGAAACGAACGGGTACGTTACAAGGGTTGGAAATTCATTCACAAGGGTTCCAAAAAAGATATACAGGTTCTTCCTATTCTAACTTCTCTTACTTTGATTCTCTGAAAACACCATATTCACTCAAAAAGAGAGGGCGAAAAATATCCCTTTCACCTTTCCGGTCTCTCTAACCAAGGGAAATACCAAAAAGAATAACCTGATTACTGACTTAAGCGTCGGAGAGTTTTCGCCGGAACACGCCCGGCTACCCCTAACCCTGTTTTCTGTGAGTACAGGTCCGGAAGATCTCCGTTCTGGAAAAAACAGCGGAACAGGAAGAAGCAGGCAGTCCTGCTCGAGCTCGAGCTCGAGCTCGAGTTAGAGCTAATCGCGAGCTGAGGGTTCTGGATACTGTAGTTAACCGCGAGCAGAAGGTTCGATGTACTGTTTAAATACACGCAGAAAAACTGTATTAATACTCTAACTATTTGCGAGCAGAAGATTTGAAATACTGTTTGAAGGCACGCAGAAAAAACTGCATCAACAATTACGTTATTTATATTTGCAATAAGTGTGACTTAACAATTAAAACACCATAATAGCAAAAAAGGCCTCCGTCATTTCGTACTACTCTTCTTAACTTTATATAACATAACGAAAGTATATATTTTTTTATTTTGATTTCTTTAAAAATAATATTTTGAACACACCATCAACTATGTTTTTAATCTAAAAAACGAAAAGTTAGAACTTCTAAAATAGAATTTTTAAATGAGATGTCATAAAGTTACCAACATTGCAAAATAGTAGAAAAATCCATGCCACCTTTCTTTCACTTGTCGTATTATTATTATTATTTTTTTATCTGCTTTGATTAAAAAAGTAAATGTTACGGTCTAAATGATACGAAGACAACTTTTGAATATATTGATCTTTTGGCCAGACAAATCTTTTGCTTCACTGGCCCTGGTTTGAAATTGAACGTTTGTTAGCAAATATTTTTGCCATATTTTCACATTACAAAGAAAATCGAATGAAGATTCTTCCAATTTTGAAAGGAATCTGATTTCTTGAAAATTTATCCATTCGAGTGGGACAAACACGAAGGGCCCCGATTGCATCAGCGGCTTCGCTGAAAAGAACAGGATGATGACTCATATTGTGCCGCTTGCTTCTACATTTTCTTGCTTTTATTTTATGTCCCCATTTTCATGACTTAAAGCTTTCCTTTTGTCTCTTACACCTGACGGGAAAAAGTTTCATTTCTTTTGACTTTCTCAAAAGAAAACTATTGCAATTTTCATCATACATGGGGAATTGCCATTAAGACCCTTTACTTTTCGTGAAATTTGTATTTCTCCACCAAAAAAAAAAAAATGAAAAGAAAAGACAACTTGCGTGAGCTTGCAGATTTTGGGGCTTTCATAGAGAATTCAACTTAGTGTTTTGAAAGTCACGAGCTCATAATATATTGGTAATTAATAAAAAATTTTAATAATTGAGATTTTTTAAAAAAAAATTTTTTATACATAATTTATTTATAATTTTCTTTTATAAAATATAAGTAGAATAATTATATTCCTTCAGTTTTTTAATCAAGACGCTTAATAAAAAGTTTTAATAGTTGAGATTTTAAAAAAATAATCTTTGCACATAATTTATATATAATTTATCTCTTGTGAAATATAAATAAAGCAATTATAAGTACTTTATAAAAATTTAATATAATATTATAGTCTCAATGTATTCGTCTGTTGAATAATAATTATAAATATATGATATATGATCAGTAATATGATGTGTAATCAGATATTAAAAAAATATTTATGGTTTTAAAAATTATACAACTCATATATTATTTAAAACTACAGCCTAAATAAAAAATTAAGAAAAAACAAAAAGGGGTATAATGCAAATGCTGCCAAAATTAAGAAGCATAACAATGCCTAGAGAATCGAATCTAATACAAGATTAATCAATTTCATATCTTTAAACCTATTTATAAGCAAATATTTACTTTATAATCAAACAAAATTTAGATCATAGAATAGGGGATGGACCATAATGAAAGCTGCAACCAGCAAGAACTTATAAGTCAAAAATAAACAAAGAAAATCCATGTGACTGATGGTTTTTTTGGTCAGTTGGGTCTATTGACTTGTTCATTATTTTAATTTATTTTGCATGTTATCATGTGCATACTCAATTCAAAAGTCATTACCTACCTATGCATAAATAAATAACATAAATAATCTTTCTTGAAAAAACCCAAAAAAATAAAAAAGGCAAAATGAAGAGGGAAAATCGAGCCTGTCTATATCTTCTGCTTTTCATAGCCTTTGAAAAACAAAATTACATTGTTCTTTGGCCCATAAAACGACATTTCAAATGTTCAATTGTCCCTTCCTTGTGGAATGAAATATTCTCTATAGCTGTTCAAACAAAAATTCTCTATAGTATTTTTGTAACAAACAAACAATAATATTTTACGTAGAAATTATTATTATTTGGTTGATTAAAAAAAGTTTCAAGAAATTATCTTCATTTTACCTATATATATATATATATATATAATTTCACTTTAAATCGAATGTTACACTAAAATTCAATGATTTTACGAAATGAACATGACTAGTTCAATATGGGCACTATTTTTTCTAATTTAATAAGGGATTACAGGCATTATTATTTTAATTTAATAAGGGATTGAATTGTTAAAAAATAAAAATAATCCTTACTTCAAAGGCATCCGATGCAAATAAAGGATTAATTTTGTTAATTTAACAAAGTTAATACATGGTTCCATGTGAATACAAATTATTGAAGTAACTTACCTACTTGCCCCTAGTGTTTTTCAAATTCTTTTCCCCTTAGACCCCAAATATTTTTTGCCCTTTTTAATAAAAAATTTTCAATAATAAATACATAAACAAATAAAAGGCCTAGAAATGCGCATGCTGTTAAACAAAATGACAAAAGTGAAAAAGAGAACCTGACATTTACATACATCAGAAATCAGAGATCAGGACAATACGGTGACGTTTCCATTGCATTATTAGTTATTGTGTCGTATGAAATCCGCGGCGGTAAGGTAACAGCAACTGACAAAATATTTGTGTTTTAACTTTTACAACGACCGAAACGTTTTCTGATGGTTGATTTTAGGCCATTCGATCAGCGACAAATAAAAAAAGGCCCAAAAATTTAACAGGGCCGTACGATTATTTTTTTTCCAGGAATATCCTGCAGAGAAATCTACACCGTTACTTTTCCTTTTATTTTTGTAACAGAATAAATTGACATATGGTGGAGTCCTCAGCTGACGTCTTCAGGCAAATAATTATTTTGTGGTGGTGTTATAAGTTAGTTCATGGTATTTCTATTTATAATTTTCAAGTTAAACTTTTAATTTGTACTTTTTGGTCCATTAACGTGTTTTCCATGATAAATGATATCAAATGAGTATTTGGCTGAAATTGAAAGTGGGTGAGAATAATGGAAAAACTTTTTGGAGAGAGTGAGAATTGTTGTGGGTGAAATTTTTTTTTTTTTAATTTGAGGTTCAATTTGAACCCGTCATCTTATTATGGACGATTGAGATTTATTTCTTATTTTAAATAATATAAATACTCACTTGATGAGTCATAAGATTTTATTGATTATTTATTATAAATTATTAAAAACAATTTTTATTATCTTATCAAATTTTTTCTACGTAAGCACCAATTTAGGGTATCCACGAATAATGTGGTTTATAAAATTTATTGTTAAAATAATTTTGATAAAATATGGTTTTATTAATATCTTAATTTTGACTCACAAATAAAGAATATTTTTCATATATTAATGGTTTGATTTCTTCGAGCTAGGCTTCCAATTCTCAAATATTCAATTAGAATGACCCGCGCTATTTAATTTTATTTTTTAATTACTGTGGTAATTTTGGTGAAATTAACATTAATTGTAGAAAAAAATAATAAAAAGGAAATCCGACCGTTGGTTATTCCACCCAACTCCGAAGAGTCCAGCCCCATAAGAATTACAAGCGGGCAGGCTGTATCGTAACCTCCACGTGGCAAGCACCCGTGAGACAGGCTGGGTGAGATTGCGGGACCCACAGAACAAGGTAAGCGGTGATGTGACGTGACCTGTTGTGCGTGGGGGCCAATGGTTTAGATTTTTGGTCCCGACCACGATCTCTATTTGGCTCTAACGGTCACGTTCTTGGGCGTCTCGCTGGCCTGCCTCAGCCCTATCTGTCTCCCCCACACTTTTGAATTTGCTTAAGAATAAATAATTAGGCATATTAATTTTTTTACTTAATTGCCCTCTCATTCTGTTTTATTATTATGATTAAATTATTTTAGTACATTTTATTAAAAAAAAAACACTTAGTTGAGAATAAAATAACGTGTGTTAAAGTTACCGTCCCTAAACTTATTGTAAAATATTGAGGGTATATATATAATTTTTATTTTGTAAGAAACACATTAAGTTTTGAGAAAAAAAGGTGGTCCAAAAAATTAAAAAAATTATTTTAAAAATAAAATTTTTTTATTTCTTTTTTAAAAGTCTCTTCTAGAATTTTAAAATAATAATAATATATCATAATTTAGCATAATTGAGCTTTCAAAAAAATAAAATAAAGATAAAATATAATAGTATCCTGGTCTCTAATTCATCTTAATTTACCCAAACAAATCTATTCTTAGGAATCACAAGACCATGTAAATGAAAAATTTGGTGTAAAGTCATTTCCAAAGTGCCAAATAAATAGGCTTTTTCAAAAATAAAAATACCGGAAGGGGCAATTTCGTCAAATACGTAAAAATTAGGGACAATTTAATCAACATGCAAAAAGCAGCCAGTTATGCAACTGTTCCTCCGGGCCGGAATGAAGTGCTGTCAGATGAAAAGAACTAAAAAATTATTGCTAATTAATCATGGTTTCTCTAATTAATAATACCAGGATAATAACATTTGGCACCTTCTATGTTTGAGAAATCACAAACATGCACTGAAGTTGTACTTTTTCTGACAGGTCCTTGTCACAACTCACAGCTCACACAACTCACGTAATTGATATTATTTTAATTTCGATAATAATTAGGGGGCCAGATGTTATTATTTCAATCAAAAATATTAAAACGACTATCTCAGGGGCAAGAGAGAGGAGGAGAACCAGAGGAAGAAGAAAGAACAGAAAAATTCAAAAATTTCAAAACGTTAGAAGTAAAATCTTCTCTCTGTTTCCTTCATCATCTTGAAGCCCTGGCCATGGCCTGCGAAACGAGCCACTAAATTACGATTCTGCCCATACCTCCTCGCCAGCGGAAAGAAATTGCCCGTGAAATGGCCAGTATTGCGACGCGACGAGAGCAAAATCCCTCGTTCAAATTCGAATTCGCTAGGGTTTCGAGTCCGACATAAAACCGAGAAAGAGAGTGAGAGAGAGAGAGAGTGTGTGTGTGTGTGTTAGATTTCTAATTTGTTACAAAAGAGAAAAACAGAAAAGAAAAAAGAAAGTCATTTTTTTTTTTGCTTGTTTTTTTCAAATTACTGTTGTGATGGCGAGGGCGTGGCTGGTATTGGATAAAGCGCGCCGTATTGTACGGACGATGTTCTTCATGGTGGCGATGGTGGCATCGCTGTTGGTGTCGTCGCTGCCGGTTCTGGTGGCGGTGGCTGACGTGGTGGTGACCTGTGTTCTCATCTCGAGCTTCACGTGCGTGAGGTGTTATGGATTCAAAGAGCATTTGCGTAGATACGACTTTAAGAGATCGTTGACGGATATTCCTCTCGTTTCCATTATCAGATCTTTTATCATTACATGTACGATCATTTTCGTCATCATTTTTTTTATAAATTTTATACGATTTTATGTTTGGTTTCTCGGAAGGGAAGAGTACTTTTTTTATTTTCCAAAGGAAGAAGAAAATTTATAAAATTTCGATAAAGTGTTTGAGCAATTTTTTTTTAAAATTTTCCCATTCGTTTGGCTTACATTATGTTTGGTTGCTAAGAAAGTGAAGGAAAACTGAAGAAAATGATTTCTTTGTTTTGGACTATTTTTCTTCACTTTCCTGAGAAATCGAAAAGTTCAGAAATGCTACATAAATCTAAGTTTACACCTGTTTTTAATTTTTATCAGAATTATTATTTTTTTTTTCGGTTAACTGTATGAATGTTATTTGAACTTTCTATCATATTAGAAAATCCTCTGAAACTGAAATTCTTATAATTATTAATTGGTGGGAAGCTGATAGTTGATTAATTTCAGTTCAATTATGTGATTATGTATTGTTTTGTGATCACAGGTGTATATTCAGTGTGTGATGCGCCTGCTTTATCCCATGGTCCTTACCTTGGCACTGTTACACTGTGTTCTTTTATTTCGATTCTTCTTCTTTCAGTGAAGGCTTGTGTTTTTTCTGTAAATTCTCAACTAGAGGCTGAGGCTTCGATCTCTCTCTCAAGGCAAAGGCTTCACTTGAAAAAGTCATGGGGAATGCCTGTCTTGTTTCTTTCGTCGGTAGTTTTTGCGCTCGGTCATACTGTGGTAGCTTATAGAACTAGCTGCAGAGCTAGGAGGAAACTCCTGTTTCATCGTGTTGATCCAGAAGCGGTAATTTATTTTCTGTAGTTTTAAACTTTTCTCTTATTATTTCTTTTAGGACAGTGAACTTCCTGCAGGGAAGTTGTAAATTTAAAGTTCTAGAAAGCAAATTGGTGTGATATTGTTAATGTAATATGGTGTAGGTTTGTACTTTTGCTACTGTATTTGCATCATCTACTGAATACTGTCAATAACTACCACCTATTTGATGGTGTTATAATTGTTGATAGCTTTTACTTGGATACTCAAAAGTCTATTATTTTTGTTCTTTATTACTCTCTTATATTTCAGGTTCTTTCATGCAAAAATGTTTTCTCTAGCTTCCAGAAAGTTCCACGATCACCCACTCCCTCTGCTGGGAAAACCCCAAAAAGTGACAGTGAAATGAGGCGAAAGCCATTAGGAATGGCTCGTGATGAAGGGGAGCTTCCAGTCAGATTACTTGCTGACTTCGACAGCCTGTTTCTCACATGCCAAGGGCTTACTGTTCATTACAAACTCTGCTTGCCTGGTTCATCCCATCGTTCTTTATCCTCTACCACCTTTCTTGAACCCAATTCAACTTGTAACACACCTCAAACAGCTTTGGGAAGGTTGAAACTCGATAGACAAGCCTTTAGTACGTTATCCAAAACCCAATACCATCACCTTCCCAGAAGCTATAGTATTCAATTTCACAGCTCTTCTCTCTATGCTCCTTTATTGGATGGCTCTGCTACTACGTCTAATCTTTCGGAAAATATTCCCATTTTGAACTTAGATGATACCGTTCCAGATATTGAAATGAATTCTAGGGCTCTAGAGCAAGATATGGAGGGAAATGGCCTGTTTGGTATTATTTTAGTGCATGGGTTCGGAGGTGGTGTCTTTTCATGGAGGCATGTGATGGGGGTGCTGGCTCGACAAATCGGTTGCACGGTTGCTGCTTTTGATCGGCCTGGTTGGGGATTAACTTCAAGGCTTCGTCAAAAAGATTGGGAGGAAAAAGGATCACCTAATCCTTACAAGCTTGAAACTCAGGTAGTTTTATATTTGGATTTGAATGATGTTAGGCTGTTTTCTGAATTTATAGATAAACCGGAACTGTTTCCCCCCTCCCCCCCTTTTTTTGGGGAGCAAGGGTGGTTTGTGAAGGAATTGAATGAGCATACACTTACAAATGTGGCTCAACATGGTTCTCTTTTGAGAGTATGAAAGGTCATTTTACTGTAGTCATGCTGTTGACTAACGGATATTTGCAGCCTCCTTTAGTATAACTAGTTTTCGAGTCATATCTTAATCTGGCGGTCCTAGCATGGATGCTTGCGTAACCTGGTCTTTCCCCCATAGCTTTTGCACTTTTCATTTTCTAAAATGATTGTTGGGACTTAATTGTAAGCTTGATATGTTGGAATCTCTATTTTGATATTCTCAGGTTGACCTGCTTCTATCTTTCTGTTCTGAGATGGGGTTTTCTTCAGTGGTGCTTGTTGGTCATGACGATGGGGGTTTGCTTTGTTTGAAGGCTGCTAAAAAGGTCCAGTCAGTGGATTCTTTTAATGTAAGTTTCCTTGGTTTCTTCTGTCAGTTGATCACAATCTTACATTTGGATGACTTATCTCCATGGGTCCATAGATGAGAGACTAAGTGTTTAATAACTAGTTATTAAAGCATTTTAGATCAGTGTTAATGAATATTTCTAACTTGGAACATCCTACAGAAATATCTTTTCATTCTATTTTTTATTTTCTAAATGCCCCCTGGTCTAATAGTTATTTCATTGTTGTGCATAATTTAGATTGCAATTAGAGGGGTGGTCTTGCTAAATGCCAGCTTCTCCAGAGAAGTGGTTCCTGGCTTTGCAAGGATACTCATGCGTACTGCACTTGGGAAGAAGCACTTGGTCCGTCCTCTTCTGCGAACAGAAATGACTCAAGTTGTGAATAGGCGTGCGTGGTATGATGCTACCAAGTTAACAACAGAGGTTTTAAGCCTCTATAAGGTATGAGTTGCAACTTTTAGTGTAACTGCATAATAACTTTTGCATAGTCATATGTTTTGGATATTGTCAAACCCATTTTCAACCTACAGAAGCTGCGCTCCCTCCACCTAGTTGTCCTTGAACCCTTGCTCTCATTGCTCATTCTGGGCAAGGCAGGCCCCAAAGTCCTTTGCCTGTATCTCTGTATACTTTATAACATTGATCCCAACTTTGTTAACCGCTTAACCAATGCCCTATTCAAACTTTATCAGAAAGTTTAATATGGGCATAACCATTTAGCTATTACTACTTTTTATAAATGATTACTGTCCTACTACTGGTTACATGATTGTCTCCTGCTGAAATAGATAGAGAAGTTCTTCATGTTGGTAGTTGGTATTATGATATAACTGCTAGAAAGGATTATAGGACTTGTTAATTAAGCCATGAAGGGAAAGCGTATAGGAAATGAAAATATTTTCTATGATTTTAGTTAATCAGGTTCAAGTTTTGTCATCTCTCATCTCTGTTGATGTTATTGGAATGAGAAACAATCTATTCACTGATTGCCTAAACCTCAATTTACAATGCCACAGGAGTCTGAGTAGAGGAACAAAACTTTTAGTCAAATGCATTTTCTTTTGCAGAGGAGTGGTTGATATTTTGGGCCATGATTTTTGGAGGGGTTGTGAGCTATTTATCTGAAAGTTTCTTCCATCGGGCTGATGAGCTTATTTCATTTTATTTAAATAGCTGTCAGATGAAGGAGAGTTTGCTTTCCTTCTTACTCAGCCCTTTCGGCGATTCAATGAAAATTATTTTGAATGAAAATTTACCTGGTCAAGAGTGGCTTTTATTAATTTTTTACTTTTTAAAAATTGTTTTTATTTACATATTGATAATTTTATTTGCTTGTTCCATAAAATTCATTTAGGCCCCGCTATGTGTAGAAGGTTGGGATGAAGCACTCCACGAGATAGGTAGGTTGTCACATGAGACAATCCTTCCACCTCAATGTGAGGCAGCATTGCTTAAAGCAGTTGAAAACTTGCCAGTGTTGGTTATTGCTGGTGCTGAAGATGCTCTGGTGCCCCTCAAATCTTCTCAAGCTTTGGCTTCAAAACTTGTAAATTCTGTGAGTGTCTCTCTTCTTTTCTCTTCTTGTTACATCATAAAAAGTCTTGTATTGTTTCTAATGAAACTTTCTTACATAGGTCATAGTTTTGTCTTATTGAAACAATTAAGCTCATCTAATTTTGGTGAACACTTGTGGTTGCCTGAGAATTTTAAGCAACATGTCGTTTGTTTTATGATAAATTGATATCTGCCATTTAATCTTTTACCTTGCTTTTATTATTGCCATGCAGAGGCTGGTGGCTATATCGGGATGTGGCCATCTTCCACATGAGGAGTGCCCGAAGGCATTGCTTGCAGCTATAACACCCTTTATAAGCAGACTCTTATTTACGGTGGACTTGCAAAACCAGTAGGTTACTGATATATAACTTATTAATAGGAATTTGTATCTGTTGTAGGGGCTTTTCCTTTTGTTTTTGTTTTTAAATATTCAAGCAATTTAACCCAATGGAGAGAAAATAATGTCTCTTCTCCTGGGTATTTTTGATGGGTTAGTTTGAAGCCGTTACCCTAACCCTAATTCTCCGGGGTTATAGAGCTCTTTCACTTGTAATTTAATTTTTTCCTTGGCAGAGTTGTGTTTTTCTAAAGTGACCATGTTATTACCACTTAAAGTGAGTGGGAAATAGCATATAATTGTACATCTATTAAAAAAAATTGGAAATGCATGCATTTGCAGTTATACCATTCGAAACCAATATACACCAAGCTGGGTATTAATCAAACCAAATCCTTCAAATTGTTAAACCGATCCTTTACATTACATCTTGCTCTTTTTTCACTGAACCAAGATTTCGCATAATCACAAGATAGGGTATTAATTTCACATAATTACCAAAATTATAAAATAAGTCTCCAACTTATTTTTGACAAAAATAGTGTTTGATAAATTTTAAAAAGATTATTTACTTCATAATTTTTATTTTATTTTGACAATAGTTTTTAAATGTAGGTAAATTATTATTTTTTATAAGTAGTTTATTAAATAATATTTTGGATTTGCATGCATTTCTAAGGTTGTTATAAAAGGAGTCTAAAACTAGTTTTATTTATTATGACAATTTTTAATAAAATTTCATTATTTAGAAATTGAGAGGATATGAAATACTAAATATTGTTCAGTACTTAATTAAGTCAAAACGATTAGGTTATGTTCTAATTAAAGTGTGATTAAATTTGTTCTAATCTGTATGATTTTATAAGAGAAATTTTAATAAATAATCCTACAAAAAATTATAAAAGAGAGGTATTTATTAATTGATCAAAGGTTGGAGTTACAAAAAAAATAACAATATTTTTCTGTTTATAATAGAGTAAATCTATTTTTCTATTATAACAGAAACAAAAGATTAAGGGCATATCGTAATTGATTTTAATTCAAATAGAAAATATTAAAATAATAAAAATTTTATAATCCTAAAATAATGTCATACATCATTGGTGACTCTAGATCACAAGAATGAAAAATTTGAGAATTATTATTATGACAAAAGTTTAATGTGAATATAGTACATATTACTTGTATTTTATTTAGATAATGTATTAATACGAATTTTTATCATATAAAATTTTTTATTAATTTTTATTTAATTTTTTTCACTTAGTGTAATTTTATGTGTTTTAAAAGAAAAAGGTATGTCGATACAATTTATTAAACATACTCTAAAAAATAAAAGATAATTTAAATTATGTTTATTTTGATCATTATATAATAAAATAATATTTTCATAATAAAATTTTTCAAACACATGTGCTATACTTTTTAAATTCACAGTAATTACAACAATACATTTTACTAAACATTAAACTATTTATTTTATTGTATAATATAAATAACTTATTTTATTAACTATCGCAATCTCAAACTGGCTTTAATCTCTTTCAAAATTATATTGAAGTCCTGAATATGACACTTCAATAACATTTACTAATAAGTACTTCCGAAATTTCAACAAAGCATTAAAGTCTCAAATGCCTAAATAGGCTCAAGAAATTCTACACGTAGACTATTTTTGCAGCAAAACTGGATATATATAATACTTGGGGGAAAAAAGGAAAAAACTAATAGATGTAATACATAAAAAGTGACACCAGTTATGCCGTCTAAATCAGAATTGCTAAAGTGTCAACATTACAAACAAAAGAAAATGACAAGTACAATGTGATGTAACACACCAGCAAAGGAGAAGCATCCGTCGGACAAACTTAAATGGGTTTGAAACAGGGAAGAAAAGCGTTTTGAGCAGCTTCATCATCCCATTGCAGCTCATTCCACCAGCATCTTCGTCCCTTGATAATAATTTTACGTTCCAATCCTCTGTTGCAGTCACGTGGAAGCTTCTTAAGCACTGGGCATTCGTCTACGCTCATTTCTTTCAGATAAGGGAGAGGCAAGGCCGTTGAGTGGGTGCTGTTCAAATTTCTTAATCCCTCCAGGATAAGACGTTCAAGTCTTGCAAATGGGATTAGATTTTCCATCACCTCAGCTGGAACTTCACCCAATTTTTCACTGCTGATTATTTCTTCCATATCCTGGCAATTCCCTATCTCAACATGTTTGAGATTTGGAGCAAGAAAAAGCCACGTCACGTGCCTCAATTTGGAGCTGCTTATGTAAACTTTTGTGAGACTATGAAAACCAGAAATTTCTCGGATTCTTTTCACTTCCCCTCCATTGTCAATCTTTATTTCTTCCAAAACATTATAAGCCAAGTGAAGTGTTTGGAGATGCCTTAAACTTGCCAAAGGAAAAACAAGGAGCGACTTTGAGTATTTGAACTGGCTAAGGCATAGAGATGGAATACTAATGTATTGTAACATACCGGAACCCAACATGGAAATTATTCGAGGTGATGGTGAACA
Organism: Murraya koenigii; assembly: GCA_025617385.1. Lineage (NCBI taxonomy): Eukaryota > Viridiplantae > Streptophyta > Magnoliopsida > Sapindales > Rutaceae > Murraya > Murraya koenigii. The sequence continues at coordinate 23,302,992 of CM046813.1, read as the reverse complement.
AACTTAAATGTTCCAAACCCTGCAATTCCTCAACCAAGACTTTGCAATCCCCAAACAAAATGCTATCCCTTGCTTGCGGAACAGTTGCGCATTCATACATTCTCAATGTCTGTAATATTTTTAGATTTGATGTCGCTTGTGGCGGAATTCTATCTAGACTCCATATGTATACAAGTTCAAACATTTAAGATTAACTAGGTACTTAAACTCTGTTGGCAAGCTTTCTATTCTAGAATGTGATAGTTCGAGATGTTGCAGGGAAACCACTTTCGAAATCTCAAATAGTAAAGGATTACTATATGATAACTTTAAAACTCTAAAGGAAGACATAGATTGAAAGAAATCACTATTGACCCTATGAAAAATATGACGAGGACATACTGGTGACTCTAGTAGATTCTCAATTTGATTTCTCATGAGTGACATCCTTGTAATCCCTTTCCACATTCTAATTCTTGGTGCTTCAATTAATCCGACACCTGCAAGAACCAAGAACTTTTCCCTCTCCTCAGCCGTAGATGCAAGCCATAAAGCCATATCACGTATCACATCATGCATTTTTACGAAATTATCTTATTCCTCTTCCAGCAAACATCCTTGATTTCGCACTCCAATTCCATTAGATTCATCTAAGAACTCCTCACACATCCAACAATCTATCAAGTCCTCTCTGGAAATTCTATAATCTTCTGGAAATAAACTACAATATAGGAGACAAAATCTAGTCGCATCGCTGGGCAAAAAATCATAACTGAATTTTAAAAGCGAAAGTACCCTTTTCTCCATACCAGAGAATTGAGAGGCTGAACACCTTAGCACCTCAATCGCATGTTCCCACTCTCGAGGCGTCTTCCTACAAGCCATGGCTCGACCGACAGTAATTAGAGCAAGTGGCAAACTGCCACATTCTTTGGCCACAGCTTCAGCTAGCTCAGGAATATCTGGATGAGAATCAAGATTGTCTCTAATTAAAGTGTATTAAACTGTTTAGAGTTTTTTGGTTGCTAAGAAAGTAAAGGAAAGCTTAATGAACTGGAGAGAAAATCTTATTGAGAATGAATCATCAGAATCTCTAAACACACTAGAATTGCGAGCATAATGAGTTGATATACAGACCTCCAGAAGATTCTACATATTCTACGTGAAATGAATTAGCTGGAATTAACAAAGAATTTACAGCTTACTAACTAACTCTAAACTAACCGCAACAAGCTTGCTGACTGCCCCCTCAAGCTTAAGGACGGGAAAGGACATTAAGCTTGCTGCATAAGTAAGCAAATTGATCAAAGCAGAGAGGCTTGGTAAGAATATCTGCTAATTTGTCTGAGCTAGAGACATGAGTAATGGAGAGCTGCTTCTGAGCAACGTGATCATGAAGAAAATAAATGTCTAACTCAATATGTTTAGTACGTGAACGATGTTTGGGATTACTAGCCAAGGCCTCAGCACTCTTATAATCACAATACAACAAAGGTGTTTGAGCAAGAGATAATTTGAGCTCTTGAAGCAGATATGTGATCCAAAGGATCTTTAAAGTGTCCAGAGCCAGAGCTCGATACTCAGACTTAGCTGAGGATCTCGAGACAATGTGCTGTTTCTTAGAGGACGAAGATGTTGATGCAGTTTTTCCCGCGTGCCTCAACAGTGCTTCGAACCTTCGAACAGTGTCTCCAAGCAGCTCGAGCAGGACTGTTTAAACCTTCTGCTCGCGGCTTCAAACAGTGCCTCGATCCTTCTGCTCGCGACAAGCTCGAGCAGGATTACCCCCTTCGTCCTATTCCGCTGTCTTCTTCAGAACGAAGATCTCCCGGACCTATACTCACAGAAAACCGGGTCAGGGGTCGCCGGACGTGTTCCGGCGAAAACCCTCCGACGCTCAAGTCAGTAATCGGGTTTGTCTTTTTGGTATCTCCCTTAATGAGGGAGATCGGAAAGATGAAAAGGGTATTATTTCGCCCCCCCTTTTTGGATAAGTATGGTGTTCAGAAAATCAAATGAGAGAGATTAGAATAGGAAGAACCTGTTTGAGCTTACAGATCCTTTGTGAATGAAAATTGCCAACCCTTGTAACGTTCCCCTTCGTTTCCTTTTATACTCCATTTTTCCCGCTCTTTCCCTATCCAGGCTGTCCACTCCCACGCTAGTGGTTTATGGGTCCCTCTGACAGCCAGGTTTGGCGGAATATTCCCTAGGGATGAGCGGCTGTCCTTTTAACCCGATTCACGTGGCCAGATCACCATGTCGGGTAAGTGCGCTAGGAATGATGACACCTTGGAGGCATGTGCCGGCCACCGGCAACAGTATCACCACCATACCACGTGGGCCCTGGCCAGGCATTAAAAGGTGTGCTAGTGGACTTAATCTCTGCGAGCAGAAAAGGTGTGCTCGGTTCCTGACCTTGACCATCTTTGACCTGGGGTGGATGACCTCGAGCTTTGACCAGATGAAGCATCTTGAGCAGGCAAAGGAGTGCTCGGGTCTCGGGTCGCTCTGAGTTCCCCGAGCTTGACCAACTTTGACCTTCTTCGATGATCTTGAGCAGATTGTAGAGCTCGGAGCTCGACCTTGACTGCTTTAACGTCCTGACCTCTGCTCGAGCTAGGCTGTCTTCGAGGTCTCTTATTCGAGCTGAAAGGGCCTCGAGGAGACCTGCCCGATATTACCCAAACAGAAGAGATAATATTATAGCCCAAAAATACACAGTAACCACCAATGGACCTACGATCATCAGGATCCGAACCCCGGTCAGCATCAGGATATGCAATCAGAGTTAAAGTCCTGAGTGGAAGAACTAAAGACCATAATCAACTGTACATTGAAGATATCTTAAAACTCTTTTGCAGGCTTGCTAGTGAAGGATTGTAGGAGCTGCTAGAAATTGACTGAGCTTGTTAACTGTGAAGGCTACGTCAGGTCTGTGATAAGTACATACCGAAGAGAGCCCACAATGCTTATGTACAAAGATAGATGTTCAAAGGCAGTACCTTTGTGTTTGTGCAATTTGTCAGGTGTACTCATAGGAGTAATACACTCTTTGCTGTCTAGCATATTAGTCTTTTTAAGAATGTCTCCAATATATTTGGTCTGAGAGAGATGGAGGCCTTGAACAGATGGAGTGACTTCAACACCAAGAAAATAGTTGAAATCTCCCAAATCTCTCCAGGCAAATTCTGAATGAAGTTGTTGAATAACAAGTTGAATAAGCTTGGAGCTAGTGCCTGTGATTAAAATATCATCCACATAGATAAGAATGAGCAAGATATCTTGGCATGCATGCTGAACAAACAAAGAAGTGTCAAACTTTGAAGCTTGAAAACCCCAATGCACTAGTGAGCTCTTTAACCTGTCATACCAGGCTCTTGGAGCCTGTTCAAGGCCATATAAATCCTTTTTGAGTTTATAAACATAAGAAGGATGGGTGGAATCAATAAAACCCTCTGGTTGATGCATGTAAATATCTTCATTGAGCACTTTATTAATAAATGCATTATTTGCATCCAGCTACTTGATTGACCAATGATTCATCATAACCAAGCTTAAAATGATTCTGATAGTACAAAGCTTGATAACTGGACTGAAGGTATCAAAAAAATCAACCCGATGAGTTTGGTGAAATCCCTTAGCAACTAATCTAGCTTTATACTTAGAGATACTCCCATCAGCATTGTATTTGACTCTATAAGCACACTTTTTACCAACAATTTTTCTAACTGTTTCACCAGGAACCAATAACCAAGTTTGGTTTTTTCGCAAAGCTTCAAATTCCTCTTTCATAGCTAAATACAACTTGGGATCAGTTAATGCTGTTTTGGCATTAGTTGGTTCAAGATCTTGAGAGACTGCTAGATAGGTTTTGGGTTTATAGATACCAGCTTTGGCTCTTGTGGTCATTAGGTAAGTATTGACTATTCTTGATTGCGAGGGATTAGAATGTATTTGTGGCAAGTGTGAGAATTGTGAGGAGAAGGATTGCTATGTGGACTAAGAATTTGATGCAGGAGACAAGGCAACAAAGACTGCAATTGGTGGCTCTTCAATACTACTGTGAGAAAGAATAGAATTTTGAGAGAATGTAAATTGGACTGGTGTTGAATTTTAAAATTGGTAATCATTTCGTGGAAACCTGTCTCAAGCTCAACTTTGACTGTCGGTCATTTCTTGGAAGACCTGTGTTTGGACAATTTTAATAGGCAGTGAGAAACAGCAAACTATTAGCTGTGAATTTAACTTTACTTTGTAGTCAATTCATGAAAAGAAAATGAAAATCACAACTGAGAGCACACTTTAAGCACCGAACGGTGCACTTTAATTTATTAAAATTATAAAAATCTGTTAAAAGGTTAAAATTAATCATTCACATCCTTTGTCATTTTTTATTTGTCTTGGGTTTTTGAATATCCGCAAATTGGTATAAGAGCCAAGTATTTGGTTCAAAAATTAAAAATAGAATCTATTGTCTATGTAATAGTCGATTTTAAAAATCATTTAATGATTAATAATCATACAATGATGAGTAACATCACTGTATATATATATATATAATATTATTCATTTGAAAGAAGAAGTTTAAATATTAAACAATTAAAACAACTATATTTATCAAAATCTTATGAGTTCAGAATTGGAGAACTTATAGTAATAAAAAATTGCAATTTAAACATAGATATACTTTTACTAGATAGAATAAGAATAGAAGTTTTTAGAAATAATTTTTCTTGGAAACAATGAAATATTAATTATGTTGAAGATTTTCTTGATGATCTTGTGATAAATTATAATAGTTTTTTATCTGTTAAACAGAGAGAAGAATATAATTGGATCAATAAAAGGATTAGAAGTAAAAATCATCCTTCTAGTAATATGTTATTAGGATATAAGGATTTATATATGTATAAACTCTGTCTAATAGATAAATGTTTAGGGAAAAATTATATTTCTAAAGAAATAAGAGACATTATATATAATAAATATTTAATAGAATGTAATGAAATTCTATGGAGATAATATTATGAATAAATTAGTAATTTCACAAAACATAGAAATTAGTGATTCAATGTTTAAGTAATAAAAAACATATGAATAAATATTTCCCAAAACAAAGAATGTTTAAGTATGGAAGATTTCAACACTTTCATTTAATTAATGATTCAGATATGTGGAAAAATAATCAGTTAAACTAGATTTCTCTATATTTATTGAATAAATTAGGTAATTCTAACCTGTCTATAAATTATATAGAAAGTGCTAATGAAATACTTGAAATAAAAAATTTTAATAATAAAAATATAAATCAAATAAAAAAATTAGTAGATTAAGTGAGTCAAGAATTTGATCAAGTTAAACAAATGATTCAAGACTTCACAATTGAAGATTAAGATATATTAACATATGAAATCATAAATATAATAAATAAAAATTCATTAGATATAAGATTGAAATTCAATTAAATAAGATTGAAAAAATTGTTCAGCAACTTAGTAATAAATTTGTCATAAATATTCATGGATAACTTTAAGAAGATTGAAGTCCAAATGATTAATAATAACACAAAAGAATTACTCATGTTAATTCAAGAACATAATAAAATCCTATATGATACAATAATATACTACAATGAAAATAAAAATAAAAATATTGAAATTTAGCCTATAGTAAGACCAATATTTAATAAAATAATGGGAAACGAAAAACTAATAAGTTTAAGGATGTTAAGTGAAAACACTAATAATAGATTAAAAGAACTATTTGATAAAGATAAAGAATTTTCTGAAATAGATGAGGATGATGATATATTTATTAATTTACAAGATATAGAAAAAAGGATTGAACATCTAAAGATGAATGAAGCAAAACCAAGAGTCTTTAAATAAGATGAATCTAGCAATAGAGCCTCTTATACTAGAGAAGGGATAGTAATTTATGAAAAACAACAAAGTCAATATATTAAGGCTAGCAAGGTTAAAAGAGAATATAAAACTCCAGGAGAGTATAAAGAAAGACCAATTAACTATAATGAAATATAATTGGACATAGATTGTTATAAAATAAAGATAAAACTATAACGAATTGGATAAAATCTATGAAAATTACACTTGCATCTAATAGATTTGATAGAAATGAAGTATAGAATTCCTTAAAACTTCATTTATAGGAAAAATAGCACAATGATTCATGAGATTAAATAATAATGATAGAAAAAGATATTATATGAAGATAATCGTAATGAAAATAAAACCCTAAATCGAGTTTTGAATAGATTTAAATGTGAGATAAGAAGAGAATTTTTTATGAATAGATTGAGACATTAGTTTTGAACAAGAATTAGAAAGAAAAAAGATAAAAAAAAATATGATGAAGCTAGCTAGGCTTGAAATGTGTGATATTTGTTATTTAGAAACTTACACCTGTAGCTTTAAAGAACTATATTATAAATGTGAATTTCGTGATTTGATAATACAAAGATTTATTTTAGTAATTTATATTTTATAAAGATTTCAAACTTGTAGGGTAAAAAAGATTATGTAAGAATATATAAAAGAATATAAATATAATATCAACACTGATACTCTAAGTAATAGAATCAAGTTTGCACAAAATATGGTAAATCAATGGTGCTCTTAAAGAAATGATAGAAGATTGATGAAAAAATAAAATTTAGGATTATGCTATTCAAAGTTAGAAGAACCACCTAGACTTGGTTGTTCAGATAAAACCTATAAGAATAAGAAGAAATTCAAAAAAAAGAAATTCTTTAAAAAAAAAAAGCATTGTAAGAAAAATAAATATAAGAAAAAATTCTTTAAGAAAAATAAATATAAGGGAAAATCTAAGGCAAAAATGCCTAAAAAATGAAAATGTTAGCTATTTAATAAAGCAAACGTTAAAAGGTTTGAAGATTTCAATAAATTAGAATTAATCACTGATAGCGAAGATATTAGTGACAATGATAACATATAATATCTATCTGACGAGACTATAAGTAATTCTAGTTCGGAATGAGTATATAAGAGATAGATAATAAAAATTTATATTAAGATGAAGAATTGGAAGAATAATGTTTTTTTAATAGAGAATTAATCTTTGATAGAAAACAATACCTTAAAATTAATAAAAAAAGATTGGAAACATCTATGGCTTCGGTCAATAAATTAGCATAAGGAATTACTAACATGATTAAAAGAAGAAATATAATGTATTTTAGTGCTGTTGTAAGAAAAGAATCAATTGAAATTTGGTACGTATGAGGAAATACAAATATACCTTTGTTATTAGAATCAGATGTAGAAGAAAAAGATCAATAGAATTAAATCTAGTGATAGGTTTAAAATTAAATATATTCATATTAGATGAATCCAAATTATGATAAAAGCTCATTTTAGAGAAGGAATTAATAGTCCATTAAACTTAACTATATTATATACTAGGATAAAAGATCGAAAACATGCACTCTTTGGAATAATACAAGGAAATTTATAAAAGTTAATATTTAAAGTATATCATAAATATTCTATAAGTCTTAGAGACAAAAATATCAACAAGATTTTAACTTTAAGTCATGATTTCAAATATTTTGATATAATGCATGATGGATTATATTCATATAGCATAACATACATCATAGAATATGCATTGACAAATTTAGCTAATAGTGAAATATTTGTTGATAAAGATTTCATGGAAATAGATAATCTTTTCAATAAAGTCAAAAAAATACAATCTCCTGAAATATTAAAAGAAATAAATTTACCTGAAGAATGAGAAATAGATTTAAGTAGTCAACCTCTATTGATTAGAATACACACTAGAAGGTAGAATAATTATAGGAAGGAGGAGATCATTCTCAATATCTAAAAAAGATTTAGAATTAAGTAGAACTCAAAGTTTTATTAGAAGTAACCACCTTATGATACCTCCATCACATGAAATATTGACAATGGTTAGAAAAAATAATCAAAATCTAAAAATTAAAATTGATTATAACAATGGAAAATCATAGCTTGAAACTTTTGCCATCTTAGATACAGGAGCTGTAAAATCTTATGTGGACTCCAAAATGATTAAATATTTAAAATGAAAAATTTTAATTGAACCACATACATATATAAGGTTTAATGGATAAAAAAGACTTTAAGTCAATATTATGATATACCGCTAAGGACTAAGGGGATAAAATTTATCTTTTCTTTCTTTATAAAGTCAGAATATGAAACATAAATAAATCTTTTGCTATTAGGGATGAACTTTCTTAGGAATTTTTTGATTTACTATGTAAGAGATAGAGACATATCCATAACATTTTGAGGAGTAAAACAAACACTATCAAGATATGTTTAATCCTTTTATAGTATATATGAAAGTTATTATACCATATTATAAGCATAAGCTATAATGATTCTATACTTTCATTAATACTAGTTCAAGAGTTAGTTTAACTAATTCAAGAATGTATCCAAAGTTTTATTGGAAGGATTATAAACCTCTATCAGGAAAGAAATAAATAGGGAACAAATTTCTCTTAGAACATATAGAATCAAAACCTTAATTCAAATTGAAGATTATATATTATGGTCTTATGACTATATGTGATTAAATATACTTTTAGGAGTTAATTTTTTTGTTAGTTTATTTATATAATGACTAACGAAACAATTACCTATAAAATACCGTGTAATCATCTTATTACAATATCAAGAATTTATAATCCCATTAGGCAAACAACCCGAAAATTACAATTTTGAAGTAACCAGCGTAATGATTTTAATATAAAAATCAATCAAATCATGAAGATTATGAAAAATCTTAGAAAAACTTGATAAAAACTTTAGTGAAAATCTAATTCAATTATGAGAATTTAATAAAATCTATGCTAAAATTGGATTAAAAGATTCAAATGTAATCATAAGAGTCAAGCCTATGATATATGAGCAAGAGGATAGATTAGAGTTTGATAAACATATTAAAGAATCATTAGATCTTAAAATTATTAAAGAATCTAGAAGTTTATATGGTAGCTTAGCCTTTATAGTTAGAAATCATGCAGAGATTAAGTGAGGAAAATGTCGTATGGTCATTAACTATAAATAGTTAAATAAATATACCAAATTTGATGGATACATTAATTACTTCTGTAATTAATAAAAAGATATTTAGTAAATTTGATTGCAAATATGAATTTTGACAAATTAAGCTTAAAGAAGATAGTATATTGCTTACTGCCTTTAGTACACCTCAAAGACAGTATGAATGGATTGTGATGTCTTTTAAATTAAAAAAATGCACTACAAATATTTCAAAGAATGATGGATAAAATTTTTAAAGAATTTCATAAATTTTGTATTGTCTGCATAGATGATATATTGATATTTTCAAACAATGAGGGTGATCATATTAATCATTTATGTTCTTTTACAGAAAAATACAAGAAACACGAAATATTAATTTTTAAAAAGAAAGTTGAGATAATGAAGTCTAAATTAGAGTTTCTAGGGTTAATTATTGATGAAATAAAATAGAGGCACAACCTTATGTTTTTGAAAAAATATATTTATTTTCAGATAAATTAGAATCTAAAGAACAGATTCTAAGATTTTTAGGATGTCTTAATTATGCTGAAGGTTTCATAGAAAATTTAGCAAAAGAAAGGCAACTTTTACAATTATTATTAAAAAAGAATAATACAAAATCTTGGGAATATCTTCATACCAAGGTTGTTAAAAGATTAAAAGAAAAATGTAAAAATTTACTAAGATTAGGATTTCTAATATCCAATGATAATTTAATTCTTGAAACTGATGCATTTGACAATCATTAGGGTGCAGTATTAAAAACGGATCAAGAAAAGACCTGTAGATATACCAGCAGAACATTTAAATATGTAGAAGATAATTATCATAGTAATGAAAATAAATTGTTAGCTATTAAAAATAGAATAGCTAAATTTACCTTCCTTTTGTTACCAAAGAAATTTAAAGTTAGATCTCATAACACTCAGGTTCAAGTATTTATATTTAATAAATTACCTAATTTACCACAATCTAAAAAAATAATTAGATTGTAACAATTCTTTTTAAATACGATTTTGAAATTGAATATATTAAAAGATCTAATAATTGTATTGTAGATTTCTTCAGCAGAGAATTCAATGGATAAACATCTATCCCAAATAATCAATGACATAATGATATGCTCAAATGGTTAAGAATTGTTTCTTAAAGGCAATGAAAATCTTGTAAAATTTAGCATGCCGACACACCACGAGATATATGAAAATCTTGTAAAATTTAGCATGCCGACACACCACGAGATATATAAAGTGCTAAAACATTAATCATCATGTGACTTTTGCTCCAAAAAATCTAAAGAATGGTCTAGTAAAGATATGTTAGTGGATGAAGAACTGATAATAGAAATGTGATAGGAGAAAGACCATTTCAAAAGATAAAAGATGCTAACATAAAGCATAAATAATTTAGAGAAAGTTCCAAGAGAAAGGACAAAACTTATCAAAATCCTTATCTCAAGAAAAAGAACTGTCTGCTGCGAGAAAATAGAAAACAATAAAAGATAAAAGGAGATGAGTCACTTTATCTCCAAAAAATCAAGAGCATATCTCAAACATGTAACAAGTGTCGTGTAAAGGGGAGACAACCTTATCTTTTCAAATATATAAATAAAAAGATGTAAGAGGGAAAAGACACTAATTTTATCTCGTCTTTAATATCTAATAACAACTCTCATATGTATTCTCTTGTTAACATTCTAGTTATAAAATAAATAAAAATTTTTTGGGTGAAATTATTATCTATCATATATCTTATATATTTTAAAATATATTAAATATCTTATATGCCAATACTTGTGTTAGATAAAAAATATTTTATATTGCTAAATATTTTCCAAAGACACTTGCAAGAAAATCACTCAGACAAATCCTTGTAGGCCATAGAGCAGTGTGTTGCGTTGGGCCACATGAAATAGTCGAAGAGGTGATTTTGCAAGATGTGTGAAGTTATGGCGGTGCTAATCGTGGATCTCTCTATTGTTGGAGACAATTAGCATGTTTAGTTCAGAATTCCGAGAGATAATACACTGGTTAATAATCTTAAACTATCTTATTATATTTAGTAACAAATGGAAGCATGTTGGGCCTGGATAGTTTTTAAATTTTTTATAAGATATAAGATGATAAAAATAACTCAAAATTCTTAAAATATATAAAGATCAGTTATTAAGTTTATTAATGCTATTGATAATTTAGATTTTAGTCATGAATACCAAATCATCTATGCAATCTCTATGATTAAAGATCATTTAAACTTAAAAAAATTTTGGTATAGAAATATAAAAATAATAAATATTGAAGATGAATATGAAATATTTGATGCTTTTGAAGAAGAAAACATGATAGCTTTAATAGAATAAATGATAACAAGTCTCGAAGTAATTTAAGAAAAATGCAGAACTAACAACATGACACAAAATTAATTCAAAATGCTAAATTCAAATTTCAGTATCTTTGCAAAAACTTAAATGAGAGGTACCTTAGTTGGAAAGGTAGTAAAGATGGTTTAAGCATATATATAGATATGTTAGAAGAAAAAATTTAGTTAATGTCTCAAGAAAAATAAATAATAGTAAATATAAGATCTAACATATAATTAATAGATTTCTATGAATATGATAATTATATGAATTTATATAAAAATATAGTTAAAACTTTAAAAAGTTTTAGAAATAGATGTAGAAGAGATGGAAGAGCAAATTGTTCGGTTATTCAAAATTAACATTACCTCGAAAATTTTAGTAAATATTACAAAATGGTTCTTGTTGTACTAAATGTTGTAATAAATATTGTAAGCATATCACCATTATTCATGAAAGCAACGAAAGGAACTTTGCAATTCATTAATTGACCAAATCATACTATTAGGAGAGTTTTATAGTGAAAACTTATAGTTCTCTTAAGGACGTCTGTCACGGGGCTTACCAGAGCGACGACGACGCTTACCATATCACTACTCCCCAAATTAATGGTGCTACCTTAATTATTCAAAAGAAAATATCAAGAAACTTCCTTTAGCTAGAAGACTTAACCTCGTACATCACAATCAAGACTATTTTATAACTATTTCATACTTGCAAAATTGACAAGTATCAATTAAGATCTTATATTTGACACATGCACTAAAAGAGAAGCCATTAATTGAGCGATTGACGGATTCTCATTGAGTGAGTTGTGTAATGAGTCCTATAAGAGACTACCACATGGCGAATTGTTTATAGTGAATAATGTCGCTCACTTGATGAGACCCTCCAGTAAAAATCAAAATCATTGCTTCTTGGGTATGAAAATATTGAAAATGAGTCCAAAACTACGGTAGTTTACATTTTATTTTAATATGATTTTTTATTTTGACAATACTTGTAATTTCTCACAAAACGGTTAACAATTTCAAAAGTGAAATGATTTATACTATTTGTACTGTCCAACTCTTTTGAGTCCCCCTATCTGAAGCCAGCATAATAATATTGTTCCAAAACAATTGGAGAGACCCATCCCTAAATTAGAAGAAATTTTATTTTTACAACCACGTGGGAATGGGGGAGACTTAACCTAACTTCAAGAAGGCAAAGAGGTCAACCTCTTGGCCAATAAATAGTTAATTTTTACTATTTAATTGCAACAATTGTAGCAACTCTAAGAGCATAAGGAAAAGAGGTCCAGGTTTTAATTTGAAATTTTCAAAATGATCTTCAATCAAAAGTATGAGAGGTGGGCGTACAATTTCAAAGTTCGTGCTGATCACAAATATTCGTCGTGTAAGCTTATGGATTGATAACAATAGTTCAATTTTAAAGATTAATTGAAAGCACAAACTTATGGATAAAGTGATTTAGCCTTTTTTCAAAAAAAATTTAATGGGCTCCCATAAAGCCTTATGCATAATTAATTTTGATTCGTAGTCAATTCGTTGAAGACCGGGCGTGAGCAAAAATTTAGTGTCAGAAAAATTTAAATGAATCTTGATGTGCTTTAACGAATGGAATACAAAATAACTGAATAATTAATTAATGCAAGGCCATTTGAAGGAATCTTTGGAAATATGTTAAATTCCTAGCACTCGCACTTTGCAGATGGTCGAGCCATGGTTTCCTAGCATTTTGCACAATATGTTGACAGTTTTGTTGTTTGTCAATTTCAGGACGATAAGAAAAGAAAAAGGAAGGAGAACAAAAATTAAGAAGATGCTGGGGAAAATTTATAGAACAAATTGACAGGATCAATATTTATCACAAACATTTAAAAAACTACTATTAAATAAATTGAGAAGGTCAAATATTCTACTTTACATACATAAACGACATTTGATAATCTGTTCACATAGATGAAACTAGATAGAATTGTCATTATTTATTAAAAAACAAAAAAAAAAAAAGGCACCAGATAAGAGGACACATCTGAATCAAAATTGCAAAAAAGCAACAATCCCCCGCAAGAAAAGAGTTCATAAATTGGAAAATTTCAACTACACATTACAAAAACAAGATGTGATGACACGCGATATCAAGTTTGAATTGAATTACACACCAAAAAAGAGACTCGCATATCCATTATAAACTTTATACCAAATCACTTGGCACTCTCACGTTTCCAGGGATATGGATGAAACAAGGAAGAAAAGCGTTTTGGGAGGCTTGATCATCCCATTGCAGCTTATTCCACCAGCATTCATCTCCCATAATAATGATTTTACGTTCCAATCCGCTGTTGCAGTCAAGGGGAAGTTTATTTAGCTCTGGGCAATCGTGTACACTCATTTCTTTTAGATGAGGGAAGGGCAAGGCGCCTGAGTGGATGCTCTTCAAATTAAATAATACCTCTAGGGTAAGATATTCCAGTCTTGCAAATGGGATTAGATTTCCCAGCACCTCAGCTGGAACTTCACCCAACTTGTCAACGCTGATTATTTCTATCAAATCCTGGCAGCGACGAATCCGAAGATGCTTGAGAGTTGGAGCAAATATAAGCCATGTCACGTGCCTTAATCTCGAGCCGCTTATATCAACGGTTTGGAGACTACAAAAACAATGAGCGTCTCGGAGTTTTTTCACTTCCCTTCTATAGTCAATCTTCAGCTCTTTCAAATCTTCACAGTTCTCCAAGTAGAGTGTTTGGAGATGCCTTAAACTTGCTAAAGAAAAAACGCTGAGAGACTTTGATTTGTTGCATTTGTTAAGGCATAAAGATGGAGTGCTGGTGCTCTGTAACCTAGGGGAGCTCAAGAAGATTTGAAGAGCACGGAAACTATGCAAGGTGATGGTCAACACATTTAAATTTTTCAAGCCAAGCAATTCCTCAACTAAAACTTCGCTTCCCCCAAACAAAATGCTTTCTGTTTCTTGTTCAACATTCAAACCACAGTGATACATTCTCAATGATTGTAACATCTTTAGATTTGATAAAACTTGTGGTGGAATTCTAGAGAGTAGAAATGTGTACTCCAAGTTCAAACATTTAAGATTGACCAGGCACTTTAACTCTATTGGAATACTTCGTATTTCAGTCATTGAAAGATCAAGATGCTGCAACGAAACCAAGCTTGAAATCCCAAATAGTAAGTCCTGTGGTGGATAGCTATTTGACAGCTTTAAAACCGTAAGAAAAGCCATGGATTGAAAGAACTCACTTTTGACCCCACGTAACATATTAGAACTAAGAAACAAAGTCTGGAGACGAGGACATTCCGGAGACTCTTGTAGATTATTAATCTTATTTTGCATCAGCGACATTCTGGTAACCTCTGTCCACATCTCAATTCTTGGTACTTGAGTTAATCCTACACCTGCAAGCACCAAAAACTTTTCCTTCTCCTTGTCCATTGTAGATCCAATCCACAAAGTCATATCTCGAATCACATCATGCATTTTTACATAATTGTCGACTTCTTCTAACAGACATGCTCGAAGCAGAGTACGAATGACAGAGTATGCTTGATTTCGCGCTCCAATTCCATCATATTCATCTAAAACTCCCTCACATATCCAACAATCTATCAAATCTTCTATGGAAATTCTATAATCTTCTGGAAATAAACTACAATACAGCAGACAAAATCTAGATACATCGTTGGGCAAAAAATCATAACTGAACTTTAAACCAGAAAATACCCTTTTCTCCATGCCAGTAAATTGAGAGGCTGAAACCCTTAGCACCTCAATTGCATGTTCCCACTCTCGAGGTGTCTTCCTAGAAGCCATGGCTCGACCAACAGTAATGAGAGCAAGCGGCAAACCACCGCATTCTTTGGCCACAGTTACAGCTAACTCAGGAATATTAGGATGACTATCGAGGGTGTCTATTCCGACTTTCTCCTCAAACAATTTCCAAGCATCTTCGTCTCTCAAGCACTCCACTTTGAAGGATTTGTGAGCTTCCATGTGTCCGCAAACGTCAAACTCACGAGTTGTGAAAATTACCTTAGATCCACTTCTATGGTTTGGAACAGGCAAACCCACTTGAGCTAAATCAACCGGCTCCCATAAGTCTTCTAATAATATCACAAACTTCTTGTTACTTGTGCTCTTGAATATTTCTTGGGCTTTCTCTTGAAGATTTTTGCTATTCCATGACTCGTTAAATAGACTTTTTTTTTTTGCAATACTTTCTTGAATCTTTTCAAGTTGCATGTCTTTTGACACCACCATCCAAATGACAAAATCAAAATTGTTTTGAGTGCCAATGAACTGGTTGTTGATTTGGGTCAACAGAGTAGTTGTACCCACCCCTCCCATGCCGTACAGGCCAACAATTCCAGTCTGTTCTTCCATGAGACAACTCCAAACTCTGTCAAATGTTAATTGCAACCCTACTACTAATGTCGGAACAGGCCTTTCATCAACTGGATTGACTGGTACCGGCTGAGCCACCTCTTTGAAATTTCCTTCATTCCTTAAACTATGAACATCTCGTACTGCCTTAATGACTTTTTTCCCGAACTTGTAGCTTGACATGCAGTTCTTGGAACAGAAGCCTCCGAGACACAATTTCTCAGTTTCTCGAGGGCTTTTTCTGATCAGTTTTTGAACTTCTTCTTCCACATCGTGCACCCTTGAAAACCACCCTCGCACTTGTTCCAGCTGTTTCATTTGTTGTTGTTCAGCAACGATAACCCTTATCCTCACATCATTTCTTACCTCAATCAACCTTTTCAATTCTCTCTCCATGGCTTTAAGATTATCTTGGAGATGACGTAAATACCCTGCTTTTGTAACAGTGCAATCCAGGCATTGAGGTAGAGTGGCGTCACATGAGAATGAGGGTGAGCAAACGTTACCCATAGTGATCACAACAAAGGGAAGAAAAAGTTAGAAGGTTAATGGTAAGAGTAAAGCTTTCTTGTGTTACTGGGGAAATTAACAGAAAGCTCTAGCAGAGGCTAGACGTTTAACTTTTAGATGAGGACCAAACAAAGGAAAACGAAGAGGACTGTTCTCTTTTCACTCATTGGAAATAAATTTAAGCTTACGAACAATAATATGAATTATTAAACAGGGACGAGGGAGACTTACGTGGGAAATTTACACAAATAACCTTCCTCGTTTTGTATTTTTCACTAATAACCTTTCTATATTTTTCCTATCATAAATAGCCAATCAAAACTTACATTTCATTAATTACCCTTCATATTTAATTTTTATTACAGAACTATAAATTTAAAACTTCAAACTTCGTTCCTGCAACAACAGCCAACCCGTTCCCTAACCACTCACCGTTTTTGCAAACTACAAACATCGTTCTGAAGATCAGAGCTTCTTCTTTACCTAACTGCGTGTAAGGTAATATAATTGTATTAAATATTTATATAAGTGTTATGAATTTATGTGCATCGTTTGCGAGCTAGGGTTTATATTTTGGGATTGTCTGACAGTTGGTGACAGAGACAGAGTGCCTGTCTCACCTGGATTGGTGAGACGGGCAGCCTGTCTCACCTGGCTTGGTGCGACAGGCTGCTGTCGCACTTTTAATATATTTTATTTTTTAGTAATTATATTTTTAACAGTATAATAAAATTATTTTTTTCAATCATGTCAGGATTAATGGACTTAGTTGTACTTGAACTCTGTTATAATGGTTGGTGGGAGACATTGGCAGATGGTCGGATGGATTATGTGAATACTAAGAATACAACATTTTTGGTTGGAAAAGATTGTTTGTTTGTTCAGTTTTTATCAAGAATATACGAGGTTTTACAGATAAATCCTAATGAATAAAATATCACGTTGAAGACAACATTGAAGTCTAATAACACAACCTATCATGCATGTTCACTACCCATGGACATATGTAATGATGAAATGGTGAAGGTTGTATTACATTTAGCCTCTGATGTGGCCAACATTGGATGTATTCCTATATTTGTTATCACATCTCCTAGAGTTCCAACCCAAGATGTTGAAGATGTTGAGGTACTTGTAGAATCAGTCTCTGTCCCAGATGTTGAAGAAGAGGTATTACCAAGGACAACATCGTTGCAGCAATATTACTCTCCAGTCCACGACAATAATGACACTATTGATGATAATGGTATTGCATTGCCTGACGTTAGAGAAGAGATGTTACCAGTAGAAACATCTTTAGAGCAATATGGTGAACCTATTAATAACATGGGCAATCTGTAAGCGAGATGATGTTCGTGTTAATGATAGGGTGTTGATCTTATTGATATTCCTTCTAACAATGAGAACGAGCGTGAGGATGATATTGCTGCTAATAGTCGAACGATCGATCTCATCGCTCCAATGGACCGTTCGATGATGACAGTTGTTGACCCTCTTATAAGTCTTGCTCCAGTTATGCCATCAAACTTGATTGCTCCAGATTTTATTAGAAGTTGTAATTGAGATGATATTAGTGTGGGTAAGTTGTTCTCTAAGAAGAATGAGTTAATATTGAGTCTGCATAAATTTGCCCTTCGAATAAGTTTGATTTTAAGATTGCAAGGTCCACTAACTACACGCTTTGAGGCCCATCGTTGTTCGAATCATGTAAATGGTGTATTCGAGCAACGAGACCTTCGAACGAGGAAAATGTTTATTGGGTAGTTCGGAGAATTGATAATGTACATACATGTCATAATGAAGTATTATTGGACGGCCGTCACCAAGTAAAGAGCAGGGTTATTGGTCATATTATTGCTGAAAAATATATTCAGGAAAAAAGGATATACACACCAAATGATATCAGAGTAGACATGCAGCGAGAATATGGTGTCCATTTAACATATCGACAAGCATATCGGGCCGGAGAAGTTGGTCTAGAAATTATTAGAGGAATCCCGTAGAGTCATATAACTTACTACCCAAATATTCTCATGTTTTGAAGGCCGCAAATGAAGGTACAGTTACTCACCTTGAACAAGATGCAGATGGTAATTTCTTATACTACTTTGTAGCTCTTGGATCTTCCATCAAGGGTTTTAAACAGTTTATTAGACCGGTGATTGCGGTAGATGGTACTCATCTAAAGGGTCTATATCGGGGAAGTATGTTTGTTGCAACCTGCTTAGATGGAAACAATCAATTGTATCCGTTAGATTGCGAAACAGACCATCAAAATACGTATTAAGCAGCCTATGATTCTTTTTTATCATTTTTGGTACACTTGTCTTCACCCCAACAAAGTTCCGTAACTAAACACCACTCTCCAATTGATAAGCGTATCAAATGCTCACCAATTTCAAACCACAACTGATCTGTCTCATTACTGAGCCACTTGTCTTAGCAACAAATTATGCATAATCACACCATCGAATGGAAAGCTTCGACACTCTAAGAAATGGCCAAATATATCCTTTTTGGATAATTGCAACTGTCGCTTTGTTAACTTACCCTCAATAGCTTTTACGATCGTATCTAACTTACACATACTTGTAATCGCCTGGGAAAATGAGCAGCGTAAGGTATCTGCATCATGCCAGGTACATACGCTAGAATCTGCCATATTTACATTACAAATATAACATTATTAAATTAAAATTATATAATTTACAAATTAAAAAAAATTCTTTCAGTAAAATTTCAGAAAATATTACAGTGCGACGGGCACCTCGTCGCATACAAAATTATCGCGACAGTACACCGTCGCACCAAATTCCGAAATTACAACCCAATAATTTGGTGCGACATGCGGACCGTTGCACAAGTTTTGTGCGACGTTCGCATGTCGCACCAAATTACGTAATCTGAACCGGGACCGTCGCGACTAAACACGTGCGGCGGTATCTTGTCGCACTAAATTCCGAATCTGAAGCGGTAGCGTCGCACCGGGTTTGGTGCGACGAAATGCGACGGATGCCGTCGCACGAGAATGCGATGCGATGGCGGCAGCCATCGCACCGTTCTGATGCCATGGCGACCATCCGTGCGGTCTAGATGATCTGCTGCGGCTGTCCGAGTTTCTTTAAAAAGAAAAAAAATTACAGAAAAGTTACCTCTGGTGTCTCCGGTGTCTGTTTCTGATCGTCTTCTCAGAAGTCGAGTAACTGTTGCGAAAATTTTGGCCAATCACGAAACAATGGTATTTTGGTCTGAAAAATTGGAGATTGGCTAATTCCGATATGAAAAATATAGAAAGGTTATTAGTGAAAAATACAAAACGAGAAAGGTTATTTGTGTAAATTTCCCGAATTATGTTGATTTTTAATTGCCCACTTGCGTTTTTTTATTTTAATAAAAAAATAAACTACGTACGTGCCGGAAAATTAAAAATGATGAAGAGTTTGATCACCTATTTGTTAGTTTATTACCATCTCAATTAAAATTGACATAAAGCAAGGAAAGGACAACGCAATTCATTGATTGACTAATATTTCTCGCTTTAGGGACTCAAATTAATGGCACCAATAATATTTGAGCCTGACTGCCTGACTATTTGAGTCCCCAGTTATACCTACGATAAGAAACTTATGCCACATATTTGCTGACTCTTTCTAGCCTTTACCATAGTTTGCACCAGTATCTAGAACTCAAATTTGTAAACACAAAGCTGCTATATATACAGCATACAAATGTCAAAGATCGAGACCAATTACACATATGACAAGAATCAGATCATGGACAAATGATAAGAATCAATTCATTATGTCTTGTGTATTTGAAAAAAATCGAGACCATTATATCTTCTTCGTTTTTCTAATTAACACATGCAGACAAGTGAGACTCAGAACCTCAGTCTTGGGATAATCGCTTCATGCCATTAGAATTAGATCTTGGCCTCAACATATATGAAAAAAAAAAAAGAATGCAAGTGAAAATGAAAAAAAAATCTCAAATTATGATACTTGATAATTTTCTTTTATTTGTTTGTAGCTATTTAAAATGATTATGAAAAAAAGAGTTTATTTTCTCATTTATTATTTTTGTTTAAATAAAAAATTGGATTTGTTAAGCCCAAAGTGTCACTATTAAGTCCTTGCTGACAAATGCAAGTACGAACTATTGATCGGTGGGTTTAAAAAACAAATCGCGGTGGAATTAGGACTTTCGTTAAATATTGGTGGTCAGAATCAAAAGATTACAAACTTAAGGGAGGCTTGAATGAATAAAATATCAACTATGGGGTCTAATGAAAACATTTTCAAATGAATAGTAAAATTTCGATTAGACCCTTAAATTTCCTGAAGTTTTTAACCTTCCCCAGTTTTTCAATATTTTACCTCCTCGTAATGTAATTTAAACTCGGTTGTTCTGCTAAATAAAACTACTTAAATAATCTCTCGTTCAATTTTAATGAGATTTTGCATTTATGACTACTTGTTTTCTAGTATTTGCATATTTTTGGACTCAAAATTAAATTGAATTTAAATACATCCAATATTTTTTAAAAAATTAATTATTTCATCTATTCAGTAGCAATTAAAATTGTTTGAAGAGCATGACATAGTTTGCGTACTATTGCAGAGATGCAATCTTTTGTATTTTGTTATTTTGTTAGGTTGTTTTTCATGCCCTTCAGGGATGCAATCCGCTTTTTATGACGAGCTTCTGACAGTTATTCTGATTGTTGAGCTTGCGTTAGATTTAATATGATTATACTCTTACAGTCTTCATCTCCATGGTCGTCTTCCTGCTCTTAGACTTTGCTTAATCATTGGAAAAATTGTTTACTGCTAATTAATGAAGCACATAGATGTGTGCTTTACTTATATTTAAGAGGTTAATGGTTCAACAAACAAATTGGCCCAATTTTGGTGCTTCTGCTCTTTTGTTTAGTGGTCTAGTCTTTTAGTTGAGGTTTTTGATGCACGGTGTTTTGTATCGCGAGCAGGATACTTTCCGTAAGACATAACTTTAGCTACATCTATTCGTTTTCAGTATATAATATACTATTTTGAAGTTTGCAATGAGAGGAGCAAAATTTTAGCTGTTCTAATCCGTGCTTGGCCCAAAAATTTACTTTCTTTCTTGATCGTTTCTAGGTTTTAAGATTTTTTTATTATTTTTGATGACTCTTTTAAGATTTTTATCTTTGTTCCTACAACTCGGATTTTTTTTTTTGCTTTCTTACTTTATATAGGAGAATTTTATTAGATAATTGTATTTTGGATTTGTCTATTTTACTAAATTCGCGATATTTAGGTTTGTTATAAAAGGGATTCAAAATCCTAGTTTTTATTCATTCATTTTTTCAATAAAATTTGCACTATTCAGAAACTTTTGTTTCAATCTCAACAACCTTTAAGCTTCCGTTTCGTCAGTTGGTATCATAGCAAGTTCGTTTGTCATCATAGTACGACTACATGAACAAAGGAGTAACCGTTCCGATGACGCTGATAAAGGAATGCAGGCAATATCTGTAAAAACTATCAAACAGATAGTTGCAGAAGCAGTCTAGCAAAACATGAACAATACGATTAACCAGAGAATGATAACGATGAAGCAAGCAATCAAGGGTCTCATGATTTCCATGAATGACATAAAGAGAAGATTGTGGGAAAGAGATAACTGTGAGGAAGTTATTGAAGAAATTGAACTGCAAGAATAACCTCAGAATAATCACCGTGAAGAGATATAACAGGGTGTCAATTGTGTAGCAGTAGTGTCTCAGGGCATCAATCACGAAGTACTTCCTCATAATTTAGGACCCACAAGGTGAGTGTAACCACTCGTACGTGAAGAGCTATGAACCGATTTAGAGCAAGAAGAAGTTAAGGATTATAATAAGAGGTGTGGAAAGATTTCAGATTACAAGATTAATATCAGTATCACAGGTGTCCATAGTGGGATGTATATTGAAAAATTTTTAGACTGGATAACGAATGTAGAAAATTTCTTCTAGTATATGGATATTCCTTAAGATAAGCGGGTTAAACTTGTGGCATTCAAATTGAAGGGTACAACATCTGCATAGTGGTAAAACTTACAAAATCGAAGAAAAGTTATTGGGAAGCCATTAGTCAAATTATGACCTAGAATGCAGAGGTTAACAAAGAAATATTTCTTGCCAGCGGATTACCAATAGCAGTTGTATGTGAAATATCAGAATTGTAAGTAGGAAAATCGCAATGTGGATGAATATACAAAAGAATTTTATCATCTGTACACAAGAAATAACATGGATCAGCTAGAGTTTCAGACAGTTTTGAAATATCTTGATGGATTAAAATAAGAATTGCAAGATGAGATTGTAGATGTAACTTGGGATATGGGTACAGCGGTTGCTAGAGCAAAGAAGTTGGAAGAACAAAAGTAGCGTGCTGTTTCTAGAACCTAGGAGTGGCAATTCACTGGAGTGCAGAACAGACCAAGCAGTGTTGGGGTTGACAATAATCAGATAATATAGGCTAATAATATTTAGACACAACAACCAACACAACAATAACTAAGACAGCAACCACATACGTAGTAGCCATTAAGCCAGTAGTTCCAACCACAGATGCAGAATAATTCATACGCAAAGTCAATGTTGAATAAGTGTTTGATTAGGACATTGATCGACTGAATGTCATAAAAAAAATTTAAATTTTGTGGATGTTGAAGTTAGTGAGGCAGAGGCGAATGATAATGGGGGTAATGAAAAAGCCTTGGAGTCAGATGCAGATGAAGGAGAGATGTTAAATTTCATTGTACAGAAAATTTTATGAGTGCCAAAGTTTGAAAAGGGTAATCAGTGCAATAAAATTTTCAGAACATATGGCACTATCAATGACAAGGTGTGCAACATGATAATTGATAGTGGTAGTAGCGAGAATATAGTGTCAAATGCACTGGTTGATGTAATAGGATTTTTAATAGAAAAACATCCAACATCTTATAAAATAGGGTGGATAAAGAAATGGATAGAAACACGAGTGATGGAGGTGTGTCGAGTTCCTTCCTCTATTGGTAAAGCGTATAAGAGTGATGTGGCATGGGATGTAGTAGATATAGATGTAAGCCATTTATTATTGGGCAGGCCCAGATAGTTTGATATAGATGAAGTCTATAGGGAAAGAGATAATGTGTATGAGTTTTGGTGGAATAATAAGAGAGTACCTTTAATGAACAAGAAGAAAAATTCTCAGGTCTAAGGAAATAATGTTTTGGTTATTGTCAAGAACCATCTAAAGGAAGATTGCAATGAGTGTAAGAAACTATAGAAAGAGGATAAACTCGAGGAAAAGACTATACCTGAGGAAGTACAACCATTGTTTGTTGAGTTTGCTAACATTACACCATTGTAAATGCCAGATGAACTGCCACCTTTGCGAGATATACAACATCATATAGACCTAGTCCTTAGTACAAGTTTACCTAATTTGCCCCATTATCGCATGAGTTATTATGGGCATACGATTTTATAAGGATAGGTTGACGAATTATTGTGCAAGGGATTCATTTGTGAAAGCATGAGTTCATGTGCTGTACCAGTATTATTGGTACCTAAAAAGGATGAGAATTGACGTATATATGTGGATAGAAGATGAATCAACCATATTGTCGTGAAATATCGGTTTCCCATTCCTATATTTTCAGATTTTTTATACCAGTTGGATGATGCTCGAGTTTTTTTAAAGATAGATTTGAGTAGTCGGAATCATCAAATTGGTATTAAGCCTGGAGATGAGTGGAAGACATTGTTCAAAATGAAGGAAGAGCTGTATGAGTGATTTGTGATGCCATTCGTATTGTCCAACACACCAAGTACTTTCATAGGTTTAATGAACTAGGTTCTTAAATCATTTTTCTAGAAATTTGTTGTTGTATATTTTGACGATATCTTAGTGTGATCTGTTGATATGGTGACATATTTAGAGTATTTGAGGATAGTTCTGCAAGTGTTAAGATGAAAAAAGATTTACGTTAATCTGAAGAAGTGTAAATTCTTATAGAATAACGTAGATTTTTTAGGTTTTATTGTTGGTGTGGATGAGATTCAAGCTATTTAGTTGAAAATACAAGTCATTATAGAATGGCTTACACCTAAAGAAGTAGGTGAAGTTAGGAGTTTTCATAGCCTGACAACATTTTATAGGAGATTTATTCGTGGCTTTAGTATGATAGCCGCCCCTATTACAGAGTGCTTGAAGAAAGGGAAATTCAAATGGGGAGAAGAAGAAGAAGAGGCGAGTTTTGCTTTACTCAATGAGAATTTGTCCACTGCTCCAGTATTGACCTTGATAAATTTCAACAAGTTATTTGAGGTCGAGTGTGATACTTCTGGAAAAGGAATTGCTGCTATTCTTTCCTAAGAAGGGTGACCAATTGAGTACATGAGTGAGAAGTTGAATGAAGCACGACGAAAGTGATTTACTTATGATCAAGAGTTTTATGCTATACTTAGAGCATTAAAGACCTGGGAACATTACTTGATTAAGAAAGAATTTGTGCTCTACAGTGATCACCAAGCACTAAAGTATTTTAACAGCTAGCAGAACCTGAGGCAGCAAAATAATGTGGCAGATGCGTTAAGTGGCCAAGTAACTTTACTGATAACTCTAGTTAATGAAGTCACTGATTTTGAGTGCTTGAAAGAGTTGTATGCAGAAGATGATGACTTTACGAAAATTTGGGATCGCTATATTAATCATCAGAATATAGAGATTTTCCTCATATAGGATGGCTATCTATTCAAGTCCAATCAATTAGGTGCCTCGGAGTTCTTTACGAGAGCAGATTATCCGCGAATTACATGGGCCAAGACAAGACTAAGGTGCTAGTAGAGGAGCGTTATTATTGGTTGTAACTAAATAGAGACGTGCACAAGATTGTTCAGAGGTGTCAAATTTACCAAGAGGGCAAGGGACAAGCGCAAAATACTGGTTTGTACATGCCATTACCTATTCCAGAAAATATTTGATTAGATCTGTCCATGGATTTTATATTAGGGCTAGCGCAAATAAGCACGAGTAGAGATTCTATATTAGTTATGGTGGATAAGTTTTTAAAGATGACATATTTCATTGCGTGTAAAAAGACTGAAGATGCTGCTTCAATGGCACATTTGTTCTTTCGGAAAATAATGCATTTGCATGGCATTCTAAAGACTATTACTTCTGACAGGGACGTGAAGTTTATCAGTAAGTTTTGGTATCTTCTATATGATAAGTTTAGTATACAATTATAGTTTTAGTAGTGCTTTTTATCCACAAACAGATAGGCAAATGAATGTGGTCAATCACATTTTGGACAATATATTTTGCTATGTTTGTAGTGACAAGCAACAAAACTGGGAAGTTGCATTGCCTTATGTTGAATTCGTTTACAACAACAACATGGTCAATCCATCTACTGGCAAGGCATCTTTTGAGGTTTTCTATACTAGTTCTCCAAGACAAGTTTGTGACTTGACTATCATGCTATCAGTAGCTGCAATTGGAGAACACAAAGCAGTGGATAATATAATAGAAAAGGCTCTAAAGATTCAAGCCAAAGTTCGAGTTCACTTGGAGGCTGCCAATGCAAAGTACAAGGCTTAAGTGGACAAGCACAGGTATAAGAAAATGTTTTCCGAAGGTGATTTAGTGATGGCATACCTGCGGCAGAGTCGATTTCCTGGCATTCGCACTAAATTAGAGAAGTACAAGTATGGTCCGTTTCGCATGACTAGGAAAATTAATGATAATGTTTATGTACTTTAGCTATGTGAAAATTAGAATATCTTTAATACTTTCAATGTGGTTGATTTATTCAAATATCGTCCCAATAATGAGGATTTATATGAGCCAAACTTGAGGACGAGTTATTTTTCAAGTAAGGGGGACTGATGTATGGTATTCTGCAACACGAGTAGGGTACCTTCCAGAGAGCATAACTTTAGCTATAGGTGTCCGTTTTCAGTGTAAATATACCCAGTTTCTTGCAATGAGAGGAATAAAGATCAGAATTGCCAAAGTAATTTTGATCTGTCATTGGCTCAAAAAGTCCCTTTTTTTCTGGCCTTTTTTAGGTTTTAAGATTCTTTTCTATTTTTTCTGATTCTTTTAGAATTTTTATCTTTTTTTCTACAACATGGATTTGGTTTCTATTTTTATTTTTTTGTCTTTCTTATTTCAGATAGGAAAATTTTATTATATAATTATATTTCAAATTTTTCTATTTTGCAAAATTCACGATATTTAGGTTTGTTATAAAAATGATTCAAAACCTTAATTTTTTATTCATTCAGTTTTTTAATAAAATTTGTATTATTCAGAAACTTTTGTTTCTATCTCAACAACCTTTAAGATTCCGTTTTGTCAGTTTTGTTAAGTGGTATTGAGCTTCTCTCAACTTCAAAAGCTTGCTCAAAATGTGAGTCTTTTTCTTATACTTATAAAGTTATCACCGGCTCCTTTTACAACTGGTGTGGAATAACCCCAACATTTTCCCTATTAGACTGTAGGGTTGAGCTTGTTGGTAAAGGCTCTGGTACAAGTGTTAGGTGATCTTGTCACCACAAAAACCTTCCACAACAAATGTGAGATAAACCAATAATACCCCTCACACATTGAGTCTTGAGTTAGAAGTATAGACACCTATTTTCCTTATTAAACTGTTAGGTTGAGAATGTTCGTGAACCTGGCTCTAGTACCAATGTTAAGTGGTCTTGGACCTCTTTCAATCTCAAAAACTAACTCAAAGAATGATGCTTTTCATAATACTTATAAAGTCACCATCTGCCCCTTAACTGATGTAGGATAACTCAAATAAGTTTTGCCTTTTGTTTTGAAGGACTCATGGTCTCCCTAGTTATAGATTTAAGTAGTATTTGATTTATTTGCCATTGCGTACAAAACATAAAAAATCAATCCCATTGCCTAAAGCTGATAACAGTACAGTTATATAATTTGATCATTACTATTGCATTCAAAATAGAAAAATCAATCCCATTGCCTAAAGCTAATAAGAATAGTAGAGCACCATAAATCCACCAGCAACTGCAAAAATTAGATATCTTTTGTGTAATTTTTCTCTAAATATACTAATAACTCATATCAGATCAAGTAATAGTCGATTAAAAACGCACAGTCAACAAATTTTTTTTAAATCTACTACAAAATTTAAATCCTAATATATTAAATCAAAGTGTTAATTACAGCTCAATAAATTTAATTAAGGAAAAAATAATGAACTTAAAAACTCAGTCTCCGGTGCGGCAATGTCTAAACGATGCTGCGAATGACAATAGCTCGTGATAAGGTGGTTGAATCACGATCACTGTTACAAGTTAGCTAAGTGTCACGGGATGAATGTTTTACGCAGTAAACCCGTGCGGCACTTAGACAACTTTTGCCAAAAGTTGCTATTGTTGCCCTTGTCCTTGCGACTCTCTCCTCCACCTTTGCCTTGATTAGGGCTTTTGTCCTTGAATTGGGTGAAGTACTCGTTGAGCGGCTCCGCGGTGGCAATGGTGTTGTCAAGAATTTGGAAGCCCCGCCTATCGTGTTTCGTCTTGGCCCAATCCTTGAGGCCATTTGGGCGGCCCATAACATAAGTCTATGAATCACGATCACGAACATTGCTGCGAGTTAGCTAAATCTGCCACCTGCTAGATAGGTGCATGAGTCGTGAGTGATGGCTATGAAGAGAGTAGCGAGTAGTGAGACTGAGAGTGAGCATGAGAGAGAGAGAGGCGTGAGCTAGCTAACTAGGTGCATGACTGCTGCTAGTTGTTGTTTACTGCTTCTGCAATTTTGCCTTCTAGAGTTCTAGGGTTATGGATTTTTTTTTTTTTTTGATTAGTTAACAAGAGGAGGTCTTTTGTCGTGGGATCCAATATGTATGACCTTGATAAATGGCTCAAGACTTTGACATAACAGGTAACCATACCTCAGCTAATTAGAATTTTCTTTTAATTTTAAAATTAAATTGAATTAACAGTTGTTTTGTGCATTCAGTTTGGTTTCAGAGCCAAACTGAACACAAATCATTCAGTTCATGAAAATAAACATTCGGTTTTTTGATTGAATCGAACTTAATAATTCACTTCAGAAAAAAACTAAATTGAATTTCCACCCCTAATTTATTGTAATTGCATTTTTGCATGCATGTTTATTTTTCTTTTTGGCTATGTGTTAAGATTTCTTTGTTGAATTTTTATATTAGTTTTCTTTGGGCTAAGGCTCATTATGCCTCCTTTTAAATGTCATTTTTTTTAAAATTGTAATAAATTTCTCTGTACCATCGAGCTCGAGATCTCCCAATAAAAAAAAAAAAATGTGTTTTTGAAACGTTGCCATATTTTGCAATTTGTGATTATTTTTGCGTTGGGGCCTCTAAATAAAATGCTCTGTATCCCACAAGATACAATTTTAAAGATACTTCGAACTATCAAATAGTTCGAATCATCAATCATTTCTCTTTGCACTCAAATAGGAAGTACTTCCAATTACTCTATGCGTTTAAAGGAATTATGTTTCTTCTAACTAACTGAGAATGAATTCAATAGGCTTTAAACCTAAATTTACTTCAACTTGCTCAATGGATGTGTTACACACAATTTCACATAAAAAAAAACCAAAAATTTTTAAAAAGGGTTTTTTTAATGACGAGATATCAAGGAAACTTCCTAGTCAGAAAGCTTAATAGTGTGACTTTATGAATTTCCTCACTAGGTGTTTCCTCATTAATTTTAATTTTAAACCAGAAAGTAACTTCTAATACGTTGTACGTGTACAAGTGACGCCAAATACGAGTTAAGTGCAATTCTGAATCTCAATTGCAAAAAAGAACAAACAATTATTTGGAAAGTGGCAACATTACAAACAAATGATGAAAATGACAAGTTTGAATTGAATTACGCACAACCATAAACCTTATTCGAATTCAACACAAAAGGAGACACTCATTCAGGGATTTGAAAGTTGAAGTAGGAAAGAAATTAAAAGCATATTGAGTGACTTTATCATCCCATAGCGTGCAGCTCATTCCACCAGCGTTCCATTCCGCTGTTGGGGAAGCTTCTTAAGCTTTGGACATCCAGTACAGAGACCCTTTTCAGATGATGAGGGAAAGGCAAGGCGCTCGAGTCGCAGATGCTCTTCAAATTCTCTAATCCCTCTAGGATAAGATTTTCAAGTCTGGCAAATGGGAGTAGTTTATCCATCGCCTTGGCCGGAACTTCACCCATTTGTTCACCATTGATTATTTCTTCCAAATCCTCACAATGACTTATTTCAAGATGCTTGAGATTTGGAGCAAGAATAAGCCATATCACGTGCCTGAATTTGGAGCCGCTTATCTAAACTTTTTGGAGACTATGGAAACCACGAGATTGTCGGATTTACTTCACTTCCTCACTGTAGTCAATCTGGAACTCTTGCCAATAAATATTTGTCAAGTGAAGTGTTTGAAGATGCTTCAAACTTGCTAAAGAAGCAACACTGAGCGAGTTTGAATAGTGGCAGTATCTAAGGAACAGAGATTGAAAAGCACGGAAACTATGGAAGGAGATGGTCAACACATTTAAATGCTCCAAACCAAACAATTCCTCCACTAAAGCTTCTCTACCTCAATACAAAATGCTATCTACTGTTTGTGTCATTTCCGAACCACAGTCAAACAGTCTTAATACTCGTAACATCTTCAGATTTGATATCACTGGCGGTGGAATCCTGGAAAGGTAACGTGTATGTTCCAAGTTCAAACATTTAAGATTAACCAGGTGCCTTAACTCTATCGGCAAGCTTTCTATATTCGTCATTGACAAATCAAGACGTTGTATTTGAACCAAGCTTGGAATCCCCAAAGGTAAATCTTCTAGACGGCTGTTTCGCGACAGCTCTAAAACTCTGAGGGAAGGCATGGATTGAAAGAAATCATTATTGACATTTTCTATCTCTTCATTTGAAGTTAGAAACAAAGTGAGGAGACGAGGAGATGCTGGAGACCCTCTTAGGTTGCGAATTGGATTTTGCATCAGTGACATACTGGTAAACTCTGTCCACATTCCAATCCCAGGTGCTTCAGTTAATCCTACACCTGCAAGAACAAAAAATTTTTCCTTCTCCTTGTCAAGTGTGGATGTAATCCATAAAGCCATGTCACGGATCACATCATGCATTTTGACATTGTTATCTTCTTCTTCTTCAAACATACATGCATGAATAAGTGTTCGAATAATAGAGTGGCCTTCATTTCGTGCTCTAATTCCATCATATTCATCCAAAAGTCCTTCACATATCAAACAGTGTATCAGTCCTTTATCCTAATACTATAATCTTCTGAAAATAAACTACAATACAGAGAAGACAAAATCTAGTTGCCTCGCTAGGCAAAATATCATAACAAAATTTCAAACGAGAATATACTCTTCTCTCCATACCTGAAAATTTAGATGCTGAACTCCTGAGCAACTCAGTTGCATGTTCCTACTCTCGAGGAGTCTTCCTGGAAGCCATGGTTCGACCCACAGTTATGATAACCAGTGGAAGGCCACCACATTCTTTAGTGACAGTTTCAGCTAGCCCAGGAATATCAGGATGACTATCAAGAACGTCTCTTCCGACTTTCTCCTCAAAACAATTTCCAAGCATCCTCCTAATCCAAGCACTCCAATTTGAATGACTTGTGAGCGTCCATTTGACCGCAAACCTCACCAGTTGTGAAAACTACCTTAGTAGATGCACTTGTACTATAAACAAAGACGTGAATGTATATTGAATAAAATAATCAAATAAGACCAAAGTGTTTAAAGTTTAGTCTATAATTTTGAGTCAGTAAAGCTGATAGTGATATCCTTAAAATTTATATCAATCCTCGCTATGAAATTAAGAGGAAATGGAGACAAATAAATGATTTTATATGCGGGATTCCTCAGTTTCGTTTCGTTGATCTTAATGATCTCGGTCGTTTGGATAAGTATCATTTTTTATTTTTTCCCAGTAAAAAAATAGTCGAAGATTAAATTCTAAATTTTAATATTGACAATCAAACTAATTTTTTAACTTTATTTATAATTAAACCAGCTTTTTATCACTAGATTTGGAAGACTAAAAGAGATTAGGAGAGAAGAATACTAAGAGAGGATCCTAAACCCTAAAAGAATATTAATATTAAGACAAAAATTAGTGTAAAACATAGCACAAAAGAATAAAAGATAATTCTTTTTTTTTTTTTAATTTTGTAATGAAATTTTTTTGTGTTAATTTTTGTGCACATATCACTACTTAGTTTAAAATATCTTAATCTAAAGCTTTACAAAAACAATACAAATCCCTAGAGGATATTAATTTGGTGGGTCTTTTACACATGAAGCAAGAGTTAAAAATACAATATAACCCAAATAAAAAGAGGAAAAAAATTTTTAACAGCAGGTCTCTGTTTTTTTTTTCTTTTTTACTATTCTTTTACTACTGAAGATAAAATAAAGTATTTAAAAATTTACAGAGATGTAAATGGTGAAAATTTATACGGATCGTTAAGACAATTTTGTTAAATCTTGAAAGAATTTGATCGGTATATATTTGTCTTACCAATTATATCATTTGTTCTAAACTGTTCAGAAAAGGGGAACTTTTTAAAATTCAGTTGGTATGATTATAGGAATTTTGTCTAAAATGACTCAACCAAACAAATGAAATAAAAACTTAACCATTTAATCCTTAAGTGTTATTTGAAATCCTCTTGCACACCTTTATATTATATAATGCTAAATAGGTGAAGATCAAACAGAAAAATCGTTTGACAATTGTTGCGTGCAATTAAACTACATACGGTGAAAATTGAACAAGCACAACTATAGCCGTTATACAGTGAAAATTGAATCTTGAGTTTAGCCGTTATACAGTGAAAATTGAATCTTGAGTTTAGTATCTTCTCAGAAGTCGTTAGCATTAGATCATTGATAAGCTTGTTTGGTTTGTGAGAAAAGAAGAAAGGAAACGAATGTGAAATTTCTGGAAGAATCAAGAATTTTAGTCAATGAGTCTAGATTATATATGCTGAGCTTGTTCAGCTCTATTTATACAAGCTCATTCGCTGGTACCTAACCATGAATCTAATAACAGAATTGCTAACTCCCCAATCTTATGGCCAATCACAATTAGCTAGCTGGCTCTCCACAATTTGTGCATGAACCTTGACAAATGAGCTTAAAACATCAGCACACATTTTGCAGCTCATCGCACACATCATCATCAAATGAACCAGTTCATCATAATATCTAACATCCCCCCTCAAGCTCAGCCTGTTATAGTAAGGTTGAGCCTGTCGCGCAAGTAATGGAAGGGTGTTATTAGAGTTAGGGACACAACTGAACTGAAGAGTTTGATTAGCAACCTTTTCCCTCAAGAAATGAACATCAAGTTTTATATACTTTGTGTGAGTGTGAAACTTGGGATTGCTAGTCAAAGCAGCCGCACTCTGGTTATCAGACCAGAGAATTAGTGTAGAGGATAGAGAAATACTAAGTTCTGTCAATGAGACTTTGTCAATAAAACCTCAGAAGCTGCCATAGCCAAAGCTCTGTATTCAGACTACTAGACCTGGAAACCACAGCCTGCTTCTTTGAATACCATAAAACAATGTTTGGACCAAAATAGGCACATTAACCAGCCATGGATCTTCTATCATCCCTGTTACTTACCCAATCCGCATCATTGAAGAAATCAATATGCAAAGTGCCATGATTGTAGAACTGTAAGCCTATATGTAAAAGTACCCTTAAGGTATCTAAGTATTCTTTGGCATGCTTGCCAGTGATTAACAGTTGAAGCAGCTAAAAACTGACTTAAGTTTATTGACTGAAAAAGCAATCTAGGCCTGGTCAATATGGCATATTGCAAAGTATCAATAGTGCTTCTGTATAAAGTAATATCAGTAAAAGGTTCACGGTCTTGCTTAGTAAGGGGAATACAGTCAGTCATTGGAGTTGAGCAGGGAGTGCAATCTTGCATCTGAACTTTGCTAAGAAGATCAAGAATGTACTTGGACTGTGAAAGAAGTATACCCGCTTTATTTGGAGTAACTTGGATACTAAGGAAATAACTCAGTTCTCTATGGTCTCTAAAGGCAAAAGTGTGATAACCTGCTATATCAAATATAGATTTGAACCTGTCATAATAATGTCATCAACATATAGTAGAATCAACAAGATTTGGCCTTGAACTTTTTTAAAAAAGAGAGAAGTGCATGACTATGAGTTCCGAAAACCCCATTGAACTGTCAAAACCAATTTGAGTCTATCAATCAAGTCATGGAGCTTGTTTGAGACTACAGAGAGCCTTTTACAGTTTGTAAATATTGTTAGGCTTGGATTGATCCATAAACCCTTCTAGCTACCTCTTCTGTCAAATGGTTATTTAAAAATGCATTATTGATGTCAACCTGCCTTAGTGACCAGTGATTCATGACAGCTAGGCTAAGGATAACTTTAACAGTAGATGCCTTAACCACTGGACTACATGTCTCATTATAATGAATCCCTTGAGTTTGATGAAACCATTTAGCTACTAGTCTAGCATTATACCTGACAATACTTAATCAATGTTGTATTTAATTCTATACACCAATTTGTTGCCTACTACTTTGACTATATATGCTGGTTGAACAAGAGTCCAGGTGCTATTATCAATCAGAGCCTGACACTCCTTCATAACTTGAAACTATTTTGGACCATTGAATGCAGCTGATACTGAAGTAGGTCCCGAGGATTTGGAGGATCAACGTGCTATATAGGTTGTTTTATACTTGAATATTCCGACTTCAGATCTAATAACCATGCGGTGGCCAACAACGGGTTGAGGAGATGGGATTGATTGATGAGGTTGTATGCCTGGTGAAGGTTGTATATTTGACTGCTGAGTTAATGTGTTTGGTGGAGGTTGTGTATCTGATGAGGTGAATTTAAACCTGAATCAATTATGGTGGCAGAGGATTGAAAGAGAGATGTAGCAAGTTGTGTAGCAGTCTTGAGTCAGGGATAATGACAACGGAACTTGTAGAATTATCACAAACCTTAGGTGAACAAAAGCTAGAAATTAAAGAAAAGTTAACTCTTCATTTAAAAGGGAAGGAAGACTCATAAAAAATGACATGATTGCTGAGGTGAATAAAGACATTGATGGCCTTTGCAGAGAGAGCCGTAACCAAGAAAGACACATCTTTCACTTCTAAAGGTATGAGATATAGATAACATGAACAACTAAAACTCTCATATCAATATAGTTAGATAGCTTATGAAATAACATCTCAGATGAAGATTTATCATTTAAAATAAGGGATGAAAATATATTGATGAGATTTGTCCTCGTGTGGAAGGCATTACACCAAAATTTCAAAGGCAGATGAGCTTGAGCTAAAAAAGTCAGACTAGTTTCAACAATATGTCTATGTTTTCTCTCTGTTCTGTCATTTTGGTGATTAATATAAGGGCATGGATAAGTAGTAACGGTAAATCTGGTATAATGAACAGTGATAGAGTGTTTGACTTGGTTGAGGGAAAATATCTAGGTTAATCTGGTATAATCATCTAGAATGAATAAGTAATAATGGTATCCTTAAGATGAAGGAATAAGAGCAGGCCCCCAAAGGTCAGCATGAAGAAGTTCAAGAGGCTATGTAGAAGTAGTTTTAACAAAGAGAATATACGTATATGGATTTTACCAAACTAACATGCATGCACATAACCAAGGTTGAATGTTTTTGTTTATATTAAAGGCTGTATTTAAACATTTCATTATCTATTTTAGAGCATGAATAGTTGCGTGTCCAATTCTCTTATGCAAAAAGTTGTAATATATTGATTAATTTGAAGCGATAACATAAGCCATTAAGCCATTTTTATTGAACTGCAGACTATTTACAAGCATTGTGGAGGTTGAGTAATAATGCCAGGTGAATTCAACTGAGCAAACATTGACACTGGACAGTTTATTGAATTGGACACAGACTTTTGAAAAAGTTGACATGAAAACATAAGATGGCAAACTAGAATCACTACAGACTTGGTACAATCCTCCTGTAGCAATCGGCTTGAGCAATATGATCCCTGTATTCTTGGCCTTTACAAAACAGATATTATCATAAAATTAAATGAGAACATTGCTGTCAGCAAGTAGTTTTGAGACACTAAGAAGATTTTTGGTGATAATAGGGACATACAGAACATTATGCAGATAAAAAGTTATTGCAATCAAGGTTTTAACAGCAGCAGTACCAATATTATGAATAAGCAATCCCATACCATTTCCTATATGTAACTTTTCAGTGCCATAACAAGCTGAGTATTGAGAAAGAATACCTACATCCCAAGTGACATGATTGGTAGTGGCTCTTGAATCAATCTACCAAGCTGGATTAACAACACTACCATAAGTTGCTAAGGGTGCAGAAACTCGAGTATTATGATGAAGTCCAAGACTGCCAGTATACACATTACTAGTTGTAGCTCGATGAGGAACTTCATTATAGGTACCATCAATTCCTTGAATCGTAGGAAAACATTGAGGATATACATAAAGCTTAGTTTCTAATAAGTAACATAACTGTGGGAAGGCCCGTTAAGTCTAGAATAGGCAGACCTAAAACTGGGTCTTAGACCAACACCATTGTTCAAACCAAAGCCTCTTTCAAAGCTATTTTGAACATTTCCACAAAGGCCCTATAATTCTAACCTCCTCTAGGCTAAATCCACCAAAAGGTTCGTTTCCGGGGGAAAAAAAAAAAAAAATTTGATTGAACCTATTTCTGCACTAGTAATCTAGTATGCTCCATGTCCAGAAATAAAGCAAATTTGAAAAATAATGTCCTTAATAGTATTAAAATCAATAGCAAACATATTATTGTTACCATCATAATCTCCCAAATTTCCAGAATTACCACTCTTCTTGTTAGTATATAACCAAATTTGTTCCAGCTCTATCCCTTTTTAGTAAATTGAGCACTCATGTCATGCAATATCTTAGTGTGTAATTTTCTTTTACTCATCTCTAATATAGTTTCATGACAAATCATAATTGAGAAGAGCACTTCAACTGTAAGCTGATAAGCTGATCTTTCTTAAGTCTAGTAAGGATATTGGTTACAAGACAAGAGATTTATAACTGTCATCTAATCCAGAAATCAAGTGCATGACTAGTTCATTAGAGGGAGCATTAACTCCGATAGCTAAGCTGTCGACAATTTTCTTCATCGTGTTATAATAATCACTTACAAAGAGAGAACCGTTCTTAGTGGACTAAATTTGCATCTTTAGAGGCATATACATTGCCTTTGGTTGTGCCATGAAATCTTAACAAGTATCTTCCATAGTTTAAAACAGGTTTCACAATGATTAGCACATTATCTACCAATGAGGACAGCATCCAGCTCTGTAGAAGCTTATCAGTCTTCATCCAAGTGATATTCACTGGATTTTCTTATCTTTATAAATCTTGAGCTCTAGATCTGCTAGATTCTCCAGTTGGTTCAGTGAGGTAACGATATGGGCACAGAATATCACCATTGATGAAGCCTTCCAGTCCATTAGAGCGATGATCGAAGCACGAACCTGAAATTTACATATTAGATAGTTTGATCGATCTCGTGTGACAGGTTGAATGAAGTTAGAGAGGTTGAAGGGGGAGCTGTGTTAGTTTGATGAGACATGTGTACTGGCTCTGATGCCATATTAGAATTGATAAGGTTGTTTGGGTTCAGCTCTATTTATACATGCTGACAAGCTGGTAACTAACTATGATTCTAATAACAGAATTGCTAACTCTCTAATCTCATGACCAATCACAATGAGCCAGCTGGCTCTTCACAATTTGTGCATGAACCTTGGTAAATGAGCTTAAAATATCAGCACACATTTTGTTAGTCACCATGACAGTCCATATCACCAGCCCATCTGCACGCATCATCATCAAATGAACCAGCTCATCATATTATCTAACAGCATTTATTGCATCCAATTTGATTTGAATGTAACAGTAAATTCGTGCTTCAGTCAAATTGTTTTATTCTCCTGTTGTTGAGATATTATTTTAAAATGCTATAATAGCATAAAATATTCCTAATTCTCATGTACCGAGGGATCGGGTTTGACATTAATATTAAGCATCATATGCTAGATATTTGCTTACTGTCAATCGTCATTACAATAGTTTGCACCAGTTTATTAATATTAAGGTAAATTTCTGGGAACTGAATTTTAAATAAGATGTAAATTTACTTTTAAGACAATCTTTGGATGTTACCAGAGATGCGACTTAATTTCTATTTTGTTGTGAACTTACTTTCAAAGCTTGATTTAAATTCTTTCCCGTATTAAAAAAAATATTTAAAACGTTTAGTAGCAATTAAACTTGGTGAAGAGCATGACCTTACTGTCAAAACCTTAAATCCTTTGTTTGAATTGATTAATTTCCTAAAATAAATGAAATTTTATGCTTATTGAGGTTTTCGAAATTTTATAACTCAATATTTTTTTGAGGTCAAAGTAATATTGTTGATTTGATTTTTAGTCAATTCATGGAAGACCATGATTTCATACACCCAATAAAAAAAAAAAGAACAAAAAACGGAAAACAAAAACAAATGGTATCTGATCATGTATTATAATAGATGCTTAGTAAATTAATCTTTATGTTTGGTGGAGAAAAAAAAAAAAGAAAAACTATGGAACCTTCTCTAGGTAAAAATTTTGCTTCTTTTTAGTATTGAAGTAATGTAATTTTTAAGTCATAATTATTATGGAGAAAAAAATTATAATTATGAAATAAAAATTGATATTATGTAATAAATATAATTTTAAATAATAATTTAATAAAAATATTAATAATGTTATAGGTTTTTTATCATATAAATGTAGAATCAAATTAATTCAACTTCCGAGACACAACGGTTAATATTTACTAAACATTTTAATGGTGTAATTTCTGCCCAATTTAGGCCTTAATATTTATGTGAAATTACTAAATAGACTTGCGTCATGTAAAAATGCAAACAATTAGATTGTGCTTCTAAAACTCATATATATGCATTGATTATATCAATTTTTTTTTTTTAGTCCCATGGGCAAGGTTAAGAAATAAAAAACAAAATGGGAGACTTTGATTATATCAAAATTAATTTTGTTTTTGATGGACGTGGATTTGTAATGAATTGGAATATTTTTACTTTGTCCAATCTCAAAAATAAAAAATAAAGTATTTTTACGTTGTCCAATATCAAAATAGTAGACTATAGATATTTAATAGGCCAACCTTCTTGCAATTTAGACCTTAAAATTATTTTCACCTTTTTCTTTTTAAAAGTAGGTGGATGGATAAAATCCAAATTCATTTTAGTCCCCAACCTCTGTTAGGATTTGAACTTGGATAATTAATTAAAGAAAGTTTTTTGAAAACCAAACAATCAAGTTTTGGGGGCACAATCCGTTTGAAACTCATTCTGAAAAAATGACTTATGTCGAAAAATATATATTTGGGAAAAAGCCACTCATACTCTTAAGATTTATTTAAATGATCACATAAGCCCTCTTAATTTTATAAATAAACAAGCAGACGATCTTAAATTTTAAAATGAATATAATACCCTCTAATTATAACAACTCAAATAAATGTAAATATAGCAATAAAATAAAAATAATAAATAAATATCACATGATGCAAATAAAATACTACACTAAGTATAATTAATAAAATAACATATATAATAAAAATTATTTTTAAATATTAAGCTTTTATTAGTCTATCTTGAAGGCTTTTATTAAGACTAAAATCTATTAATTCAAAAAATGACTTTAAGAATTATATTGATATAGACATAATTAAAAAAGAAATTGTAAATAAAATAACTCAATTTTTATAACCTACTATGAATTTTAGGTATAATGATTTTAATATTATTAATATTTCAAATAACTTTTATTATTATTAAAAAATGTGAAACATTAATAATGTTAAAATTAATTTTTTAATATTCAAAATATTTTATAAATTTTATCTTATTTTATATGTTATATTATTTTTATTTTTATTTATATTTATTTGAAGTTTATTTAAAGTTAATAATTTGATTATTATAATTAAGGGTAAAATAGTAAAAAATGAGTTGTGCTTGTGTGATTATTTAAACAAATTTTGAGAGTGCGAGTAACTTTATATATATATATATATATGTGTGTGTGTGTGTGTGTGCATGTGCATGCATGCGCTGTAGTGTTTCCAGTGGCGGACGGGTGAGTAACGCGTAAGAACCTGCCCTTGGGAGGGGAACAACAGCTGGAAACGGCTGCTAATACCCGGTAGGGTGTGTCTGTATATACACTCAATTAATTGTCGGAAATTAAGTACATACAAGAGAGACCAGAAAAGAGCATAATTGCAAACGATCAAGCAAAGAAGAAGCAAACACCCACCAGAAAACAGTTCATTAATTGGTAATTAAGTGGCAATATGACAGGTTAAAAAATGAAAATAACAAGTGATGCTGCATAACAAGCATGAATTGAATTAAATGACATAACAAGTGGGAGTAGTGCACAAGGTAAAGGAGACTCATGCATCCACACCATAACTGTTATTCCAAATCAATTGATACACTTGCACACTAATTAATCCACCTGGGATTTGAAATAAGGATGAAAAGCGTTTTCACTGGCTTGATCATCCCATTGCAGCTGCTTCCACCAGCGTTCTTCTGCCTCAATGATAATCTTACGTTCCAATCCGCAGTCGCAAACAAGAGGAAGCTGCTTAAGCTGTGAGCATTCATGCACACTCATTTCTTTCAGACCAGGAAAGGGCAAGGCATTTGAGCAGATGTTCTTCAAATTGTTTAACCCCTTTAGAACAAGACATTCAAGTCTTGGCAACGGGATGAGATTTTCCATCACCTCAGCTGGAACTTCACCCAATTTTCCAATGTTGATTATTTCTTCCATATACTGGCAGTTTTTCATCTCAAGATGCTTGAGATTTGGAGCAAGAATAAGCCATGTCACCTGCCTCAATTTGGAGTGGCTTATATAAACGTTTTGGAGACTATGAAAACCATGAGCTTCTCGGATTTTGTCCACTTCCCCTGTATAGTCAATCATAAAGTCTTCCAAATCATTACATTGTACCAAATGAAGTGTTTGGAGATGCCTTAAACTTGACAAAGATAAAACAGTGAGCGGCTGTAAATAGCAACCTCTGAGACAGAGAGATGGGATACTGATGCTCTGAAACCTGGGAGAGCTCAACAATCCTTGGAGAGCATGGATACTATGCAAGGTAATGGTCAACACATTTAAATGTTTCAAACCAAGCAATTCGTCCACTAAACTGTCAAGAATCGCACCACATTCGAACATTCTCAATACTCGTAGCATCTTTAGATTTGAGATCAATTGCGGTGAAATTCTAGAGAGTCGAAATGTATACTCCAAGTTCAAGCATTTAAGATTTACCAGGTACTTCAACTCCATTGGCAATCTTTCTAGTATACTATTTGATAGATCAAGATATTGCAGTGATACTAAGTTTGAAATCTCAAATAGTAAATCGCTATGTGACAGCTTTAAAACTCTAAGAGAAACCATGGACTTGAAGAAATGATTATTGACCTTGTCATTTTCAAAATAGTTAGAATTAAGAAACAGAGTCAGGAGATGAGGAGAAGTTGGAGACTCTAAAAGTCTCTTAATTTTATTATCCATAAGCGACATCCTCGTAACGTCTTTCCACATTCCGACACTTGGTGCTTCAGTTAATCCTGCACCTGTAAGAACCAAGAACTTTTCCTTCTCGCTGTCCATTGTAGATGCAATCCACAGAGCCATGTCTCGGATCACATCATGCATTTTTACACAATTATCTTTCTCTTCCTCCAATAGACACGCGTGAAGAAGATTACGAATAAGGGAGTATCCTTGATTTCGTGCTTCAATTCCATCATGTTCATCTAAAAACCCCTCACATATCAAGCAATCTATCAAGTCCTCAATGGAAATTCTATAATCTTCTGGAAATAAAGTACAATACAGGAGACAAAATCTCGATGTATCGCTGGGTAAAAAATCGAAACTAAACTTCAAGCGCGAAAATACCCTTTTCTCCATACCTGCAAATTTAGAGGCTGAACTCCTTAGCACCTCAATTGCATGTTCCCACTCTCGAGGTGTCTTCCTGGAAGCCATGGCTCGACCCACAGTAATTAGAGCAAGTGGCAAACCACCACAGTCTTTGGCTACAGTTTCAGCGAGTTCAGGAATGTCAGGATGACTATCAAGAGTGTCTGCTCCAACTTTCTCCTCAAATAATTTCCATGCATCATCGTATCTCAAGCACTCCACTTTGAAGGATCTGTGAGCTTCCATTTGGCCACACACCTCAAACTCACGAGTCGTGAAAACCACCTTATTAGATACACTTGTACGGCTTGGGATAGGCAAACCCACTTGAACCAAATCAACAAGCTCCCATATGTCGTCCAATAATAACACAAACTTTTTCTTGCTCAAGATGTTGAATATTTCCTG
The DNA here is from genome assembly GCA_025617385.1 of Murraya koenigii. NCBI lineage: Eukaryota > Viridiplantae > Streptophyta > Magnoliopsida > Sapindales > Rutaceae > Murraya > Murraya koenigii. Next base: position 23,261,084 of record CM046813.1, on the reverse strand, counting down.
AGCTTTTTCCTGCATGCTTTTGCTCTTCCAAGATTCGCTAAACAAACCAATCTTTTTGGCAATGCTTTCTTGAATCTTTTCAAGCTGCAAGTCCCTAGACACCACTACCCAAATGACAAAATCAAAATGGTTAGGCGTGTCATAGAACCTGTTGTTGATCTGCGTCAACAGAGTAGTCTTACCCACTCCTCCCATGCCGTACAATCCAACGATTCCCATATGTTCTTCCATGAGGCATCTCCAGACTCCGTCGAATGTTAATTGCAGGCCCACTATTGTTGGTGGAAGAGGTCTTTCATCAACTGGATTTTCTGGTACCGGTTGAGCCACGTCTTTGAAATCTCCTTCTTGCCTCAAAGTCCTCGCTTCTCGCAACGTCCTGAACACTTTCTTCCCGAGCTTGTAGGTTGACTCACTGCACCTGGATTCTGGCCACTCTTCTTCCATCAAATTTTCAACTTTAGCTTCCATTTCTTGCACCCTCGAAAGCCACCCACGCACTTGTTCCAGCGGTTTCATCTGTTGTTGTTCAGCAACGATAATTTTTATCTTTACATCATTTCTTACTTCAGCTAACCTTCGCAGTTCATCCTGCAGGGCGTAAATATTATCTTCTATATTACATGCGTACCCTACATTTCTAACAGTGCAATCTAGGCAGCGTGAAATAGTATCATCACATGTGAATGAGGGTGAGCAAACGTTTCCCATGTCGATTAATTACGGCAAGCGAGAAAACGAAGAGTGATTGGTATGAGAGGAAAAAGTTTTATTCGCTTTTGGCCTGAGGATGAAAATTAAGATGAAGAAATGTTGTATTGTACTGTTGCACTGTCGGAGACTGCAACACTATTTATTAATTAAGCAGGGGAGGAATTCAAAAATTTTGGTACAATTTGGTTGGTAGTGAATAAAACTTTGGGAACGACGTATGGTTGCTTACCTATATATAAATATATTATTATGATTAACTGGGGTATACATAAAAAAATGAATAATAGGGTATGAATAATGCTCCAAGACTACTTAATAATACTTTTTAAAAAATATAAATCAGAAAAATTGAAATAGACTAATTAATTCATGTCAAGGCGCCGGTTATTTTGCCTTTCAAGGAATCTTTGGAAAACCGTTAAAGTTCTTCTTATCCTGGTCAACTTTTTTTTGGCTGATAATAAAGAAAAGGAAGCAAAAAACAAAAAATTACACCTCATATGTCCTAGAATCGTTTGTATCAACTTGTTCTTAAGTGATGTCCGTGTCCCATTTCATTTTATTCTCTCATATATTATATATATTTGTTTAAATAAAAATTAGATTTGTTAATCCCACAATGTTATTATTAAGTCCATGCTAACAAATTGAAATACAAACGGTCGATGGGAGGAAATTAGGATATTTTTCGTTAAATGGTGGCCAGAATGAACAAATTACAAACTTAAGGAGATAGAGTGAATAATATGCAAACTAAGAGGGCCAACCATAATATTTTTAAATACATTGACTAAATTTTAATTAGAACCCTTATATGTCCTGAATTTTTTCCAACTTCCTCCAGGCCACACAACATTATACCCCTCCAACAGGGAAACTGATTATTTATTTTCTAATTTATTAGTCAACAAAGTGACTATTCTACCCTTGGGACTGCTAATTAAAATGTCCTATTTCTATAGTGCAAGATGCAATTTCAAAGAAATTTCAAACCATCGAATAGTTAATTTAGTGATCAATCATTTCTCGTTTTACTAATGTAAGAAGACTTCAAGTTTGTGTATAAATTAACCAAAATAATTTTTCTTCTAAATAGTTGAAAGTAAATTTAATCTACTTCAAAGTTTAAACTTAAATTTTCTTTTTGATGAATTAAACTTAAATATCCTAATTCCACACATCATCGCAAAACTGATCTAAGAAGTTACAGTGAGAATTTAATTAATGGAAAGAGTAATGCGTATCTTCCTTCTTCGTAGGTAGATTTCGGTGTGCATGATGACCTTTAAATGTTTTAGTGGATTACTAAATATCCTCTATTAATTTCAAGAGTCAACAAACAACAGCATTGACAATTCTTGTTTGAGGGCCCCAAATCAATTGAACCTTCTCAATAATACAAGATGAAAAATATCGAGGAAACATCCCTGCTGGCTGCTAGAAAACTTTACGTCAACAGTTTATTGATTAAAAATCATATGGTCATGCTTTAGGGCCCTCAAATTAAAGATAGTTTCTCAATTATTCAATAGGAAATGTCAAGGAAACTCGGTCCCTTGCTGGAAAGATTTATGTAAACTTGTTCACTAATTAGAGGAGTCACGTGTCATTAATTTCACTTTAAAATTCAAACAATTTCGAGAGTTGAAATTAAAAAAAATTAATATAAAAATAACGAGAGAGTTGTAAAATCTTACGTAAATTTAATAATGTCATACTAATTTATATAAAATAAATTTATATAAAAAATTATAATTTTGTCCTTACTCAAAATATATGATAATAGTAATTTCGTACAATGTGATTGGTAGTGATTAAGTCTAGAACCCGGCAATTTCAACTGCCTAGGAATCATTGGGAAAATGTTAGCTTTTGGCTGATAAAAAAGAAAAGGAAGGAAAAATTCAAAAAATTACATCTCATATATTCCTAAAATTGTTTATTAGTAGTGTCCAAATTTCATTTTATTTTCCCGTATATTACATTTGTTTGAGTAAAAATTAGATTTGATTATTAAGTTCATGCTGTCAAATTGAAATACAAACGATTGATCGATGGAATTAGGATACATTTCGTCGAATGGTGGATGGCCGGAATGAAAAAAATTACAATTAAGACAGCCAAATCAAAATATATTCAAATAAATCGTCTGAACTTTAATTAGATCCCTTATATTTCCTGATTTTTTTTCAACGCTTGAGCGAGAGCCGTACTAAAATGGGTGATCTCTTACAAAGTTCTCGTGTTGCACCCCTCTTTCTATTTGGGCTAGGTAACTCCTTTCTCGAGGTTGATTCTTTTATTTTTTATGTGCGTTCGTGTGTTTCACTCGTTTGCACGGGAGGGAAAAAACAATCCAGGCGAAGGAATTGTACAGCGGCCTAGTCGGTACACATGAGAGGGGCATGCTTTAAGTAGATTTGTTGGGAACATGTTGATGGGTGCGACCATACAGCACTAATGCATTAGATCCCATCAAAACACTATAGTTAAGCATGCTTAGGCGAAAGCAGAGCAGTACTAAGATGGCTGACTTCATGGGAAGTTCTCTTGTTATCCCCCCTTTTTTTTTCGGCTTGGTAACTCATTTCTTGAGGCTGATTCTTCTATTTTTTTTTGCTTGTGTTCATGCGTTTTGCATGCTTGCGTGAGTTTCTGTGCCTCGTTGGACTCTCCAGGATGGAAAAGTAGCCTGGACGAAGGAATTGTACGGATGTTAGGTAACACCTTTCTCGAGACTGGTTCTTTTACTTAACTAGCACTAATGCATTGGATCCTATCAAAACTCTGCAATTAAGCATGTTTGATCGATAGTAGTACTAAAATGGGTGACCTCTTAGGAAGTTCTCGTGTTGCACCCCTCTTTTTATTTTTTCGGCTAGGTAACTCATTTCTTGAGGCTGATGCTTTTATTTTTTGCATGGTTCGTGCATTTTTCTCGTTTGTGCGGGTTTTCAGGCCTCGTCGGACCCTCAGGGGAGGAAAAAAGCAGCCTAAATGAAGGAATTGTAAGGCAGCGCAGTCAATACACGCGAGAGGTGCATGCATTAAGTAGATTTATTGTGCACATATTGATGCGTACAACCATACCAGCACTGATGCACCAGATCTCATCAAAACTCCGTAGTTAAGCGTGCTTGGGTGAGAGTAGTATTAAAATAGGTGACCTCTTGGGAAGTCCTCGTGTTGCACCCCTCTTTTTTATTTTTTCGGTTAGGTAACTCCTCTCTCGAGGCCGATTCTTTTATTTTTTGCGTGCACTCGTGCGTTTCGCTCGCTTGCATAGGTTTCTGGGCCTCATTTGACCCTCAAGGGAGGGAAAAAGTAGCTCGGACAAAGGAATTGTACAGCGGCCGAGTCAGTACACGGGAGAGGGGCATGCGTTAAGAACATTTGTTATGCATATGTTGATGAGTGCGACCATACCAGTACTAATACATCGGATCTCATCAGAACTCTGTAGTTAAGTGTGTTTTAGTGAGAGCAGTACTAAGACAGGTGACCTTTTGGGAAGTCCTTGTGTTGCCACCCCCTTTTTATTTTTTCAGTTAGGTAACTCCTTTATCGAGGCTAATTCTTGTATTTTTTACATGCTTTCGTGCGTTATGCTTGTTTGTACGGGTCTTCGGGCCTCGTTGGACTATACAGAGTAGGAAAAACCAGCCCATATAAAGGAATTATACAGTAGCTGAGTCAGTACTTGCGAGAGGGGCACGCATTAAGTAGATTTGTTGTGAAGATGTTGAGGGGTGCTACTATATCGGCACTAATGCATCGGATCCCATCAGAATTCCTCAGTTAAGCATGTGCTTGGGCGTGAGCAGTATTAAAATGGGTAACCTCTTGGGAAGTTCTTGTGTTGCACCCCTCTTTTTATTTTTTATTTTTGGCTAGGTAACTCTTTTCTCGAGGTAGATTCTTTTATTTTTTATGTGTTCGAGCGTTTCGCTTGCTTGCGCGGGTCTCTGGGCCTTGTTGGACCATTTGGGGAGGGGAAAAGCATCCCGGGCGAAGGAATTGTACGGCAGATGAGTCGGTACATGCGAGAGGGATATGCATTAATTAGATTTATTGTGTACATGTTAATGGGTGCGACCATACCAGCACTAATGCACCATATCCCATTAGTGCTTCGCAGTTAGGTCCCCTCTAACAACGAGAAAAGTAAAAACAAAAGGTAAATTTTTGGGGACTGATTATTTATTTTCTTAATTAGTTTTTTTCTCGTTACATATCTATATATTTATATAAAACTGGGACTAGAAGAACAGATGTGGCATCAATATTTCTCATCTTTTTATATTCTCTGTATTATGAATTAACAATAGAGAATTATGGATTGATGAGGAAATTAAATAATTAATAAGAGTGGATAATAACTTATGCTTTACTGAAATGTTTAATTATAGCATCAACGCATTAAAGTTATATATAGATTTTAGATTTGGCTTATCATCTCTTAAGATCTCATGATTAATTTGACTGTTATTATACAATCAATATATAGCAGCTCATTAAAAGACCTATTGTCTTCTCTAATTAAAACATTTTTTATCATAAATTAAGCAATCTCTTAAGATCTCATAATTAATTTGACTATTATTATACAATCAATATGTAATAGCTCATCAAAAGACTCATCGTATTTTCTAATTAAATTTTTTTGATAATAAATTAAGCAATAACTTATAAATATTTTTAGTCAGTCTTCTCCTCTGCCTGATCTTTTTTTTTATAAATAGCTACAAAAAAAAAATGATATCCCACATAAACATAAACACTACACAATATAATAGAAAATAGAAATGACTCTTAAAAATGTGTTATTCATTTTGACCTTTACTTACTTGTCATTGAATGTGTCGCACACAATTTCAAATAAAAAAGTACAGCAATTTAGAAAGCAAATCAAATGATTAATTAATGGAAAGAGTATTTCATAATTTCCTCTTGAATTATTGAGTGGCTTTCAGTTCTAGTGTAAATGATGACCTTTTATTTGTTTTAATCGATTAATTAATTTCCTTTTTTGCATGAGTCAATAAACAACAGTATCGATAATTTTTGTTTCGAGTGATCATATCTAATTTTAAAAAATCTTTTGACGTATATATACTTTTAAAAATAAATAATCAAAATTTATTTATTTTCATAATTTTAAATAAATACAAAGATGAAAAAATTTCAAGGAAACTTCTCCTACTAAAAGAAAATTTTATGTCAACTTTGTGCAATTCATTGATTGACTAAAATAATTATATATGTTAGTCATACTTTATGGCCCAAATTCAAAATAAGTTACTGTTAATGCTGAAATTTCATCTCTTCTACCTTGAGCAGATTCCCCAGCAAATATTCAAGTCTCTTTGATCACAGAAGCGGATAATGTCCTCTAGCCCATGTTCATAGAAAATTTCAGAGATCGTTAGGTGTTTTTCTAGTGAAGACCCTCCGATGCTCAAGTCAGTAATTGGGCTAACTTTTGAAAAATTCTCTTTAAAGAAAAAGGAAAACATAAGATCGAGGTTCACTCCCTTTTTTACTGTTTTTTTTTCTTAAGTTCTGATTCCTTGTCTCTTAAGAGTCTAACCCCCTTTTTTTTTTCCCTTTTTTTGAGATATTTATATGGGTCTTTTGTTTCTCGCCGTTATTCCCGTAGTACATGTTCTCAACTTCTAACATTTCTATCTGTTATGGGAAGGTTGTTTGGTCATCACGATAAGAATTGATCGTGTGTGGGAGTTACACCACATTTTTAGAGAAAGTCGTCTAACTAGTTTTTATTGTAGGCTTAGGCTGCCACACTCGAGTCTGCTCGAGGACTATAATATGATGAGAGCTCGCTTGGCTAGCAATGATGTTCCTACTCTTCTTTAGCCTAAGCTCGAGCAGAATGTGAGTTCCTACTTTTGGCTGGCTTAATCTCAAGCAGGAGTGCCTTTATATTAGCGGTCAGTGCTTCTGTTTTGGCCAGCTCGACCTCAAGTAGGTGTGCTCTTTATTTTCCAAACACTAGTCCCCCAGTTTCTAGTATTGAGAGTAAAACGAGATAAAACTAGAAATTACCTTGATTGGTGACAAAGACTGTGCAATCTTCATCTTGCCCAAACATGAAAATTGGTTGTAATCCGAAAATGCATCCATGAAGCTGAGCAGACCGTGTCCGGCTGTGAAGTCAACCAATTGGTCTATTTTTGACAGTGGGAAGCTGTCTTTAGGGCACGCTTTATTCAAGTCTGTAAATCTATACACATCCTCCACTTGTCGTTTGCCTTTTTGACCAAGACTGCATTTTGAGATTTATTCGGAGTAATTAACTTCCTTTATGAATCCTGCTTTTAATAGCTTCTTCATCTTGCTATTCATAGCGTCATACATCTCCTGATTGAAGCACCCCCTCTTTTGTCTTACTGGCTTCACCTTTTTATTCACTGCTAACTTGTAACATGCCATCCTCGGATTAATCCCTAGCATGTCATCATGGGACAAGGCTAACACATCCGCATGTGCTCGCAAGCACTCTATCAGACTCCTCCTCACCTTCTCGCCTATACTTCTCCTCACCTCCTCAAGAGGCTTTTGTCTTCCCTTCTTGGAATCCCCCTAACATCCAACGACGTGACCTGCATTGCCTCTTTAGCTGCTGTTGCATAAAAACTTTTCACGATTCTCTGATCTCTATTTACAACCCCTACCACGCCATTCATTCGTTATTTCAATGCCAAGTAATACGTTGACATTACTAGCTTACTGATTTTCATGAATGGCTTTCCCAATACTATTTGGTAAGGGTTGATTTCGTTCACTACCATGAAGTCCAGCATCATATTCTTCTAAAAGGGTCTCGAGTCTATGGTAAATAGTAGATTCACAATCCCCAAGGAGGTCAACCTTCCTCCATCAAATCCCTTTAGAGAGGTATTTGTGTGCTTGAGTCTTACATCAATAATCTCTATCTTATCTACAGTGGACTCAAACAGTATGTCCACTGAGCTTTCTGAGTCCACCAAAATTCTGCTGAGCTCCCTATTTGCAATATTGGCCTTTATGACTAAGGCACCTTCATAAAGATACAGAACCCCTTCCTCTTCTTCCTTCATCCACATGATCGGTACTTGCCTAGTCCTTTTCCTTTTTGCTACCGGCATGTTGAGCAGAACCTCACAATTAGTAGATGTATATCTGCTATAATGTTTTCTTACTCTGTTTGAATCTCCTGCCATCATTGACCCTCCTGCTATCACTCTTACAACTGGCAATTCCCGATCTGTCCCACCAGTCTAGTCGTCTTCAATATATTGCAGATCTACCACCGGCTGTTCCTCATTGATGAACTCATCCAGATACCGATTTCTTATCAAATTCTTCATCTGCTTCTTTAAATCACGACACCGAGATGTTGAATGGTCATGATTATTGTGAAATTTACAGAATTTTCTTCTATCTCTCCTATTTACTGGTTTGACATAGATGGTGAAGGACATAGCAGACCTCATTCTTCTACGACATGGAACATCTCATCCAGTGATACTTTTAAAGGAGTATACTGCCTGTAAGTGGGACTCTGTTCGATCATCTGTATGGTTCTATCCTTAAGAAAATTACCCGTGGGTGAGAGTGGAAAGCGGTAACTTTGTCATGGTTCTATGAGTGCTGGTTTATAGGGACGTTATGGTAACCTATTTGATCTCTGCTCGGTGATCTACGAAATGGAAAGTGACCCATCCGGGGTTGAGACTTCCTCTGGTAATAGTGGTAAGAAGCGACTCGGCTTCCTGCCCCTTTGGCAGTGGTCGACCCTTGGGCCGGACTAGCTAAACCTCCTCATCTTTGGGCTCTCTTCTTCTTACGTTTCATTCCGTCAATCTGCTCGCTTATTAACTTTGCCACTTTCTCCTCTTTAATTACTATGTCTCTTTTTACCTGCTCATGTGCATTAGAATATGATCGAACCAAGGGACTTCACAGATTGTACCATGGCCTTCCCATTTTCACCCCTTCTTTTAGCCCTCTTAATACCTGCAGGTGATTGAATGCTTCAAGATCAAGGACCGCTCGATGGTACCTTTTGACGAACTCCCGGAGGGACTCCCTCTCTCCTTGCTTTATCTTGAACAGCTCCATCATATCAACTTCGGGGGCTACTGCCCTACGGAACTGCTCTGCAAATTCTGTGTACAATTTGCTCAAAGCTTTGGATACTTCCTTGTAGTAATCTTCGGTACCAATCTCGTGCTCGCCCTTCCAAGAGGAGCGGGAAGGCCCTATATCTCTGCATTGCTTGTAATAAAACTTAGCTTTTTCTTTGACCCAACAAACACTCAAGTCTCTTTGATCACGAAATTGGATGATGTCCTCTAGCTTGTGTTCACTGAAAAATTCTCTTTAAGGAAAAAGAAAAAACACAAGATAGAGGTTCACTCACTTTTTTCTACTTTTTCTCTTAAGTTTTGATTCCTTGTCTCTCCAGAGTCCAACCGCTTTTTCCCCTTTTTTCTGAGGTATTTATCTAGGTCTTCTGTTTTTCGCCGTTATTCTTGTAGCGCACGTTCTCAACTTCTCACATCCCTATCTATTATAGGACGATTGTTTGGTCATCACAATGAGAATTGATCATGCATGGGAGTTACACCCTCATTTTCAGAGAGAGCCGTCTAATCGGTTCTCACTATAGGCTCAGGCTACCACACTCGAGTCTGGTCGAGGACTGGTTTATTCCTACTCTTGGTGCCGGTTATAACATGATAAGAGAGAGCTTGCTTAACTGGCAGTAATGTTCATACTCTTCCTTAGCCTATGCTTGAGCAAAATGTGAGTTCATGCTTTTGACTAGCTTAATCTCGAGCATGAGTGCCTTTATATTGATGATCCCTCAATTATTGATACTTTCTTAATTATTCAAGAGGAAATATCAAGGAAACTTCGGTCCCTAGCTAGAAAACTTGATGTAAACTTGTTCATAATTAGATGCCTCATGCCCGCTTAATTTCACGTTAAAATCCAAGCAATTTCGAAAGTCGAAATTAAGGGATTAGTATATTAACTCCGGCTCTTGATTTTGAGTCCCACTTGCAAAATGTTTTTGTTTTCCCTGTTGTCTTTAGAGCTGACTAGCGACTATCATTTCAATTAATTTAGTTTGTAATAGTAGTTAGAAGCATAAACACATGACATAAACTAACACTATTAGTTATGCTATATAAACTTATAGTAATGATATATGCATACAAGATGTAGACACCCTTAATCTTTTTAATGTTAACATGTTGAACCGAGTAGTTTAATAATATATTTGCACTAATTTTATTAAATCGTACGATTTAACTAAATGTTCCTATAAAAAAGAGAGAGAGAGCATCCACGTGAGAGAAGAAGTGTGTGTATGTAGTATTTTTTCAATCAGAGATTATTTATTATATTAAAGTCATGGATAAATTAAAAGATAAAAAATAAATAATTTTAAATACACTATATGACAAAATACACTGCATTGGAGTTTTTAATTATTATTATTATTATTTTTGTCTGTTAATTTATTTTATTTATGATTTTAATATAATCATGGATCTCTGATTAGAACACACACACACATATATATCAAAACAACCATATGCTCGATTGACAAGAATCAGTTAAGACCTTATATTTTACACATAAAATAAAAATCATAATCCTTGATAGTGCTCCCAAAAAAAAAAAAATTACTCTCATCAAGCACATGTATTGACTTAAAACTCTCAACCTCCCTAATAATGAAATAATGAGGAGGTGCTCACCACTGGACTAATTAATTAGTGTTTTGCAACTCCATGTAAGGTTTTTTAAAACAAGTAGGCACTTTTTATTAATCCCTTCTCCTTTAAAGATAAATATTCCTTATTCTTTCCTTTGTGAAGGCAAAAAAGGAGTCGTGTTTCATTTTAATTTTACATGAAATAGGGATACTGTTGGTTAAAAAAAATGTTTTGCAACAAAAATATTTGGATCTTATTTCTCATAAGATATATAACATTATCATAATTAGAAATCGTACTTTTACTTTTTTATTATAGTAATTTAGGCTTTCACGTCATGATCTGTCACCACCAATCTTGTTAGTACACAATCTGTCACTTACAATCTTTCAAGTTATGATACAAGTTTGTTTTGTACTTGACATATAAGTGTTTTTATCACTATTAAAAGCAACTAGTAACAGAAAAATTTTTCTCTTAAAGTTAGAGATGAAATTTTTTCTTTTTCTCTATTATGTATATTATGGCACATCTATTTTTTTGTGAAAGAAAAAATGCTTTTTATATCTTTTGGATAAACCTTAGACTCCTTGATTTTATCTCATTTTTAAAATTCTATTAAATAAAAAATATTTGATTTAAATTGAAATACAAGATAAAGCAAAAAAGTAGCATATCTCTTGTGTTTGTTTCAAAGGCTCACCTTGTAAAATAAAACAAGGCCACTTAACATATTAAATAGAGTCTTGCACCAAATAATGTATTTGAGCTTTTAATCCAAATAGCTAGTTATCTTACTTATCAGTCTAGTAGTGGTACAATCAATTAAGCTAATTAATCCGAATATAATTTGGATATATATAATAGTGGCTACAATAAATAAACCGGTAATTAAACTAGCATGATTATTTAATTTCAAATCACTCTTCTAAAAGATAAAAACTGACCTCCATAATTGTATACTATTTAGGATAGTGTTCTCAAATAATTATTCGGCTCATGCCATAATAATTTCTTTACTGAACAATTCTTTGTACCACATCATTAATTAAATTGATATATCAAATATCCAATAAATTTAATTATATCTTGTTCTTTGACATTTACTAGTTTTCTTTAATGATTATTTTCAATATACTAATTATATTGACACACTCTAACCAAATAATTCTATGATCAATAACAAAAACTCATTAAGAGATATGGTGTACAAATTTTATATTGTTACTCTATAATCTCACTACTCATAATTGTTTCTACTAAGATACTAGAATATCTTGACTACAAATGTATGCTATGCCCATTAATAACTCAAATGGAATAACAATAATAATCATGAAATTATAATTAACTCAATATTGATATTGATAAAGACAAGTCACCAACCTAGACAAAGTTAGAAATTGATATGGTAGTTTGCACAACTATAGCAAAAGGATTTCCAGCATCTCGTCTAAAGCACAATTGATGTGAAACAGAGCAGCAACATATGTCACAACAGAATCATCACAATGGCTAGTTGATTATTATAATTATTGTAAATATGTCCTTTCTTTTTTCAGCATCTTGAACATCTTTATATACCTTATAAAATTAGTGATTGAATTAAGAAAAACAAATACTATTTTTCACCATATTCAATCATCTCAAATATTTTTTTATGGTATCACCTCATGGCTTCAAGTTCAAATTCAGAACCATCTCTATCCCTTCAATCTTTTCATCAGTGTTCGAGTTTGGTTCCAATCAAACTCAACACTGAAAATTATCTTCTTTGGAGCTCTCAGGTTCAACCCTTTGTATTTACCCTTGGGCTAAATCATCACATAGTTAATGTTAAGACTCTACCAAAGATGGTAGAGCAAGATGGGAAGGAAATAATTTTACCCTGATTTTCTCATATGAAAAAATAATGATGGACTTCCCACTACGTGGATCAGGAGTATGATGAATAAAGACGTGTTCAGCATGATTATCGGCTTGCAAACGGCTCAGAAATCTGGCTCACAATTGAAGAAAACATGCTACTTGCCACTAAGGAGCAAGAAACATGGCTGAAAGATAGCCTTTATCTCTAAAGAAAGGATCATCCAAGCTTGATGAATTTCTTAAGAAATTAAAGGGTTCTTGTGACAAGTTGGCAGCAGTTGGAAAAACCAATAAATGATGATGACAAAATCTTTCAAATTGCAAGAGCTTTAAGTCCCAAATATGTTGACTTCAAAACTACAATGTTCACTAAACCTCCATATCCTAGCCTCAAACAATTCATCAATGCTCTCCCAAACCATGAACACACTATGATAGTAGAAAAAAATGAAGAAGCTAGACTTGGAGCAAACCAAAACCAAGCCTTCTTTAGGCTACGTGGAAGAGGCAGAAATCAAAGGGGTGGAAGACCTCCCAATAGGGGTAGAGGATCTCAACGCAACCCAAATGGCAGAAATTATCCCAATAATTACAAAAATTACAATGGTAATAACCATAGACCATAACAACAGCCGCAAAAACCAAATAAAAAAACAATAACTCAGATGAAGAAGTTATTGTTTGCCAAATCTGTCACAAACGCAAATATAGTGCTGCTGAGTGTTGGCACAGATACGAATATAACAATAAAGAGAATTCACAAGCCTTAGCTGCCATGAATCTTCAAGACAATACTGACCAACAATTCTATATGGATTCTGGAGCAATATCACACATAAAAAATAACACAAGTAACCTTGATCATGTTAAACCGTATATAGGTAATGAAAAAATAATTGTTGGCAATGGTCAAAATTTAAATATTTCTCATATTGGTTCTACTTCTTTAAAAACAAATCGTGGCATTTTACATTTAAATAATATTCTAGTTGTTCTAAAATAAAAAAAGAATCTCTTATCAGTTAGACAACTCATTGACGATATTGAATGTGTTTTTGAATTTAACACTGATGGTTTTATTGTAAAGAGCAAGGAAAACAAAGTTCTGGCAAAAGGGAGTAAGCATGCGAAGCTATATATGTTGGAAGGAGACTTTCATACTGCTTTCAACGCAATTCGAGAGAGTTTTTAGCTTATGGCATAAGAGACTTGGGCATGCCAATCCAAAAATTTTGGAAGCCTTAAAATGTAATAATATTATTGACTTCCCTAGCTAGTTTGAAGTACCCAATATTTGTGTTTCCTACCAATTCGGAAAAAGTTGTAGGAAAACTTTGAATTTGTCTAATAATAAAGCAGATTTTCTTTATAGAAAGCGCATTGTGATTTATGGGGACCTGCCACAATTTCTTCTACTCAACATTTTCATTATTATGCACTATTTATATATGATTACTCACATTTTAGTTGGCTATATTCCTTAAAACAAAAATCTGATTTCTTTAGGTGCTTTTTGAAATTTCAAAAACAGGTTGAAAATTAATTGGATAAAAAGATCACAATTTTTCAAAGTGATGGAGGAAAGAAATTTATAGAGAGAAAGCATAGACACATAAATGAGACAGCCTTAACTATGATGTTTCATGCATTTTGCGACTCAAATTATGAGTGGATTCTTTTATTACAGTCATTTATATCATTAACAGACTACCTCTTTCAACTTTAAAAAATAAAAGCCCTTATAAAATTCTTTTCAAAAAATTACCAGACTATAGAGGGTTAAAAGTCCTAGGTTGTAGATGTTTTTTTTTTTTATCTTTGGGATTATAGTAAAACAAAATTTAATAAGAAGCCATATTTATGTGTTGTCATAGGCTATAGTCCCCTCCATAAAGAATATTATTGTCTACAACCTAAGACTAATCATATATATATATCAAGGCATGTTGGTTTTTTATGAAAATTATTTACCATAAAAAATTAACATCATATTTTAATGTGCAGGAACAAAGTACATTGACCACTTTTCCTCAACAAGACAAGTGGCTCTCAAAGATTTCTCTCAATTATGAAAATTTTAGTGCTCCACATGCTGTTCAAGTAAAAAAATTCTAAAAGCACTACAATTCCTAAACCACATGGGCAATTTATGCCTCACGTGGATGCAAATTTGAACAACAACTCAAACGCTGCTTCTCCAATTATTTCAGATTTACAGCAAGACACTTTGGAAGACAATTTAAATATAGCTTCTACTACTTCAGATACTCCACGCAACAACTCAGAAACATCACCAAATATTTTGGAGTCTTTACATGCGATGCAACAATTGACTACTAATGCTTCCAATCCAAATAGTTCAAATATTTTTTGCGTAAACCACAAAAAAATGACACCAAATTTTGAGTTGCATCGATGGATGCTTTACAGTCCAATTCTTCATCTGTCATTTATGCCAAATTGCCAACAACATTAATCTATAAATAACTAATAGTACTTTATTGTTACGAGAAGAGTGTTTTGCCCAGCAAACCCGTGCGGTACTTAGACAACACTTTCCGATTATTGCTAAATAAGCCTTTGGGCATCTCAATGGCTAAGTCAAGAGATTTTCTGAAATGCTAAAGAGAAGAGAGCTAGAGAGCAATTGAGCTAAATGCAGAAATTGTATTGCTTAAGAAAATATTACAAGAGAGCTTACAAGAGTGCTTGAGATGCTTACTTAATACTTGGATGCTCAAATACCTAATGCTCACCCATATTTATAGGAAGGCTTGCCAGCTCTAGAGAATTCTATGCCTAGAGAATTCTATACACATGTGACAAATTTTAGAGAAATCTAGTGTATGTACAAGTGTGCTAGAGTTGCTGGAATTTTGTAGACGTTTTCAAATCGGGCCAAGCTAGCACATCTTGGCTCATGTCTTTGGGCCAATTTTAGGTTCTAGTTGGGTGGCCCGTAACATCCTCCCTCACCTATGCTCGCGGCGTCCTCATCGCACTTTCGTGCTTGAACCTTTGAATGTGCTCCGCGAATTACCACAAATCTTCTTCGCATTCCCAAGTGGCTTCAATTTCGAGGAGGTTTTTCCACTTCACCAAGTACTCATGGTACACTGGCACGCCTCCCTTTCGAATTACTCGATCGGCTATTATGTACTCCATATCTTTGTCGAATGTGGTGACAACGGCTGTTGGGGCACTCTTTGATTTTCCACGACTTGGGTCTCCTACATCTTCGTGATAGGGCTTGAGAATACTTACGTGGAAGACCGGATGGATCTTGAGCTTTGGTGGAAGCTCTAGTGGATACGAGACGTTGCTCACATGTCGGACAATTCGGAAGGGTCCCTCGTATCACCTCACTAACCCCTTGTGGACTTTCTGTAACGTCTTGAATTGTTAGGGCAGGAGCTTGATCATGACTTAATTGCCTTCCTTATACTCAACGTGCCGTCTCCTTGTATCTGTCCACTTTTTTATTTTTCTCGCAGCTTTGTCGAGGTAAGCTTGCGTGATGTCTGTATTTTCGTGCCATTCGCGAGCGAGCTTATAGGCTGCGGGACTTTTACCTTCATCAGTTGAGGCTATGGCGTTGGGAGTCATGGGCTGGAATCCAATGATGATTTCGAATGGGCTCTTCCCGGTAGCCTCGTTCCATTAGAGATTATAAGAAAATTGGGCGACATCAAACAACTTGGCCCAATCCCGCTGGTGAGCGCTTATATAGTACTTCAAGTACATCTCGAGGAGGCCATTGATGCACTTATTTTGCCCATCCGTTTGCAAATGAAAACTTGTTGAGAACTTGAGATCATTCTCCAAAATCTTAAAAAGCTCCGTCCAAAATCGTCCAGTGAAGCGCGGGTCTCAGTCGCTCACAATGCTCTTTGGAATTCTCTAAAGCTTTACTATATGCTTGATGAAGAGACGGGCTGCTTCATCGGCTTTACAATATGTGGGTACGGTAATGAAAGTTGCGTACTTACTGTATCGGTCGACGACGGCCATAATACTACAGCATCCTTCGGACTTAGGCAAGGTTGTAACGAAATCCATCAAGACACTTTCTCACGGACTTGATGCTAGGGGTAGGAGTTCCAATAATCCTGCCGGTAGATGGTAATCTATTTTGTCTTGCTGGCACACAAGACAAGTCTGCACATATACCTCGATGTCGTCCCGCATATTTGGCCAAAAGTACGAGGCTTGGACTAGTGCGGTAGTGGGCTCAATTCCTGGGTGATCAGCCCACTTGGAGTCGTTGTACTCCTTGATTACTTCATTGCGCAAGTTTCCAAACCTTAGCATGAACAACCGGTCTCCTTTGGTGAGGAGGATGCCTTCTTCTTGCCAAAACTGCCTTATATTTCCTTCGAGAACTTTCTCCAGCAAGTCTTTAGCTAATGGATCTTATTGGAGACCTTTCCTAATGCGTGAGACAAGATCGAACTTCAGTTGGCTCACGCTGAAAGTATCCAATTCTGCCTTGCGGCTTAGTGCATCTGCAACAACATTGGCTTTGCCAGGTTTGTATTCGAGCCGGTAGTCGAATTTTGCAAGAAAGTTTTACCACCTTACTTGCTTCGGACTCAATTTCTTCTGTATTTGAAAGTAGCTTGTTGCTACATTGTCCGTCATGATTTTGAAGTGTAAGCCAAGTAAGTAATGCCGCCACACTCGCAAGCAATGGATGATTGCGATCATTTCCTTCTCTTGCGATCATTTAGCTTATGACTTTCGAAAGCTATAAGGTGGCCTTCTTGCGTGAGGACTCCACCAATGGCGAAGTCAGTGGCATCCGTTTGTACTTTGAATGGCTTTGTGTGATATGAAAGAACTAGAACGAGCTCTTTTGATATTGCTTTCTTCAAGCTTTCGAATGCATGTTGGCATTCTTCGGACCAATGCCATGTCTGATTTTTCTTAAGAAGGTCGGTCAAGAGCGCCGCCTTGGTTGAGTAGCCTTGGATAAATCAGCGGGAGTAGTTCACTAACCATAAGAATGAGTGAAGCTTGGGCATTTTCGTGGGAAGCTCCCAATCGAGGATGGCCTTCACTTTCGAGTTCTCCATCATTAGTTTTCTGATTGCTATTTTGTGCTGAAGGAACTCTACCTCTTCTTGAGCAAATGAACACTTCTTCATCTTGAGGTAGAGCTCATTTTCCTAAAGTACTTGGAAAAATTGCCGCAAATGTTTAGCATGCCCTCAAGCATGGTGCTGTACACCACTATGTTGTCCAAGTACTCGATTATGAAGCGGTAGAGGAATGGTTGCAACACTTTGTTCATAAGTGTGCAAAATGTGGCCAGTGCATTCATGAGACCGAAAGGCATTACAAAGAACTCGAAAGATCTATACTTTGTTACGCATGCTGTCTTCGGTTCATTTCCCTCAGCAATGTGAACTTACTAGTACCCGGAGTGTAAGTCGAGTTTGGTGAAGTACCGTGCCTTGCCAAGCTGGTCAAATAGATCTGCTATCAAGGGAATTAGATATTTTTTCTTAATAGTGATCTTGTTGAGTGCTCGGTAGTCGATGTACATCCGCAGCGATCCATTCTTTTTCTTTTGAAAGAGGACCTGTGCACCAAAAGGAGCTTTAGACGGGCAAACATAGCCTGCGTCTAGCTAGTAAGTCAGTGAACTGTCTTTGTAGCTCCTCAAGTTCGGGTGATGCCATGCGGTAGGGCGCCAAGGCTGGAGGTTTTGAACCTTTCTCCAACTCGATTTGATGATCCACCTCTCGTCTAGGTGGGAGCTTCTTCGGAAGCTTTAGAGGCATTATTTCCTAAAATTCTTGTATTGTTGGAGGGACTTGGCTTAGAGCGCTGGTGGAATTTCCCCCTTCATTGAGTTTCCAGATGGACACTAAAAATTTTGGGTCCTTTTTGAAAGCCTTTTTAAATTGCACGCCCGAAAGCATTTTCTCCTCGAACTTGCCACGCTCCGTAGGAACCATGCACGCCTTACTCCCGTCGAAGATGCTTAGAGAGTTTGTGGCTGGAAGTGGGAAGGTATGGACTTGGTCAAAGAATTCAATGCTAAGGACCATCTTGAAGTCGTCCATGGGCACGATGAAGAAATTAAGTTTTTCGCTCCATGTACTGAGTGCAACGTGCACGCCTTGTGCCGTGCCTGCAATGGACTTGGCGGGTGAATTTAACGCCTTCATTGTGCCTTATTTCTTAGTAGTTTTGAGACTTAGGCGCTTGACCTCATCCTCGAATACGAAGTTGTGTGTTATTCCCGTATCCGACAATGCACGAACGGAGTTTTCGTTTATCTGTTCGCGCACGTACATTAACCCTTTCTTGGCGAGTGCCGACTATGAGCTGTTGAGTGCACCAAGTCGTTGGAGAGAGCCCATGCTGTGTTAGGGTCTTCCGATGTTGGTGTGGAGTTTCCCTTGAGTTGGGCAGTAAGGGCATTGAATGACTTTTTATCGGGACAATTGCATACCCAATGAGGGCCGTTCCATATGAAGCATGGGCTTCGCGACTTTGGTGGTCCTTCTTGCCTTCTGATTTACCTTGCCCGCTTTGGGCACTCGGAGGCTTTTTCTGCCCCCAATCTTTGTGATTGTTGCCCCTATCCTTGCGAATCTCTCCCTACCTTTGCCTTTGCTACCCCTTTTATCCTTGGATTGGGTGGAGTACTCGTTCAATGACTCCACTGTGGCAATGGTGTCGTCAAGAGTTTGGACAGCCCGTCTATCAAGCTTCGTCTTGCCTCAATCCTTGAGGCCATCTTCGAAGTAGAAGAGTGAGTCTTTATCGAACATTTCGCTGATCTTGAGCATGAGGGTAGTGAACTTATTGATGTAACCGTGGACGCTACCCGTTTGCTTGAGGCGACGTAGGCGCACTCTCACTTCTTTTTCATTGCTTGGGGCAAATTGCTTTCGGAGTTCTTGTTTGAAATCTACCCATATATTGATGGTGCAGATGCCTTTGCCCATCTCACTGTCCTTTTTTATCTCTACCAACTCCATCATGTCGTCTTTGGGAGCCACCGCCCCCCTAAACTGCTCTACGAACTCCATACACATTTGTTCGAAGCTCATAATACTCCCCCGCTGTAGCTTGCGATACCATTCTCTCGCTCTACCGTCCAAAGTAAGTGGGAAGGCTCTACAACTCTGGGCTACTGTCAAGCCCTATATTTCGGTCATGTCATTGAAACATTCTATGTGCACCGGTGGGTGACTCTTCCCTGAGAACTTCAAGTTGGGTAAACAGAAATCCCTCAGGATCGTGACGCCCATGATTTCCGCTGAAAGTGGGGACTCATTGTCCAACATGATCCTCTAACTTGGGGCTTTCCCGTTTCCCCGAAGGTCGTAATGACCTGTGCCAGTCTGCGCACCTCCCCCTCCAACTTCTCTGCACATGAAGTAGGTGTCGTGTCTTACAAGTGTTGTCGGGACTCTCTCTCCTCCAGGTTCGTCTCCTCCCTTCTAGCAACATTCTGTACCTTCTGCCTTTAAGCTTCCTCTCCTACTTTTTCCTCAGTGGGAGTGTTCTCGCCGCTGAATTTAGGAACGTCATTACTTGCTTTCTTCTGTCTGTCCCTGAGCTCCTGTAGGATGGACGTGAGTGTCTCCATCTACTTTTCTATCTGGTCCATCCTTTCTTGTATTTCTCATTGGCCACTTCCCTCAAGGTCACCGATTCTTCAGGGCTTACTCCTCTTCTGCTGTTTCCCCTCATTGTCACGTTGTTTCTTGAATGTACTGGGAAATCAGGCTTTTGAACTGATCCTTACAGACGATGCCAAAATATTGATACGGTTTTCTACTAGCTTCCAAGTAGGGCTATTGCCTTCTGCTCACTAGTTGTTCAAGCAGGATTCCCTACTGGTTCCTGCCTTTCTATGTTTACTGGAGCGGTGATATCTTCCGACCTGCATCCACAGAAATGGTGTCAGCGGTAGCCGGTGTTTTTCTAGCGAAAACCTTCTGACGCTCAAGTCAGTAATCGGCTTGATTATTTTAGAATCCCTCTTAATCCGAGGGACTGAAAAAATTGGTGTTTCGGAGAGAAGAGAAAACTAGAATTTGGATAGAAAAATTGGAGTTAGAATCAGAATCAAAGAATCCTTTTACCTTGTCCATCGTTTAGTATTTATCTCCCCTGTTTTCCCGCCCCCCTTGGCTTGGGAACCATCCCTGCGTTAATTGCGCCTACGTCTTTGTGACAGCTATGAGTTACTGTGGCACAACCTGGGTTATGGGATGTCAAAAGGCTATGGGTTCCCGTGACCAAATTATGATGCCGTGTAGGTTTGTGTGAAATGATAACACTATAGAGGCGTGCACTGGTCATCTGTAACATTGATGAGACCTTATGGCGTGAGGGTGTCTGTCAGTTATCAATGGTCATGACAAGTTGTCGAGGGATGGGGCCGCCATGCTTAGGTCTGCTCTGCTCGAGCTTTGGTTTCTCCTTGTTCATGATGTTGCCCGTAACGCGACCGGGTCTAGTTCGGTGGTCGAGGGTCTTTGTGACCTTACTCGAGTAGGATAGGGAGATCAGATCCTGACCAGCTTTAGAACACTTGCCCTCGACCAGCTTTGACACGGAGAAGGAGTGCCTTTGTGCTAGTGAACAGGTCTTCTGCTCTGATTGGATTGTCCTCGAGCTGGTCTTGCTCGGCATTCCCCAAACAATAATTCTTGATCATTGTTGGCACAAACCTTTTAGATGTTTTTGTATCAACCATTTGATTGTAGCCTCATCGAATCGTCACGAGAAAGCTATCTCATTTGCAGTAAATTTTGAAGCTTCAAGAATACTGAATTGAGGCATTATGTCGAACATATTGCAATTAACATTAAACTCCTAAATTTTTATGATGGATATTTTAATCATGCAGACAAAAAATGAAATTTTGATTTTTCCATTTTGAAAAAAATGTTTAGGATATTTAAAATGAAGGTTTTTTTTTTTAATCAAATAATTTTAGTATAGAAGCTAGAATTGCTATAACAATATACAAATGAAACGGAGACAGAGCCTCATTTAAGCTCATGTCGAACCAGCATTCTACTTTCTTTGAAATATCGATCAATAAAGGCATAGAAGTTTTTAGTTTCAACGTATTTGAATTTGGATAAATGAAGTCATAGAAGTCAATGGCCGCAACTCAGACTCTTCATGAGTTACGAGTTCTTCCTTTTCACTCAAAACCTCTTATTTTCATTGGAAGAGACCAAACAATAGAGCCTTTTATAAAACAATAGACCAAACAATAGACCAAACAATAAAGTATTTGCTTTGGAGAAAAGAAACAAATTGAAAAGAACAGTCCAGCTTATGATTGCCCTATTGTGTGCGGAATACGGAATCAAGCACACAAAATAATTATAAAATTAAATGACACAAGAATTTAATGTGGTTCGGCGATTATGCCTACGTCCACGGGAGCAAGAGAAAATAATTGTATTATTAACAATTATTTATAGTACAATATTTGAGTAAAGAAAACTCAATTTCCGTAACCCAAATACATCCAGTACTCTCATACATACTTGAAAGAAAAATAACTCTCAATTGCCCACACTCTCCAATTGCTCACTCTCACAATAATTCTCTAATGAATTATTTCTCTCTGAATTTGAAACTTTCTCAAATTCTCTCAAGTTTGGGATGCATTAGAAATGAATAAGCTCTTGCTATTTATAATAAAAACTTCACCAACCATACAACAAAAGTCTTCAATAATTGGTAAAAAAATTCAACAATTTGGCACCATTTTCTTTACCAAACTCTAGCTAATTTGGCATCATTTTCTTCACCAAACTCTACTTACCAAATTGAAAGTTTTGCATGCTAATTGTGGTAAACATGTTAGCCACATGTTTATTGAAAATTAGTGCTGACTTTTCTATAATTCTCCACCTCGGCAAAAATTTATCCAACTCTGAGCCGACTACTAATGAACCATCATCCCTAAAGTAGTTGCATATTTGTGACTGCCTACGTACCCAAAATTTAGGATCAAGCCAATCGTAGTTCAAAATTTATCAAACTTAACACATTCGAAGAATTTGAATTAGTTTCAAGCAATATTGAAACTTAATTACAAAAATCACCTTCGTTAATATATCTGATATTTCACATCTATGTTTGATTCTTCGTAAGGAATATTGCATTCTGGTTATCACAGAAAACATTAATGTTCTCTTGGATTACCCCCAAATCACCTAACAAACCTTTCAACCAGATAGCTTCTTTTACAGCTTCAGTTGCTGCCATATACTCTGCTTCCGTATTGGATAGTAATTGTTGATTGTAGAATTGACCTCCAGCTGATCAGACCTCCACTCAATGTGAATACGTAACCCGTTGTTAATCTTCGTTTGTCTAGGTCTCCAGCGAAATCATAATCACAATACCCAATACATTGTTGACCACAATCCTTCTTAAACAATAACCCAACATCAACTATCCGATACAGGTATCAGAGAATCCACTTGCAAACCAATGGTCTTTACCTGGATTATGCATTTATCGACTAACCATACTCACAGTTTGAGATATATCGGGCCTTGTCCACACCATAGCATATATAAGACTACCCACAGCACTAGTATAATTTAAAATGAGGAGGTAGAGGAGTACATACCGGTTTAGTTTTGCCATCCATATCGAACCTTTCTAGCACCTTCTTCAAATAAGACTTTTGAGTCAACCACACGCTTCCATTCTTCTTGTCTGTATGAATCTCCATCCCAAATATTCTCTGTGCATCACCCAAGTCCTTCATCTCAAACTCAGAAGCCAGTTGTTTCTTTAATTTCTCAATCTCACCTCTATTCTTCGAAGCTATAAGCATATCGTTGACATAGAGTAACAAATAGATGAAAGCTCTATTTTGTAGTCTTCTAAAGTAAATACAGTGATTGTGTTCATTTTTAGTGAATTTCTTCCCTTGTATAAATTGATCAAATCTCTTGTACCACTGCCTTGGTGACTGTTTCAATCCGTACAAAGATTTAATCAATCTGCACACATGACTCTCCTTTCCAACAACTTTGAAACCGTAAGGCTGAGTCATATAGATTTCCTCCTCCAAATCTCTATGTAAGAACGCTATCTTAACATCTAATTGGGCCAACTCTAACCCATATTCAGCTACCAAGGCAAGTAGGATACGAATGGAAGTATGTTTTACAACTGGAGAGAATACTTCATTATAGTCAATACCTTCATTCTGTGCATAACCTTTTGCCACGAGCCTTGCCTTTTACCAAAGAGTTGATTGATTTGGAGAATCTTGCTTCTTGGTGTAGACTCATTTATTACCAATAGCTTTTTTTCCCTTAGGTAACTTCACAAGTTCCCAAGTCTGGTTTTGATGGAGAGATTTCATCTCTTCTTCCGTGGCTAACTTCCACTGATTACTTTCACTGCTGCGTAATGCTTCACCCAAAGTGTTGGGGATGTCATCATCAATAACTGGAAGTGCATAGGCTACCACCATGTCTTTTGTAAGCCATCCAGGTTTCTTTATCACTCTTTTTGGCCTCCTTATTACTATAGTCTCATTTTCATCATCTACATCTTCAATTGTTTCTTCCTCTTCTGGGACAGCAATAGAAACAACCTCTTCTTCAACTCTTAGTGTCACTTCCAAAGTTGAACTCCTTTCTGTAGAACTAGCTGGTACATATGGAGTTGCATCAAACTCCACCAGCTACAATACCTCTCTGGTCTAGTTCTCCCCCTGTTGAGAACTTGAAGCCTTCAACATTGAAGCTTCATCAAAAGTAATATCTCTGCTATTCACAAACTTTTTATCTTCGAGATCCTAAAGCTTGAAGCCTTTAACTCCACATTTGAATCCCATAAAGGCAGCTTTCCTTGCACGAGGATCGAGCTTATCATTCTTTACATGATAAGAAGCTGGACACCCAAACACACGAATGGAGTCATAGTCTTGTGCGTGCTTTCCTAACCACATCTCCATAAGAGTTTTACCTCCAATTGTAGCAGAAGGCAACCGGTTTATTAAGTGACTTGCATAGCTCACAGCCTCAGCCCAAAACTTTTTATCTAAACCAGCATTAGATAACATACACCGTACTTTCTCCAGTAAAGTATGATTCATAGGCTTAGCCACACCATTCTATTGCAGAGTATGTCTCACCATGAAATATCTTTTTATACCCTCACTCTGGCATACTTGCAAGAATAGATTATAAGTATATTCACCCCCATTATCAGATCATAATACTTTGATCTTTCTGCTAGTTTGAGTCTCTATCAGTTTCTTCCATTTCACGAAAATCTCTAGAATTTCATCCTTTGCTCGCATGGTGTACACCCACACACGTCTAGAGAAATCATCAAAAAATATGACAAAATAATGCCTTCCACCAATTGATGCAGTCTTGGTTGGTCCCCATACATCACTATGAACATACTCAAGGATCTCACGAGTATCGTGATTAGCCATATCAAACTTGACCATTGTTTTCTTTCCAACTACACAATGCTCACAGAAATTTAATTTACAGGTTTTGGTACCTTTTAAAAGCCTATGCCTCATCAGAGTTTGCAAAGACTTCTCTCCAGCATGTTCTAGTCGTACATGCCATAGCTTGGTAGTGTCACTATGTGCCTCAGCAACATTAACTTCATAAGTAGTACCTCCCTTCAAATAGTATAAATTTTGACGCCTGACACCTTGCAGAATCACCATAGCTCTATATATGAACTTCATTGTACCATTTTCAATGGTAACCTTGTAGCCTCTAGCTTCCAAAGCTCCCACAAAAATTAGATTTTTTTTAAAGCTAGCACATATCTAACCTCTTTTAGTTCTCTGATCATTCCATCGAACATTTTGAGCCGAATTGTTCCTATCCCCATTGTGCGACAAGATTGATTATTTCCCATCACAACTGATTCAGATTCCAAATTATGAAAATTTGTAAACCATTCCCTAATAGGACATAAATGATAGGTTGCTCCAATATCAAGTATCCACTCACTTGTACTAGCCATATATGCTGTAGCATAATACTTAGTGAATAATCAGAGTCATCATCTTTCCATGCCATGTTTGCTGCTACTAGTTTCTTCCCATCTTTTTTTGAGCCTTCGGAAAATCTTTCGTCCAATGGCCCTTTTCATAACAAAAAGCACACTCATCTCGAGCTATATTTTTGCTTCTCGATTTGGACCGAGAATTCTTCCCACCATGCTTCTTCTTTTTCTCCATTGTTCTTTCTCTATCTATCAAAGCTTCAGATGATGCTCTTTCGGAATATTTGTCATTATTCCGAATCTCCAAATTAGTCAATAGTGCACAAACATCCTTGAAGATGATCATACTTTTCCCATATATTAAAGTAGTCACAAAATAACTGTACTCTTCTGGCAATAAGTGTAGCAGAATCATAGCCTTGACTTAATCCTTAATATCTTCATCAAATTCTTTAAATCAGCAAGTAACTTTTCAAATCTTGAGACATGATCATGCATTGACACC
Source organism: Murraya koenigii (assembly GCA_025617385.1). Classification (NCBI taxonomy): domain Eukaryota; kingdom Viridiplantae; phylum Streptophyta; class Magnoliopsida; order Sapindales; family Rutaceae; genus Murraya; species Murraya koenigii. Next base: position 23,235,266 of record CM046813.1, on the reverse strand, counting down.
CCATGCTTCATTCGAAAACCATACACCTGGCTCATTGCATGAAGATGATTTTCAGGACATAAAGTTATCGCACAATCCTCATCTTTAACCAGATATTTCACCTCTTAGGTCAAACAAGATCTGATTTGACTACAAGTTTTTTCGTTCATACGATCCCAAGTTTCTTCATCATACAAGTTTCTTTTATTTTTCATAACAACATTAAGATCGATTTGAATAAGAGCATCCATAACTTCATGCCTCCACATGCCAAAGTTGATTTTCCCATCAAATTTTTCAACATCGATCTTCTGGCCTCTAATAACAGGTGCTGCATGACAATATGATACATCTCGCCTCCCACTTGTAGTGTCTCCTGAAATAGTTTGGGTAGATCTCTCCCTAATTCTGGAAGTTTCACCTTCTACAATTTTCTCAACAAACTATTCACACTTGAAAAATAGTCTTTATGATGTTAATTTTACGTAAATATATGCACTAGGAAAGTTTCAAAGAGAGTGGAGGGATCACAACGGTCCCACTTAAAACCCAAACTCCTTAGATTCTTATCTTCTTGTTGACAGAACTTTCCTAGACATACATAAATACATACTACTTACAATAGACTGTCTCCCAAGTACAAATGGCCGTCTCTACCGTATCTATAAACAGTATTGTATTTTTAAATAATACCAAATATATAAATAGTATGTACCTATGAATAGTATAGTATACGTGAACAGTGCCGTATACCCCAAGTACGAACCTTCGGCTCTGATACCACTTGTTGTGTGCGGAATACGGAATCAAGCACACCAAATAATTATAAAATTAAATGACACAAGAATTTAACGTGGTTCGGCGATTATGCCTACGTCCACGGGAGTAAGAGAAAATAATTGTATTATTAACAATTATTTATAGTACGATATTTGAGTAAAGAAAACTCACTTCCCGTAACCCAAACACACCCAGTACTCTCATACACACTTGAAAGAAAAATAACTCTCAATTGCCCATACTCTCCAATTGCTCACTCTCACAATAATTCTCTAATGAATTATTTCTCTCTGAATTTGAAACTTTATCAAATTCTCTCAAGTTTGGGATGCATTAGAAATAAATAAGCTCTTGCTATTTATAAGAAAAATGTCACCAACCATGCAACAAAAGTCTTCAATAATTGATAAAAAATTCAACAATTTAGTACCATTTTCTTCACCAAACTCTACCTACCAAATTGAAAGTTTTGCATGCTAATTGGGGTAAACATGTTAGCCACATGTTTATTGAAAATTAGTGCTTACTTTTCAACATGCCCAAGCTGGTGCTGGTAAAATATAAGCTAGTACAAGAAATAGACACATGCATCAACTAAACAAAACCAATGCTTACACCAAAAGGAGTTAAAAAGAAAAAAGGAGTGCCGAAAACACCAAAACAATTATGACAAACGATGTAGAAAAACTCCAATTGAATGCCACCATATCAATTGCGAGTTCATCTTCTTTGGCTGATGTTGCTGGTGTTGAAGGAAATTGCTGTGGTGTCAAGACCTGACCCAAGTCCACTGGGATATTGTCTGCTTTGGGCACTTAGCTCGCACGGTTTTATTCTTAGGGCAGCCCATACTACCCCAAAAAGCCCCCCAACAACTCAAGGCAGGCCTCCCAGCAACTCAAAGCTTGTCCCCCTTTATAGCCTGGGTTTCACCCCGTGCTTGGTCGATGTGGGATCTCTCAATCCACCCCCCTTAGGGCCACAGCGTTCTCTCTGTGCACACCGTTCAAGAGGCACCCGACAGGGCTCCGCTTTGATACCATCTGTCAAGACCCGGCCCAAGTCCATTGGGATATTGTTCGCTTTGGGCACTTAGCCCGCACGATTTTGTTCTCAGGGCAGCCCATACTACCCCAAAAGGCCTCCCAGCAACTCAAGGCTTGTCCCCCCTTATAGCCCAGGTTTCACCCCGTGCTTTGTCGATGTGGGATTTCTCATGTGGAGAGTCAACAGCTGGCCTCAAAGCCACATTAGCATGCCACCTAAGTCTGCCATACATGCAACTTGCGATATAGGAAATGAGTCGGACTTGCTCGAGTTGGCAAAACTGCTGTGCTCAAGAATGCAAGTACGTGAATGTAGAGCAATAAGCGCTTTCGTGAAGGACTGCAGTGATTGGCTAATGATTGCTACACTCGTGGATCAATTTTTTTAGATATTTCCAAACATTGTCCTTTAGCTAGTCTGTACATGCAATCGCTTATGTATAAATATGCTCACTTTTGTAATTGTAATTGTTGAGATTATAACGAGTTAATCTCTAATGTAACCCCTAGACGACTTACTACACATCGATATTTTCTTCTCATTATGTTCACTTGGTGAATATGAAAAACTAACTAATCTGAAAACAATAATGAATGTGAAGATCGTAACAAGGACGAGACATTTATAGAGGTTCGACCTTTGACCGGCCTACATCCTCTTGAGAAGAAAGACTATGATTAATTCCATTGATGCTCGAAACTAGTTACAAGTTTTCAAAGGAGATTACAATGAACCGAATGAATTAGGTTACAGATCATCGGAGGCTTATATATAAGGCTAGAAACGTCTTGTAAGTCGGCTCACCAATCGACTTCTCATGTTCGGGTTTGTTGCAAGAAACACGTAAACCATTACCCGCTCTTTAACCACCTTTAACATGTGGTAACTTAGGGAATCCAAAAGCGACGTATGTTAGTTGCCGCTTTAGAGCTTAATGTATCACAACGGATCATCCGACCTCAAAGACATGTTTCACTTAATGAAATAGTCCGACATGGGATCACCGTCATACACAATTTGTAAGCTTCCGACAAGTCATTTTTCAACAGATGCAACATCATCCCAAGTGCTTATAGCTATAATCGACATTGTCGTTTTTGATATATAAAGCTAATTCGGTTCACATTTAACGATGAGTGATTATTCAAGTTTTCATCCTTAGTAAAGATGCCTCCGGTTCATGCTCGCTAGCTTTCATAAGCAATTCTTAATGAATTTAAGTGCTCGTCGTTGGTTGTGTAGCTCAATGCCGCAATTCTTCAAGACTATCGGACCATAGAAATGTGGATTTCCAATGTAATTGTTTTCATCAAAGTTCATGAACCGCCATGTATCGTGGGTTGGCCCCGACACGTTGTTGCATGAAACATCGAAGACTGCTAAAAACTAAGCTCACCCAACTCGGGAATTTGACCATTTAATTTTTATATGAGAGGTCCATGCTCTCTATAATTTCCAAATTAGAAAAGCTCCTCAGTATGGATCCCGATAAGAAATTATGAGACAAATTCGGAGCATGGCCTTCTCGAAGTTGTCCAATTTCCGAGGGATATCCCCGTTAATTCGTTTCTTGAAAAATCCGGACTGTCATATACTCAAGAGCATCACCCTTGTAAGATTCATATCTATTCTTGGTCATGAATTGTACTTCTATCTGCTTACTCGACTCTCGAAAATCTTCTCGTGGCGACATCAAGTTAAGACTAGAATTATAATAACGGCCAATTGCAGGAAATGGTACAAGTAATGAATAATAAAGTACAATCCGGTAAAAGGATCACCCTCTTCCATCCATGGCGATATATTGGTGAAGCATGAAGGTATTGACCCATATAGGAAATATCTACAAAAGCTAGTTTCCTTAAATGGCATAATTGCTCGGGAATATTACCGTGCAGATTGTTTCCTCTCAAAAGAGGAGCTCGTAAATTCGGATGCTATTTGGTCAAATGTGGAATATTTCCTAAAAATTCATTATCCCTTAAATCAAGTGTCATTAATTGGGAGCTCTGGAACAATGCATTCGGAATTGAACCATTCAGAGAACTGAACCATTTGGAGATGTCAAGAATTGTAACAACTTGAAGGTTGTTCAGTTGAACAGAAACATCACCTTCCAAATAATTTCTTGACATTAAAAGAACATCTAAATTTGAAAAGATACCGATCTAGTAAAAACATTGACTAGATAACATGTTGTTGGATATATCCAGGATATATAATGAAGAAGCATTCCGCAATCCCTCTTCACGCCTCTCAGTAAACTGATTGTCATTCAAATATGACCATGTCAGTTTCGTCAAGTTCATGTATTTGGGAAAAATTTGCCCATCAAAATAGTTATGTGACAGGTTCATGAACCCTATTGTGAGAAAAATTTTTGGTAATTTTTCTGAAAACTTATTAGAAGACAAATCCCAAAACTGGAGCATTTCCATGCGACCCAGAGAAGGAGTACTGCCTTCAAAACTATTTTGTGACATGTCCAAATGCACCAATTTTGGAAGAATTATACCCGAATTCTTCAGGAGCTGACCCGTGAAACCGATGTTGGAAATAACCATCTGAAGTAAATCATATCTGTAGTTGGGCAATTGAAGGACTCCTGTCAGGAAGTTGTTGAACAGAAATAGGATTTACAATTTTGTGTTATCCCGTAGCAACCAATTAGGGAATCCACCAACCCAATTATTATGAGAGGGGTCAATGAGTTGTTGGCCATGCTGATATTGAAGACAACTTGGAATTGTTCCTCTTAAGTTGCAATTTTGTAAATTGAGTACTTTCAACTGAAATGTAGGTAGCCATGGAATGCTTTCACTTTCGACTTATAATGTACCATCTATTGTTGAAAGTTGGAAAACCCCAAGTCTTAAATGGTTAGCTAATGCACTTGAGGAGGAGGATCCTTGGAAATTGTTATCAAATAGAGATAGATATTCGAGGGATGTGAGATTAGCAATGACAGATATTGGTAAATTCCCACATAACTGGTTGGAGGAGAGATCAAGAACTCGAAGGTAAGTAAAGTTGTTGAGACATTGAGAGAGATGACCTTCGAATTTATTCTGATTGAGATTCAACTGAACAAGATTCTTTAACTCACAAAGTCTTGAAAGCAGACAGAGAAATGTTAGACAAAACAAACGATTTGTTGAAATGAATCTGATGTTCGACCTAATTCCTGAATGAGCAGATCATCATCAATCAAATGATGACCTCGAGTGACTGGGAAATGTGTAGTGACATTTAAGTTGACTCAGCAAGTGAGCAAGAACATTCTGGAGGATATGAATGAGATCAACATAAGTAAGGGCTGACTGATTGCTTTTCAATTTGCTTTGTTTGGCTTACTAGTCAGTTCAAATTTTGGGATAGGTAGGGGCTAAAATGTTAATTTGAGCTTTGTCTACTTAAAAAAAAAAATTATAAACGTTAATGTTGACATCTTATTGTAATTGGCACATCATCGATCAGGTTAGCTTTTAATGTTTAAATATTAATTAAGAGTTAGGACTCGGGTTAAGAGTTAAATATTAGAATTCCTGTTGATGCTGTTTTTCCGCGTCTCTTCAAATAGTATCAAGAACCTTCTGCTCGCGATTAGCTCGAGCTCGAGCAGGACTGCCTTCCAATTCCAGTTCTTCTATCTTTACCAGAACAGAAATCTCCTGGACCTATACTCACAGAAAACAGAGTCAGGGGTCGCCGGATGTTGTTCAGGCGAAAACCCTCTGACGCTCAAGTCAGTAATCGGGTTGTTCTTTTTGTATCCCTCTTAGTTAGAGAGACCGGAAGAATAGAAGGGGTATTTTTGCCTTCCTCTCTGAATAATAGAATTTTGGGAGATTCAATGTAGAGGGAAGCAAGGATCAGAAGAACCTGTGTGAATTCTCGAAACCCCCGCAACTTACCTGTCCTTTTTATTTTATTCTCCATTTTTCCCGCCCTTTCTCTCCTAGATCATCCGCTCTCGCGTCAGTGGTGTCTGGGTCCCTCTGACAGCTGGGGATGCGCGGCTGCCTCCTTAGCATGATTCACATGGCCAGATCATAATGTCGGGCATGCGCGCAAGGAATGATGACACCGTGGGGGCATGTGCCAGCCATCGGCAACAGTACCGCCACCATACCATGTGGGGCCCTAATCAGACATTGAAAAGTGTGCGGGATTCTGAGAAAACGGGTCGGACTGTCCTGAGCCGGATCTCACGTTCCATTTGTTCTATGATTGGCTTGGCCCAGTTGTGCTAGAGGACTTGACTATAGCGAGCAGAAAGGTGAGCTCGGGTCTCGATCAGCATTCGAGCTCCTCGTCCTTGTCCAGCCTTGACAGGACCTGATGACCTCGAGCAAGCAAGAGAGCTCGGCGCTCGGACGGTTCTGAATTCCTCAACCTTGACCAACTTTAACGTCTAGTGGGGCTGTCTTCGTGCCAGCGGTCGGAGCTTCTACTCGAGCTGGATTGACCCCGGGGTATTTTGTTCGAGCTGGAAGGGCCTCGAGGAGACCTGCTCGATATTACCCAAACACCAGTCCCCCAGTTTCTAGTCTTTGGAGTGAAACGAGATAAGACTGAAAATTTATTAGTGATGGGTCGACTTCCGGGCCTTTTCTACTTCCCTATGTTTTGCAGATGTCTTCCGTTTCCATCATTTCGCATTTAATGCGGGACACGTGGACGGATCCTGGCCGTGCATTCAAAATTTGAAGGGACGCTACTCGAAAGGTAGCGCCCCTTGATCTACGTGCCGTCTGCTGAAGAGACGCACCTTTCCCCTTTCTTTTAAAAACCCTTGATTTCTTCACTGTACTTCCTATTGCTCATTTTTACTCAAACCTGAAATTTTCTTGCAAGTGCTTCTTCGTCTTCCTCTTCCGTGTCAGAGCGATTTCCGGCCATATAAACCTTTCTCTGTATTCAAGTACAAACCCTTCTTCTTTTTATTCTCACCAGTTCTGTTATTCCTTCTTCCGGGTTTTTGATTCCATTTGAGTAGATTATACTTTAGGAAAAAATGTCTGATACCTAGCAAGCCCGTAGGATGTCCCCCGAGGAATCTTCCTCTTCTAGTGAAGTAGAACCCCTTAGTGTAGTTCTAGTGAGGGATTCTAGTTCGGAAGGAGTATTGCCCGCGGCGGAGGCCCAGCCGCATCACGGGGAGAGGGCCAGCCAAAGGTCAGAGGGTATGGGGTACCCCATTGACCAAATGAGGTGTGAAACCACCCATTTAGATTTGAATAGGCTTAGGCATACCTACCATATACCCGATAATATGGATTTACGGTTGCCGGGCAAGGATGATATCCCCAGCCGTCCCCCTCAAGGGTATACTACCTTCCAGCTGGAAGGGCCTCGAGGAGACCTGCTCGATATTACCCAAACAATTCCTAATATAATTTCAACCTTTCAATTGTAAGTAATTTTTCTGTCAAATTTGCAGCTTCACTCTCGAAATTGGTCATTAGACAAATTTATAAGAAGTCCAAATATATGCATGTGCAACAAGTATATGCTTTTTGCGAAGAATATGCTTTTAACACGTGCTATTATGTGCATCTGAAGATAATCACTAGGTAAAATTTTGTGGTTTTCTCCGTCCATTTTCTATATATATATATTCATACAATCTTCTAAAACCATGTAGTTATTGAAAGAAAAACAAATAAAATATTATTTTGATAGTCTAACAATGGCCGGCTATTCACATAGACAATGATTGAAAATATGTTGATAGATTATCTAAATCTCTTATGTGAGTTATTTAATAAAGCAATCTGGATATTTGAACCTAGAGCTAGATTGTTCTACTTTAAAATATTTAGAAAAAAAATAATAATCTTCAATGCTGTCTATATTATCAAAAGAGAAGTGGTTTAACATTTGGCAATTTTGTTAAATTTAATTATAGTGTAGTGTCTAAATAATTCACTCCACACTCATGTGAACTGTCGAATCACATCTTCTTATTTTCACTAAAAAGATTTTATTAAATGAATTAGTCGACACTTGTGTTTAACATGAATTGAATGTTCCTCACCCTTGGGGATCTTCTTTGGAATCACGAACATTTGGAATCCATTTAGAGATGTTATAAGTACTATAAGTCAAATGAAACTTACACCTATTAACTTTTTTTGCTTTTATGTTTCAAAATTCATCAAAAACCTTTAAAAATTATGTTAACTTTGAGCTTTTTCTTTTACTTTTATCCTGAATGATTAAGAATTTTTAATGATGACTGTTGACATAACTGCCAATAGTTAAGAAATAATTATTTTAATCATTAGTCGTATAATTGACAGGAAAGTCTTAATGATTTTTTAAATTTGATAGAGAAATAATTAATTTTGACAAATAATAGGAAGGTTTTGATCAATTTCTTGTTATAATTATAATCAATGTTTAAATTCTATACAAACTGACATTGAAAAACTTATTACCCCTAATTCTAAAGACTGCAAAGGCCGTCTTTGAAGGTGAGGAACCCAGTTTGATGCCCATTAAACAACTTCCAGCGCTCGATTCAACTTAAATTAACGAGCTAATTACTTAAAAATATCCTTAAGCATTGAAATACAAATATGTTGATTAGTCCCACCTAGACTTCAGAAGTTAAATACAATTGGTAAAAGATCAACAAGCACGACAAGCTAATTTTCAAAGCTTCAATGCTAGCTCAAATAACTTGTTAAGGATTGTGCTCAGCAGTTGCTCAGTATCTTCAGTAGCTGATTCGGTAAGATTGATTTACTCAGTTCAACTACTGACCAAGTATTGATGCTGATCAAGCAGTGATGATTTGTGTGTGCATGAGATGGAAGAGTATGAGTAACCAACTTATAATGTCACGTGTAGCTAAGAAGTTTCTGCGTAACTATATGACAGCTGGTATTTTTTTAATTTGTTATTAGCTTAGATTCAGTTATTATAACAGAATTTGTTAAAATAGTTAAGTGTATATAAATACAGCTGTATCGAATCATTTGTGAGTTGAGATTCAATTTTAATAAGATTGCAGATTCCTTCCTCCAGATTGTTCCGTTTCATTTTCCTTTCATTTTCTCTCCAACCAAACAGCTTGTAACAAAACTCCAGTAAGATTTCAAACCATCCATTTATTTGAGATCACGCTTTTGCATGCTTTTCTTCCAAATTGCATTCAATTTTTTAATTACTCAGAGAAAGTCATAAGTATTCGGAGAAATCAAATCACTAAATTTGGTAGATTATCCTTAAATGTTAAATCAAAGGCACTCTTAGAGGATATTAAGGAAAATTTCCTAATTCTTGTTTTATACAAATGATCATAAGAATAAAGGGTATTGTATATCCTCTTAAGGCCCTGCCACAGGAGATGAATGAGGAGACGGAGTAGGTATAAAAATATCTCTTCTCGCAGCCAAAAACATGTCGAATGATTGCTGCTTATATTTGTTACTCTTCATGAAAAAATCTTTCTCTTCCTTCATTTCCAAACCTGTCATAAGCGAAAATACTTTTAGTATATGTAAAATATTACAAAAATTTATGTGGCAAAATTGTAAAGAGAATAAGATTTTACTTTTTGTGAAATCATAGTGCAATTGGTGTGACCATTGCCTCTATATATATTTGATCAATCAAAATTTAAATTATGAGAACCATTTCCAAATAAATGAACAAAAACATGAGATTGATTAGTCATACTTCACCATCCTTCAAAATTAACTTAGTAAGTAGATAGAGCTAGTTTATTAAAATGACTCCCCATCCTTTTATAGCAAGCATATTATAATATATAAAAGACGGCGGCCTATGTCAATTATAATGTGCTTTTACTCATTTGTTTTATATATATATATATATATTGTATCAAACACCACCTAAAAAATTGAAATACAGCCCAAATAAAACAAAAGAGGGAATATGGATGATGCTACATCACCAGCTGTGTCTTCTGAATTTTGGAAGTTGTATATGGCCACGACAGACCGGCACCGTAAACAAGTAATTTTTCAAAAAAAAAAATTTTAAAAAAAAAAAACACTTGCAGAACATTTTTTGTACGCAAGCGCAATAGTGATAGGGTGCGTTGAATAAAATTAATCATACATACAAAAGCACATACATGGAACATGCATGCACTCCAGATTGTAGATATAAGGGGCGCACAAGCATCATGATGCATGTGATGAATTTTTGCTGATGGCCTGAAGATCCACATCAGGGACGGGTACTGGTTGAGATTATTAGATCAACTTTAATTCGTAGAGCAGTATTCCATCTTCATTCCTATTGGATTGAGAGCATAGAGCTCTCACTTTAAGTTGCCTTATGCTTAGTTTCTGTTTATCTTCATGCTCGCTTCTATTTCTATTAGGATGAGAAGGAGATACCGAAGACTGCAGTCAAGCAATTTCGTGTGTTTCAATCGGCTACTGAGTTCAATATGGATACAAGCTTGTTGTAATGCTCCCGTAGCTTCTTAGTATTTTACATTTCACATGGATTTACTTCTTGCCATCAAAGCTTTGTATATGCACCAAGGTCAACTTCTACGCCAATTATGCAGGAAAATGGCAATGTAAGAGCTGCGCTTTCTACTTCTGATGTGATTGGGACGAGCCTTCGATGGTTTATGAATATTTTGTTGGGATTATATGTTTTTTAAAGCATATTGATTTTCTGATTAATAAAATATTTCAAGAATTTATTCAGATATTTTGAATTGCATTAATATTTTGAGTAAAGTCCATTTAATCATATTATATGTATTTATGCGATCACCATGTGGATTCGTGAAGACATAAATACAAGTTATCTTATGATTAAATAAATTAAATTCGCAGATTGATAAATAAAGTTGGGTACTTTATTTAGGTATAGACTGTAATAAATTCATTGAGTGATTTGTCTTAATCATGTATGAATTTATTGATGTAGTTTGTCTACATTGAACTAGATCAATATGAGATTTAATTAACCTAGTAATAACTGTCAGACTTATTAAATCTCATAGGCATTGATTTACTGTAATCTTAATCTTGAGTTAGTTATTACTTCATGATTGTAGTTGTTATTTCATTTGAGTTACTAATGGGCATGACATACACATGTAGTCTAGATTACTCAGTATCTTGGTGGAAGCAATTACGAGTATTGAAATTATAGATTAACAATATAGAATTTGTACGACATATCTCTTGATGGGTTTTCGATGAATTGATCATGGAATTCTCCAGCAGAGTGTCTCAACATAAATAAGTATGTTGAAATGATCACTAGAGAAACCAAGTAAGTATCAAGGAAAAGATGTAATTAAATTGATTGGACAGATTGAGATATCAATTTAAATTAACGATGTGGTACAAAGGATTGTGCAAGAAAGAAATCAATGTGGCTTGAGCGAATTATATTCGAGCATACAATTATGGAGGTCGGCCCAATCTTATAGTGGAGTAGAATTGAAATTAAATAATTATATTTTTTAATTACAAATTTAATTATTAGTAGTCACTATCAGTATGCTCTCAAATGATCCCCGAAGTTAGCTCATTTAATTGACAATACTATCACTAGATCCAAAAGCAAGAAAAACTCGGCATATTAGATGAATATTATAATTATAATATTTGTTAAGCGCTAATATGTTATATTCAAGTCATAAATGGGACTAGTAATATTTTCATGCTAGTCTCCTAATTAGTTATACATTCATTCCACTTTTAGGTAAGTGTAGAGATAGTTAAAGAGGAATTCATTTTAAATGAAATCCTAAGTTAAAGAGGAATTTATTTTAAATAGAATCCTAATCCTAACATACTAGGGTTTTCATAAGATATTATAAAATGAGCAATATTCTCTTATTTAAGGTATGAGAGGACAACCCAAGGATTTTAAGAAAAATAAAGAAGACATCTAAGAGGTGTCAGTTACAATTAGGGAGTGATGAAACAGACGCCCACACGTCCAGTGTTGATCAAACTTGAGTCATAGCCTGGAAGATCGTTTGGAGACGAATCTACAACTCCCAATTGTTCATCTTCTCAAAACATCAAGGTATGAATTTCTAGATTACTTAATTCTTATATGTTGTATGAGATCGGTCCTAAAAGGTTTTAATTGAAAAATTGAGAAACCTAGATTTATTCCCATCAATTGGTATTAGAGCCATCTCATAATAATATATAAGAATTATGTAAGAAATCTATCTTGTTAATTATGCATTAGAGTGGAACAATTTATTAAGATATATATTGTTTGTTAATATATGAATAAAGCATGCTTGGATTGTATCAATTCATAGTTAGAAATTTGTTTATATTTTATTTTAGATTTGTAACAAAAGCGGTGGTCTATTATCACCATGTTTCCCTTTTGATTTAATTTTATGTTTTAAAATTTTTTGGAATTGTAATATGTAAAATAAAAAAAAAAAAAGGACGACAAGAACGCACGGAACCTGCAAAAACCGACAGCAACAGGCCGCGTGCGCTGCGCACAGCAGGACCAGCGAGCTGCTCGCGCAGCAGGACACGCTCTGCCCGCTCTCAGTTCCGCTCGCGCAGCTTGCCCGCGCGCGCGCTGCAGCAGCTGCAGCAGCAAGGCTCGCGCGGAAACGGCAGCAGCAGCAAGCCTCGCGCGGGAACGGCACCGGCTGGAGCAGCGGACAGCAGGCAGCGCGCGGCGGCAGCAGCAGCAGCAGGTCTCTCGCGGCAGCAGCAGCTGTTCTGGCCTGACAGCGGCGAGTTCTCGCCGGAGAAGAGACACGCACCGAAAATATGTGTTCGTTGGTGGCGGCGGAGAAGAAAAGAATGCAGTTATGGTTTTTGAGTGGTAAACATCATTCAGATCCCTATAGTTCTGTATAATTTGACTTGTTCAAAATTAGTTTATTATTATACATTTAAGTTCAGAAATGGTTTTTGGGCTTGGTAAATCATAGTTATAAGTCTAATAAAATTTTGGCTTAATGGATTAAAATGCATGGATATAGTTTAAACAAATTAAGTTTATTTTTGGTCCAAAAGTTTTATTTAAAAATTTTATTTTATTTTCTTTAAAATTAAAAATTTGGACCAATAATAAATTTAAAACCCATATTAGCCAAGACCATCAACAAAGATAATCCAAGAGAAGAAGATATTGACATGAAGCCCAATGAAGATTAGGCTTAGGGTTAATATTTTTTATTAGGAAAACCATGAATTGAGATTATTTAATTTTTTTATATGTTGTGTTTTTGGATGTGAACATGCCATGATAACATGTCATATAGAATAGGTAGTGTCATTCTATGCATAATAATATATGTCATTCATATAACATGAATTCATGCATATTGTTTGAGATTTGCAAATGCTTAATAATATAAGATATCACTTAGATAATATTATAAGAAGCATGCAATTAACAATATATGTACGATTTAAAAGGAAAAACTAAACTTTAAAATATTGAGTGGGAGAGGGAAAATTCAAGATAATTTTCCCACGGGCTCTATTATTAGTTCAATAATAAAATTATATATATACCTCGACTTCATGATACGATGATGCTCCGTACAGAGGGTATATATATTAGACATTTTATTTGATGAACTTCTTTAAAGATAAAATCGAAATATTTTTCAATCTGTTGATCACCGTAACGGTGGCTACATGATATGAGAAATACGTAGATTGAAACAATGGTTATACACTCAACAAAAATTTGTTATTAACCTTCCCAACGAAGCTCTATTAACAAAATTTTGGCCCTAAAAGATAACGATAGTTATTTATCATGTTACGACATGAAAGTAAATAATCTAATGGTTAATTGGGTCTGGTAAGTGGCGGCATGACTTCCCCAACAGATAGCTTGCTAAAGCGGTACTAGATTATCGTTACAATAAAATAAAATGCATTTATGGTTTTTTTCATTTTAGAATTTTATTGTGAATGTTGTATCAATTTATTTATGCATGTATGTTTTATTTTTCAAAAAATGTCTTCCATCAAGCCACTATTAATTATCTTCGTTAAAAATGAACTAACTGGTGAAAATTACTTAGATTGTAAACGAAATCTATTTAATATTCTCATTGCTAAAGACTACAAATATGTTCTGACCCAACAATGCCCTCCAGTACCAACGTTATACAATTATAGAAATTAGAAGGAGTCTTATGAAAAATAGTGCGAGGCTAACAAAATGGCTAAGCGCTATATATTGGCTTCGATTTCTATGGAACTGCAGAACAAACTTCGGAGCATGGAAACAACCATCGAAATATTGGCTAGTCTCCATCGGATGTTTGGGTAGAATATCGATTCGCCGGAGAAGCGACGATTAAAACGTGTCACTGACACCAAGATGGTAGAGGGTACAAGAGTTCGTGATCATGTCCTCAAAATGATGGATTATTTGAATGAAGTTGAGATTTATGGTGTTGAGATCGATGATAAAACAAAGATCAACATGGTGATTAAATTTTTACCTGATACATTCAGAGAGTTTAAGGTCAGCTATATCTTAAGCAATAGAGATATGATCTTAGTTCAATTGATGTATGAACCATATGCTATAGAAGAATATTATCATAGCAAAGAACTTCCTAAACAAGAATTCTCTTTAAAGCCTAAGTCAAAAGACAAGGGTAGGCAAAAGAGAATAGACACAAGGAACCTGTCTATTAGAAAAGATGGCAAGTCGAAAGACAAGTGCTTCAAGTGTGGACAGAAGGGTCATCGGAAGAAAGATTGTCCTAAGATTGTTAAAATCAGATATATGAAATATTTAAGCTTCCTAATTAGTTCAGTTTCTATTGATTAATGCAATAATGAATTCTGAGAAAACTAATTTATTTGTAAATTCATTTATTTGGTTTTCAGGAAACCAAGAGATTAAGTGAAGGAAGCTTTAAGCAGCAGTAGAGAAAGATACTAGTTTATATCAGCTGAGAGGACTAGATCAATTTTATGAGACTTTAAGTTTTGATATTTGTCTTTGTATTACATTAGAGGAATTTAATTTTGGTGGCTTTTTTTTAATAAACAGAAGCACACTGTTATTTTTTGATCCTCTGTTAATAACTCAATTTTGTACTTTACAAAGACAATTAATAACATATAAGTCTATTGATCTATTCAAAGCAAGATATAGTGATAAAAAGTATATTATTTATCTAAGAAAAGAAATGTTTTTCCAAAACCAATGGCACCTCTAATATTTATGCTTAAATCATATAAACTGTAATAAGATTTCATGAGAATGATTAATAATAGGTTATTCCTGACTTATTTGAGGTTGATCATTGATACTCTACAAATCTTATTTAGAAGAGTAATATGATAAGGTAGCTCATTTTTGAGCTAAAAGAAAGTGTAATATTATATTGCATGGAATTAGTGCATACAAATGTATGCGGACTAATTAGTTTACATGTAAGTAGAGGTTATGAGTATTTATGTTTGTCTAAATGCGTCATGATTCTGTTGTTTTTGAAATTCAAAAAAGTACATGGATAAGACAAAGAAGCAATTAGACAAGAACATAAAAGAGTTTCGATCTAATCGAAGTATAGAATATCTCTCTAGAGAATTCAAAGTCCATTTAGTTGTAAAATGGGATAAATTCCCATTTATAATGAACATTGAGACATAATAGTGTCATTATATGGACAAACAAGATTCTTTTGGATAAAATAAAATATATACTTAGTGATTTATCATTTACCTTTTTTATTCTAGATACCAGTATTTAAAACTGCATAGACTATTGAACTTAGTTTTATCTATATCAGTGCCTATTACTCCATGGAATTATGGATATGTCACAAACTTAATTTGTGACGCATCTATAGTTGGAGATTCACTAGTATTTACACTAAAATTATAGGCAGAAAAGATGGATCCATGTTCAAAAGTATGCATGTTTTAGGTATTCTAAGGGAATAAAAGAAAGTCTAATTTATAGATCTCAAGATAGGAATGTATTTGTAAACATACATTATACTTTCCTTGAAGAAGACTATATAAATGATTTATAAGCTATGAATAAGGTAAAACTAGAGAAATCATAAGTAAAGAGATCAGATTGATGCTCAGTTTTCTATAAACATAGAAAATAGCAAGAATGATTAACAAAAAGATTATCCCTCAACAAATTATCACTTTTAGAACCTCATCGTAGTAGGAGGGTAACTAGATTACCAAACAAGATACATATTATTGAGAGAAACCTATACGGCTATCTCATATGAACATATATAAAATCCCACTGGATACAATGAAACTCTAATAGATAGTGATGTTGAACATTGGAAAAGGGCTATGAATCAAGAAATGGAATCTATGTATTCCAATAAAATCTGGGAACTTGTAGAGACACCAAATGGGGTAAAACCCATTAGATGCAAGTGGATCTATAAGAGAAAAAGATGAGTAAATAGAAGGATGAAAACATTTAAATCAAGATTAGTAGCCAAATGGTTCACTCAAGAAGAGGGAATCGACTATAAGAAAATGTTTTCTCTGGTTGCTATGCTTAAATCCATCAGAATTCTGCTATTTATTACTGCATTGCTAGATTATGAAATTTGGAAAATGGATGTCAATACTGTCTTTCTTAATGGGCATCTTGAAGAAGACATCTTTATGCAGCAACCAGATGGATTCATACAAAAAGGCCAAGAACACTTAGTATGCAAGTTGCAAAGATCCATCTATGGTTTGAAGCAAGCATCCCAGTCGTGGAACATCAGATTTGATCAAGCGATGAGATCGTTTGGATTCATTCAGAATAATGATGAACCATGTGTGTACAAGAAAATTCAGGGAAAATATGTAGCCTTCCTAATTCCTTATGTAGATGATATTCTCCTTATCGGAAACGATGTAGGAGTATTCACTATTATAAAGAGTTGACTAGCAAAATAAATTGATATGAAAGATCTGTGAGAAGCTAGTTATATTCTTGGTATCGAGTTACTACGAGACTAGAAGAATAAAATGATAGCTTTGTCTCAAGTGGTCTATATCAATAAGATATTGGCTAGATTTAGCATGGCAAATTTCAAGATTGGTTTGTTACCATTCAGACATGGAATTTTATCCTCTAAGGATCAATCACCTAAAATTTCTAAGGAGATACAGAAAATGAGACAAGTTTTCTATGCGGAAGCTGTAGGAAGTCTCATGTATGCCATGCTTTGCATTAGACCAGACACATGTTTTGCGATTTGGATGGTTAATAGATATCAATCTAATCCTGGACTTGAACACTAGACTGTTGTCAAGCATATAATGAAGTATCTGAAAAGAAGCTAAGGATTATATGCTTGTGTATTCTGGTGATGAACTTACTCCAATGGGTTATACTGATTCTGACTTGATGTCAGATAAGGATTCTGAAATGTCTACTTCTGGCTATGTGTTTACATTAGGAACTGGAGCTATTAGTTGGAGGAGTGTGAAACAATCCTGTATCGCAGGCTCTACAACAAAAGCTTAAAGTGTGGCTGCATCTGAGGCTACAAAAGAAGCGGTATGGCTCCGCAAGTTTCTTCAAGATCTTGAGGTGGTATCTGCTGCAAGTGCACCACCAAAATTATTTTTCGATAATAATGGTGCAGTGGCTCAATCAAAAGAACCAAGAAACCACAAAAAACAAAAACATATTGAGAAGAAGTTTTATCTCATATGGAAAAAGTGTAGAAATGTTATAATCTACACTTAGAGTCCTACAAGCATGTGTGATTTGCTAGATATGCTTTGAGAGCTAGTGGGAGATTGTTGGGATTATGTGCTCTTTAAAGCATATTAATTTTCTGATTAATAAAATATTTCAAGAATTTATTCAGATATTTTGAATTGCATTAATATTTTGAGTAAAGTCCATTTAATCATATTATATGTATTTATGCGATCACCATGTTGATTCGCAGAAGACATAAATACAAGTTATCTTATGATTAAATAAATTAAGTTCGCAGTTGATAAATAAAGTTGGGTACTTTATTTAGGTATAGACTGTAATAAATTCATTGAGTGATTTATTTTAATCATGTATGAATTTATTGATGTAGTTTGTCTACATTGAACTGGATCAATATGAGATTTAATTAACCTAGTAATAACTGTCAGACTTATTAAATTTCATAGGCATTGATTTACTGTAATCTTAATCTTGTGTTAGTTATGATTTCATGATTGTAGTTGTTATTTCATTTGAGTTACCAATGGGCATGACATACATATGTAGTCTAGATTACCCGGTATCTTGGTGGAAGCAATTACGAGTATTGAAATTATAGATTAACAATATAGAATTTGTACGATACATCTCTTGATGAGTTTTCAGTACTTGATCATAGAATTCTCTAGTCAGAGTGTCTCAACATAAATAAGTATGTTGAAATGATCACTAGAGAAAACCAGTAAGTATCAAGGAAAAAGATGTAATTAAATTGATTGGACAATTGAGATATCAATTTAAATTAACGATGTGGTACAAAGGATTGTGCAGTAAAGAAATCAATGTGGCTTGGGCGAATTATATTCGAGCATACAATTATGGAGGTCAGTTCCAATCTTATAGTGGAGTAGAATTGGAATTAAATAATTATATTTGTTTAATTACAAATTTAATTATTGTAGCCACTATTGTATGTTCCCAAATGATCCCCGGGTTAGCTCATTTAATTGACAACATCATCACTGGACCTAAAAGCAAAAAAAACTGGCATATTAGATGAATACTATAATTATAATATTTGTTAAGGCCTAATATGTTATATTCAAGTGTAAATGGGGGCTTGTAATATTTTACAAGGTGGTCTCCTAGTTAATTACACATTCCTTTCACTTTTAGGTAAGTGGAGAGATAGTTAAAAGAGGAATTCTATTTTAAATAGAAATCCTAAGTTAAAAGAGGAATTCTATTTTAAATAGAAATCCTAGTACTAACATACTAGGGTTTTTCATAAGATATTATAAAAGGGGCAATATTCTCTTATTTAAGGTATGAGAGGAGAACCCCAAAGATTTTAAGAAAAATAAAGAAGACATCTAGGAGGTGCCAGTTATAATTGGGAAGTGATGAAACAGATGCCCACACGTCCAGTATTGATTAAACTTGAGTCATAATCTGGAAGATCGTTTGGAAGCGAATCTACAACTCTCAATTGTTCATTTTCTCAAAACATCAATGCATGAATTTCTAGATTACTTAATTCTTATATGTTGTATGAGATCGGTCCTAAAAGGTTTTAATTGAAAAACCTAGATTTATTCCCATCATATTTTCCCCGGAAAAGTCATATTTTTAGATTGTCCAAAGAGTTTTAAGTTGAAAACTCTGGTCTATAATGAGTAATATCCTTGTACTCTTAATTCAATTTTCAGCTTCCAACTTCGGACAAGCTAAAAGCTGTTCTTAATAAAGTGAAAGACTTCTTTGGTGATGCAAAAGAATCTTTTGGGAAGATAACGGCACTAAATTTAACGTCAATTGGGGAGTCTGAGGAAAATTCCGAGGAAAAGGCCTACTAAGTTAATGTATCTCGGTTTTTTGGTTATACTTGCAAAACTCAAAATAGAATCAGCTTCATTTATCATCATTTCTCAATTTAAAAGTAGTAGTTTCTATGGAGGATGAGTATATTGTTTTTCTTTTTCCATTGACAAGGATTTAAGGGTGAAGTTCAAGAAGCCTATTGAGAAGTGTTCTGATCATCAATAATTGTACAGAGACAGAAGCAGTGGACACAAACACAGTGATTACACGGTTTTGTTTGTAGATTACTAAATTTTGTTTATAGAACCAAATTTATGTTATATGTATAACATCTAAATGGAAATTCAGTCTGCTTTGATCAGAAAATGAAAAACTCAGTTTTACTTGGAGAAAATACATGTTTATTTTATCTTCTTTCAAAGAAGATTTATTATTGGAACAACAAATTCAAAACACACACATACCTAGCGCTTCAGAAACTCATTTAGGCATCATTTCACTGGATTTCATAATCCTTGTTTGTTATTGGAAGAAGCAGCAGAGGAGATTTTTTCTTGGTACTAAGCCCAAAAATCTCATGAAGATCCACATCATTAGCCCCAGCTCCTGGAGGCAATGTCCAATCAAAATGATACAGAAGTCGAGCCAATGCAGTTTCTACAATTGCCAATCCAAAACTATAGCCAGGGCAACCTCTTCTTCCTCCTCCAAATGGTAGAAACTTGAAATTTGGATCCTTCAAATCTATGTCATTCTCCTCAAATCTCTCAGGAATGTACACGAGGGGATTTTCCCAGTTCATGGGGTCTCTGCTAATGGCATAGTTGTTGATTACGATTCGAGTTTTAGCTGGTATTTCATAGCCTTCAAGCACACATTTCTCCATGGATTCTCTAGGAACTAGTAAAGGGACTGATGGGTGTAGTCTCATTGTCTCTTTAATCACAGCTTTCATGTAATGGAGCTGCTGAATATGGCTCTCGTTAACTTCTCCACAGCCGGAAGCAACTCTTCTAACTTCATCTTGTGCTTTTTTCATCACTATTGGGTGTCTGGCAAGCTCCGTCATTGTCCACTCAATTGTTGATGCTGTGTTGTCAGTTCCCGCCACAAACATGTCCTGTACCGTAGCATAAACAAGAGAAAATTACACTGCATGTGGACTTCACATTTGTTTATTTTTTTATGAAAGATCGAAAGATTTATCATAAAAATGATATAGTTTTTATATGCAATGTTAACAAAACAAACAAATCACCGAGTGCTCGCTCGATCGAAAATTTTGAGTTCGGATCGGATTCGGATGATACCCGATCGAGTTAAATTTTACCAACCCGATCGGATCGGATCGGATCAAACCCGATCCAATCCGAAAATTCAAAAAAAAAATACTCAAAAAATATAAAAACAATCGATCCGACCCGATCCGATTATATGTTCGGGTTGAGTTCGGATTGAATTTTTACCAACCCGATTTACCCGAAACCCGATCGGGTCGACCCGAACCCAAATTTGCCCACCCCTAGTTGAAACTAGCGGTGACATAATTAAGAAAGAAGTAGTAGTGGTAGTAAAGTATACTGTTCATAGGTCTACATACCACAATAAGAGCCCTGAGATTATCATCAGTCATGGGCACCTCCAAGTCATGTCGTTGCTGCACGCTAAGCAGAACATCAAGAAAATCACCATCGCCATCGCCATCCATTGATGATGAAGCTGAATAATCTGTTGCCTGCTTCCTGCAGAGATGCTCACTGATAATCTCATCAATAGCAACTTTCATGTCTTGCTTATTCTTCATCAGCCTTCGCGTGTAGCCACTGAGGGAGTTGAGCCAACCCCACTTGGGGAAAAAATCCCCAATACAAAACCCAGCGGACAACTTTTGAGTCTCTGTAAAAATACTAACCAAGTTATTGCTCCTTTTTCCTTCCACGTTCACGTACCTCATCCCGAAAGCTGCAAGGCACAATATATCATTAGCTAACGTGAAAAAGAGCTTGCTCATGTCTGTCTCTGACCCACAATGGCTTTTCACCGACTTTAACAGACGTCGCACTTCCTCATCTCGAACGACCTGGAACGAGCTGACTCGTTTCGAGCTCAGTAACTCCGTGACGCATATTTTACGAACTTGGCGCCAGTATGGCCCGTAAGGGGAGAAGGTGATGTTAGTACATCCGAACGCGATGTAATGAAAGGCGATCAGTTGCGGGCGGCTGGCGAAGGCTTGGTCATGGGTTTTGAGAACAAGTTTGGCGAGTTCCGATGAGGAGATCACAACGGTTGGGACTTGGCCGAGTTGGAGGCAAAAAATTGGACCCAGTTTGTCAGCGAGTTTAGCGAGGGCATGATGTGGCATGTCTGTGAGGAGATGAAGGTGACCGATTATGGGATATTTGTTTGGCGGTGACGGTGGGGTGGTGGCTGACTGTGACCGTGACAGTAACTTCCAGTATAGGAGAGTGATGATTATGGAGACAATGAATGAGAGCAAGAGGACTTGCGGGGTGAAATTGTCCATCATCTCTCCGCTTAGATATTTTTCTCTCTAGTTCTCTACTCTCTAACGAAGATGGTGCAAGTGCGTAGAATGAAATCAAATGGGCATCGCATTTTCTTTCTCTTCCAGTGCATGCATGTTTATATACCCAACGAAATTAATTATTTTGACTGAAATGCCCTTGGTTTCTGAAGCGTGAAGTCAGGGCTGATATTCTGGTAGCTTTTGGCTGTCTGAATAAAATTAAAAATTTTACTCAATTATTAGCATAATTTTGGGATTGTATATCTCTCTTGTAATTGGCCTCCAATGAATGTATTTCCGTGGATTAGGTGTTCAATTACGGCATCCTTCAAATACTTTATTTAATAGCTTAGTGCCATGGGATGAGAGGATACGACCAACTGTGGCACTCCAGCATCCCATCTACGTCAATAAATTTAGTGGAAGTGGTACAAATATCATTTGGTTTTCCTTTGCCTTATCTCATTAGAAGAACGATTTTAGTTCTTAACTAATCTGTGTAGGATTGGCCTAGCTTTCTCTTCAATATTAAGATTTTGAGTAGCGACAAGTTCCTCAAACTCAACCGGATCGGCCTGCTTGAACTCCAGTGAGTTTAACTCCACTATATTCCTCACATGAACACCTTGAAGAACATCTCCAAAATCAACACAATTATAGTCAATACTAGTGTACCAACATTTAATTAGACATCACAATAGTGGTCGGTGACATTAGGCATAGTAATAAAAATCAACCAAAATAAATAATAATAATGAAATTTGGGTATTTAATGGTGTCTCAATTCTGGCAAATGGTATTCTCCAAGTATTATAGTAATATATACTTTAATATGGAAATTGAAATATGAGTTGTATCATAATAATAATAAAGTATTATAGTAATATATACTTTAATCTTGATTGTAAATATATATTGACAAACTTTAATTGTAAAAATATATTAATACTAAAACTTTTTTACTTAAATAATAAAATTGTAGTTTTTATTTATTTATCTAGTTAGTTTTAGTAATGCTCTATAATATGTCATAAAATTTTATTCTGAGTATCCTATCTATTTTTTATAATATGATTCCTTTATATCATATCAAATAAAAAAGTGAAAGATTATTATTAAAGAAAAAAAATTTCGAGCCTTCAAAATAAAATTTAAATATTATTTATGCATGTAAAGTGAATCACCCATAACTATGGTGGCAAATTTAAAAAAAAAATGGAAGATTCTATTAAAGTTTAGAAATTCAATTACGGCATTGTATTGAGTTTGGATAGTTATAATTTAAAAGTTAGAATATTAAAATATTTAGTAAACACTAACTGTTGTAGTTTGGAAGATAAGTTAATTTAATTTTACATTTGTATGATAAAAAATATATTATATTACTAATTTTAAAAAATTATTCTTAAAAATTATATTTACTATATACTATTAACTTTTATTTTAGAATTACAACTTTTCTTTTTACAACAATGATAACTTAAAATATATAACAATTCAATACCATGCCCTAAGCCTATTTTCGTGCCCTCCTTCACTATTTAGGGCTTCAAAATTCAAATCTTCAGTCACAACATATCAACAGTCAAATCTTTAATATATATATATATATATATACACACACATATAAATATTAAAAGTGGAAGCATCAATGGCCCCAAATCTCAATTAACGATTCCCAACGGCGTTGAAATTGAATGGTAAATCTTCTAGTTAATTTAATGTGCAATGAGAAATGAATTTCAAATTAATTTGCATAAATTATAATCTAGCTGACGTTGTGGTATAAGAAAAGTACCGCACACCATGTGTTTTCCTTTATAGGCACCACACGTGCTAAGCATTTTTCATTTTCTTTACAAATACCATAACGAGCTCTATGAACTACATGTAATAATAAGCGATTGTTAATTTACATGACAGAATGAGGGGAGGCTGACAGTAGCAAAAGACAACGGTTTCTTTAGTGAGATACGATCTCTCAAAACAATTTCATAACTAAATTTTTAAATTGCATATATTTTTCTTTTGGTTATTATATGTGATACTTATATTTTACTTAATAGTTATTAGTTTTAGTTTATCTCAGGGATATATTATGGGAAATTCTACTACAATAATTGAGGTTAAAGTATCAAATATATAATAGCATGTCTTGAATTCTATTTTGATAATTAAATGAGTTGTGTTTTAGACATACTAATTTTAAAATTGATATTTTAAAAGATACGAACGTCTATGATAAACAAAACAGCACTCGCACGTAGCAATGTCTTAGCAAATACTTGCTTATAATTTTAACGACACAACCGCCAACACATAACGTATTGAATTGAATTAATGCACTAAAAGAAATCGGCTAAGATCAATTCTTTCCATTTCGTGGAATTGGTGTTAGTGGTCAATGGTCATTCTAAAATACAGTAATGTCATATTTGATTTAAATTAAAAAGGGTAAGACCAATTCTTTTTCGATTGTGGGATTAACGTAACTAGTCAATGCTCAAGTAGTTCCGGCACTGTAAACATGTAATTTGTCAAAAACAAAGAAAAACACACGTGCAGAATATTTTTCTTTTTACCTGATTAAATTTCAAGAAACATGTACACAAGCGCAATAGTAATGGTCAAGCTTATCCTGGTAGTGAAAAGTTATTTGTTGGTAATGGTCATACATTCCACATAAATCACATTGGATCGGTTTTGCTTGACACCTTTACTTCTAAGCCTTTATTGTTAAATCAGGTTCTTCATGTACCTCATATTACTAAAAACTTGCTTAGCATTTCTAAACTTTTAACTGACAATCTTGTCACTTTTGAATTCCTTGGCAAGTTTTGTTTTATTTAGGCCAGGGACACAAGGACTGTTTTGCTTAAAGCTGTTGCTAAAGGTGGCTTGTATAGAGTCCGGAACCTTTCCTCTGACTCTGTTGCAGTTCCATCATCCTTTCTCAGTGGTCTTTCTCAAATAAACCTGAATCACTCTTTGCTTTATGTTGTGTTTTCCTTCTGGAAAGTCCAATACTCTCAGTTTCTCTAAACTCAATAAAAAGTCATGCTTATCTCCTGTTTCAATGCAATTAGTTGATGTAAATCTTCTCCACATAAGACTTGCGCATCCTGCTGTATTTACTCTAAAAATTGTACTCAAAGCTTGTAATGACTTTTCTAGTTTTAATAAAGTTGATCATTTGAATTTTTGCAATGCCTGTCAATTTGGGAAAAATCATTTGCAACATTTTAATTCTGATGTTACAAAAACATTAAAACCCTTGCAACTGCTTTATGTAGATCTTTGGGGTCCCTCTCATGTTTCTTTCACATGGGGATGCCGAAATCACTCGCCCCATCCCCAGAGACGAGCCTATCTCAAGCAGTTGAACTCGACTATTAAAAATTTTATTAATGAGAATTCTACCGAAAATTTTGGCAGAACCTCCCCTAAACATATAACATTCCAAACCTGCAATTATAACACAAGTATTCTCAAAATAATTTAATACGCATCACACTCATTCAGTAAAATATCTAATAGTACACTCAAAACAGCTTCAGGGTATCAAAAGAACATTATCCAAAAAATTATCTATATCCTCTGACACTCTCACGTGGCCAAAAAGAAATCTCAAGTATGTACAGTTGCTGGGTCAACAGTTGTACCTGTAATCTTCTGGGGGAGAATATAATAAAATAGAATGAGTATAAAACTCTGTGAGCTTAGTGAGTAGATAGTAGTTTTTTAAATATAAAATATTTACAAAAATAAATGCATTGCTTTATAGATAACTTTTCTCAATTAATTATTTTAATGTAAAAATTCATTTCATTTCAATCATATACTGAACATAAATATAATTGATACTACTACGAAATTAAGAAAAGCAATATTGAAATATCAAATACTAAATAATACAGCTATTTTTAAACAAATACGCGGGGAATAATCTCGTCATATTTAGACCTCAACGGACGGGCAATGATGTACTATTTGGGTACCATCATGCCCTGGGGTTACACGGATAGACGGGGACGTGCCATCTAATACTTATCATCATAATTCATATCAGGATCTCAACAGACGTGCAATGATGCGGTATCTGGCGACATCGTGTCTGTACTACCTGGTTTTAAATCTCATTATATCTCAATATCTGCCTGCATGCATATGCTCAAAATCAATCATCTCTTTTACAAATTCAAAGTTGATATGGAACATAAATGAATATACATTTATAATTTAACAAAGTATTCATACGTATAAACATTCGTTTCGGAGAACCATTAAATGAAAACAATTAAAGCACTTATTTGATGAACAAACTTTACTATATAAAAATAACGTACACAAATAGGTTTAATATATTCCACTCACAATAATAAAGCTCAAACTCGGCTATCGCCTAAGTCCGCAGGCAGATTTTCGCCCGTAGATCCTCCTATGTCAAAGAAACGATATAATTACTTCCCATATTTATAATTCGAACTAACGTCATAAAAATAAAACTTAAAATAAATATTCATCCAGACATCTCAATTCTCAAGTCTCTCAGCTTACTGTATTAACTCGGTATTCGGAATTTACTAATAAAATTCGAAATTATACTTGTCAACAACTCTTAAATTCGTAAATGAACAAACTATTAAATTTATGAAATTACTTAAGCACCCCGAACATTCAAAAATTACGAAATTACGCTAAATTATAAAATTACCAAAATGCCCTTCACGGGTCAATGGAAGTCAACGGCAACCAACGACGGTCGGGATGGTCGGAAGAGCTCTTGCTGACTGCCCTGAGTCCAAAGGTGGTGGCGGTGAGCTCCGACGCACGACGGTGGCGCTGGATCGAGCCTTCTCAGCCGCGGCTCTTTGTCTTCCTCGGTGGCGGTGGCTTGTCGGGAAAGGAAGATGGTGAGGTGGGGAAACTTTTTCAACCGGTGGCGTGGCCAAAGACAAACAAAATCGGCGGCGCTCGCACATGACAAACCCTCAAAGTTTTGAGATTCGTTGGCGACGTTTCGCGCGGTTTTTGTTAATATGGACGTGTGAAGGTTGACGGCTGGTTCACAAACTTCCATTTGATACCTTGCTCAACCGGTGAGGTGGTCGGAAAAGAGAGTTATGACTGGGTTAAAATTCGCGTTTTGGGTCAGGTTGGGTCGGGTCGGGTCAGGTCAGCTCTCTCCCTCTCCCTCGGTATTGCTCATCTGTGTTTCCCCCCATTTCCCATCTCCTTATACATACAAAATGTCAAATATAACCCCTTTTGTTTTAAATAATAACATACATAATAAAAAAAATGCATATGTTATAGATACACTTACTATCTCTCCTTTTTAGATGACTGTAGTAGATTCACTTGGATATTTCCATTAAGTGCAAAATCTGATGCTCTTGAAGTTTTCACCACTTTCAAACAATTCATTGAAAATCATTTGCAGCTAAAGGTAAAACAATTAAACCGATTGGGTTGGGGAGCGGAGAGTTCAGAACTTTTTCTTCACTATTCACTGCTTCAGGGGTTCATTTTCAACATCCTTGCCCTGATATCCATCATTAAAATGGAAAAATTGAGAGGAAACACAGACATATAGTTGACATACACGCAAACATACCTCTAAAATTCTGGTGGAATGCATTCTATACTACTGCTTATTTGATTAACAAACTTCCTACTCCTGGGTTAAACAACATTTCCCTTTTTCAAAAGCTTTTCAATCATAAGCCAGATTGTTCGCTCTTAAAAATCTTTGGTTGTGCTTGCTTTCCAGTTCTTAGACCATACAATAAACAAAAATTTGATTTTAGAATAGGCAGATTCATATTCATTGGTTATAGCTGAGACGACCCGCCCCATATCCAGAGGCGATCTATCTTAAGAAACTGAACTCAAACATTAAAATCATCTTATTAATGAGAATTCTATCGAAATTTCGGCAGAACCTCCCCTAAACATATAACATTCCCAAACCTGCAATTACAACACAAGCACTCCCAAATAATGTATTATACACCAAACTACTTTAGCCCAATCTCATCCAATAACATATCCAACAACACACACGTTTCTTAATTCTTATATCACATCCCTAATATAATTCCAAAACATGATGATTATATATTAACCAAAAGAAAAATAATTATTCTATTGCCTCAAATAACCTCACGTGGTCCAAATGACTCCAACTATGTACAGCTGCTGGGTTAACTATTGTATCTATAATCTCCTAGGGGTGTGGAAATTATAATAAAATAAAGTGAGTATAAAACTCAGTGAGCTCAGTGAGTGGATAGTAGTTTTTGAAACATAAAATACTTACAAAAATAAGTGCATCACTTGTATAATTACTTTATCAAATAATTATTTTAATGTAAAAATTCCTTTCAATTCAATCATATTCTAAACATAAGCAAAACTGATACTGCCACAAAATCAATAAAAAATATCTCATATTGAAATATCACCTCAAACTGAAATATTAAATAATAAGTAAAACAAATATCCTTAAACGAATACCCAGGGGATAATCTAGTCATATTCGGACCTCAACGGACGGCAATGATGTACTATCTGAGTACCATCATGCCCGGAGCTACACGGATAGACGAAAGGACGTACCATCTCATGCTTATCAGTATAACTCATACCCGGATCTCAACGGACGTGCTATGATGCGCTATTTGGCGACATCGTGTCCGGACCATCCGGTCTCATATCTCAATATCTGTCTGCATGCATATGCCCCCAAAGGGCAAAAGCGCCCAAACACACGGCCCAAAACCTATATGTGTGTTCAGGGCCCCAAAGGCCTACTATCTCATCTCATCTAGAGGGAACGGGTATTTGCTTTGAAACATTAAATCATGCTTGAAATCAATATATATATATAAATTTTAATTCATAATTGAAATACACATATATACACTTGAAATCATGCTCGAAATCCACATATATACACTTGAAATCATCCTCAAAATCCTTATATATACACCTTTCAAATCATGCTTAAGATCAAATCATATACTCTTTAAATCATGTTCGAAAATCAATCATCTCTTTTACATTTTAAAATTGATACGGAGCATAAATGAATAAATATAACTTAACACAATATTTATACGCAATAAACATTTATTTCAGAAAACATTTAATGAATGCACTTTAAATATTCATTTTATAAACAGGTCTTACTTTATAAAAATCAAATAATTTTAATATATTCCACTCACTGTGACAAACTCAGACTCGGCAATCACCCAAGTCCGTCAGAAAACGCGTGGAACGCCGCCGGTGAAGCTTGAAACTTTCGCGGGTTTGCGCAGACGATCACCGCCAATTCCGACCGTCTTTGGCCGCGCCACCGGTTGGAAAAGCTTCCCCACCTCACCATCTTCCATTCCCGACCTGTCACCGGCACTGAGGAGGCCGTTTTGCCCCTGACCGATCACCCCAAGGAGCCGCAGCTTCACAAGCTCAATCTAGCATCACCATCGCGCGTGGGAGGTCACCACTGGCACCGTTGAACTCACCTTGACGAGAAGTGTCTAGTTAGAGCTTCCCCACCGCCGTTGGGTGAATTTCGGTCAACGTTGACAATAGAGGCATTTTGGTAATTTTGCGTATAGAGGGTAATTTCTTAATTTCTAACTTTAAGGATATTTTTGTAATCTGAATTGAAGATAAATTGGTAATTTTATGATGTTGAGGATAAATTAGTAAATTATGAAATTGAGGATAGTAAATTACGAATAAGGTAGTAAATTATGTTCACCAATATTCTGAACATAAGCAAAACTGATACTGCCACAAAATCAATAAAAAACATCTCATATTGAAATATCATCTCAAACTGAAATATCAAATACCAAGTAAAACAAATACCCTTAAACAAATACCCAGGGGATAATCTAGTCATATCTGGACCTCAACGGACGACAATGATGTACTATCTGAGTACCATCATGCCCGAAGCTACACGGATAGACGATAGGACGTACCATCTCATGCTTATCAGCATAACTCATACCTGGATCTCAACGGACGTGCTATGATGCACTATCTGGCGACCTCGTGTCCGGACCACCCGGTCTCATATCTCAATATCTGTCCGCATGCATATGCCCCCAAAGGGCGAAAGTGCCCAAACACATAGCCCAAAACCTATATGTGTGTTCAGACGGGCCCCAAAGGCCTACTATCTCATCTCATCTGGAGGGAAAGGGTATTTGCTTTAAAAAATTAAATCATGCTTGAAATCAATATATATATACTCATTTTTCGCAGGAAAGACAGGTGGAGGCAGACGGTAGGCTCACAAGCTTCGATTTGACACCTTGCTCGGCCGGTGAAGTGACCGAAAATGGAAGAAACCGGCGGGTCTGGTCACAGGTTCGGGTTCGGGTCAACGGGTCAAACACACACTCTCTCTCTCTCAGTTTACAAAATCCGAATTTCTTCACCCGGTTCTCCTTTTAAACACACCCGTAAAATATCAACTACACCCTCTCATGATTAACACATAGACCCCCTTTTAATTTATCACATAAGCCCCTATTGTTTTAATTATTTACATAAATAAATATAACAAATTCATATGTTACAATAGCTCACATTGGGCTATCAATGTCTACATTCTTCAGGAAAAATTTATATTTCTAATCATGTTGTTTTTTTATGAAAACTCTTTTTCTTATGTTTCTGGATTAGATTTCTCCTCCATAACAGAAAGTTGTTTCTTATCTCCTTCTTATAATTTTATTCAAACTTCTTCTATCTTAGAGTCACTAAGTCTTGATTATTTTTTAACTCAATTTCAAGTACCTTTAGCAACTTCCTGTACCACCACTTATTGGCTACTCCTATGTCAACTAGTAATTACTTTACAAAAGATTCAGGAGATATAATCAGTAATGTTTCACGATGATGTAGTGTCATCGATGCTTTACAAGTATGTTACTCTTAATGCACTGTAAATTGACTTATTTTAGACATTGCCTTTTCCGTTAATAAACTAAGTCAATTTATGTGTAACTCAAGAACTTAACAATGGGAAGCTTGCAAACGACTGTTAAAGTACTTGAAAGTTACTCTGAATTTTGGGCTTCAGTTTTATAACAAAGAAGCTATGCAAATACATTGTTTTACTGATTTATATTGGGCTTGTGATAAGGATGACGGAAGTCGATCATCGGTTTTGCAGTTTATCCGGTGCAAATCTGGTCTCATGGTCTTCCAAGAAGCGAGGAGTAGTTTCACAATTCGTAACGTAGGCTGAATATCGAGCTTTAACTTATACAACTTTAGAGGTCATCTGGATACAATCTTTACTTAGTGAGCTATACACACAGCTAAGTACAAATCCAATCATGTAGTGTGACAATCAAGGCCTTGGCATATAATCCTGTTTATCATGCCAAAACTAAATATGTTGAGCTTGATATTCATTTTATCCGAGATAAGGTTGCAGCTAAGTAAATAGAGGTGTGTTATGTGCTAAGTAAGGACCAAACAGCAGATGTATTGACCAAGGCTCTCACATTTAAAAAATTCAGTTACTTCACGCAGTAGTCGAATATCCATCCCGAACATTTTAGCTTAAGAGAGGGTGTTAGTGATTCAGCTATTATATGCACTGCAGAGCATGTTAATAATGTGTGACAACAACAGAGAATTAGCTCATCAAACTGCTGAGTTGGCCAAAGTTAGTTACCAGGCTTATTTTATTTCACAGACTAAACACACGTGTTTATAATTAGAAAACATAATATGTAACTAATTTAGCAGCTTACTATATAAATGTAACTATAATAATTTTTCATAATGAGATTAAGAAGATTCAATCATAATTGTAATCTTCTACAAGTTTCCATTTTATAAATTCTCCTATAAATTTTCTTTCACTTTCTTTTGTTTTCTAGCTTTCCAAACACAAAATTTCTATTTTCTTTTAGTGTGAGTTAAATAAAACTAATTATACATACAAACGCACATACATGAAACAAGCATGCACTATGGTTTCTAGATTTAACTTATAAGGGGCGCACAAGCATCATTATGCTTGTGATAAATTTTTGTTCAACCAACAGGTACTTATTTAACATCATCGTTGCATCTAATCTATTCATGAATCTTAAATTTTATATACAAAAGGAAAAGAAAAATTTAACTTATTAGTTGATATGTTATTTATTTTCAATCAATTTTCAGGGTAATGGGACAAGTTTCCTATACAAGAATAGTGCAGCAAATGATGGAGACAATTGATAAGATGATGGAGGAACCATTCGCTTACTTGGGGACATGGCCATCGCCATTGCCCAGCGAGACACGAAGGTTTAGCTATAAAGGAAGGACTCCATGTGAGATAAAAGAAGGGGAGAACGAGTATAAGATGAGATTTGACATGCTTGGCATGACTAAAGAAGATGATGAGTATTGGGTTGAAGAGAAAATGACCCTGTACCAAAACCTTTGACACGTGAGAACCGTACTACTCTAGCCAATATTTGTGCTCCCTCAGCAGTGTAACACCAATTTTTCATGTGAACGCCCATTAGGGGCACTGATAAAACCCAATTACTTCATCAATATACAAATCAGAGTTACTGCAGCAAAAGCATCTGAAATGTTATAACTATAGTCTTATCAAGGCTGAATCATGGGGTTTATGCACAATCCTAGCTACTTGGTTTATTAGATAGAGGACTTGAAATTTCTTTTTGAGTTGCTGGAGCAATGCTCATAACGTTTGTTCCTTTTTTACTTAAGTCTGCATATGAGGTACATACATAGTTCTGGTTACTCAGCAACTGAGCTATTGAAGAAAAGTTATTTTACTTTCAGTACAGTTCCCTGAAATTTTTGAACAATTTCCTAATTTTCCCAAAAACTTGAGATATTCTTAACCATAGTTTCTAAAAATTTTCTAATTTGCTCATCCTGGTTTTGCTACAGCATACTTACAAAACCCAACCAAAGTCCAACTACTAAGGTAGAATTTCAACCTTCATCCCTAATTTATCTTTATTTGAAGGTAAAATTTCCTACATTTCATTACTCAAATCATCTTTATTAGGTTTCCTAAGTCAAGAACAAATACTAGATAGATAGTGCCATACATTTAATCACATACATTCAAGCAAATATCCATAAAACAGAAAAAAAAAATCATTCACATTTAACACATTCTCATAACTGAATTTCAACATACCATATATTCGTATACATTTATAAAACAGATTACAGCATCATACTATAACATAACATAATATAACTCTTCCCAAAATTGAGAGGTGTTGTGCCCTCACATGCATACAAAATAAATTAAAAACATGCATGCATACAATTAAACTAAAGGCATAAATTTAGAAAAAATAAAAATAATTAAAAAGAACAAAAAGATAAAAAAAAAAGTTTAGCAATTGTAGTGATAGACATGGTAAAGAAGGGATAATTCCATGTTGAGACAATGCTATAGCATGAAATTTAACATTCACTTTTTTCTTTGATCTACTCCTCAAACTTTGCCTTGGTGAACCCATATTTGCAGTAGTTGACTTTCTCTTAGTTTTCTTGGTTAGATTGATTCTTAGGGTTGCAACATCTTCTTCGACTTTACGCAGATAAGTATTTGTTTTCTTGAGCTCTACTTCTTCTTGTGCTTGTGATGCTGCAGTATCTCCAAAGTGTGCCCATTTTTGCTTGTTGGCTGGGAAAGGTCTTGGGATACTTTGTAAGACATTTCTTTGGTGAAGCTAGTGGAAGATTTTTTATTGCAGTTTCTTCAGCAGTGATGTTATCAATGAGCTCCTGTAGACCCTTCTTTAGTTCTATTTTCTTTGCTATTCTACTGATGGCTTCTGCAATTACTACTTTAATATCCTCTTCTTCATCTGTTGTTAAATCATCATCATTCATAATTTCTCTTTCTTTTTGTCATTGAGAGTCATAATTGGAAGTTCATCTTGTTTCTCTTCTTCTTCTTGTCGTTGAGAGTTATAATTGGAAGTTCATCTTACTTTTCTTCTTCTTCTGTCTCTCCTTTACTTTCCTTTTCTTCACTCTTTTCTTCCTCTTCAACTTCTACTTCCTCTTTTTCTTTTAACTGTTCTTCTTCTTCTTATGCCTCATCTTCACTCTCTTCTAGCTCTTTTACTATTGGCTCTGTTGTTGAAGCAATCTCTGTTACTTTCTGAAAGTCAAATTGCTAGAGTAGATAATTATGGAAATTTTTGTTCTCTCTCTTCATAAATTCTTTAAATTGGAGTTTATGAGACTCTAGATGCAATAAGTAGATCCAGAATCTTTAATTCTCTTTTATATATGCCTTTACAAATGTATTGATGCTTGCACTCAACTCTTGTAGCATCTTCTTAATGTTTGAATCATTTTCTGGTTTAGTTACGATGAAGTTGCTCTGAAGCTTCATCGTAGATAGTAGTAAAAACTCCTTCATTTTTTATTCTCTCATCACTTGCAGTTATTTTTACTTTAGAAAACATATGAATTCCTGTTATGAGAGATGGAAACAACAAGGCAACAGAATTTTACTTTTTCATAGCACACTCTCTAATTTCCTTTTCTATAACCTTGCAAACATCAATTCTATAACCTTTCACAATAGCATACAACAGTATAAGCCTCTCTTGGGACACAGTGGCAGTGTGTGTGGTGTGCATCAATCTAGATTTCAAAAATTTCTCACACATTTTGCCAAGAGGCTTCAAGTCAATCCTATTAACTACTCTTCCCTCTTTATTTACCCATTTACTACCCTCTATAGTCAAGGCCTTGAGTATTTCATTCCACTTATTTATATTCATAGTTTCAACCAATCTATTGTACTCACAGTCTATGACCGGAGTAAATCATAAAAAGCATTTAGTACTCTATAACCTAGAGAAATTTGAACTTGCCTCCCTAAATGTTTCTCTGGTCCCGTTGCAGTATGTTGGAGTAGAACTCCTTGAAAATTAATAGCACTGGGTCTTGAGGGTAAGCACAAAATTTGCATCCTAACTTTGCTGCAACATTAAAAATTGTGTTGATTACCCCAATGGTTGCTTGGAAAATTAATAGCCCTTATCCTTTAGGATCTTTCGAGGTTCAATGAAATCTTTATACGTTTCCTCAGGATCTTTCAATCTTCAAGCCTTTGTCTAAATCTTCGGCATTGCTCGAGCACTGGCATGTATTTGATATGTTTGGAAAATTTTGATATTATAGAGAGAAAGTGATTTTAGAGATTTTTCAATTGAAGGAAAGAGATTGTTTGGTGAATTATTTGACAGAGATGGCTTCAATTTATACTGAGAGAGGGGATTAAGAGGGAACAATTTTTGTTGCTAGAAATTAAGGATTTCATCCCTTTTTTTAAATTTGAACGTTACTGTTCTGCTGTCATCAGCCTAACCGTAGCAACAGTAATAATTTTAATTTTACCGTTTAAAATTGACAGTGGAGATTTTACTAACACCACTACTGTAATATCAAATTATTACTATAGCAGAACCGTTATGTGACCATTCTGTTCAAGAACCATCCTTCCTCTCTGATGATGTCAATGATGCTTCAGCATTGACACTGTTAAATTTTTCTGCCCAACCAAGTTTTATGTTCCACATCTTTTGCTTATATTTTCTAATTAAGAACAAGAAAGCACAAAACAAAATAGTATTCAAATTAAATTAGAACACATGAATTAAATTCATAAATCAAAATAAGATAAAAGAATAAAATTAAAATTAGATCAAATCAAATTAAAGTGTTTAAAAATTTAAAACAAACTTTCCTTATTGGGTTACTTCCCAATTCAACGCTTGGTTTTAGGTTCTTCAGCCTGACTTTCCCTTTTTAATCAAACTAGATCCCAAAAAAACAAATCCTCTTTTGGATTGTTCATAGTTTCTCCTCAGTAATACTTGACTCTTTGCTTATTAACCTTGAATTCTTGGCCTGCT
Source organism: Murraya koenigii (assembly GCA_025617385.1). Taxonomy (NCBI): domain Eukaryota; kingdom Viridiplantae; phylum Streptophyta; class Magnoliopsida; order Sapindales; family Rutaceae; genus Murraya; species Murraya koenigii. Next base: position 23,199,488 of record CM046813.1, on the reverse strand, counting down.
TTTTCATCTTTAAGATCAACAGCTTCATGAGGATAAACTCTGATAAGTTTGAAAGGCCTTGATCATTTAGAATTTAACTTTCTAAGGAAAAGCTTTAGTCTACAATTGTAAAATAAGAGTTATTGTCCTGGAATGAGCTCCTTTCTCGTTATGCCATTGCTTGGTTCTCACATTGTAGATTCTTGCATTTTCATAGGAGAACAACTTGAACTCATCTAACTTACAAAGTTAGAACAACCTCTGATCTGCTACAACATTCATATCCATGTTTAGATGCTTCACTGCCTAGTAATCTTTATACTCTAGCCCTAGTAGCAAATGGCAGCCCTTGCCATAAACAATTCTGTAATGAGACATGCCAAGTGGTGTTTTGTAGGTAGTTTTTTTAAGCCCATAAATAATCATCTAGTCTAGTAGACCAGTCCCTTAAATTAGGATTCATTACTTTCTCCTAAGTCCTTTTTATCTCTATGCTAAATAATTTTTCTTAGCCACTGGTTGTGGATGATATATTATAGCAACCTTATGCTTTTCCCCATATTTAGCCAATGCTATAACAAACATTCTATTGCAAAAATGAGTTCTTTCATCACTGATGATGGCTCTAGCAGTGTTAAATCTTGAAAAAACACTTCTCTGAACAAATTACCCTTTTTGACGTATAGTCCACAACAACTAAGATGTATAAGTTTCTAAAAGAGGTGTGAATGGTCCCAATCATCAAAAAGTTCAATGACATTTCATGCTTTTGAGAAGTGTTTCCTATTCTTTAACATCTATCACAGTGTTTAACAAACTCATAAGCATCTCTAAAAACAAAAGGCTAGTAATAACCTAATTAAAGAATTTTTGCTACTTTTTTGAGTCTACCATATATTACAACATGACAATACTGCAGAATGCTTGAAATTTTTTCATTAGGAACACTTGTTTTAATCATATGATCTGAACACATCTTGTACAAGTAGGGCTCATCCCATTAATAGCTTCTGACATCATGAAGAAATCTCTTCTTCTACTAATCACTCAAATGAGGTGGTAGCAATCCACTCACCAAATAATTAGTAAAGTCTGCATACTAAGAAAATTCATACTGTTGCAACATATGTGCATGTTGTAGCATCAACAACTGCTTATGAGGGAATGTTTATGTGATGTCTTGGTTAGTCATAGTTCTTGTATTTGCTTCTAGCCTTGAAAGATGGTGTATAACTTGATTTTCAATCCCTTTTCTATCTTTGATCTTCAAGTCAAACTCTTGTAAGCAAAAGCTACTTTCGCCCATTTAGAAATGGATTCAAACCACTGACAAAAGAATCCATCTAATCAGCTATGGTTTGACATCCTTCTTTGAAATCAAGTATTTTATGGCTAAGTGATCTGTGTAAACAAACACTTTGGTACCACTAAATAGGCTTCGTATTTTTCAATACAAAAACAACTGCCAGCAACTCCTTTTCAATGGTGGTATAGTTGAATTGTGCATTAGCTATGTTCTTGCTGGCATAGTAAATAGAGTGAAAACTCTTGTCTTTCCTTTGTCCACTATAAGAAAACAAGTAATAGATGATAAAAAATAACTATCATAAAAGGGGGTGCATGATAGATAGTTTTTCCGTTATCTATGTCACTGTTAATAATTTATGACATAATATTTTCTGTTATAAATTCATGATGGTATTTCAAAGTCATATATTTGTCACAAAATATTTTAATATGAAAAATAAATTGAATCAAATTTGGATTTATTTAAATTTTTGCACCATTTTTTCAAAAAATTTGGCAGGATATTCAGTTATCATTTACAAATTTATTATTCAATTTGATAGAAAATTGTTTATGACAAAATTTATGATGATTATCTCCGTCATAAAGTGTTATATATATATATATATATATATAAACTATATTATAATTATAATTTATTGATGAATTCCTATTTACAAATTTAATTAATTAATAAAACAAATATTGTCCAAAACTAGAAACAAATAATATTAATTATCATTCATTCAATTCAAAAAATTAATATTGAAAAGAAATACAACCAGTTTTCAATATGATCACTAACAATGCATAATAAAACATCCCAAAATTAAAAAAATGATCCCAAAATGTGAAATAACAGTTAAATTCCAATTAAACTCCAAGAAAAACAATTCAAATTCCAGCCATCAAGCCAAGTTACCCAACAAAACTTCCAAAGATTAATGCAAGTATTCCAACAGCAAGACTTCTAGCAGCAATACCTTCTTCCAACAGGACTCTAATTCCAGCCACACCTAGCAACATTCCAACTCATACCCAGCAACCCACCATCTTCGGACAACACTCTAATTCTAGCCATTTACCCAATTACAAAATATTGACTGCATTCTTACATGTTAAACTAAAAGTATCAAAACATGAAATACAGAATGGGTGAGCAGTAAATAATTACAAAATGAAGCCAAGTCAAACACGAAAGATGGAGCATCAATTTTAAATCGTTGGATGCATTTACAAGAAAATAGTTGTTGAAAATTGCAGATGACATAAGGTAGTACAATAAAAACAGCGACAAATTGTAGAAACAAAGAATCAAATCACCTTGCTTTAAAAGACAGACAAATAAAGCAACCAAATTAGCTGAGCAAAACAAATTGCTAATCATGTTTGTGCATGGCAGAAACAAATTTGTAATTCGAATTCTCCTTTGGCCACATACAGTGCTGTATATTAGAGCACACTAGCAAATAACAGATGTAAAAATAAGTAAAAGACATTTCAATAGAAAAAATATAACACAAGAAGATTAGGCAATAGGCCAATAAAAAAAATAATATATAAGCTACAGACTCTACAGAAACTTCAATGGCACTTGGAATGCACACTCTCTACCATCCTGCTGCAATTCATCATCATGCTTTAAGGCTACCATGAGGGATTTATCACAGATTCACAGTCAATCTGCAGAGGAAAATGGATTAGTCTATATAAAAAAAGCCTAGCAAATTTATTAATTAATGCAATTGGTTAAAGAAATCCAGATATATATCGATATGTTACTGTGTAAGCAGATAAAGAAGTCTTAATGCACATATCCATTAAATTAACAAAGCATTCTTTAGAAAAGAATACTACATTCTTCTCAAGTGATCAAAACACCATCTCAGAGGCAACTAACAATATTCATAATCCTGCAACAATACTCCAATACAAAATTAAAATAGTTAAAAATAATACAACAATTATGTGTGTGTATAACCAATGTGAAAGATGCAAATAAATCAAAATAAATAATAATTTATATACATACCTTGCCAAAGTCATGGAGCTATCTATTGAATTTATCCAAACATAATAATAACATATAACAGCAACAACAACAACAATAATAAATAGATGAAAAATCCCATCCTTGAGATATCCTCATTTACTCAAATTTTCAAACTCTATCATTTTTCTTTAAAGGTGTCTGTCTATTCTAGATCTAACATTCAAACATGAATTATTAAAAAAAAAAAATTCTCATTCACATGAACTATACCCAAATCAAGAGTCAATGCTTTATTCTCTTTCTTGAAAAAGTGGACCCGAAATTTCAAATCTTCAATTTTTTACTTGTTCAGATTTATTTCATTATTTTCTATCTCTTCACTCCCAAATATTTTTTAAGTACTAACTAAAACCTACTTCGAAACAAACTTGACCATTTAACACCACAGGCACAGGGCAATAAATCAGAAATTAACACATACATTCTGGAACATTCTAAGCACCCGAGGAAATCAAACAGACATCACAGCGCTACGAATAAAAATTTCATGCCTGATCATCAAGCAAATCATGTGCTTAGAATAAAAATCAAAAGTGTGGAAAAATAATAATAAATACTATAATATAAACAGAGAAAACTTACTCTTTTATAAGTTTATTGATTAAGGATCCAATTGATATTGTTTTTTAAAAATTCAAAAAAAAATTAAAAAGTTAAAAATTAATTTTAGTATTTAATAAAATGTTTTAAAAAATATATTTTTTGATAAAACCACATAACCCTATAGTAGATTTTGAAATGGTTTTAAATATCAGTTTTATATTTCATACAATTTCATATATATTTTTATATATATTATACAAATATAAAATTATCCTTATTAATTAGAAAATAATATCATTAACTTTAAGGAAATTATTTTTATTACCAATTATATTGAGATGACAAAATAAAAAATAAATTAAAAATATAAAGCACTTATTTTATTTATCAATTATTATATATTCACAATAAAAATATTTTATATGCGTGTTTATAAATGCGTAAACAAATTTTATTCAATATGATGTTCAATCCTAAAATATTTTAATAATAAACAAATACATCGACTTCTTTCAAAATTCAAAGCATTTTTAAAAATAAATTTTATTAAATATTTAACTGGTTCTCTTTGCAACTGATTTTTTTACAACACATGTAACATTAATTATTTTAAAAGGTATAACATTACTAAATTGGCTCTAAATGTGGCTCAATCGCTAAAATTATAAAATACATTAATGACATTTATTAATCACAAAATTAAGAGATTTTTTTAGTGCATAGCAAAATAGAACATCTATAACTTCCAATTTTTTAGTGTTGGACTAGAACATCATATAGTCTAGTCGAATGGTGAATTCTCTGCCTATTAATTTTGATGATTTTAGTAAAAATTACCAATGTAGCAGAAAAATAACACGAAACAGCAGAAAAAAGACTCAAAAAATAGCTTCAACTATGAATGTTTGTGGTGAAACTATTCCATGATTTCGAAGAATTTTATATAATATGTTGACAAGTTTTGATGGTTGCCAATTTACGGATGATAAGAAAAGAAAAGAACAAAAATTAAGAAGATAAATGGTGAAATTTTATTATAAGGTAAGTATCTTAATATCAACTTGTACTTTATTGGTTGTGTCCCGCTTAACTTGATATTAAATTAAACACATCTCTTTTTGTGCTTTCACACCCAAAAAGAATATGAAGGCGTCTTTTCTATAGGGTACAGAACGAATATATGAGTGCTCACTTATTTGTAATTAACCTTATAAGCATCCTAACGGGCGGGTGTGTGTGTATATATATATACATATAATATTTGTCTTGCAAGGTGACTTTACTCCCATAATTACCATTTGTTATTGTAATTACTATTTTCAAATTAAAAACAGAGACAAAAGTACTGATAACCATGGTTAATTAAATTTACCTTCTAGTTAACATTCATTCTTGAATTTTGATCATGCAATATCATATATATGGTGGAAAAAAACAAAAAAAACTCATACCAATTATTATATAATCAAGAGGAGGAGAAGTCGTTCCACACAAAACTGTAACTCAAACCTATACACCCAAATTTAGTTTAAAATGTAACTCTATTACATGAAAGCTAATTGGAATTGGTTTGGTGCTTTAAAGCCTTTTGAGCTTTCATTTGCTAGCCCAAATTACATGACTTCCACTGGGGGATAAGATCCCTGAAGTGGAGTTAGCTATCGGACCTCATTATGAAATCATAAGAGGTGTTTTGGGTCCACTTAAGCAGACATACCTTTAAACTTATTGGACCATTGAGCTTTGTACAGGTCAATGATCGATTTATAAGTAGCAACAATGTTGAACATGTTAATTAGACAGCAAAGCAAACACAAGGATTAGTAAAGTTTAATAAAAGGTAGTAATTACCTTACATAATTATGTAATGTATATAATTCTTCTACAATCGTTTGAATTAAATCCAACAATTATGAAAATATAAAATAACATAACCCTATTATTTTGACAGCCGTTTAATTCTTATCAAACGATTTTGAAAAAATTATGTACCTTACATAATTATATAAGGTAACAAAATCTTTAATAAAAATGTAATAATTTTATTATTATTATTATTATTGATACGTAATCATTTGCAGAAATTTCATAATACATGACTAATCTATTAAATATCATTGTTGTCGTATTATATATAATGCTCTTAAAAGGTTAAGAAAAAATAGGTTAGCAAAGAGTTGAAATTTTCTATAGATATTCAAATTCAACTTGTTTAATTATTGAAGAACTTTCAAGAAAGTTTCTCTTTTCAAATGGGGGAATCACTTGGGTCCTAATTTTTTTCATTGTTGCTAAATTTTTTAAATAATCTATTACATTCTTGATGTTAAAAATGGTGATAGAAAAAACATACTTTTCAACAAGCTTGTAATGTGTGTGTGTACATATATATATATATTATTTACTTGATAGGTACATTATAGATATTTTTTTCATTTTATTTGTAAAATTTATGTTATCTTTAATCATGAAATTCTGAATCTTTGATGGTTTACTCACGAAATTGTCGCCACTTGTGGAAAACCTCTGCAATGGCATGTAACACATTGATATGTGTTGATGCCGCTTGAAGTTTTGGTCCCAATTTTTTGCTAAAGTAGGAGATTTGGTGGCTTCTTGCATAAGCACTGCGCCACTGCCTACATTCGACACATCGGTCTCGAAGATGAAATCCAACTCAAAGTTTGGTAATCGTAATTCCAGGGCTTCCACCATGGCTTGTTTGAGGGCCACGAATGCATTGGTGGCTATTAGATTCCAAGTGAAAGCATCTTTAAGTCTGTGAGGGATGTATCAACAGAAGCGTAACCTTTAATAAAACGCCTGTAATAACCCCTGAGGCCAAGAAACCCTGGCAACTGTTTCAAGGATTTTGGTGGTGGCCAATTCACCATTGCTTCAATTTTATGTGGATTCGTGTGAACAACACAAACAGAAATCAATGGCTCAAATACTCAACTGTTTCTTGGCAGAAAAGGCATTTGGAAAGTTTGATAAAGAAACAATAGTCATGTAAACAACTCATAACTTGCTCCAAGTGAGAGACATGATCAGCCAAGGATGAACTGTACCCAGTATATCATAAATAAAAAAAAAAATTAACAAATTTTCGTAAGAAAGCTGTAAAAATCTGATTCATGGTAGCTTGAAATGTGGGTGAGTATTCGTCAAGCTGAAAGGCATCACGAGAAACTCGTAGGGACTTTCACGAGTTCTAAGAGCCGACTTGTATGTATCTTTGTTGTGCACTCAATCTAGTGATATCCATCCCTTAAGTCCAACTTGCTGAAAATGCTTGCACCACCCCATTCATCCAGTAGTTCATCAATTGTCAGGATAAGGAATCTATCCTTGATGGTAACTGCATTCAAGGCACGATAGTCCACACAAAATAAATAGGTAGCATCTTTTTTCTTAACTAATAATACCGGGGAAGAAAAAGGATTGTGGCTTGGTTTTATAATGCCTTGCTCCAATATCTCGAGAATTAACTTCTCTATCTCTATCTTTTGAAAGTGAGGATAGCGATAAGGTAGAGCATTCACTGGTTTTGTGTCTGGTAGTAAGTGAATTCTATGGTTAATGAAACAGTGTCATGGGAGGCTTGTTGAGTATGGAATAAGTTGTGAAATTTGGGAAGGAGGTGAGATATTGGTATTAGTAGTGAAACTAAAATTTCGAATTCTCCAAAGCCTCCATTCTAGTCTGAATGGAGTTGTTGTAGCTCAAATAGGACATGCATAAGGGCTTGAAATTGGATGAAATAATTAGACTAAATAGATTTGTGATATCCCCACGAAGGCTCACTAGTTTCCCCTCTCAATAGAATCCTATCGTCATGTCGGCATAGTCATAGGACATCTGCCCCAAGTGTTGAAGCCATTAAATACCCAAAACAACATTCGATTCCTAAATTGGTAGAAATAAGTCTATAATAAAATCATAACCCTGCATAGTCAGAGTCACTTATGGGCTAGAGAGTTGGCACACCAAAATGTCACCATTGCCAATATAAACCCAAAAATGAGTCGTTGGTTGAATAAGAAGTCCTAATCGCTCAGCCAGCACAGGTTTAATAAAATTGTGGGTGCTCCCACTATCAATGAGCACTTGAAACCGGTGGTTGCTAATCTCGACAATCAATCAAAGTGAACAGGGGATTTACATACCCCGCTAAAGCTTTCAAGCTCCAAATATCCGCTTTTACCACCTCTTTGAATGGTCTACCATGGCGAACTCTGTATTATTCCCAGTATCATCATCGTCAGTCCCCATAAGAATAAAAAACTTAATACAATAAGGATGATGCGTATTATACTTTTGATCACAGTGATAACATAATCTCTTTTCTCGTTTGTCTCGTAATTCTGCAGGATTGAGGCAGCGAATTGGTAAATTTGGTGTAGGTAATAGAGCTGGTAGGTTTGTTTGTTTATAAGGTTGATGTGTTGTGTGGGCTATAGGTGAATGGTTTGTGGTGGCAGTTAGGACATGCATTTGTGAAGGTGCAGGAATTTTGCTGACGAAGGGAATAGTCATAGGGCGGCCTGAGGATTGCACCATTTAGTCTTAGCGAGACTACTCATTTTGGCTTTTTTTAAATAGGAATGGCAAATTTAAGTCCGAGTTCGGATTTGGCCTTCTCGATTCTAGACCCAGATAAGATCTCAATTTTTGTTACTCTTGAGTCCGAGCTGAGTTCAACCCGGAAAACTCCGGGTTCTCGGATTGTAAGTTTTTAACCCAAATTGCTTTAAAAATTATTAATTAAAAATTATTTTTAATGTTTATGAAGTTGGACATTACATTTAATCTCAAGCTAAAACTGATGGAACATTTTCTAGAGTTGATATAGAGGTGTTGCAAATCTTGCCAACAAAATTAAGGATATATATTAATAAATTGTTATAGGAAGTGGATGCACGAAAATTACAATTAATTTGAATTGTAATGGCATCAAAGGCAGCGGCCCACCAAGCTCTACTATGGCATAAAGACAGCCCACTACTTATGCAATGACAAATGAGAAACAGCGGTGGGCTTAGAGGTGAAAGCTTGCCCCCTAAACTTTGCAGCAGTTGAAGATGAAAGACTAAGTGTGGAGATCGCGGCAACACAGAGGAGAGGAATGTAGTAGCTGATGATGAACGTATAGAAGAGGAAATGGCTGGAGCGACAATGGGAATGTTTCGATTTGACGAAAAGAAGAGGAGATGGTGGCAACCCACGACTGTGAGATTTTAGAGGAAAATGTGATTTGTAAATTGGGGCCGACTGTGCTATTCTTTTTTTTTTTTTATTTATATTTGAAATAATTTTAAAAGTTAGTATTAAAATACAAGATATTCGAATCCGAGTTTATAAAATTAAATTCGGATCAGCATTCAATTTAATTGAATTTAATTTTGATATGGGTTAAACTCTGCCAGAATTATCTGGGTTGTCTGGGTCCAGGTATTTTGCCATCCTTACCTCTAAACAAGCTTCATATGCTTTTGTGATAGCAAAGGCTTCCATCAGAGACGTGGATCGTGAAAACATCAACTCCCTACGAATATTCGTTCTCAAACCAATAATGAAAAAAACTGATCAAGAAGGGTTCAGAGATGCCATGACCTTATTCATCAAAGCTTCAAAGGCTGACTGAAACTTCGCTACCATAGTGGTCTGAGTAAGTTTGGAAAAGGTACCGTGATGATCTACGTACATAGAAGCGCCAAACTGATGCTTCAAATTAATTAAGAAATCTTTCCAAGTTGTTATAAGTTTGTTCGCCTTCATCCATTGGTACCAGGATGTCGCTCTCCCTTCCATGTGAAACACGATGATTCGAAGGCGTAAGTGCTCTGGAAAAGCCATCAAACTTGGGAGTCTCCATTTTCATTAAGCATAACACTAGCGAGAGGTCCCCATGCCCCTCAGCAATTGGAGAGGAACAATGTGCGGAACTTGAAGATGCCACCAAAACGCTCAAAGACCCTTGGATCTAAGAAAGTAAATCCTCGAGACGAGAATCCACCGTGGACATGTACTGCTGCAAGTTTTGATGAATTGCAATTGTTTAGCCTTCAAATTGGATTTGAAGTGCCTTTACTGCTGCCAATATATCGGAATCTGCCATGGAAAGGTCAAAAAAAGCACCCATGATACGCAAGTCCTGCAGCACAAGGCATGTTAATTCAACAAAACACTCTTCGAGCGAGTGCCAACTCCAGATTTGTTCAGAAGATAATGAGCAGAGAGGAAGAAAGAGAGAAGAAATGAAATAACACAGAAACAAAAATAACCGATTACTTTATTAATTCCATTTGGTAAACCCTATAATTCTTATACACTTCGTAAGTGGTTACAGAAAGTAGACATTGGCAAGTCAAAATAACAAAAGCAATAACAAATTCTGTAAGGGATCAAACGACATCTTCCTCCTCAAACAACATAATCCTTCAGCCGATTGGGAGGTTTCCTCACCCATGATGGGCCTGCAACAGGTTCACTGTTGGGCTTAGTTGTGTCTTCTTCCTGGTTTGATACAGCATGTTTCTTCAGTAAGTTCCACGTGATAAGGGATTGGGCCACTCCAATGACATAGGCATTGCTGTATCATGCTACCAATACTTTTTTTTTAAAAAAAATGAAAATCCATTCCTTTAGAAGCAATTAAAATTGTTGAAGACTATGACCAATATCTGAAAACTTTAAGCCCTTTGTTTTAGTTGATTAATTTCCTTTATTAATTGGAATGTTGTGCATAATTTTGAGCATTTGATCGCATTAGTCAAAGCTAAAAGAAAAAAGAAAGCTCATTGCGATGCAGTCATTCAGCAAAATCTATATAAGTCAACGGGTAATCAATGGAGTGACTATTCTAGCCTTCGGGCTGCTAATTAAAATGTCCTATATTTATAGTGCAAATTTCAAAAAAAAAATTCGAACCATCAAATAAAGTGACGATCATTTCGTTTTCCCATATAAAGTAGTACAATTTTTTTTTTTTAATATTTGAAAGTAAATTTATGTGCTTTAAACCGAAATACTTAATTCCAAACGCCATTGCAAAAGAAGTTCCATAAGAATTTACGTTGACTTGCTCCTTGACTCCACTGCACACAATTTCACATGAAAAAGTACAGCAATTTCAAAAGCAAATTAAAGGATTAATAAATGGAAAGAGTATTTCTTAATTTCTTCTTGGGTTATTGAGTGGCTTTCAGTTCCATTATAAATGATGACCCTTTAACTGTTTTAATTGATTAATTAATTTCTTTTTTTTCATGAATCAACAGACAACTGCATCGATCATTTCTATTTCGAGTGTCATATCTGAATTTTAAAGATCTTTTTGATACATATACATTTTTATTTATATATAATCAAAATTAACTTATTTATTGTATTTAAGTAAAATGTTAAGATGAAAAGATTTCGAGGGAACTTCTCTTGTTAGAAGAAAACTTTACAGTCAACTTTGCAATTCATTGATTGACTAAAATAATTATATACATTAGTCATACTTTAGGGTGCAAATTAATGATACTTTCTCAATTATTCAAGAGGAAATATCAAGGAAACTTCGGTCCCTAGCTAGAAAACTTGATGTAAACTTGTTCATAATTACATGCCTCATGCCCGCTTAATTTCACGTTAAAATCCAAGCAATTTCGAGAAAGGGAGGGGGCGGGGTTGGTGCGTTACTGGGCCGGTGGTGTAGGAAGAGATGGACGATCAGCCGAATTCACATCAAAGTCGAAATTAAAGAATTAGTATTTTAATCCTTTACAGCTGTATTTATTTTTCTAGATGTCTTTACAGCTGACTAACAATCTTTTAAGTTATGATTTAAATTTAATATGTACTTAATATTTAAGTGTTTTTATCACTACTAAAAATAACCAGTAAAAAAAATTTTTTTTTTTACTGAAAGTTACAAAGGAAATTTTCTTTTTCTATATATTGTATATTATGGCACATCTATTGTTCTGTGAAAGAATAAGATTATCTCTTTTTCTTTTAATTCTATTAAATAAAAAATATTTAATTTAAATTAAAATATAAAATAAAGCTAAAAAGTAGCATATTGCTTGTGTTTGCTTTAGGGACCAGTTTATAAAATAAAACAAGACAACTTAACTTATTAAATGAAGTCTTATACCAAATAAAGTATTTAGGTTTTTGACTAAAATAACTAGTTTTTTTGCTTATCAATCTAACAGTAATGCAATCAATTAAGTGAGCTAACTTAGAAATTATTTTGGTACATACAATAGTATCTACAATAATTAGACTTATAATTAAATTAGTATAATTATTTAATTTCAAGTCTAATATACTAAAAGATAGAAATTGACCTCCATAATTATATGCTATCTATGATAATATTCTCAAATAATAATTGGACCAATGACACAATATTTTTTTACTGAACAATTCTTATACCGCATTGTTAATTAAATTGATATTTCAAATGTTCAATCAATTTAATTATATATTATTTTTTGACACTTATTTGTATTCTTTAATAATCATTTTTAATATACCAATTACATTGACACACTCTAGCTAGAGAATTATATGATCAAATACAAAAAAATTTATTAATACATGTATTTTACAAATTCTATATTATTAATTTATAATCTTATTGTTCATAATTGCTCTCAATAAGATACTGAATAATATCTTGATTATAAATGTATATCATATCCATTAATAACTCAAATATAATAACAATAATAATCATGAAATTATAATTAACTCAATATTGATATTACAATAAAATTTACTGTCTATGAGATTTAATAAGTATGATAGTTACTTAAAGGTCAATTAAATCGCATATTTGATCCAGATTAATATCAAAATATATCAGTAAATTTATACATGATTAAAACAAATTACTTAATAAATTTATTATATTTTAAACATAAATAAAAAGTCTAACTCTATTTATCAATTACTAATTTAATTTATTTAATTATAAGATAACATATATTTATATATTTTATAAATCTATATAATAATCACATAAATATATATATATATTATTAAACGGATCTTATTAAAATATTTATGAAATTAAAATATTTAAAAACTATTTCAAATATTTTATTAAATAAAACTATATTTATTATAAATAAATCATTTGCAAATAGGTCGACCAATCAAAGTTGAGCTAGGTGTGCATGTATCAACGACATTATAAAAGATAGGCAATATTGCTGTCTGAGAACAAGCAATAAAGGTTAACCATTGATTACGCTGCACAAATTTCTCTTTTCACCGAAAGCACTTGCACTTTGACAAATTAACCTCTTATCTTATAAAATATTCAAGACATACTAAAAAATAAATTCTCTTTTCTCCTTACTTTTCTCTAATTTCTCAGCAACATTTGATTAAAAAAAGAAAAACACCGAGGAATCAGAAAGCAACAAAGTTTTTGATATTTATTATTTAACAATTTATTATAATATCTCCATGAATAAAAAATTCGATGGAATCATTTCTCTATTTTCTTGTACGTTAAATTTTTTAATGACTGGTGGATCTTCCACGAAATGACACTTCTTCCAGTCAAACGTTCCCATAGCTAAGCAACTTTAAACAATTTTAAATTTCTCACCTGCTTAGTAACATAAATAACATTGCAGTCTCCAAACAATACATTTCATCGTCAGCCCAAAATCAAATTAAACTTTGCTCCACCAATTATTCCTTTACCCTACGTTGTGATCACTATGGGAAACGTTTGCTCGCCCTCATTCTCTTGTGATGACACTGTTTCCCACTGCTTGGATTGCTCTGTTAGAAAAGCAGGGTACATTGCTCATCTCAAAGAAAATATTGATGCCTTGTTGAGAGAATTGCAAACGTTAATTTCAGTAAGAAATGATGTGAGGATAAGAGTTATCGTTGCTGAACAACAACAAATGAGACGGCTGGAGCGAGTGCAAGGGTGGCTTTTAAGAGTGCAAGATGTGGAAACTCAAGTAATTGAACTAAGACAACAAGGCTATCAAGAAGTTGAGAAACTCTGCCTTGGAGGCTTATGTTCCAAGAACTGCAGTTCCGGCCACAAGATTGGGAAAAAAGTTTTCAAGACATTGCAACAGGTGCAGAGTTTAACAAATGAAGGGGATTTCAAAGACGTGGCTCAACCGGTGCCAGAAAATCCAGTCGATGAAAGACCTCTTCCAACAAGTGTAGTGGGCTTGCAATCAACATTTGACCGAGTTTGGAGATGCCTCATGGAAGAACAGATGGGAATTGTTGGCCTATACGGCATGGGAGGGGTGGGCAAAACCACCCTGTTGACGCAAATCAACAATAAGTTCCTCCACACGCCTAATGATTTCGATTTTGTTATCTGGGTAGTGGCGTCTAAAGACTTGCAAATCGAACAGATTCAAGGAAGCATTGCAAAAAAGATTGGTCTGTTTAACGAGTCATGGAATGGCAGAAGTCTTCAAGAGAAAGCTCAGGAAATATTCAATGTCATGAGCAACAAAAAGTTTGTGTTATTATTGGATGACATATGGGAGCTGGTTGATCTAGCTCAAGTGGGTCTACCTGTTCCAAGCCGCACAAGTGCATCTAAAAAGATAGTTTTCACAACTCGTGAGTTCGAGGTTTGCGGCCAAATGGAAGCTCATAAATCATTCAAAGTGGAGTGCTTGAGATACGAGGACGCATGGAAATTATTTGAGGAGAAAGTAGGAAAAGAAACTCTTGATAATCATCCTGATATTCCTGAGCTAGCTGAAACCGTGGCCAAAGAATGCGGTGGTTTGCCACTTGCTCTAATCACTGTTGGTCGAGCTATGGCATCCAAGAAGACACCTCGAGAGTGGGAACATGCAATTGAGGTGTTGAGAAGTTCAGCCTCTAAATTTTCAGGTATGGAGAGCAGGGTATTTTCTCGCCTAAAGTTCAGTTATGATTTTTTGCCTAGCGATGCAACTAGGTTTTGTCTCGTGTATTGTAGTTTATACCCAGAAGATTATATAATTTACGTAGAAGACTTGATAGACTGTTGGATATGTGAGGGGTTTTTAGATGAATATGATGGATTTGAAGCACGAAATCAAGGATACTCTGTTATTCGGGTCCTTCTTCACGCTTGTCTGTTGATAGAAGAGGAAGATAATCATGTAAAAATGCATGATGTGATCCGAGATATGGCTTTGTGGATTGCATCTACGATTGACAAAGAGAAGGAAAAGTTTTTGGTTCTTGCAGGTGCAGGATTGACTGAGCCGCCAAGGACTGGATTGTGGAAGGCAGTTACAAGAATGTCACTAATGCGAAATAAAATTACGAGACTTGTGTCTCCAGTATCTCCGCAGCTTCAGACTCTGTTTCTTAGTTCCAATGACTTGTACACGGTCGGTAGTGATTTCTTTCTATCTATGGCTTCTCTTAGAGTCTTACAGCTGTCAGATAGTAATCCACCACAACATTTACTATTTGGGATTTCAAACTTGGTTTCACTGCAGCATCTTAATCTATCAAATAGTAGAATAGAAACCGTGCCAGTAGAGTTCAAGTACCTGGTCAATCTTAGATGTTTGAACTTAGAGTATACATTCCGGCTCTCTAAAATTCCACCACAAGTTATATCAAATCTAAAGATGTTACGATCATTGAGAATGTTTAAATGTGGTACTCCTGTGCAAGATTCCGGTAGCATTTTGAGTGGATATGGCTATGTTTTCGTAGAGGAATTGCTTGGTTTGTCACATTTAGAATTGTTGACCATCACCTTAAACTATTTCAATGCTCTTGAAATATTGTCGAGCTCCCTTTGGTTAAAGAGCACTAGAATTCCATCCTTATGCTTTAGTCATTGCGGGGGTTCGCTTCGTGTTTTTCCTTTGAGACATCTCGAAACACTTCACTTTGAGGAGTGTTATGGTGAGAGACTGATACGAAGGGTGGAAACCATCCAAGAAACTCGCGGTTTTCGTAATCTCCAAAATGTTGATATAAGCCGTTGCAGCTGGCTTTTGCACGTGACATGGCTTATTCTTACTCCAAATCTCAAGCGTATTCGGATACGCAACTGCGAAGCTTTGGAAGAAATAATCAGTGTTGGAGAATTGGGTGAATTTCCAGCAGAGGTGATCGGAAATATAATCCCATTCTCAAAACTTGAATATCTTATCATAGAGAAATTAGAAAGCTTGAGGAGCATTCACTCAGGCACCTTTCCCTTCCCCCGTCTGAAAGAGATGACAGTACGGGGATGCGCAGAGCTTAGGAGGCTTCCACTTGATTGCAACAGTGGATTGGAACGTAAAATGATTATTAAGGGTGAAGAGAGCTGGTGGAATATGCTTCGATGGGACGATCAAGCCACCAAAAATGCTTTTCTTCCCTGTTTCAAGTTCCTGGCTTAGTGTGAGTGCTGAGTGCCTGCCAAGTGATCGATGATGTCAAATAAGGTTTATGAGTCTCCTTTTCGTGTGTAATTCAATTTGTTGCCACTTCCCAATTAATGGACTGTATGTTTTCTTGTGGGTGCTGCTTTGTTCGTTTGATATATATACACACACACACACACACATTTTTTTTTTTTTGAGTTCTAATATTTGAACAAAATAATAGCGATAAAATAACACTGTAAAATTATATGTTGTTATAATGTAGGTAAAAAATTAGAATATATTTTAACATTATAACATCATAATGTTTTATTGTTTTTTTTGTCACCGTTAGGGTTTTTTTTATCATTTTCCATTTTCATTTAGACGAACCTTCTTATCATGTGTCAATTACTAGTTACATTCTAAGTTGACCCAAAAATAGTTTCCCATGACCAGCTGGTTGTTTGACATTTGATAATTGCATCATTCAAAAAAAATTGATTTGGGGTTGATGTAATTTACAGATCTTCCAATATACCTACATAAATCATCTACTGGACTTTTTCTATCATCTAAACTCAAGTTAAATTTTTAAGAATTGCCCGTATGTAGAATTCTTGATTCTTAGTTCAGCAGTTGAGGCTTCAATTTTTTTTTTTCCCTGAAATTTCGAAAACTTTCTGTTATTGTTATTGATGTTTTATGACTTCAAAGCATGATGCGATTTGAAGAACTTGTAATTTTTTTTGCTGGATTTGGTTTCACTTCAGCATGGTTTATCCACCCAATACAGTAACAAAAGCAGTAAGAAACGGAAACAATGAGTCATCTCATATATCAAAACAGGTCAAAATCAGAATTTATTTTTCTTTTAGTATTTGGAATTGATTGTTAAAAATGGGTAGATACTATTGTCAAAGCGTGGGTTGAACTTGAATCCGGAAAGAGGATCAAGTGTTTGAGAACAGATAATAGTGGAGAGTATACAGATAACGAGTTTCTTGCATTTTGTAAGTAAGAAGATATACGGAGGAAATTCACAGTGGCATACACTCCTCAACAAAATGGTGTAGCGGAGCAGATAAACAAAACTCTTACAGAGATGATAAGAGCTATGTTGAGGATTGCTGGTCTACTTAACTCATTCTGGGCAGAAGCAACCAAAACAGCCTGTTATATCGTTAATCGGTTTCCATCAATAGCTATTGAGTGAAGGTGTCTTCTTGGGAGAAATTGCTAGCTAATTACTTTTATCTACATGTATTTGGATGTCCTGTACAATGCCCAAGAAAGAACAAAGTTGGATCCAAAATTTAGAAGGTGTGTCTTCTTGGGATATGTTGATGGACTGAAGGGGTATCGTTTGTGAGATCCTACTGCCCATAAAATTGCCATAAGCAGAGACGTTATCTTTGTGGAAGATCAACTACAAAAGAGAGATATGGATGATAGCACTGTGAAAGAAAAGTCATAGATTATGCCGGTATATATGGAAAATAATTCAGAAGCTGAAGCAGCACCATAACATGGGGAATAAGAACCAATCGAGTCTAAGGCTCTAGAAGTTCGTCGGTCAACTCGAGAGAAATGACCACCAACTTGGCACTCATAGTACGTTACAGAGATCAATGTTTCATATTGTTTTTTAACAGAGGATGGAGAGCCATCCACTTTCCATGAAGTTTTAAACAACTCAGATATTACTTTGTAGATGGCAACAATGCAGGAAGAAATTGAAGCTCTACACAAGAACAAGACATGGGAACTTGTGCCACTACCATATGGAAGAAAAGTCATTTGAAACAAATGGATCTACAAGATCAAACGTGATGGCAATAATCAAGTGGAGCGGTATCGTGCAAGATTGGTGGTAAAAGGATATACTCAGAAAGAAGATATTGATTTCAATGAGATATTTTCTCCAGTAGTTCGACTCACGACAATCAGAGTAGTCTTGGTAATGTGTGCTACATTTAACTTACATCTAGAATAGTTAGATGTGAAAACTACATTCCCTAATGGAGAACTTGAAGAAGAAATTTATATGCTCCAATTAAAAAGTTTTACAGAAACAGGTAAGGAGAACATGGTTTGCAGGTTAAATAAATCTCTATACGGTCTCAAATAGGCGTCCAGGTGTTAGTATAAGAGATTTGATTTCTTCATCATGAGCCTTGGATACAACAGACTTAATTCAAACCATTGTGCATACTACAAGAGGTTTGAAAATAATGATTTCATCATTTTGCTGTTATATATGGATGATATGTTGGTAGCAGGCCCCAACAAAGATCGAGTCTATGAATTGAAGGCACAATTGGCTAAGGAGTTTGAAATAAAGGACTTGAGACCAGCAAATAAGATTCTAGGGATGCAAATTTACCAAGATAAAAATAATAGGAAGATATGGGTTTCTCAGAAGAATTACTTGAAGAAAATCTTGAGGCGCTTAAACATGCAAGATTGTAAGTCAATTTCTACCCCACTTCCTGTTAATTTCAAGTTATCCTCAAGTATGTGTCCTAGCAATGAAGCAGAGAGGACGAAGATATCTCGAGTACAGTATTCATCAGCAGTGAGAAGTTTAATGTTCGCTATAATTTGTACAAGATCAGATATTGCACAAGCAGTGGGAACAGTTAGTCGTTATATGGCGAATCCTGGTGGAGAGCATTGGAAAATAGTAAAGAGGATTTTGAGATATATCAGAAAGACCTCAGATGTTGCATTATATTATTGAGGATCAGAATTTACTGTTAGTGGCTATGTGGATTTAGATTATGCAGGAGACCTTGATAAAAGGAAATCCACTACAGGCTATGTGTTTACATTTGCAGGAGCAGTTGTAAGCTGGGTTTCGAAACTACAAACCGTTGTGGCTTTATCTATAACAGAAGCATAATACATGACAGCTACACAAGCTTGCAAAAAAGCTATTTGGATGCAAAGGTTACTGGAGGAGCTCGGGCACAAACAAGAAAAAATTCCTGTGTTTTATGACAGTGAGAGTGCTTTGCACATTGCAAAGAATCCAGTCTTTCATTTCAGGACAAAACATATAGGGGTTCGATATCACTTCGTTCGAGAAGTAGTAGAAAAAGGAAGTGTAGATTTACAGAAAATACATACGAAAAAGAACCTAGCAGATATTATGACAAAGTCAATCATTACTAACAAGTTTATATGAAGTAGATCCTCTTGTGGCCTAGCAGAGACGTAAGCGACATGTCAATGGCGAAGCATAAATGATGGTGTGGAAATTGATTAGTACTTAATAAAATCTACAAGTAGGAGAATGTCAAATAAACCAACTTCTAGATGGTCATGGGTTTTGTATTCAAAGGATTTGAATGAAATGAAAAAAAAAATTAAATTCAAATGATTTGAATTTAAAGGAGGAAAAAATGAGCTACCGCCCATGTGATAATAATAATAAAAAAAATTATTATTTTAATCATAATATTTTGCTATAAATAGATAGAAGTATTGGAGCTATTTGCATCTAATTTGAGGAAAAAAAATATAGAGTATTAGAAGTTCAGAGAATTAAGAGTTTAACAAACTCCTGCTTTAGTGTTTTGAGAGTTTTGGTATATTGGAGTTCTGGGAAGTGAGCCAAAATATTACAATGTTTGTAATCCTTATATCACTAGTAAAATATTTTTCTTTTATCTTCGTCCATGGACGTAGGCTAAAAGCCGAACCACATAATTTTTTGTGTCCTAATTTGTGCTTATTCTTTATTTTCTTCCAATTTCATTTTAGCTGTGGTCCTACTTCACCCATAAATTTCCTAACAACTATATAATATCTTGTAAATTATCTCAATTTTCCTTTTTCAACTGATATATTGGTTCTTGAAAACAAACAACCCCTAGTCTTTTCTGTCTTTTTTTTTTTCACTCATTTTTTATCATTCAAATTTTCTTATTGGTCTTGATTTATTATAATATTCTGAAAATGCCTTCATATATTCCTTACACTGTACTTGACAGCAGCCGATAATTTATTTATTCATTTGTTCTGAAAATATTTTAGAGTTTCATTTTTAATAGAAAGTGAGTTCATTCACTTCAAGATGTGAACAAAAATTACTTACAGGTTGAAATTAAGAATGTTTTGATATATGTTCTTAAAGCCAAAATATCATCGAAAATATAAAATTATGTGCAGTTATGCCACAGAAAATTAACCTCATACACAACAGGAACAATTTGTTAATTAGAAAGTGGCAACACCGTAAGAAATGAAAATAACAAGTGACACTGCATGACAAGTTTGAGACGGTACGTATAAATAACGAGTTTGAACTGAATTGTACAGACTCATCTACCAGGAACCTAATTCGAACTCACTTGGCACACACTAGGTTGAGCGGCTTTTCTTGTCCCTTAATAATAGTTTTCTATTCCAGTCCATGGTCACAATCAAGAGGAAGCTTCTTAAGCTCTCCACAGTTCTATTCACAGATTTCTTTAAGACGAGGGAGCCTTGAGTGGATGCTCTTCAAATTTTGTAATCTTTATAGGATAAGATATTCAAGTATTCCAAATGGGATTAGATTATCCATCACCTCAGGCGAAATTTCACCCAATTTTTCAATACTGATTATTTCTTGCAAATCCTAGTGGATAGAAATGCGAATAATCTTTATTTTTCAGGCAATTTTGAGTAGTTTATAAAACTTTTTGGAGACTATGAAAACCACGGGTTTCTCGGATTCTTTTCACTTCCCCTGCATCAATCTTAAACTCTTCGGAATCATTGAAATACAAATGAAGTGTTCGGAGATGCCTTAAACTTGCAAAGGAAAAACACTGAGCAAGTTTGAATTGTTCAAGTATCTAAGGCATAGAGATTGAGTACTAATGCCTCGTAACCTAGGGTAGCTCAACAATCTTTGAAGGGCACCGAAACTTTGCAAAGTTGTTAGATCCATTATTTATAGAGTTAGCATCTTATTGCAAGTATAATTAAATTAGAATGTTATTTATTGCGTATCTTATAATAGGAATTAATTTATTAATTTTCTAATTTAGTGTCATTATAATTTATTAGAAATATTTATTTTCTCATTTAATTAGATTTCTGATTTAAAAAGTTTATTAATGGCGTGATTCTATAATTGGCACATATGATTTATTTAGAGCAATATTGGTTCAGGAAGTTTATTAAATACTTTAAATATTTCTTAAGAGACAAGTAATTATTTAGAAAGAATACAAGTCATTTATTACTTGTGATTTTGATAAACCTTAGTGTCTATATAAAAAGAGGTATTTCACAATTGAATAATGCACAACACAAAGCATAAAGTAGAGAAGCAAAATCCGACGTCTTGCCCAGACGAATTTAGCATATGACATTGTGTTGATTTGTTTTGTCCATTCAAGTCTTGTAATAAGATTATTTCTTTTCATCTCTGCGAAGAGTCTATGTGGATTTTGAATTATTAGACATTGAAAAATTAAAAAACTATTATTGATCACTTGGCGAAGTGCCTTGAGAATCATGGATCAAGAGGGATAGCAGTTATTCAAGGGAAGCAGATTCAGTCTAAGGTTGAGTAAGTTGTATGGTGATAAACTATAAATGAAAGTCTTAACTCTTAAGTTTGGTAAATCCATAGATTGTAACATCTCAACTTAGTAAATTATTTTTCATATAAGCATGGCTTTGTTGATGTAGGATTAATTAATCTGAACCACATAAAAATTTTCTTGTTATTTAATTTCTACAAATGTTGTTTTGAAAAATTAATATTTTATATGCTGATGAACAGTACTCGCGAATATTTGAACAATAATAGTGAACAAAATTTTTGAAAAATTAATTTAGTTTAATTAATTTGTATTTTAATATAATGGGATTAATTATATATGAGATTTTTTCTACATCTATTTATAATAGATCTAAATTCCTTTCAAAAGTGACGGTTAGCAAATTTAAATGTTTCAAAACAAGCAACTCCTCCAAAACTTCACTATCTCTAAATAAAATGCTATCTACTTCTTGTTCAAAATTGAAACCACATTGAAACATTCTTATTGCTCGTAACATCCTTAGATCAGATATCACTTGCCGCGGAATTCTGGACAAATGAAATATATACTCTAAGTTCAAACATTTAAGATTAACCAGGTACTTCAGCTCTATTGGCAATCTTGTTACACTAGTCCATGATAGATCAAGATGTTGTGGTGAAACCTCGTTTAAAATTCGCAACGGTAAATTTTCTAAAAATCTATTATATGACAACATTTAAACTAAGAGAAAAGCTATAGAATGAAAGAAATTATTATTGACCATGCCTAATTGTTTCTTCTAATTTTTGTTGTGAAAATTAACTTTAGATAAATTTAGTCGAAGACAGTTGAATATAAAGTTTAGTTACTCTAAAAGCGTATCTTCTTAGTCTTAGAGTTTAGTTAACCCTTAAAAAATAAATTAAAATTAAAATTAAAAAATATTAAACAAACAAAATTTTGAATTCTTCATTCCGATGTTATTAACTAAGCCGTTTCTGTCTACCTTAGCCATCTTTAGAGGTTTAATAAATCATTCTAGACATAGATGCACGAAAGCTGATGGTGGTAATAAGTTGAGAATTGTAATACCTAGTCCTTTCATTTCATTTCGTGACCAACAACTAAAGGCAATAATCATTTTACCCCTAAAAAATGAATTAAAAAATAAAGAGAAAAAAAAAAATTTTTTTAAAAGAGAGAGAGAGACGCTCTTTCTTAATAAACGAATTCCCTGCCTAATCAGCAGAGGGTATTCGAGTAGAATGGAAAGAGTTGATTAAGCTTGTGTTATAAGTGAGCTCTTACTTAGTAACCAAAAATCTTGTCTAACCAATATAGGGTATTCACTTAAAATAGTTAGAATTGGTTAGAAAGATATTATAAATAAATTTGTTGCTTAAAGAATAAAACTCCGAGGAAAAGGTAAAAACAAAAGTATTTCTTTATTTTGACCGAACTCCACAATCATTATGTAGTACATCATTGTGCACAAAAAACAATTTGTTGAATTGTCGATTGATGGCTGAGTGGCAAAAGGGAAGAATATAATTTTTAGAGAATTTATTTATTTGGCAAACAGATTTCAATTTGAGTTTGAATTTTGTTAGATATTATCACTTAATTTGTTAGGGATTAGAAATAAGCTAATTAGAGGGTCTGGTGAGTGTTGGAAAGTCTATATTTATAAAAAAATAAAATTATTATTTTATACTCCAAATCTCACTAATATCTCAAACTTTCGTATAATTAAATTTTTTTAAAATTTAATTGTGTGTATCTTGTTATAATTTAAGTATTTATCTATTTAGAAGTATTTTGGTTATTTCACGATTAATGTGAAATATGACAATGGAATGGATGATATTTCTAAATCATAATTTCACTCATGTTTTGGGTCCTAGATTTGATATCATGAATGGCTTTATAAGCTCTGAAAACCGAAGGAACGATAGAAATTGAAGTTAGTAAAACAAGATTTACACAGAGTCAAATCTAGTACGGTATGATGCATGTTAATTTGGACAAGTCTAATTGACTTAGCATTGACTAATGTCATGGCAGCATCATAGTCGACTGTTTTGTGAGCTTACTGTAGACTGGCTGTTTTGTGAGCTTACTATAGACCTATACACACTAAAACAATGTCCATTGATTTTGCATTTGGTTGATGACGTGTTAACGTATTAGTGAACTGATGGGTGTGATTTATTTACAGATTTTACCATTTAGAATATAAATGTTAGTTACTTTTTATTTGTTATTTTTAGTTAATTGAATTTATTTTATTGGATAGGAAAATAATTGAAGATTAGGAAATAAAAGTACAATAATAGAAAAAAAAAAAGAATTGAAGATTACAATTTATTTTTTAATTAAAGTTTGAAGATGCGAGTAACTTTCTCTAATTAGTGAAGAGAAGGAAATTTAATTTGAAAAAAAAAATTATTGATTTAACTATTTTTGTAAAGAGTAACCAAGGCCTAAAAGCAATTAAAAGGGGAAAAAAAAAAACTTTGGCTTTGTCAATCAGTGGCATTAAAAGTATTGGCTTTTCAATTGTAAAGCCTTTTGGCATTAGAAAAAAAGAGAAGGTCGGTAGGTTAAGGTATGTTTGGCGCGGTTGCTCCGGCTCTTTTATTTTCATGATTTTCATAGAAACAAAGGGGCTGGAGCAGTTGTGCTATGGCAGCGCAGCTGCCTCAAACGTACCCTTAGATATAAGTCAAGCCTTTAG
Organism: Murraya koenigii; assembly: GCA_025617385.1. Lineage (NCBI taxonomy): Eukaryota > Viridiplantae > Streptophyta > Magnoliopsida > Sapindales > Rutaceae > Murraya > Murraya koenigii. The sequence continues at coordinate 23,175,002 of CM046813.1, read as the reverse complement.
TTGGTGAAGGAAGCAGTCGAATAAAGGGAGAGACGGAAACAGAGGGAAGCCGCCAAGAGGGCAGAAGAATTAGAGGCAGCAGCAGCATCATGAATTCTATTGGTTTTTTTTTGCTCTTGATCTCTTTATATTTTTATAATTTTATTATACTAGGATAAGAATGAAGTTATGTTCAACGAATAAAAGAATGAAGTTATGTTCAACGAATAAAAGAATGAAGTTATGTTCAACGAAAAAAATTATTTCTTATTTGTGTGTTTTAAAGTTTATGATTTTTATTTAACATGTTTAGTTGAATATTATTAAATATTTTCACTAATTCTGTTATGCATTGTTGATTGTTAACATTAATATTTGACTAAACTTATACTTGGATTTATAAAATTTATAAGTGATTATCTTTGATTTTGTGTCTTTCATTAAATTATTTACACAAAAATGCTTAGAAAAATTTTGACTTTTCTTTATTCAATATTGTTTACATGAGATGCTTAGATATTATATTGTTAAGTAGAAATAGAATCTACATGTGACTACTTTTAATTGGGTTTAATTGTTAAATTTATAAGTAAACATAAACTAATTTCGACTTGTCACTTCAAAATTAGAAATTGATTAGTAATTAGATAATTAATGAGTTGAACTATAGTGGATTCTAAAACCCTAAACCCTTCAATTTTTTTTAATTCTTGTGTCAATTTATTCGTTTTAATTTTAATTGCATATTTAGTTTTAAATTCTTCAAACATTTTTTTAATTAAGGTAGAATTATAATTAGCTTAAATTAAATTTAGTTTTCTTAAAAATTAGCAGTTTATGTGGGTTTGACCTTATTATTCATAATCTATATTTCAATATATTCATACCCTTGCGAGTGCATTAAAATTTGCACAACATAAACTGAAAAACATATGTACCATACATGCAAATACATAGTATAATAGTTCTAATGACGTGTTTTATCTAATCTAAGTGTGTCATGTAGCACAATCCTGTGTATCTAAATTATTTTTATCTATAGCCATAGTTTATTTATTGTATCTATAAATAAGGACTCTCCACCCCTCTCCCCTAATTTGATAACTATAAATCCAAATTTCAACTCTATTTTATCTAATTTTCACTCTATCTTATATTTCTATGTATTTTAATATAAAATTATCGTTTCATTCTCATTCTCAACATTCTATTTTAATTTTTATGATAAAATAAATCACCTTTCAACAAATCCAAAGACTAGATTAGAAACCCTACACAAATAAAATCTGCATCCTCTTAAGATTGACAATCTTCAATATTAATCTGTACTACAATAAATTGGTGCGCTTACGAATTCAATAAAGTTTGCATAATAGTAGTGCTATTTAAACCTCCCAAATTCCTCTCTACACCTATTTTAAAAATAATTGCATTATTAAAAATTTAAAATTTAAAAATACTAAAATTATCCTTCGCTAATCACTTTCTTTCTCTACCCTACAATTGTATATTCTCTCTCCCTACTCTTGCACTCTACAAGCTAAATACTTAATTTTACTCTCTTTTAAATTTATTTTTTTTGTATTTCTAAGCATATCATGACAGCAATTTTTTTATCTTGACATTCATTATTTTTTGTGTTTAGTAGAAATTAATTTCTTTATAGTCAATAACTGTTATGATGGATAGAAATTTGTTTATGTTCATTTTTAAATGTCAGATCTTATTCCGCTTAATTAATGGTGTTAATTATTTATAACTAGAAGAATATATCTAAATAAATTGATGAGAATTTATGAAATTAAAAAAAGACAGAAGAAAATGTTAATCAAGTAATTTTTTCAAAAATTTATTTAGATAATAAAATTTTAAAATTAAAAAGAGAGTCTAAAGAGAAAATTAAGATGTTCAAATAGCCACACTCTTCAAAAAATCAATTAATTAGATACCTCCTAATTTACAATTTTTTATTAGGTACTTTAATAATTAGAAATCAATTAATTAGATATCTCCTAATTTACAGTTGTCAATTAGGTACCTTAAAAGTTAGATATCAATTAATTAGATACCTTGAATTCACATTTGTCAGTGAGGTATCTTAACAATTAGATACCAATTAATTAAATGCTTCCTAATTTACAAGTTGCCAAATAAGCTAACAAGTTTAAAAGTACAATCTCAAACTTAAAATATTATAATCTCAAGCTCAATCTCAAAATTAAATGGAGCATTTACCCTTATTTTAGTGCATATGTTAGTGTGTTTTTCTTTTCTGGTTGTTGCTCTGCTTTCTTTCCGAGATTTATTCATCACTTGCTGTTTGTAACTCTGAAGTCTGGAAAGAGGAAAGGTCGGCAACAATATAATTAAAAGGCATGATTATAATTTCAATTTTTTTTGAAAAAAAGATTATTCTTGCAATATGGGAATTGGGAAATGCCGAAGTGGGAAGAGGACCCGACATAAAATAATGCTAAAAACAGCTGTAAAGTTTGACAGAGAGAGTGATGCATATATCTCAGGCCTCATCACCAACCAAATCATGCGCTTTCTTTTAATTCAAATTTCTTACCCGTATTTGTCTTATACTTTCTAATAAAATATTAAAAAATGATTGGCCATCAATCGGAGGCTAATTTAAAAAAGTATTTGAGGAGCTAGCAGGGCATGCTTGAAGAATTAAAATATTATAATTTGGGTTTAAGAGCCAAAATTCTGACAAGAGTCTAGTTACGCACGTGCTAAGATTAAAAAATCCAGGTTTCTTGAAAGCCACAAAATTATGACTCCAAATTTTGAGTTCCATCGATGGATGCTTTGCAGTCCAATTCTTCATTTGTCATTTATGCCAAGTTTGCCAACAGCATTAGTCTATGAACAAGTTGATAGCACCTTGTGCTTCGTAAATGGAAGCAATTTTGATTTAAATGGAAAAAAAAAAAAGAGAGCAATCAAAAAGCTACTCTTCTCTATTTTGCTATGGGTCTCTCACAAGCTCATTTTATTCTTGCTATTAAAACAGATCATAAAACATTTACAGGTGAGGGTAAATATGATCTTTTTAACAAACAAATTATTTAGTTTTGATTTATAGAATCTAAGCATAATTAATTTATATTTACTTTTTTTCTTTAAAAAAGTTTTTACTCTGAGACTTAATCAAATAATTTTTAAATAATATTGTATAATTATAATTGAATTTAAATCATACAAAAATAATAGATTAATATGAACTTTGCACATCGATCTACGTGTTTAATCGGACATACTTATGCTATCAAAGACTAAAAAATGTAATAAAAAATTATTAACGGCGCATGACAAAAGCATGCTTAATATAAGATTCTAAAATTCTTCCCATATAATAAGATGGATGTCATTATCCCTCTATTTATATATCCATAAACGAGCCTACAACACCCCCAATAGCATTATGATAACTCCATAGAGAAAAGCTTTTGGGGGAAAGAAAATGGATGTAGAAATAATTTCGAAAGAGTTCATAAAACCTTCTTGCCCAACACCTCTTCACCTCAAAACCTACAAGCTCTCTCTCTTGGATCAACTCCATGATCACTTCTATCCACCTGTTTCCCTGTACTATCCCGTCAACCAAGACACAAACCTTTCCACTAGCTCCTCTGGTATTGATCAAATTGTCTCCAAAAGATTGCAACTGCTAAAGCAGTCTCTATCAGAAACCTTATCTTCCTTTTACCCACTTGCCGGAAAGATGAAAGATAAGCTCTCCGTTGATTGCAACGACGAAGGCATTTATTTTGCAGAGGCTCGAGCCAAATGCACACTCAATGAATTTCTCAACCGACCTGATCTCTCTTTGGTGATCTTCAAATTCCATCCGGTGGTGGGCAATGAGCAGCGGCAGAGTCAAGAAATTGCAGGAGCTCATGTGGGTAAAATACAGGTAACAAGATTTTCATGTGGTGGCCTTGTCATTTGTGCTTGTATTTTACATATGGTCGGTGATGGAGTAACGTTAGGCTCATTTCTGAAGAGTTGGGCTGCCAGAGCGAGTAAGAATTTTAGTGAAGAAACGTCAATATGTCCCAATTGTGAAATTTCATCTTTATTTCCACAAAATGATTATACGTACCCAAGAGAAGCTACTACATTTTGTAAAAGTGGCAAATTTGTTGTGAGGAGATTTGTTTTCGATGCCCAAGCAATAGCCAAATTAAAAGCCAAGGCAAGAACTAGCTCAACATCGTTGCAAAATCCATCACGTGTTGAGGTCGTGACAGCACTTGTTTCCAAATGCATCATGGCTGCCTTCAAAGCAAAATCAGGCTCGTACAGACCAACTATATTGACCCGTGTTGTAAATTTGCGGGCACTAGTTAGGCCGCCGCTGTCAGAAAAATCTTTTGGGAATTTCGTTTGGAATGCAAATGCGTTGTGCAAAGATCATGATGAAGAAGTAAAATTGGATCGCTTGGTGTGGAAGCTAAGGGAAGCATTTACGAAAGTTGTAGAACGTCTTCAAGGTGATGGTGAAGGGTTCCTTATTAGCCTTTGTGAAGGTATCAAAGATGAGAACAAAGAAGTGTTTGCTGATGCAAAAGATAGAATTAGCTTTAGTAGTGTGTGTAATTTTGTTTTTTATGACATTGATTTTGGATGGGGGAAGCCCATTTGGATGAACTTCACGAGTTTTGATGGATCAATTGTTCAGTTCGCGAATTTTGTCATTCTTTCAGATACAAGATCGGGAGATGGGATTGAGGCGTGGCTGCATTTGCTTGAAGAAGACATGGCTTTTTTAGAACTTGATCGAGATTTACTTGCATTTGCCTCCTTGGATCCAAGTCCCTTGGGAAAAGGCTCTCCCGTTTCTCGTAATGTAATACCACAATCTAAGCTATGAAAGTTCTATAATTTGTAGTTACGATATTGAAAGTTAGTGTAAGTTTTATTATTGTTTTGAGTAAATTATTGGTGTCATATGATAAATGCCGCATAATTGAGGTGGAAGAAAATGAGTTAATTAATGCCAATCAAGTATAGTTATTGAAGATTTATAATTTTGTCATCAGTGTTTAATTGAGTAATTTTTAAGTAATTTTATTAAATTAGTCATCTAAATTTATATCCAAAAATCATTTGAGAGATAAAAAAAATTAATTTAGACTTCGCACGTAAATAAAAGTTATTGACGATAAATTATCCATGATTGTTCAATAATTTTTAAATAAAGAATTCAATAATCTAAAATTATGTTACATCGAGTCATAAACGTGGCTTATGTTTTTATTTAAGTTAGACGATTCAAGTCTTCTTCATGATTTTAGGAGTTTGTTTTCATTTTTTTTATTGTTTTTAATATTTTAGGCTTCTTGGGCTTGATGTATTTCAATGGCCTTATATTAAAATGATATTGTATACAATAATTTAAAAAAATAAATAACTAAAAAAAAAGATATGAATACGATTATACGATGACGAATTCTCTAGTCTCGTCGTATGGCGAATTCCCTGCCTATTAATTTGGGTGATTTCAGTAAAATTACCAATACTGCAGAAACATAACACAAAATAGCAGTAAAAAGACCCAAAAATAGTAGTAAAAAGGGCCGAGAAATTGCAAAAGAATAAGCCAATTTCTTTCTCAACTCCGTGAAAAGAGAGTATATATTTTACCAACATTAATTTTCATTCATTACTCACTTCACATGCTCATCTGGTCCTATATCAATGATGACTATTCGAACAATATGATATCCATAAGCTGACATAGCCTGTTATAAATAATTAACGCAATAGCATTACAAGAATATTTTCCGTAATTTTCACAATAAACAGGATGATCCTAATTCCAGAGTTGCAAAAACAGAACATGGCTTACAAAATTCCAAAATTCTCTTTGAATTAAGCAAATTACTAAAATGATCCTAATGAGTATTTCAATAATTCACAGCATCTCTAAATCCTACTCGTTAAGACAATCCAAGCACTGGCTTAAACATCAATCACAACTAGTTCTACCAAATAATCAAAATCCAAAGGCATCTTGAAAAGACACGGTACGTAGAATGTGAACTCTTTAACTTATTTCACAGACATTAAATGGGATATAAAAATATATAAACAAACAAAAAATGCAATTCCAACTCCACTTGGAAATGAGTCTATTTGGTAAATATAACTCGAGATTGGCACGCTTGTCGTGTTATATTATGCTACAATTCAATCAGTGCGATTTCTCGCATGGTGAGTAAAGTAATTTCCAATTCTTAGTTTAATTTGTTTAGTTGCCTTTATTGAGCACGTACTGTTTCGCTCCGCCTTCAAAGATTCCTAGACTAAAATGCTCATCAGCAAAATCATTTTCCCTTTCCTTATAACTACTATTTATGCAAGTCATAATTGATATCTCCCATGCAATATGAATATTGAATATGTTGTAGGCTATAGTAAATACTGTAGAACTTTGAAAGGTTAATAGTCTTGGGACTATGAAAATTTATTAATATAGTGAATATTAATATATCAATAAATTAGTTATTAATAATTTATTAATTTATAAAAATAATATTACGTTCATAATAAGAATTACCATAAAAATAATAGAATTAGATAATATATTGATTCTGTTAAACTATTTGATACGATTATGATTTTGAGTAATTTTCAAATTATTGAAATGTAATGATAAATGATAAAGAGGAAGAAATTGAAAATGTCAGTTTTATTATGGAGTTTGTCTTAAGCAAAAAAGCACTTAGAGTGATTGACATCAAAAATTTTTTTGTTATAAAGCAACAATACCATGTCGGAACTTCTTTCAATATTACAAAAAGTTAGAGATACGATTTAAGCGGAAATCAACTTCAAGAAAAAGCAAGTAACACTGCAAACTTATTTTACAAAAGCTTCGTAGATATGTCATATGTATTTAATTTCAAGTTAATTAATTATTAATTTATGTATTACTTTGGTCTTATAAAAAAATGAATTTTTTTTTGTAATTTTATTATCTAATAAATTTATTGAATTATTAACTTATCACACAAGCCCCAAGTCAGACCCAACAAAAGTTGTTATTTAATCGACATTATTAATTTATCGAATATTAATTTAATAAGATTATACTATAAATTTATTTTGATCATTTGACGCAAAATGAAAACAATGAAGAATGAATAATTTCTAACATAATTTTTATTATGAGTCAACCAACTAAAACAAATAGGATTCAGCTCCCTTTTATACTAAAAACTTAAATAATTTGAATTTACAAAATGGGTAAATTCAAATCATTTTGACATAACAAAATTATAAAGTCAAAATTTTAGAAAAACTCAAAATAAAGAAACAAATAAAGAAAACTAAGAACTACCCAAATAATGACATGTCCTACATCATTCTCCCCCACTTGAAAAAAGAATTCGCTTGAGTTATTGTTTAGATAGAGCAGTTCATCAAAATGAAACTCAAACAGGTTTGTAATATTGAAAGTGTTGGGGTCGTTCCAATCATCAGGCAACTGTAAAACATAGGCATTATCATTGATCTTGCAAAACACACAAAATGGACCATAATTCCAGTTCTGAAGCTTGGTGCAAATTTCTAAAAATTAATTCTTGCATAGATAAGCCATAACTAAATCACCCTCTTGAAATCCCTTGAAACGTAGATATATGTTAGCATCTCCTTTGTATTTGGCACTGGCAACACTTAAGTTTGTACGAACTTCAACATGAATATGTTACATTTGGTCCACTAGCTTCTTAACATCCTTAGTGACTCTAGGTAATGTTGGCAAAATTACTAAATCCAATGCTTGATGTGGAGCCTGTTCATACACAACCTCAAACGATGACTTACATGTAGATTGATTTTTCATGTTATTATAAGCGAACTCCACTTGTGGCAGCGAAATATTCCATTGGTTCGCTTTTCTCCAAACATGCAACACAGCATGTTTCCTAATGTACAATTTACCACTTCAATTTGGCCATCAGTTTAAAGGCGAAAAGTGCTGCTAAACTATAATTTGGTTGTTGAACTTGCTCGGTAGGGTGCGCCAAAAAGTGCTGAGAAACTTCACATCTCGGTCAGAGGTAATAGATTTATGAATTCCATGAGGCCAAACCCCTTTTCAAAAGAACAAATCAGCAATATATTTTGCATCCACTGTCTTGTTGTATGGGATGAAATGAGTAAAGTCTATCCACTACCACAAATATGGAGTCCTTATTTCACTACATGCATTGCAATTCCAACACAAAATCCATCGACAAGTCCTTTTAAATACTCTCAAGAATAAGCAACAGTATAAACACCCAGTGTTCTGTGTATACCCTTTAACTACCTACATCGACAAGTCCTCTTAAATACTCTCAAGAATAAGCAACAGTATAAACAACCCAGTGTTCTGTGTATACCCTTTAACTACCTACATCGACAAGTCCTCCTAAATATTCTCAAGAACATGCAATAGTATAAACAACCCAGTGTTCTGTGTATACCCTTTGACTCCTAAATAAGTCATCTTCGAAAGTCTATCCACTACCACAAATATGGAGTCCTTGTTTCACTACATGCATTGCAGTTCCAACACAAAATCCATCGACAAGTCCTCCTAAATACTCTCAAGAACAAACAATAGTATAAACAACCCAGTGTTCTGTGTATACGGTATACCCTTTAACTACCTGGTAAATTTGGCACCAATCTACTATCTTCCTAACATCCTTTTATGACTATAGCAAAAAATACTTGGCTGCCAATGAGCTCAATGATCTTGTCTCGTCTGGCATATCCTCCTAGTCTACTACCATGAAACTCCCAATGATGTGTTCATAAGGAGAGCTAGAAGAACACAAATTCTATTAGCTTTAAAAAGAAAATCACATGCACAAGAAAATCACATATAGCCATGTGGACGTAACACTTCTCCCATATCTGTTGAAAATCTTTGTTAGTAGCATATAACTGTTATTGCTCCTTGAAATCCGTGACTTTTGTTCTCAAAATGGCCAGTGGTTGAGCTCTCTTACTCAATGCACCTATTACTTTATTTTGATGTCTAGCCTTATGCTTCATTACAAAAGTAAACTTTTGCATAAAAGACACTCACTTCGCATGCATCTTACTTAAATAATTTTAGATATTAATATGTTTCAGCTCTTAATGATCGCTCAATAAAACAAACTCCCTGTTCAGTAAATAATGCTCTTACTAACTTAAAGCCTTAAAAATTGCATAAAATGCTTGATTATAAGTCGACTATTTCTTCATAGTCTCGCTCAGCTTCTCCTGAAATACCCTACTAGGTGACCCTCTGGAGTTAACACTACGCCAATGCCTACTCTAAATGCATTACACTCCACCTCGAATGCTTTCTTAAAGCTAGGCAAAGCTAACACAGATGTTGAGCACAAATTTTCTTTCAAAAATGAAAAATTGCGCTCTTATTTTTTCCCCAAGCGAATTTCCCTTTCTTCGTACATTTAGCATTAATGTGGCTATAGTGCTAAAATTTTCAATAAACCGTATGTAAAAGTGACTAACCTAAGAAAACTCTTTACTTCACCAACTATTCTTGGTGTCGGCCACGCTTTCAGTGCCTTAACTTTAGCATCCTCCACTCTCACATCTTCTACACCTACAATAAATATTAGAAACACAAGACTGCTTTGCATAAAACTGCACTTCTTTAAATTTGCAAACAACCTATTTTTCCTCAACACAACCAACAACTCTCTCAAACGCTCCAAGTCAGTCAAATTTTCATGACTACAAATTACAAAATTTTCAAATCCACCTGATTTTTACTCCATTTTGTTTTTACTCCCTTTTTAATCCACATGATTTTGCAAGACATAGGATGTTTTTTTGTTCTCACCCCAAGTGTTGAACTAATGCTTTAGAAACTATATTTTCAATATTGTCATTGTCAGTTATCATCTTTTGGACTTTATTATTGATAGTTTCCTTAGTTCTAAAGATTTTATTGCCGCTAACTTCCATCTTCTCTAGCTATTGCAACACTTCTTCCATCTATTGCTGCAAAGCCAAAGTCAGGCACTGAACGACTACTTTAATACAAACTTATAATTTCTTATCATCATTGAGAAGTCGAGTGCTTGTCGAATCGTTCTTGTGAGCCATAGCAAGCCTTGCTTTGATATCACTTGACGCAAAACGAAAGCAATAAAGAATGGATCTTTTCCAAGAGAATTTGTATTATGAATCAACCAACCAAAACAAATAGGTTCAACTCTCTTTTATACTAAAATCCTAAATAATGTGAATTTACCAAACTAGATAAATTCAAATTTTTATAATATAATAAAATTCTAAAGTCAAAATTTTAGAAAAACTTAAAATAAAGAAACAAATAAAGAAAAACTAAGAACTGCCCAAGTAATGGCCTGTCCTGCATTAATTTAATTATATAATCTAAGGATGTAATTGTATTTTGGTCTTTTAAGTTGTCTTTTAAATTTCCTTTTGTACCAAAGCAGTACTACAAATCTACTTTCAATCTTAAACCTCATTTGTGACTGAATAGGGCGCTATAACAAGAACATTTTTAATTACGTTAAATTGTTTTTGTTTTATAAATTCTTTTAATTATTATTATTATTATTTGGTTATAATTCTAGTTTGTTTTAAGTGTTTAAGATGGTTTGGTGATGAAAAAGTGATATAGATTTGTTTAGAAGGATGTTTGTATGGTTTGGATGTTTGGTCCCAAAAGGGTTCGGCTAGAAAAGAAAGAGAAAATACAATCCGGTTATTTTTGTAAATTTTAGAAAAAAAAAATGTATTTCCTACTGGTAGACATTTCATTAATTGGACAGTGTCAACAATACAAACAAATGAAAATAACAAGTGACACACTACACACCAGTAAAGGAGAAGCATCTGCCAGACAACTTAAGAAATGGATTTGAAACAGGGACGAAAAGCGTTTTGAGTGTTTTGATCATCCCATTGCAGCTCATTCCACCAGTGAAATTGTCCCTTAATAATAATTTTATGTTCCAATCCGCTGATGCTATCAAAGGGCGGATTCTTAAGCTTTGCACATCGCCTTGCAGAGATTTCTTTCGGATGAGGGAAAGGCAAGGCGCTTGAGTGGATGCTCTTCAAATTTGTTAAATTCTCTGGGATAAGATATTCAATTCTCGCAAGTGGGATTAGATTATCCATCACCTCAGCGAAAACTCACCCAACTTTTCAACACTGATTATTTCTTCCAAATCCAGGCAACTACTGATCCGAATATGGTTAAGATTTGAAGCAACAATAAGCCATGTCAGGTGCTTCATTTTGCAGTAGCTTATCTAAATGTTTTGGAGACTATGGAAACCACGGGTTTGTTGGATTTTTTGTACTTCCCCTGCATAGTCAATCTTTAACTCTTCCAAATCACTGTATTCCAGATGAAGTGTTTGAAGATGCCTTAAACCTGCTAAAGAATAAACACGGATGGACGTTGATTGAACACCGAGCAACTCTGAATGGTAGCAGTGCATAAGGCATAGAGATGGAGTGCTAAGGCTTTGTAAACTAGGTGAGCTCAACAACATTCGAAGAGCACAGAAGCTTTCCAAGGTGACGGTCAGCACATTTAAATGTTACAAACTTAGTATTTCATGCACCAAAACTTCCCTACCTCCAATCAAAATGCTATCTCCTTGTTGTTTATCAGAACCACATTCATACATTCTCAATGCTCGTAACATCCTTAGATTTGATATAATTAGTGGATTTCTAGTGAGACATAAACTCCAAATTCAAACATTTAAGATCAACCAAGTACTTTAACTCGATTGGCAATCTTCTAATTTTACTTCTTGCTAGATTAAGATGTTGCAACGAAACCAGGTATGAAATTCCAGTTAGTAAATGGTCTGCTAGACTACCATCTGATAGCTTCAAAACTCTAAGAGACTCCATAATCTGAAAGAAATCTCTATCGACCTCATTCAAATCATTCGGACTTCGTGTAGATAAGGAGATGCTGGTGACTCTAAAAGTCTCCTAATTTTATTTTGCATCGGAGTCATCCTTGTAATCTCTTTCCACAATCCAATCCCCGGTGCCTTTTCTAATCCGAAACCTGCAAGCACAAAAAAATTTTCCTTCTCGTCAACCGTGGATGCAATCCACAAAGCCATGTCACGGATGACATCATGCATTTTTACACAATTTTCTTCTTCTTTTTCCAATAAGCATGCATGAAGAAGAGTACATATTTCGTGCTCTGATTCCATCATATTCATCTAAAAACCCCTCACATATCCAACAATCTATCAAGTCTTCCATGGAAATTCTATAATTTTTTTGGAAATAAACTACAATACAATAGACAAAATCTCGATGCATCGTTGGGCAAAAAATCATAACTAAACTTCAAAGAAGAATATACCTTTTTCTCCATACTAGAAAATTTAAAGGCTGAACTGCTTAGGACCTCAATTGCATGCTCCCACTCTCGAGGTGTCTTCTTGGTAGCCATGGCTCGACCGACGGTAATTAGAGCAAGTGGCAAACCACCACATTCCTTAGCTACAGTTTTAGCTAGCTCAGGAGTATCAGGATGACTATTAAGAGTATCTCTTCCCACTTTCACCTCAAATAATTTCTCTGAAGGATTTGTGAGCTTCCATTTGGCCGCCAATCTCAAACTCGCGAGTTGTGAAAACCATCTTATTAGATGCACGTGCACCGCTTGGAGCAGGTAAACCCACTTGAGCTAAATCAACTGGCTCCCATATGTCATCCAATAATAACACAAACTTCTGGTCTTTCATGATCTTGAATATATCCTCAGCCTTGTCTGAAAGACTTTATTCCATGACCTGTTAAACAAACCAATCTTCCTCGCGATAAGATCTTGAATCCTTTTATGCTGCAAGTCTTTAGACACCACTACCCAAATAACAAGATCAAAATTATTTGGTGTGTCAAAGAATTTGTTGTTGATTAGCGTTAGCAGGGTGGTCTTACCCACCCCTCCCATACCGTACAGGCCAAGAATTCCCACTTCTTCTTCCGTGAGCATCTCCAAACTTGGTTAATTGAATCTTGCATACCCACCACTATTGGCGGAAGAGCTTTTTCATCAACTAGATTTTCTGGTAGTGTGCCGAGCTTGAACCATCTCCTTGAAACTCCCTTCATTCCTTAAGCTCTGCACATCTTGCAATGTGTTGACCACTTTTTCTCCAAACTTGTGTAGTTTGACATGCAGCACATGGAACAGAAGCCTCCGCTTCTTTCTCCCGTCAGTTCTCTAACTTTAGTTTGCATATGCTGCACTCTTGAAAGCCACCCTTGCAATTGTTCCAGCCGTTTCATATGCTGTTGTTGCTCGGCAACGATAAGCCTTTTCGGCACATCACATGAGAATGAGGGTGGGCAAACGTTTCCCATGGTGTGATCTCAACGAAGGAGAAAAGTTTAATTTGCTTTTGAGATGTATAGTTTAGAGACAACAATTCTATAATTGTATGGTTGGAGACAACAATACTATAATTTTTTTTTTAACTTTGATTCCCTTGAATTTTATATTCAGATCTAGTTACCTTGCAACAGTTGTAAAAATATATATTATATGTTCATGAATATAAAACTCTTTGTTGCTTGTCGATGATAAGAAAAGAAAAAAGGAAATGATTTCGATATTTGTATGGTTGGACGAAATGATTATGGAGGCTTCATTGTTTTAAATAATAAGGAAATCATTTGTATTTAAAATTTTTTTGAAACATCTTTTTATTTTATATATTCATTTAATAAATTTTAATATTTGATTTTTGTTTCACACATTGTTTAAAATATCATAATAGTCCTCAATTTATTTTTTTTTACACACTCATGCAAACATTTATCTCTCCCTATTTAATTCTTACTTGAAGAGAAGAGAATTCATTCTATAATTCTATTATTGTTATAAAGATATTCAAATTTCTCTTCAACAAAATAGTACTTCTCTTCAATAAATTAATGTGAAACACTTGTTGGTTAATTCTTTGAAATTAGTTATGCTTATCTAATTACTTATTTATTTTTTGTTGTGTGAATTTATTTTAATTATTGTTTGAGATAAGGTAAAAATTAAAAAAAAAAAGCACGCGTTTATCATAAAATATTTTATTATTTTTATTTTAGTTATCTTTATCGAATATTATTTTTATAAAAGTATGTGTTTATATGAAACTTAAACTCTCTAACCTCCCTACAGTTTAAAAATCTTAAACCTAATAAACGTATATAAACAATGAAACTCTAAGGTTTTCTTTTATGCACGTTGGATAGAAGTTTTAATGATGTAGAATATTAATTTAGTTATTTTAAGATTCTAGAATTTTATTTTCTATTTTAATTAGAGTTAATTAAGGAACAATTTCTTAGTTTTTATTTCTATTGTAATTGTGATTTAGTTTCCCTTTTTAAGTTAACTTAGGGAAGTAGATTTATTCTATTATAAATAGAGAGGTCTTATAATTATTTTCATAACTTCAATTCAATAATTTAATAAAATTTCTCTTTTATAATTCTTTTGGAATTATTTATCAAAAATCTTTCTTGTAGATTCGTTTGTATTAGAGCGTCATCTAATCTCGATTTATACATTATTAAAAATCTCATTGAGTCGTTTAGATTAGAACGGATCTAATCACGCTCCAATTAGAGCATAAGATAATCGTGTTGCCTTAGTCCTATATTAAAACGATATGCCTTAGTCCTATATTAGAACGATATCCAATTTTTCTCTTCCTATCAATTCCACTTCCGCTATGCCGCTCCAACATTTAAGGTATTTATTATCCTTTAGTATATGCTCTCTAATATGATTTATTGCATTTGATAATGAATGCATGGTTTGTTCTCTTTATCATGAATAATTAGATAGGCATTATGAGACATGAGCAGCCATCTTTCCTTTGTTGTTTATCTAATTTCACCATAAACGTTTCATAAGATTAAAATAGATATCCTAAGGTTTTCAACAATGTATTTTTTGTAAAGAGACTCGAAGTAACCAATTTGTTATGAATTTTTTAAATTGGAACAGTGGTGCTGGAAAATTCTGATTTTCTGATTTCTGAATAGCCAAATGATCTCTAAAAATTATATTGATTTTTCTCTATAATCTTCATTATGTCTAATTTTTGTATGTTTAATTTCATAATTTTAGTTTGAGTATAAAAATTAATAAAAATCGCTGCTGCAGTTCTGGAGACTGCTTTCCAGAATGAATATGGCTGATGTTAAAATTTTAGGCTGCTAAAAAGCCTTAAAATGACTTATAAAAATTATATTCTTGTAATAATATGAGTCCTAAATGATTTAAAGTTTATTTGACTAATTTTCATTGAGTTAACATTAAGTTATGAATTTTTGTAGTGCAAAACTTAAACCTGAAAGTTTCTGAACACGTAGCTGGTCTTTTATTATAAATTCGTTTAAAATAGTTCACATCTTCAAAAAAATTCTAGAAATTTGATATGTCGTTTCTAGATGTTTCTATTGTTGTAAACTCAAAGCGGTCTAATTTTATGAGTTGTATTAAATATTTTATGAATTTCCTAATCCAGCGACCTCTGTTTTTGTTACTGTTGGACAATGTGGATATGCTTATGACTTTTATTCAGTTTTTTGAATTTATGTATGAAATGCTACACATGTTTATGGTTTCTTTTTACAATTTTCTGACATATGATTAGCGTGGTAAAAATTAGCTTGTATAGGATGTTAGGTTTAGACTAGCTTTGACCTTTTAGTCTTGGATTTATATCAAGGTCAAAATGAGTAATGATATTGATAATAATATGTTTTGATGTTTTTAGGAAGGGAGTGAGCTCGTGGTTGAGGTTATTGTTGTTTTTATTGCTAAGGATCGAGTAAGTAGATTCATACATGATACATTTATTTCACTGCTAAATTATTTTTAATTCGAGGTATGTATTATGTTGAATGAAAAGTATATGAAACTAGTTTGTTTAGTCTATCACAATATTTTGTTAAGTAAAATCATTCTTTAAAATTATTTATAACAACACTTTATTTATTAAAAACTTGTGTTATAAAATTGTCTTAAAAATGAAAACCTTTATTAAATTGTTTTAAGTCAAATACTTTGAAATAATTATCAATTATTTGAATGTAATTTATGGAAGCTTACAAATGATTAAAAATTCAATGATGGTTTTAAATATTTTGACTCATTATCTGTAGTGATGTTATATTATTTTATGGAAGGCTAGCTGGATTTTGCGCACATACAATGTTAATGTTAACATTTCTTGCAAGGTACAGTACCTTGAACAATGTTACAATGTTATATGGCCAGGTCACCGGCTCGTGATCGTATGTGACAAAGCTAACTATGTTTTATGCGTTTAAAATGCTTTTGATTTATTTATATTGTTAAATGAAGATTTACGAAGGAAATTTCCCTTATTATTATGCATATCTAAGAAATCTCATTAATTATATTTTAATGGTTTTTAGTATTATACATAAATTTATTTACTAAGTTGACGGCTCACCTCTCGTTACCATAATTTTGCCGATAGAGTTATATGATATGAGCTTATGGTCTTAGGAGGAAGAATAAGAGCTCAATTTCTTTTAGGGAATTATGTTACGTTAATGATATATAGATATTTTAGCTTTCTTTGGGATGATATTTATTTGAGGATATGTTATTTCATTATTATTTACTTTGGAGATTTAGAACATTTATTGTTTGGATATTATTTTGGTGGTTTTAGAAATGAGAATAATGAAATGCATTTTCACCTCAATTTCACTTTAGTACTTTTGTTAGTGAAATTGGGGTGTTACAAAATGAATTCTTTTTTTTAAAAAAAAAAAAATCTCTTCTCTTTAATAGAGTTACCTTGCCTAGAGTCCAATTTATATTTCTAATTGATAATATTTAAGTAACGAATAAATTCTAAAATATATTAGAGATAATACAACAAATTAATGTATGTATCACATGACATGTTTAGTTAAATTATATATGACCACCAATTGCATGTTGATTCTTTAAAATAAATGCACACATGTCATAACATCATTTTTTTATTTTATAACTGATATGGTATCTTAAAAATATTCTAGAGTTTCTCAAGCAACAACAACACCAATTGATTTCTTTCTTTCTTTTTATTTTCTTTTTGGGAATAGCATATTTTTCCCCTCTTGACAAAATACAACTACTTGTTTTTCCATATGCATGAGCTATAACTAAGTAGTTCTAATTTCACTCCAGCGAATAACTCTAAAAAAAAAATTTTAGAATTCAGTAGATAAATTAATTAGTTCAAAACATTACAGAGGGGATGTTTACTTACTTTCAAAATCCTAGTGTCACCCGTTCAAATCTAAAGAAATTCAATTGTAATAATTGGCAGCTTATTGGGCACTTATTAACCCTAAAAGTAAGGAATAAGTTAAAAAATAAATATATATATATATACACTCAATGTAATATATTTTATTTTATAATATATTAAAAATTTATATTTTTTATCTTTTATTTTATTAAAACAAAGAATTCCCTTTTTATAAAATTACCTTCATTTGGAGACTGCAATTTTAATTATTAAGCGGCACTGTTACATGTGCTAAAATAGTAATTGACCCTTTCTTCGAGTGAGGGCGTGTTTGAAACGTAGAATTGCATAAGGGTTCCCCAATTTATGTTACTTAATACTATGGATGTAATGTACATACGCAGAAATCAGTGCGGGTAATTGACCCTACTCAACAAAAAATTCTTTATGGGAGCCCTTCAATAAGGGAATAAATAAATAAAGGCTTATTATCATTTCAGTACTTTAAAAATTTTAAAATATTAAACTACTACAAGAAATATTGTTTTATATCATTTTATTACTATATTTAAACAAAATTTTCATTTTACTACTTTTTCATTAGAACTATTAGTTGACTCGTTGGTTAACTAATAAAATATCAATTTTTTCTTTTATAGTAAAATATATAAATATCAAATAATAGACATAAAATAATTTTTATGCTTCTAAATTATTAAATAATAATTTTAACTATGAAATTAGATATAACTTTGAATTTATTATAATTATAAAAATAACGAATTGATAAAAAAATGCCTCTAAAATTTCTTTTTTTAAAAAATAATATCTATTTTTTAAATAAAAAATCTATAAGTATTTTTGTCAATTCACTATTTTTATAATTATAATAAATTTAGAGTTATTTATAATTTCATGTTTAAAATTATTATTTAACAATTTAGAAGTATAAAAATTATTTTAAGTTTATTATTTGATATTTTTGTATTTTATTATAAAAAATAAAATTAATATTTCATTAGTTAACTAACGGATAAAAAAAAAATAGTAAAATGAAAACTTTATAAAGATATAATAGTTTCTTCTTATAGTCGTTTGATATTTCACAAATCTTAAAGTATTGAATGATAATAACCCATAAATAAAAGGCCATATGGGAGC
This sequence comes from Murraya koenigii, assembly GCA_025617385.1. Taxonomy (NCBI): domain Eukaryota; kingdom Viridiplantae; phylum Streptophyta; class Magnoliopsida; order Sapindales; family Rutaceae; genus Murraya; species Murraya koenigii. Next base: position 23,156,535 of record CM046813.1, on the reverse strand, counting down.
TATAACACTTTATCCAAATTAAACTTTGTGATTTCAAAATTAATCTTTAGAATTGAATTATTGTTATCAATCCCTAAGCTTCAACTGCGAAGGCTTGCGGTGGAACTATTCCATGATTTCCTAGAATTTTATATAATATGTTGACAAGTTTTGTTGCTTGTAAATTTGTGGATGATAAATGAAAAGAATAGGAAGAAGAACAAAAACTAAGAAGATACATGGCGAAATTTTTATTATAAGGTAGGTGTCTTCTATATCACCTTGTACTTTATTTGTTGTGTCCTGATCAATTTCATATGAAATTAAACACATGATTATGACTCTTTCTGTGCTTTCATACACAAAAGAATATGAAGTCATCTTTTTTAAAGGGTAAATGATCAATATATGAGTGCCCACTTATTCTGTCTTGTGCCAGGATGGATGACTCCTCCTCCTCTTCATTATATAAATATATATATAACCTGGCACAATACAGAACTCAAGCCTATGCACATAAATTTAATTTAAAATGTAACTCTATTGCATGAAAGCTAATTGGATTTGGTTTTGGGTTTTAAAACCTTTTGAGCTTTCTTCTACTAGCCCAAATTACATGACTTCCACTATTAAAGTGGAGTCAGCCATGAGTCCAAGCAATTGGGACCTCACTCTGAAATCGTAAGATGTGTTTTGGGTCCACTTAAGCATACATACCTTTTAACTTATTGGACCATTGAGTTTTGTACGGGCCAATGATCGATTTATAAGTAGTAACGATGTTCAACATATTTATTAGATGCATGGCAAACACAAGGATTAGAAAGGTCTAATGAAAATGCAACACATATATTTTTTGTTATAAGTATGTCATCATTTGCAGGAATTTCATAATAGATGACTAATTTATACAATGTCATTGTTGTCATGTATTAACAACCACCTATATAAAATGCTCTTAAAAGGTTAAGAAAAAATAGGTTAATAAAGACTTAAAATTTTCTATTTTTCGATATTTAAATTCAACTAGTTCAATTATTGCAGAACTTTCAAGGAAGTTTCTCTTTTCAAATGGGCGAATCACTTGGTCCTAATGTTTCTTATTCTTGCTACCTTCTTTAAATAACCTATCACATTCTTGATGTTAAAAATAGTAATAGAAAATAAACACTTTTTGAACCACCTTGTTGCGCCATTGTATTTTTTAAAATTTTAAAATAGATGCATCTATATATATATATATATATATATAATATAATATAATACTATTTACTTGATAGATATATTATGGATTTTTTTGTTTTATTTTTAAAATTTATTTTATCTTCAGTCGTGAAATACATATTAAACAAAGTTAATTGAGTAAACAAAGTTAAATAAATAAATTAAACTTATAAGATCATGGCGAACGTGTCTCGCAATTGATTGAAAAATAATTTATTTAATTAAACACATACGATAAATAACATGATTTACAATTTTAAAAATCCTGACAAACATCTGATTATCTAACCAATATGCATCATTTGGTAAACTTATATTAATAAAACCGATGAAATTAAACTTATCCTCTTATCTTCGTCTCCTTTGATGGCTTGCATTTTTTCTTATGCCTAATACACATTATTTTCTTTACCCTTTTAATCAAAGATGAGTTATTTAGGTTGATCTTATTTTTCATGAAAGCTTGCAATTTAATTACTTAAACCTAGCACATTATTTCTTTATGCTTCTAATCAAATATGAGTACTTGATTATTTACTTAATGAACATCTTGATGTTACGAAAACTAGTAAGATTAAAAATCGATCTTCTTTTCTCCTTTGACAGCTAGTAGTTTTACTTTATAGCTACAACAGATGATTTAATTCTTACCCTTTAAATCAAATATGGGCTATTATCATAACATGCATTTTAGTGTTAGCCTCTATATATATATATATATATATATATATATATATATATATATATATATATATATATTGATATTATTTATATTTTCAACAGTTGAAGAACTATTGGAGTTTCTCATTTCATATAGTATAGTTAAATTAGAGTCCCTTTTATTCTTTCTTATTCAGTTCATGCAAACTTATCATCAGCGTATTTTTAAATTGTGATATTTTGTAAAAATGAATATATATATATATAATTTTGATCTTATCAAATATACCGAATTTTATTAAAGTTCAAAAAATCTATTAAGCTTGATTTAATAGTATTATATAATTATACTATTAAACCGTATGATTTAATAATTTTAACAAATATTACATTATTAAACTGCATAATTTATTAATTTTTTAAATTTTAATAAAATTAAAAATCTTGAACTGAATGAACAGTTTTGATAAAAATAACAATATCTGTATTTAGCATCAAATTTTTCTCTTTCCAAATTATCTAATTCCAAAATTAACCAATTATTTTTTGAACTCTTGTGGAAGTTTCTGGCTATCAATAGCATGACTGAATTATTAATTATCCTTTTGTCAAATCACTTGCTTTCTTCAATAATTCATCTGAGCTGTTCTGAAAAATACAAAATGATCCTTTCGATTGCCAATTTGGGCTGATTATTAATGGCCATTTTTTTTTTTTCATTCCTTTCAATGGTAATTAAAACTTAAATGCCTCGAAATAAAGGGTCGTTAAATTGAACAAATTCCCAATACCCTAAAAAGTGAAAACAAAGAAAATCATTCCAAGGGACATACTTTTGTTATGAGATTTTATGGAGCGAACATACTTTTGTGCATGGCTTTTTCCAGATTTTAAAGTCGATATGTTACTATATACATTATGCTATAAATTATCAGAAGATGCTCTGTCTAAACATAAGTTTAATACAATATTTATTGAGACTTGTCTTAATTTATTAAAATTGAAGTTCAACTAAGGACTTGTTTAGGATTAATTTTAGGAGATTTAAAAATAATTTTGAAAAGTGAAAAGTTAATTATGATATTTGATAAATTGTATTAAGAATCACTTGTGGTAAATTATTATATCATACAATAGATTTTAGAAAATAAGAATGGATAGCTTTTCAAAATTTAATTTTGAAAGTCTATTTTATACTTAAAAAAATTTATATATATCCTCACATATAATATAGAAATATAAAATTATCTTTATTTAATTAGGAAATAAAAATATTAAATTTAAAGATAGTATTCTTCCTACCATTTATATTGAGATAACAAAATACAAGAAATAAAATTGATAACATATAAATATTTTTTTAGTTAGGGATTGTCTGTTTTTTTGTCTGAAGTCTTAATTTAACTTAATTTAAGATATTTTAATATTTTATTTTGTTTATTTTTACATCTGAAGTCTTATTGTAAGACATTTTTATCTGAATGAAAAAAATAAAATTTTTTTACTTTTATTTGAATGATAAAATATCTGAATAAAAAATTATTATTTTTTCTCACAAATAATTTTATTAAATATATTTATTTTATATATAAGTATTAGATATTATATTAGAATTTATTAGATATTATATTAAAATTTCACTTGATCTTAAATTGTATTTGGTATTAAAACTTAACTCACATTGATTTGAATTTTAAACAAATTCTTTTATTATTAAATAACAATTTTTTTATGTATAAATATTATGTTAAATTGTAAAAAAATAATGTTATCAAAATCATTTTTCATAAATTATATATCAAATGCTTATCTCATAAATATTTATACCATATAAAAACTATTGTACTAGAAAACATTGTAAATATATGCTTATTTAAACTTAAAATATATATATAATTTTCAAGGTCATAAGTACAAAAATATTAGAATTAAGATGTTTTAAGCTTATAAAAATAAACAACCCATCACTAATATTCAGGCATCAAAGAATAAAAAACAAGCATATTTTTTAGACATATGCATTCAGAGCCATTCAAATTTCAATAATATTAAGACCCATTTGGATTTCAGATAAAAAAAATACTACCTTAGTAATTATTACATATACACAATAAAAAAAATTATATATACATATATAAAAATGTAAGTATGTTTTATTCAACATTATGTATATTTCAATCATTTGTATTGTTATAATAATTTAACTCTAGGATTTATCAAACAATATGACTTATTTTTAAATTCACAATACTTTTAAAAATAAATTTAATCAAATATTTAATTAATTCTTTTAATAATTAATTATTTATACAATACAATTATTTATAATTATTTAAAAAATTACGGTATTACCAAACTACATCTAAAGAATTGTTTAGGTGGATATTCTTAAAAGAAAAAAAAAAGTGTTATCTTTAGTTCAGAAATTTTAATTGGTGTTGCTTGGTCAACTTTTAAATATTATATATAATTAATGCCGATAAATATACAAAATTCACCAAATTACAATGTTTACAATTTTGATAAATCCACACCCTCATCGCCTCGTTCGTTACCGTCGTGTGACGACTTGACCCAACCTTCCAGGCAGAGCCCGCGCATTTCCAACACCCCTTTATGAACACCCGTCACTCACATCCATCGCGCGTGCATTACACTTATACCCTCCCGCGTGCATTACACTTATACCCATAACAATCCAATCTACCCACTTGCCTTTCTACCATTTTTCGCTTTTTAACCATTTTTAGCTTTTTAAAAGATCAATTATTTACCACAAACTTTTTTTTTTTTTATGTAAGAAAATATGCCTTTCAGTTTTTCAAACATTTAAAATAGATTAATAGATTCATAGTCTAATAGAAAAATTTTTACATTCGTAGTATTAAAAGTAAAGATTTAATTATTATAAAAATATTTATAAAAATTAATTTTAATTTTTTAATTATTTAATAATAAGTGAAGTTATTATTTTTTTATAAAAGATGAAAAAAAATGAACAACTTTTAAATATTAAAGAGAATTAAAAATTTTAAACAGTATTTTAGAAAGTGAATGTATACATTGTAAATAAAATAATAATATAATATTTACTATAATATCTATAACAATTTTATATGTTAATATTAGAAAAAATTAAAATAAAAATAAGTACATGAGATTGGCTGAAATTATTTACTGAAAATTTAAAGATTACTTAATGGCTTTTACTTTTTTGCGTCAATCAATTCTTACTCAACTTTTAGATCTTTGAATTAATAAAATTTTAACAATTTAAAGATTATTTTAGTATGTTTTATGATACTGTATCTGTCTTGATTTATCAAAGTTGACGTCCAACATGTGAATTCACACATATAAAAGATAGAACATTCTTGAAAATGAAGAAGGAAGTTCCCACCACTAGTCTAAAGGAATTATTTCGTTATCAAATTCTAGTTGGTTTTGCTTTATCAATTTAAAACTATCAAAACATTACTTAATGGGTTATGTTTTGTGGCACTTCATGTTTTACACCAATAAATTCTTACACAACTTTTAGACCCTTGAATTAATGAACTTTCAATAATTAAAATAAAATTCCAAGTGTGCATTTAATTTCATGTTATGATAATAATACCCCTACCTCGTAAATTGAAATACACCATCAAATGACTAGATACCATTAAAGTACTACTCTTAATCTCAATCATCACTAACCCAAATGATATAGATATATATTAAATAATAACGTCAATTGATATCGAAGAAAAGTTCTAATATTTTTCGTTAATACAAAATTAACGTTAACCCATCAACCCATTAATCCGTACATGCGATGCGATGAAACCCCGGGAGGTTTTGTTATGCGGGACAAAAATAGGATTCACGTTTCTTTTTGGTATTGATGATAATTCATGATTAGAAAGGACTAGGCAGTCATTTCCATAGATTTTGTGTTTGTCTTATTATTTGATAGAAAAATGACAAAATAAGAATGTTGCGACCAAAAATAAATAGTCCTGACTGAACTCATACAATAATGAAAATGCTGAAATTTACAAAAATAATGAAATGGTTATACAACTATACATGAATATGTATGTATAGTTTGTCTTATGTTAAAAATATAAATAAAATACGATATATACTAATCCGATGTCGTCTTGTAATCAATATTTTTTTTAATTTATTTTTAGATATGCTGTCAGGCCTTTGTTCCGATCTCCAGCTCAGGTCAAATGTTAAGAGTATGTTTGGGATTGAGGTTGGGCAGTTGTAACTTTTAAGGTACAGCATTAAAGTGTTTGGTAAACACTAGCTGCTGTAACTTTTAAATTATATTAGTTATGTTAATATGATTTTTCACTTGTATGATGTAAAATCTATTATATTTTTAATAATTTTGTTAAAATTATATTTATTACATATTATTAACTTTTATTTTATAATTATATCTTTTTTTCCACAGCAGCTGTAGTTTAAAAGCTACAGCACCTCAATCCCAAACATACTCTAAATTATAAACATAGTACTAAAAATAGACTTGATTTTATGATGCCTTCCGTGTGAGGATGGGTATTTAAAGCTAAAATTCTGTCATTTGGTGGATTTTCTTACTTGACCAATTACGTAGCCGACACAGGAAAATCTTTGCTACACTAAAGAGTAAAGATTTAGGCAATTGTTAAGTTATCATTTACGTAACTTACACTTATTTTATCTAATGATTGATGTTGAACTCATGTAAAAATAATAATTAATTAAATGATATATGTAACTTACTTAAACAGTAAGATAGAGAGATTCAATAATTTAACATCACAACAACTCAATAATATTATGTCTTGTCCCGTGATCTTACAACTTTTCAATTAGTGCCCTATGATATTTTTATCCAAAATCATCCTTTAATTGGCTGGCTTAAAATGACAAGATGTACTAACAAATTGATAAATAGCCTCATTCAGAGGATAAAATTATTGTTCTATGCTATTTTTATTCTTAGAATGTGATTATAGTGCCTTAATAACATTATACTTTAATATGAGCACCATTAAATAATAAAATTTTATTATTTTTTGACCATTCGACAGTACTAGGATAGCATCGTAGAACGCATTAGAAATTGAGAATTGTTGGCAGGATTAAATAAAAAAAAAACTCAAAAATTTTTTTTTTTGTGAACGTCAAATAAATTTTCCAAATCCAAATATCAAGACTGAAAAATCAAAACGGACAAGAAAGTAAAACACACGCGCCAGCAAGACACGCGTGGGAGTAGAGGAATTGTACGTGACCGACCGTCAAAAATAAAAACCGTCTACTGTTTTTTTCTGAGTCTTCTGCGTGTCTGTCAAAAATCAAAATCAAGCCGGGGCGCGGTTACGTAACCTTCCCTTATTTGTTCCGTACACTTACTGACACACTCTCCACGCATTTTAGCTCTGTTCAGTTTTTCTTTCAGTCTTCACCTTCGCCTTCATTTATCTCTCTCCCCATCTTCAAATCCGCCTTTATTTGCTTCATCTTCGCACCGGGCGCGCGTTAACACTCTTTAAACAAAAAGACACAACTGCCGCGCCATTTTCCTTTTCGCAAAGCAATGACGAATCCGGCCGGCGTAAAACTGCATCGTTTTGGATCATTTCTGTTCTGCTAGCTAGCCTTGAGTTTTTTTTTTTTAAAGCTTTTGAAGCAATGTCAAACAATTGTGAGTTTAAATGGGGGATAAAAAAATCCGTTGGGCGCCAGAACAGCGATTTTCGGTTCTACGAGTCTTTCTTTTACGACGGCGAGGAGTATTTTCTGTATGATTCTGTAGTTCTTTACCGTGAGGGCGACCTTGAGACCAGCATCGGTAAGCTTGTGAGAATGTACGAGACGCCAGAACTGGAGAAGAGAGTGAAAATATTGTGGTATTTTCGTCCGGTTGACATACGTAATTTTTTGAATGATTATCAGCCGAAAGTGAATGAGTTGTTCTTAGCTTCTGGCGAGGGCAAGGGACTTTACAACATCAATTCTCCGGTAAAAATCAAATTCTTCTAATGATGTGTGTCTCTGATTTTGTATTATCTACTGGGTGTTTTTTTTTTTTTTTAAATAATATTTGCCACTTAAATTTAACTTAGGGTCTGTTTGGTATCGGTGTGCTGCTGGGAAGCTGTATGCTTTTAAGTCAGTGCTGTTGAGTGTTTACCGATCAATTTTATAGCTGTATGTCACGGGATGGGTGTTTACATGAAGAACCCGCATGCAGACTTAGACAACCTTGTCTGGACGTCACTAAGTAAGTCTTTACGCTTCTCGATAGCTAAGTCAAGAGGTTCCCGAAATGCTAAAGAGAAGGAGGAGCTAGCGAGCAATGTGGCCAAACGCTGAAATCAGTATTACTCAAGAGAAAACTTACAAGAGAGCTTACAAGTGTTCGATGCTTGCTTGGATGATTACAATGCTTAGAGCTCACCTCTATTTATAAGCAAAGCTTGGCTAGTTCTAGAGAGTTCTATGTACACGTGTCTAAACCTAGACTGCATAAGTGTCACAAATCTAGGCTATGTACAAAAGTGCTAGAGTTTGCTAGAATGTTCTAGAATCGCCAAGCTCAGCACATCTTGGCTCATTCTCTCGGGCCATCATGGGTCGGAATCACGCGACCTGTAACATCCTCCCCACTTAAGCTCGCGGCGCCCTCGCCGCCTCGCGCTTGTACCTTTGGATGTGTTCCGCGAACCGCCACAATTCATCTTCTCGCTCCCAAGTGGCTTCGCCTCGGGAGGTTCTTCCACTTCACCAAGTACTGTAGTACGGTGGCACGCCCTTCTTCGAATGATGCGATCGCAAGCGATGTAGTCCACATCTTTGTCGAACGCGTGACAACTACCGCTGGGCACGCCTTGATTCTCCGCGACTTGGTTCTTCCACGCCTTCGTGATATGGCTCGGTAAGACTCACATGGAAGACCGAATGAATCTCGAGTCTCGTGGAAGCTCTAGTTGATACGAGACGCTGCTTACACGCTCTGATGATGCGGAAGGGTCCTTCGTAGCGCCTCACTAACCCCTCGTGGACTTTCGCGAGTGTCTCGAATCTGTCAGGCGTGAGCTTGATCATAACTCGATCACCTTCCTCGTACTCGACGTGCCGCCTCCTCAGACGCCCCACTTCTTCATTTTCCTCGCGGCTTTGTCGAGGTATGCTCGCTGATGTCCGCTTCTTCATGCCATTCGCGGCGAGCTCATGTGCCATGGACTTTTCCTCCATATGTCGAGGCTATGGCGTTGGGGTCACGGGCCGGAATCCCACGATGATCTCGAAAGGACTCTCGCCGTAGCCTCGCCTCGCTGGAGATTATAAGAAAATCGGGCGACATCTAGCAACTTCGCCTAATCCCGCTGATGAGCGCCACATAATGCCTCAAGTACATCTCGAGGAGGCCATTGATGCGCTTGGCTTTGCCCATCCGTCTCATGGATGAAAACTTGCTGAGAACTCGAGGTCTGGTCCCCAACATCTCAAGAGCTCCGTCCAAAATTTTCCCGCGAAGCGTGGTCTCGATCGCCACGATGCTTCTAGAACACCCCAATGCTTCACTATGTGCTTGATGAAGAGACGGCCGCTTCGCTCACCTTGCAATCAGCGAGCGTGCAATGAAAGTAGCATACTTGCTGTAGCGGTCTCACCACGACTCACGATGTCGCCAGAACCTTCTGATTTTGGTAGCGCCAGCATGAAATCCATCGAGACGCCTCCCACTGCCTGATGCTGTGGCAGTGGGTCGAACAATCCCGCCGGCAATCGATGATCAATCTTGTCTTGTTGGCACACAAGACAAGTCCGCACATATGCCTCGATGTCGTCCCGCATACTTGGCCAAAAATACGAGGTTTGACTAGTGCGGTAGCGCCAATTCCGGGCGACCAGCCCACTCGGAGTCGTGGCACCCTCGATGACTTCTTCGTAGATTCCCCACCTGGCACAACATACCGATCTCCTCGTGAGGAGGATGCCTCTTCTTGCCAAAACCGCCTTGTCTTTCCTCAAGCACCTTCTCCAAGCAAGTCCTTCGCCAACGGGTCTTGCTGGAGGCCTTCCTCGACGCGTGAGACAAGGTCCGAGTTTGGTTGGCTCGCGCTAAGTGTGGCTAATTCCGCCTAGCGGCTTAGTGCGTCCGCGAACGACGCTGGCCTTGCCTCGCTTGTACCGAGCTCGTAGTCAAACTCCGCAAGAAAATCTCGCCACCGTGCTTGCTTGGGGCTCAACTTCTTCACGGCTCGAAGTAGCTTGTCGCCACGCTGCTCGGCCATGATCGCGAAGCGCGAGCCGTAAGCAAGTGTCGCCACACTCGTAGGCAATGGATGATGGCCGCCATCTCCTTTTCGAACTGCAGTAGCTGCTCCGTGTCATTAAGCTTTCTGCCTCGAACGCAACGGGTGGCTATCTTAGATAAGTGACTCCGCCAATGGCGAAGTCTGGAGGCATCCGCTTGCACTTCGAAGGTCTTTGCGTGGTCCTGAAGAACTAGGACTGGCCTCCGAAATTGCTAGTTTCAAGCCTTCGAATGCATGTTGGCACTCCTGACCAATGCCATGTCCGATTTTTCTCGAGCATATCCGCTAGCGTGCTGCCATTGGCGAGTAACTTGAACGAAGCTGCGATAGTAGTTCACCAAGCCAAGGAACGAGCTGAGCTCTGCACCTTTCAGGAGGCTTCCAATCGAGGATGGCCTTGATCTTCGAGTTCTCCATCATTATCTTGCCGACTGAAATTTCGTGCCCGAGGAACTCTACTTTCTCGAAAGCAAACGAACATTTCTCCATTTCGATGTAGAGTTCATTCTCCAAGTACTTGAAGACTTATCGCAAATGTTTGACATGCTTCTCGAGCTGCTGTCAGACACCACAATGTCATCCAAGTACACCACCACAAAGCTGGTCGAGGAATGGTCAGAAGCACCTTGTTCACGAGGGTGCAAAAGGTAGCTGGCATTCGTTAGACCAAAAGGCATAACTAAGAACTCAAATGATCCGCACTCGCGACGCACTGCCTTTTGTTCATCTCCTTCTGACGATGCGTACTTGGTAGTACCCTGAGCGCAAGTCAAGTTTGGCGAAGCACTCAGACCGCTAAGTCGGTCAAACAGATCCGCTATCAAGGGTATCGGGTACTTGTTCTCGATAGTGATCTTGCTGAGCGCCTGATAGTCGATGCACATTCGTAGACGATCCGTCCTTCTTCTTCCGAACAAGACCGGCAATCGAACGGGCTTTGATGGGCGAACATAGCCCGCGATCCAACAAACCGCGAACTGCCTTCGCAACTCTTCGAGCTCTGGTGGCGCCACGCGGTAGGCGCCAAAGTCTGGAGGCTTTGCACCTCGCTCCAACTCGATTCGACGATCCACCTCTCGCTCTAGTGTGAAGCTTCTTCGAAGTCGCGGAGGCATCACGTCCTCGAACTCCTCGAGGACTGGCTTGATGTACGAGGGACTCGACCGGAGCACTCACTGAACCTTCTCCTCGTTAAGCTCCCTGATGGAGACCAGAAGCTTGGGTCCTTCTCAAACCCTTCTCGAATTGCATGGCGAGAGGGTCTTCTTCTGACTTGCCTCGCCTCCGTAGAAACCATGCATGCCTTGCTCCCGCCGAGGATGCTCGTGGAGTTCGTGGTCGAAGAGGGAAGGCATGGACTTGGTCGAAGAACTCCATGCCTAGGACCATCTCGAAGTCGCCCATGGGCACGATAGAGAAATTGAGCTTCCACCCACGTGCCAAGTGCTACGTTAACTCCACGGGCAAGGCTCGCGAATGGGCTCATGCGTGAGTTCACCGCCTCATCGTGCCTCCTTGTCTCGTGGTTCTAGGCCCAGGCGCTGGCCTCATCCCTGATACGAGTCATGCGTGGCTCCCATGATCCAAAGAACGCGCGAACGGTGTGGCCGCTTATCGTCGCTCCTACATACATCACCCCTTTCGAAGTGCCGCTCGAGGGTCGCCGAGTGCGCCAAGTCTTGGATCGAACCCATGCTGGCCTGGGTTCTTCCGATGACGATGAGGGTTGCCCTCGAGTCAGGCAATGAGGGCATTCAGCGACTTCTTCTCCTGACAGCACGAACCCAACGAGGCCCGCTGTATACGAAGCATGGGTCATGAGGCTTTGGCGCTTCCTTCGCCTTCCAATTTTGCTTGCCCGCTTCGCCGCTGGAGGCTTTTTCTCGCCTCCAATCCTCGCGATTCGGCCCTTGTCCTCGCGACTCTCCCCACTTTTGCCTTGGCTAGGCTTTCTCTCCTCGATCAGCGGAGTACTCGCGCAATGACTCGCGGCGGCAATAAGCATCGCTGAGTGTTTGGACGCCACGCCGGCCGAGTCTGCCTCGGCCCAATCCTCGAGGCCATCTTCAAAGTAGAAGAGCGAATCCTTTCTGACATGTCACCGATCTCGAGCACGAGGGTAGTGAACTCGCTGACGTAGTCGTGACGCCACCCGCTTGCTTGAGGCGACGTAGGCGTGTTCTCGCCTCTTCTCAGATCGCTCGGGCAAAATGCTTCTGAGTTCTTGCTCAAGTCCGCCCACGTGTTGATGGCGCAGATGCCTTTGCCCATTTCGCCATGCTTATGACGCCACCATAGCTGTGCAAGTCACCTTAAGAACGCGGTGCAAGTGCCCACCTTGATGCCTCATCTCTCACACCCATGGCATCAAGTATTGATCTCAGCCCGAACAAGAAGTTGTCCACGATGGTTGCATTCCGTGTGCCATCGTGATGTGTCCGAGCTTGGCACGCCAACGCGCCGCGATCACTCAGTGCTCAGGTAGCTGGCCAGAGGAAAGTGCGCTAGTGCCATGCCCAATCGCACAGATTCTTCCACTCCGCAGTGACAGCAGCAGCTCGCCTTGCACGGTCGCTGAGTTTCATCAACCCTCGTGGAATACTTGAATTCCCTGAGGGTGTTGGCTTGCTTCTGCACGAGGGCCTCGCTGCCACCGCTGAAGTCTGCGATATTCGCCTCGAGGCCGCCAACCCTTTCCTCCAATGTTTCGAGGGTGTCCTCAATGACTTGACATCGTTGTTTCCAACGAGCCAATCGTGGGCTCCAAGGTATCGACAGATGCGGCCTTCGACTTGCTTCGAAGTCTTGGCCTCGCCCGCGAGTGTCATCGCGCCCCGCTTGGTTCCGGATATTCTCCACACCATGAGTAGCTTCTGTGTCAAGCTTGAGGTCGAAGGTTGGCCATTGCTAGAATGCGTGTGCAAACCGTAGCTCGATACCACTTGTCACGGATGGGTGTTTTGCGAAGAAACCTGCGCAAGCACTTAGACAACCTTGTCTGGATGTTGCTAAGTAAGCCTTTACGCTTCTCGATAGCTAAGCCAAGAGGTTCCCAAATGCTAAAGAGAAGGAGGAGCTAGCGAGCAATGTAGCCAAATGCGGAAATTAGTATTACTCAAGAGAAAACTTACAAGAGAGCTTACAAGTGTTTGATGCTTTGCTTGGATGATTACAATGCTTAGAGCTCACCTCTATTTATAGCAAAGCTTGGCTAGTTCTAGAGAGTTCTATGTACATGTGTCTAAACCTAGACCGTACAAATGTCACAAATCTAGGCTATGTACAAAAGTGCTAGAGTTTGCTAGAATGTTCTAGAATCGGGCCAAGCTAGCACATCTTGGCTCATTCTCTTGGGCCATTGCGGGCTGGAATCATGCGGCCCGTAACATGTAGCTTACAACAAAACCCAATAGGTCCTTATTTAGGTGCTTTTTGGTATTACTGTTGGTGAGTCGGGATATTCAAACTACTGGAGTTATAGAATGTTTGGGAAACGTTTGCAGTTGTTCAATGAGAATCTGGAATGCCTTTATTATTATTATTTGTCACAATTATAAATTTTTTATATCACAGCTACAACTTTTATTTCAAAACAGCTGAGGGTTTAAAGCCACGGTACCAAAATACCATGATTGTTGATGGAAATTTCAGAAATGAATTTTCATGGACTAGCGTGACTTAAAAAGGCTATTTCATGTTTATAGCATGTAGTACGCAAACTAATCTCTTTTGATATGCTTTTTGCCCACCTAGACTAAATAGATAGGCACTGTTCTATGCTGCCCTGTTTAGACTACATAACTAGGTAGTGATCTATACTATGTTCATGTTTTGTAATGTTACTTTGCGTCCTTGTGTTTCCTTTTTCAGTACTCAATTGTTAGGAAATGCAAGGTGCTCTGTGCATCAAATGACTGGAGAAATCCTCGAGTATCTAATGAAGAGTTGCGCAGAGCTGATTACATATTTTCTCGAACTTTTGATGTTGCAAAGCTTAAAATAGAAGAAAGTTTTCCAGAAAAAATAGCTGGAGTGAAAGGTTGGAGTTCTTGAATATTTGAGTTCTTGAGGATTATTTCCTAATGTTAATGGGTACTCACAATTTCATATGCTCTCAACTAATGTGAATGCATACAGTGGAAAACTTTTTCAACAAGAAGAAAGATAAAGCACTTGCTGCAGTTCCAGAATCAAAAAGGACAGCTGCTAATGTGGATAAGCAAGGGTATCATCCAAGTGATAATATTGCATCAAGGCCAACAAGTCCTGTTGCAAAGTTGAAAATAGGAAAGAATTTTGCAGGAAAAGGAGATGAAGCGAAAGGTTGGTAAATTAATGGATTTCCTATATAGCAGTAAGAGATGATTGTTCTGTATGATTCCTTAATCAATATTTACTGCTTATTAGTCTTTCATATCAGCTACATATGAAGTGGACATGAACATTGATTGTGTTCCTCAATTTTAATGAGTGCAGAGGAGCATTCTTTTACCAAGAGAACGGATCAAGCACTTGCTAACTTTAACTTTCCTAGTAAAAAACCAAAAATTATGGTGTTGATGGGAAAATCAAGTGTGTCTGCCAATTTAGGATCTGATAAAGGAGCTAGAATGAGCCCAACGATGAAAGGTAATTTCTGAGGATGCCTTCTCTACATGTATTATTTTTAAATTTGCTGATTAGATGAAACAACCCTGTTTACAACTTGTTCAGACACAAGAAATGTTGTAGCAAGTGTGGATAAGCAATGGCATTGTTCAACTGATAACACTACACTGAAGCCTAAAAATAGAGTTAATGTGAGATTGCTTGAGGATATTACACCTCCAAGAGCATCCGATATCCCATTTAAGAAGAGAAAGCTTCTTCAGGATGGGAGTGCAAGCAAGGAATTTGATGAATTTGTCCAGAATAAGGACTCCAAAACTGACAGCCTAATTCCAGAAGTGGAAAGAAGACCAAATTGTGTAAGCTTATAATTTATGTTAAACCTACTGCTCGAGTTGACTCTTAAGAGCTCGATTAGGAATGGCACATTAGCATATTATTATTCAAGTCTTGTCGAACACTTGGCTTTTCCTTTCTTCATAATTTTTTTATTTATTAAATTACCAAAATATCTCTTTATTTGGTTTTTTAACTGCAGTTATGAGAATTTTGAATTATTTTGTAGTTAATTATTGATACTTCCGTTAGCCCATGTGTCAGCTCATTGGGCTATAATGCCAAAAATTTGGGCTAGGACGAGCCATTTGAGCTTTGTGCCTAAAATGTGACTCGACATGAGCCCATTTGGTCTAATGTGCCTAAAAATGTAAGCAACGATTTGGCCTCCTGCGCGTGTGCCTGGCCTTCTTACACCTCTAGATATCACATTTTCACTTGACTAGAAAGTTTAAGTTTGAAGGTAAAGTGATAAACAATAGTATTTAAGCTTTGACACTTATGCCCTTGTGCAAGGCTAGACTCGTGTAACAAACTTGTCAAGTGGATCCAAATAACAAATATGGGCAGTCTACTTTGCTCTTTGGGAATTAAAATTTAATTAATCAATTTCAAGGGGATTTGAATACAAAACCATTAAGTCAAATGTTCTCTTAGACCATGTTATTTACCACTTGACATAAAAGTTTAAGCATATAGGTAACAACAATAGTGTTTATGTAGTAACAAGATGATTGACTCAAAATTCCATAGTAATATCTCTTTCTGAGGGACGATAATTTTATATCTTTCTTTTTCTTTGTTCTCTAAACTTTTGCTTTGATATATAATTAGATCATCTTTGTTGAAACCTGTTGTTTACTATAAATGGTTCTGGTGAATTATATGTTGATAGCGGTCACATAATTCCTGAGAAATTGGATTGCTCTCAAATATTTAGCTAATTAACTGGATTGTCACTTTAAAAAAAAATAATAAAAAGAAAAATGGATTGTCTTTTCTAAGTATTAATCTACAGTAATGATCAGAAGCGAAGTAATAACAGAACTTGCTTGTGAATGCTCATATTCAGAAAATCTTCAATCTGCATTCAAAGTTTCATTAATGACTTTGGTATCTTTTCTAATATCCTTTAATTTGTACCTGCAGGATAGAAGAAGTTGGTTCAAACCACTAGTAAGTTGTCAGTCCTGCACATTACTGTTATTATTTCTTATTATTCTGTTTAAATTAACAATGGGC
The DNA here is from genome assembly GCA_025617385.1 of Murraya koenigii. NCBI lineage: Eukaryota > Viridiplantae > Streptophyta > Magnoliopsida > Sapindales > Rutaceae > Murraya > Murraya koenigii. The sequence goes on along the minus strand of CM046813.1, from coordinate 23,140,174 downwards.
TGATCTCCTTTAATAAGATCTTTTTGTCATAAAAAACAGTTCTTAAAGTTCCTCTTGCGTTAAAAACTAGAGTTTGAGAATCCGAAAGAAGAGGAAGAAAACAGAATCAACTGCACACATTGTTAGAAGTTAATTAGATGGTTGATAACACATAAGGTTCTTTTTCAAGTTTGTCATTCATCTGTTAGGTTTTGTTTTCTGATGGTACAGAAAATTTGTAAATAAGCTTATGGGTTTGATATCATTTCTTCCCACACCATCTACACTGCCCTCAGCATCTAACCTTAGGGATGGTTCCTTTGTGTATAATTTGTTTCTCATTGGTCATATACAGTCACTCTTGGCAGCTTCTCTACTTCAGCTGTCCATCTTAAGCTAATTGCATGACGGTCTCAATTTCAACTTGATTCAAGGGAATAAAATATTTCATAAAACAGCAAATTATATTCTTCAAACAGTTTGCTGAAGAACATACGATGACTATATTAGAGCGAAGGCTGCCAGGATTGTGTTTTATTGGGAACTGAAGATATCTTGGTCAGAGGGTTTTAGGATGCGCCTGACTGAGATACTTTGAAAAATATAATCATATAAAACACATTTAAGTTTAATAATTGGGAGTAATGTTCAGGAGATACTCAACAGTGTCAGTTTTTTTTTTTTTTTATTCACAATTAGGAAAGTTATTTATTACACTTCTTTGAGATCCTACCATTGCAATCATCATAATCATTTTTCGATTTTCTCTCTTGATTCTTCTCCTTTATTTGACCCATCTTAATCCTTTGATTTATACATTTTTCATTTTGGATCAAACTTACCTATGAGCTACTTTTGCTTAAATTTTTGGATGATGACTTAGGTAACTTTGAATGGTAAATTTCAAATTTCAATTTGCTTTGTCTCAGCTGTTGATTAGTAGCTCTTTTGTTGTACTTATTGTCATTGTTATCTTTACCAGACTTGGGAGGAAAAATTGCGGAAAGCCAATGAATCAGGCATGCTTGTTTTACTTGAAAATCTGGATCCATGCTTTACGTCGTCTGAAGTAGAGGTATTTGTCATATTTTTCCATTTTAATAGCGCTCTTTTTTGAAGAAACTTGCATTTTGAGATTTCATAATTGTAACTCATTTTTTAAACAATTTGTAATCATAACTTTACATATAGAAACTTTTTATGTTTTTGATGAATTTTGGTGAACTTTAAAATTTCAAACATTAAAGTGTGGAAACTTGTAAAATTGATATCCCTTTTTTATCTAACTTAAGATATGACATTTTATCTCCTTTTCTGTTGTGCCTTCTTGCAGTTGATTTCATGAGTGAGAAACTCTATTATTTTGGAAGCAAAGTAAGCAATAGGATGTATGTAATAATTATTCTTTGGACTTTATTCAGGATCATGGATCTGGAACAGAATGATGCCAAAAGCTAGCTATTTATTCACGCAACTATATACAACTTACCACACAATGTTGGATTAACAGACTCTGAATAGCTGATATGTTTCAAACATGCCGAAACTCTCGGTCATTTGAAGTGTATTTAACTAAAAATAATCTGGCTTATCTGAATTGCTGTATCTGAATACTCTTTTCTTTTACTTTTTGTCATAATTTCCTTATCTATCCTTAGGATCTGGTTTGGCAAGCATTTAATGAAAAAGTTGAGGCAAAGATGGTACAAAGAAGTGCTTTTTCCAGCCCACACTATGGTATATCATCTTGTGGCTCTATATTTTATTCATTTTCATTAATCTGATCACCAACTGCAGTACTTGGTGGTTGATCTTTGACTTAAATACTGGGAAAGTTCACATGTACCCATTCATGTAGACTGTTCAATACATATGAAACAGGTAAAGCTCTTGTCATATTCAAGTCCAAAGATCGTGCTGATTTTGCAGAATCAGAATTAACAAGCAGATGCCTAATCATAGCAGATGGGAGGTACTTTAAGCAACTTGTTTCTTTGCTTTATATATTTTTGCAATAAGATTCTCATGGTCTGGAAGTTAATTCATTATTTTAAAATATTAGAAGATTTTAACTTCATTTTGTTTTTTCACTATTTTGAGTCTTGGCTAAAATACAAATGCATTTTATATTATTGGAGCATCAAGCTCCTACTGAAATAAGGACTTTACATGATTAACATGGCTTCCATTGTTCAAATGGATTCCTTGGACTTGGTTTTTTGACATGTATGGTTCTTAATTGATGTACTGATTGAGGGTCCAATGCTTTTTTTTTTTTCTTTATTTTTAAAAGGAAAGGGGCGCAAGCCCAAATACAGTTTTTAACCCCCCTTCCCACCCCCAAGAATCGAACCCAGGCTGCCACGGCTCTACGACAAGCATGGTGACCAATCCGACCACGCCCTTGGGGGCAGCGTCCAATGCTTAGTATGATGCACCTTTTAGATTCTTTTTCGCTCAGACAGCTGAGCTGAAACATTTTAGTTGGCCATTTGTCGAACCATTTAGGCTGTAAAACCAGTGGTAGATTTTTATATAGAGATACTCCCTGATTATACAGTTGAATATCAAATTCAAAGTTTTTGATTTTATTCAACATTCTGGATTGATATACTTGCAGGCCTGTAATTGGTAGCAGAACAACTTTGGTAGAACCAAGGACACGGCCCACCAGATTAACTGAGCATCTGACCCTTGACAAACTTAGGCAGAAGCAAAGTCCACATATGGTTAGTTATCTTTCTTCTCATTTTACTTCTTTGAAATCATTCATCTGTTATTAGTGTTTGTTTGTCCTTTAGTCTAAAAGATGTTCTATACTCTTATCATTCTGGTTTGGTCCTTAATATTTTCCAGAAAAAGGCAGTCTCAACATCACACTGTTCCCAGCCCAGTAACATTGAGCATGAGATGGCCACCCGATGGTGGTTGATACAGGAGCGGGCAGATGTATGGTGGAAGGCACTATATAAGGTTCTTTTCTGAATCTCTCAAGCTGCATCTCCTTTTCTTTTGTTTTGCGATTATACACATATAAGCAATAGATGCACAACCATGCACAGAGGAATTCACATAAATGTGATTGAACTACCCAGCAGACAGCCAAATTGCATGCACTTACTCCCAAGCCTTGCTCCCCCACCACCAGTTGACCATGCCAATAAAATAAAACTTTCTAATTTGCATAGTAGTTGATATCCATTTGAATACATATTTTCCTCGGCTTATTACATATAAGAGGAGGTTGATGTCAATCTTGAGTTTGAATGTTGATATAATGAAGAAGTTGATCAGATGACATGTCCAGTGCATCCAAATGACTCCCAAATGCTTCTGTGTCTTCTGTGCAGTGTGTTGTTCTGGTTATCTTCGTCCTCATGTCTCTCATATCTCTCATATGCAGTAAATGTGAATGAGTGTAGTAATTGTCCTGCAGTGAATTTCAGATCTGGTTCCTTTCCATTGGCTTAGCTCAACTGTTAAAGAAATTTGGTGTATCAGGGTTATTGTCGAATATTATATATTTCTTTACATATATTGTAATTGTTTTCTGTTGTATCTTCTTTTCCTTTTCCCCTTCTGGTTTTCTATAGGTGCTTATCTTTTAACTTCCACCTCATTGACTAGAAACAAGAAAAGGAGATACAAGACTTGCGGAGGCAGCTGAAGTTGATCATTAATGATCAGCAATGACAATGAGTGGAGTCATGAAGATGGTTGATGCAATAACTTTTGAAAGCCTAACTACGTCCCGGTAAGCATACACCGTTTTCTCGCGGGAAGGATTCTGGGCTTTTGCATACCATAGGAGAGAGGCATACGATAGAGGGTGTCCCCCATTTGGACAGTATACCATACGGGCATCACCCATAATATTTAAAAAATAAATAAATAACTTTATAAGTGAATCCAATTCATGATGCATTTTGCGGGCCTCAATTTTTGTATAGTTCTTTTGGAAACTTGTAACAGTCTATATTAACTTCTCTTAGCGCAGAAATGCCTTGTAACAGACTATATTAACTTCTGATAGCACAGAAATGCAAGTCTCCATTAAACTTCATGCATGGTTGTTCCATCAACCTCTTGCGCAAGATTTGAAAAAAAAAAATGAAATAAAATAAAATCATCACATTCAAATTGAAAACAAAGAAACTGATATCCTAAAATTATTTAAAAATTAAACAGCAATAGTTCAATATCAACATGGGAAAAAACAAACACCACTATTTTGTCACTGCATGAAATGAAGATTGAAGAATGCAAATTCCTAGCATTAACACACATCTTTGGCATCATCTCTCATTTAGATATTTCAGCAGAGCTAAAAGTACACACAAAAACAAAGCCAGAGAAGATGATGGTGTCACAAACTACTCTTTGGAGGATTTATTGATGAGGGACTTGTGGATATGAGGAATAACTCCTCCACCAGCTATGGTTCCTTTAATAAGAGTGTCAAGTTCTTCATCTCCTCGAATAGCAAGTTGCAAATGCCTAGGAGTAATACGTTTGACCTTCAAATCCTTGCTGGCATTCCCTGCCAACTCCAACACTTCGGCCGTTAGATACTCCAAAATGGCTGCTGTATAAACAGCAGCTGTTGCTCCTACCCTTCCATGTGCAGCAGCCCTTTCCTTTAGTAGACGATGGACCCTTCCCACCGGGAACTGCAAGGAACAAACATAACTGACTTATACAATAAGAGACAACTAAAGGTAGCTCAGGAAATCTGCATAATTCTGTCCAAGCACATTTTTATTAGAGCACCCATTGCGCTTCAACATGACAAAGGCTACAAATCCGGAAACATTACTGCAACTAACTTATTCCATGACAAATGCACCCATTGGTAACATGCTAAAAGGATCAAAAGTCAAAAAAAAAAAAAAACATTTATCAGGCTCAACAGCCTGCTTGTAAGAACAGTCAACATTTGAATAGCTCAAAATGTTGGTCAATCAAAACCATGTCAAAAGTTTTACCACGTTACAAAAAGCATTAAATAATTTCTTTACTACAACTGCATTCAGAATGGACTCACTAAGAAATCTATCATAAAGATATAAAAGAAAATTGTTCAAGATATTAGATATCTGTGCAGGAATCAAACTGCAAGTGATGCTCAGACTACCCCAGCAAAAAAGTAAGTAATTTATTACCCAGAGCCAACTAATACAAGCGCAAGAACAACATGCCTTCACCATCAAATTCTTCCAAAATGGTCCCAAATCATATAAAGCAGCAATCATCATCGAAAACCTCAACAAGCTCAAGCTAAAACATAATCTAAAATATGTTAACCCTAAGCTTCGTTTCAACCTTTCCATGGGATATTAAAAAATAACAATAATAATAGCATGATCAACAATTTCCAAAGAACCTTCCTAAGTTCTTCCAGTAAGAAAAAAAAAATGCTACACATCAATCAGAATCAGACAAGATAGAAGAGAGGACTAAGAAATGCAATGCTCAAAAACAGAAACCTTACTATAATCCCCCCAAATAGGCTATTGCATTATATGGGATCTCAAATATATACTCATTGTAATCTTGCAGCTAATTTGCGCACACTTTCCTCTACTCCTAACATCAACTATACCTATGCGAGAACAAATCATTCCCTTCAATCTTGATTTCTCAATATATAACAGCAGCTCAGAAACTTAAGCTTTTATTTAAAAAAAAAATTTATAGAAAGCTAAGAACTGGATACTACTTATTATTATTTTTTTATAAAGATTATTAATAACTAGTAAACTACAAAAACTAAGACCAAATTACCATGTATTGCGTACTCCAAAATTAAAAAAAAAATTAGATTTTTTAAAAAGTAAAACCCTAATCTCTGTTTCACTTAGCAGACTCTAGCAGCGTTTTATTCCGAATCAATAACAGTCGAATCTTTCGACTACTCAGCCGAACGCATAAAAGTCACTAAGTAGACCCACAAAAACAACACTGAAAAATATCCTCGCAGAAAAAAAATTCTAAATAATTATAAAATCATTTACAAGCAAAAATAAATAAAATTAAACGAGATTCACTCTAATAATTATGAAAAAGAAAATTAAAATTGAAGAGGAAAACAGAGAGAGAAACCTGAAGACCAGCACGAGAAGAACGCGAGACGGGTTTCTTCTTGTCCTTATCCTTGCTGTTGTTAATGGTGGTTTTGCCTGTTATCAGTCCTTTGGCTCCTTTGCCCGACATTTTCCCGCCTAATTTCGACGGCTTTTTTTAAAAAAGAAATAACTAATTAATTAATCAAATTTAATTTTTTTCCGAGATGAAAATTATCGGCGAACAAAGAAAGGGATAAAAGCGAAGCGAGTGTTTGAGGGAGAGAACGAGTGGCTTTGGGTGGGGACTCGAGTTGGAAGAATCTAGATCTTGACTTGTCAATGTTATTATAGTGCTCTTTTTGACGGAACTGCCCTTATTTGTTCTTTATCACTACTACCACGTGTTGGACCTGACTTTCATTACGATTCTCTTTTGAACTCCATGTGGCTCAGGCCCATGATCAGGCCCATCTTTACTTCTTTCTATCTAAATTTTATAAATTCAAAACTAGTTTCGATTTTTTTTAATCTAAATTAAAAATTAAGATTTGTATTCTAATTTAATTCTTTGATCAATTTTACAATTTTTATTTTTGATATATCATTTAATCCACCACTTCAACACCATTTACAGGGGAGCCGTGGTCACCATATTATGGCCAATAGTGCTCACTAGACCATTCTAATTATTTTAATACCCATTTTACCATCATGTAACCATTGTAAAAGTTCTTTTATTTTTAAGTAAAATACAATCTATTGATATTTACAATAAAATATTTATCGAAACTTTCTTCATCCTGAATCAATTATGACATGCACGGCCCAATTTTTTAGTCCGGATTTTTTAGCCTACAATAGACCAAACCCACTTCTAAAATATTTAGAAGTCTACACCAACACACACGGAAGGGCTACTTTAATAGTAAGCTGCTGTGCGTCAAGCAATCAATTTACATTTTACAGAAAATATTCATCAACCACCAACCCACTTATACATAACAAAAATACCCTTGGGTCTTACAAGTTGCAAAATATACGAAAATAGTCAACTAGAAGATGAAAAATATAGGAGCATATGAAAGCGTCTGGTGAAATATCCTTTGTTTTAATAGCAAACAAATTTAAAAAGGGCAGAAGAGTCCATTACGTTTCCACAGGAGAGTCACCAAAAAAAGCTCCCTCTTGCCTTGCAGCCCTTGCTACCGAAAAGCAGAGTGCAAAGCATATCCAACATTTCGAATGAACAAAAAAAAAACTTAAGAACTGGGTTAGGCATTTGCAACCTTTTGTTTTTCTTCGGCCTTCCCTTCTTTGTTTATATGAAAACCCTCAATTTTATGGGTAACCTCATCAGTTGAAGCTTTTAGTTTCCCAGTTTGAGAATTTCCAGTGCGTGAATCATTCTCTTCATGATTTGGCGGGTTTGTCTGCCATATTCTAATAGTGCCATCTTCTGATCCTGAAGCATAGGATTCTCCTCCAGGTGAAAACCGTACGCAGTGGACAGGACCATGGTGACCTTTGTTGCATCCTGCATTCAAGATGAGGCTTCTTATGTTGGACTCAATCCATAGAAATCTTGTTTATTTATGACGAAGAGGAAGAGGAAGAAGAAAAAGGCATTAAAATGCACATCTATCCCAACATTCAAATCTCGCTAGATGTTATGGCTATTATCCATGTCATGATGCAACAAAAGAATATTGATGAATTTGATCAGTTTGAAAAGGCACAAAGGAATGGGCAGTGAAAAATATCTGCTATAGGCATAAACCCATTATTCTATGATTCTAAAAATGCAGAGGAACTAACCGATCTGTTCTCCGGTATGGAAATCAAATACATGAACCCACATATCTTCTCCTCCAGCGATGAATTTATTGCCAAGTTTTGGTTCCAATGAAGCTGATTCTATATTGCATGGCATATTGTAGCTCTGTACCAATCCGAAACTGAGGAATATATGGGAAAGGACTATATCAGCGATGTTTGCCATATTAGTACGAGTGACAAATCTATCCAATTAAAACTTACTGATTTGCATCCCAAAACTTAACACTAGAACCATCAGCAGTAGTTATGTAGCGACCATCCCGACTCACTTCAGCACTAGTAACAGGTGACTTGGTCTCTAGAGTTTGGACAATTTTGCCACTTCTAGCATCCCATAACCTGCAAAGATGCCACAAAGCAAGGACTAGGTGAAATGATTCTAAAGGAAAGAAAACTATACAGAAGATCAATGCAAACGTCAATACTAGTATACTTCAAAATCAAGAAGGAACAAATGATTAGTTTTAGCCAAAATGATGATAGTGAAAATAAGGTTAAAACCTAAACCATGAACTAGGTCAAAGAGACTACGGTTTAAGGTGCAAAATATTCAACCTCGAAACATGCATCCCTGGAGCGTATCACAAAGTTGCTACATAGTTTACAACCTATTTTGGATACCCTAACAGATGGTTGCCAAAGTGCCAGGCTGAGGTCCAGGATCTGGCATTGAGCATTACAATATGCACAATGGTTGGACATGATGACAATACTATTAGAAAGGGTTCCTAGCTCAGGTTTCTTAGCACATCAGGAATTTGAAGAGAGCCTGGTTAGGACATGGTAATTTTGATTAACATAGTTTGCTTACTTCCTAATTAACATACAGAGATTATGTGCAGTCACAAGGCCAAAGGCATTAGTAACAACTCCATCACATTAGACTTGTTAACATATAGTTTGCTTACTTCCTAATTAACATATAGAAATTATATGCATTCCGAATGCCAAAGGCATTAACAAGTCCATCACATTAGACTTGTTAACATATAACTGGAAGGAAGCTAGATTTAAGATTTTTATAATCTTAGATTCTGCCATTATGTACCATAATGAAAACTTTTCTGGAAATTTCACAAATAATGAGGATGTTTAATTGAATTCACAGAACTAGCACATAAAAAAGTTACATATTCAGGATTACATGTAGTCTCACTTCATATCTGAAGTGGCTCCATGTCTAGTAACAAATCATTCATCTCATATTTGTATTACAAGCATTATAAATTGTAACTGTAATGACTCAGTATCATGGACAAAACCCAAACGGTCCAACTCAACTAATCAAAGAAATCAACATGATATTGGGTCATCCTGAATCATTACTTTTGTTTTGTCTTGAAGATATTAACCTGAAGGATTTAATTACTCATACCTCACACCACCGCTATTAGTGCAGGAACTTAGTATTGTCTGGTCACTGTGAAGCCATGCAACGGTTCTAATTGAACCAGGAGAATTGTCAACTTCTCTTGGAGGTGCATCAGGACGATTCAAATCAAATATTCGAAGAATTTTCTCAAATCCCCCAGTGAGTAGAAGGTGTGTGTCCTGTGAAAAGAATTAATTTATTGCGTGCAGCAGGCTAAGTAAATAATTGTTGGAAATAGATTTTCACAGTCCAGGCCCAAAGAATTCATTTCTAAGATAAAAAAGATAAAGAAAGAATAAAACCACAGAGGAGGGGAACAGATGAACAAGATGGATAAAAAAAACGTAAGAAAACAAACTTCAAAGTTCAAAGCCTATCATAATCTTAAAATAAATGAATAGTCAAAGAAAAGTCAAGAATGCCAAAAGGACCCTTGAAGAGTCAAAAAACCAGACCCACCCTTTTGACAATATTTCTAGAATAACGGTGGCCTAGACCTAGCACATCAAAGTGCATAAAAGGGAAAAGTTGACACCAAGCCTACAACATGGACATGAATCTGTCTGTAAGAAGACTAGATCCCCAAGGATGATGTACATGACATGATTGCATTTGTAGAAATTCAAAATATACCGTTTATTACACAAAAAATCAAATATGTGGAAAAATCAGCTGAATAAAATATGTTTAGCCACTCAATCACGCACAAGAACTTGGGCACTCCACAAACCTTTAAAATGATTAAAAAGAAGAGCAGGCAATTACTGGACAAAGATGTTCTGCACCCTCACTTCAAAGAATATGCCAAATGCACAAGATACTAGTTCATGTGTCGATCAAGATGAAAAAATTCCTATCTAGAACTTATCAAATAACATGCAGTCCAGAAAATTTAGAAAAGAAAAGGCAGAATTGTCAAACTCAAAATCTACCTCCGAAAAAGCACATGCTCGAACAATATGCTTGTGTTCAAAAGAGTGCTTTTCATCCCCAGTCAATGCATCCCACAATTTCCTGCAAAAGATAAGAGGAGCATAAAACGTAGAAACTATATACCATCAGATGAATTATCGAAAAAATTGAGGATTTTCAATTAGGTCAGAGTTAACTAACAGTGATTTGCCGAGTAACCATACACTTCAGAGTTCATTACTTCGCACAAATATATTTTTCTCGAATGCATGTCATTGTCACCACGTGAAACTTCATAATCTTATTATGATACCAAATGTTAGGCAGCCTAAGTAAGCATTTTTCCCAAGGAAGCCAAATAACTACTACAATTAATAAAAATACAAGGTAAACAGAATGTTAACAAGAAATGCTCAACAACTTACGCGGTAAAATCTGCAGAGCCAGATGCGGCAAATAAAGCATTAGCATCCAGGCAGCAACTCCAAACTGCACCTTTATGTCCTTCAAAGGTACCAATCCAATCCCCAGTCTCCCCATTTCTCAACATCGGACTAGAATCTACATTTAGAACATCATATAATCAAACAGAGTTTTGAAACTGCAGAATACATTCACAGTCATTGATATATAGAACAGTTTCCATGAATAAACTCAACAAAGTAAAATCACAGCCCCAACCAGCACGTAGCCAATAATCGCTATACGACTATCTAGCTTAGATCATAAAACATCATCAAATACATATAAATGCTACCAATATTGTAAAGTCGTTGCATTATGAATATTCAACGGAAACCGTGTACAAGGATAAATGATCACTAAATGAATATTAGAAAGATTCCAATTCACCATTACATAATCAAATAATTCATGGTCTGCAATAAACCACCACCAAATGAAAATCAAAGCAGACTCGCAATCATTTTCACTGACTATTCAATAAGAACCAACCCACAAGATTAAGTTATGATCAGACAGTGGATCCACATGAACATAGCAAAAGTATAACCTAATAACAAATCCACTAAAAGAAATCCAAAATAAATATTAAATCACTAAATAATAAAATGATCAGCAAAATGAAGAATTAAAGAAAACCCAGCTCAAAATCATGGAACTATATTCAAAGAATAGACATTCAACATTCAGCTAAATAAATAAGAACATCATCGGTTGACAAATAAATAAAGAGAATTTAAGCAAAAACGGCGCCGTACCCTTGCTAGCACTGATAAGAAAGAACCCATCAGGAGTGGTCGGGCTGTAAAACAAATCGACCACTGGCCGTGAGTGCCCGTGGCACACTAATGGCACTGCCACTTTTTTCTTGTCCATTTCTCACAAAATCAACCCAAATAAAAGATCTTTTTAAAATTTATCAAACCAATCTATCGATAAAAAAAATTCAAGATACAATTTTTTCACTTTTTTATAGTATGAAAAAAACTGGGTCAGCTTCAAATTGGAGATTAATTCACAATTTATACTATATATGTTTATATAACTGGATAAAAAGAAGAAGAAAAATACAGAACGGTTAACTGTATCAAGGGCCAACGAAACAGCGAATCTAATGAAGCAGGCAGCTGGTTTTATAGTGAGGCAATTAGTTTTTATTTTTTTAATATAATTTCTAGAACATGAATGAAAAGACTTTAAGTTGGACTCATTTTTAAAAGTTAAAATCGAAGGTCCTGAGTATTTTTATATTTCTATTTAGAAGCCAATTTTTCGAGGTGAACTGCAACTTTGATATATTAAGGCAGGTCATGACAGGTATTGTGTAGACTTTAATTTGATAATTTTTGGGCATAGTTGATTCGAATGTGTTTATCGGTTCGTTTGTATTATAATAATATATATATGATATAAAAAAAGAAATAAAAAAAAGAATCAAACACAAAGAAAATTATTTCTCTTTTGAACTTTATTACGGCTAAGATATAATCAATGGCTAAGTTAGGTTTGAGCGTTTAATTCAGTTTATCATATCGGTTTAGCATGAGGGTTCAATTTTTATTTTTTTTTAAATGAACCGAATCAATAATAAATTTTTGAATTGAACTGAATTTTGTTTAGTTCGGTTTAGGAATCCTCCAAATCGAACATGGAGTACAACTTCTGAGTAAAATGTATGTGGAGGATCTGTTTTTATGGTAATTTTTAATTGATTTAAATGGAAATAGAGAGGATAAGAAAAATTTATTACAAATAATTGTTGCCAAAACTTAGATAAACCAATACACACAATATCCTCAATCTTCCCCGTCTCATACTACAGTACAGTGTTAGATAAGATTTTTATCCCTTATTGGAATGACTTTTATATTACACTTATTTTTATTAATTTTTTTTATCGATAAATAATAATTAAGTTTAAATTCATTTTTAATTAAATAAAAAATAATTAATAAATAACCACTAATTTATTATTATTATTATTATATGACAATGATTACAGTAGAGTTTTTCTACCGTAGAACATAAATTATAACTACATATATAAGTGATAAATAATAAAAAATAATTATAATTATAATTATTTAATTATGAAAAAAATACTCTATTGTATAGCGCTTTCAACATAGTTAGGCCCTTATAAATAAAATATTTTAAAGATATTTATATAATTTACTTAAAATATTATTTATTATGGCATGGCATTGCATCCAAAAAATGATGCAACGCTGTCTTGAGTTCAAAAGGACTTTAAGAATCTATATGATGTTTCCAGTAGCCCACGAAAATTTGAAAGAATTAGACTCGAGTAGTTCTATTAATAATTTAATACCCCTCTTAATGATTTTTGGAAACCCTTATTCAATGAAGTAATGTAAATAGCCCAAAAAAATTTCAATTCTTTTTTTGAATGAACAGTTATTATTAAACACATATATAGTTTATTCTTTTATCAAACCTTTAACACCCATGATCCATCCCATCTCATAATCTCCGTTTATTTTGAAAATATTTTCTTTTTAAAGATGAAAATACTTTTTTCAAAATTTAATTATTACCTGTTTCAAAAATTAATTATTTGGTTTTCTGAATTTTTATTTTTCAAAAAGAGTAATCCTAAGTGTTTTAACTAGATTTGGGGGTAAGTTGCAAATCTCGCTAAACACGGTAAATTTATAAATTTGAGGTTTGGTGCCTAATGTAATCGATGTGTGTTACTTGTTTAGATCTCAAATGAAGCTTGAGCAAAAACAAATGTGGTGAGTTTGCTAGAACGAGTGTTGATTTGGAGAGGTGGGAGATTGTGTATCCTACAAAAATAATGAAAATATGTTAGAGGTGAAGCCAATGATAATTAGTGTTAGGAAATTGAGCTTCTTCTCCCACAATTACTGTAAGTAAATTGTCAAGCAAAATATCAAAAGAAAAGGTAAATAAAAAATATAACAATAACTTAACATAGGACGTGGAAAACTCCAAATTCGGAGAAAAACTACGGCCGTTATCAAAAGTCAACCAAAGAAAAAATATTCACTATATAAAAAATTATTACAACTATATTTTCAAAAATAATTTCCTCTCATCTTAATCTGAATTACACTCAAAATTCAAATCATTACAACAAAAATTTAAAAACTCTTAACATTCTCGCAAGAGATTATGAAATTTGATTTTGGATGCAAATGAGAGGAGAGAACCTCTCATTTTATAGCTACGGAGTGGCCACTATTTATTAATGTTCATTTTGCGACTTTTTTTTATCAGTACCATTTCAAATAGTGCGACTTGAATTTCTAGAAATATTGACCTCCTATAAGCCCATTATTTGACATTCTCCAATTTAAAGATTTGATTGAGAATCAATTAATCTCAATATCTTATTTTCTACTTTATTAATAATCATAATCCTCAACATAGAGAATTATCATATTTCACCATAAAGAGTATACCTAATTAATAATTAATTACGAATTCTAAGAATTTTATATCGGCACATGTCAAAACATTATGCTGAAATTTATGGTGCAACTTTCATGTTGGCTTTCCTAGAGGTTCAATCAGTTATGGACATAAATTCCACCACACACCTTGCATTAATGCCAACCATGCTTTTTGTGCAAATCTTGTGGACCTGTTAGTAGTAACACATCCCTCTATGGCACTAACGACATACCATGAAGATGCCATCATCATTTTATTTTATAAGAGACCATTGTCTCCCACAATAATGAGAGACTTAGCACTAACAATGCTATCAGAATATAATATAGAGCCACTTGTCGACCCTGCTCTATTTCTCCTATGACAATCTCTTTTTAGGTATCCTGATTATCCACACCACCAGCATACTCTTTTCTCTTTAACGTTATCTTTATTCCAATTCTCTACGGTTGCCAAAGCCAAGACATTTGTAGTTGCAATACTTTCACCACTTAATCTTTTTTCTTTTGAGAGTAAAGTATTAGTGATTTTTTTAAGATCTACCATCTCCTTCTTGTACATTAAAGTAGGTAACATGTATTTGTAGAAAGCTGAAAGTGACCACAACAATTTAAGCCCTATCCTCATCATCAATTTTAACTACAATGACTTTTAGTTCTGTCACAATACCGTTAAGAATACTGAGGTGATCAGAAATTTTTGTACCTTCGGCCATTCGTAATGTATGAAATCGCTTCTTCAGGTATAACTGATTTAATATGCTCTTTGTCTAATACAACTTTTATAGACTCTCCCAAAGCTCTTTCGCCATAAGAATATTTTCTACATTTGTAAGAATATTCTTTGCTAGACATAGTCCTATAGAACTTACAGTTCTATTATCCAACTTTTCCCAATCTTCATCGCTTATACTAGCTTTTTCAGAGTTACTACTAGAAGCAAAGGATGACTTCTCTCTTAATGCCTTGTGTAGCCCAGATTAAATCAATACATATTTGACTTGAATTTCCCACAAGCCAAAATTAATTTTTTCATCAAATTTTTCTATTTCAATTTTCACCAGGCTTAAAAATTTCAATCTTGACATATTACTTAACAGATTAGTCTCCGCTTTTCACCACAGACTATTTGAACTGGCTCCCACTGCTTCACGTGAACAGTTCCATATTTCCCCAAATACGAACTGTCGGCTTTGATACTACTATTAGGAAATTGAGCTTCATCTTCTACGATTACTCGAAGTAAATTGCCAAGCAAAATATCAAAAGAAAAAGCAAATGAAAAATACAACAATCACTTAACACATGATTTACGTGGAAAACTCTAAATTCAGAAAAAAATCATAGCCGTTGTTAAAAGTCAACCAAAAAAAAAATATTCACTACATAGAAAATTATTATAACCACACTTTTAAAAATAATTTTCTCTCACCTTAATCCCAATTACACCCAAAACTCAAATCACTACAACAAAAATTTAAAAACTCTTAACACATATAAAAGATTTTAAAATTTGATTTTAGATACAAATGAGAGGAGAGAGCCTCTCCTTTTATAGCCATAGCCACTGAGTGGTTATTATTTATTTTGTAATTTTTTTTTGCTTTGAACAATACTATTTTAAATAGTATAGTTTGACTTTCTATAAACAATCTCTCACAAGCCCACTATTTGACAACTAGTGACTACACTTTAACGCTTAATTAATCTTATACTTATTTTAAGTTTCAAAGATTTGTCAACCCCCATCAATGGAGTGAGCTGAAGATTGAAGATAAGTCTTGACACTTTTTTCTTTTGTATGTGTTGTTTAGAAAGAAAAAACATGATAGTGTGAGCAACTTGCGATACTTCGTGAGATGCAGCAGCTGATTTGTTTATCCATTTTGTCCCTTTGCACGCTTATTAAGGGTAACAATATGGTCCCAATCACTTATGAGAGAACACGTTGGAGTTTTATCAGAAGAAACACTTGTTTATAAAAAAAAAAAAGTGGATATTTTAAAAAATAAAATTAAAAATATGTTTCATAATTAAGAGCTCCACTCTTTAAACTTCATGCGCGCTGTAAGCATGTTATAATCATAATTCTGAATCTAATGAAGAAATAATAGAGGATACATAAGTACGAGATAAACAATTAACAAAGGAAATAGCAAAATTTTGATCGTATTAGTTGATTCACGAGGGAATATTTCTAACTGTTGAGCTTTTTAACTTATTGTTGAAAACACGAAAAATAATTGTTTAAGTATTAAACATCCATTTAAATCTAGCAGATGCGTTTTATTACTCACCTACCCACTTATATTGTTATACTTAACAGTTAATTATATTTTTTTTATGAAAAATTTTAAAATACATAAGAGAAATTTCTCTTAAAACAGATGCTTTGTCAGCAAATATCTTGAGATCATAATTGTTAAAAACTTAAAACTCAAGTCAAATGTTTTAAAGATAAATCTTAAACCAGGCCAAATAACATTTGTCAATAAATTTTAAAATTTAATTAGGCGAATGTCAGCGATGAGATAATCTGATAGAGTGGTATAGTGGAAGCGGAATTGATAGGATAAGAAACATTAGATATCGTTTTAGTACAGGACTAAGCCCACACGATTAGTTTACGTTGTAATCAAAACGTAATTAGATCTGTTGTAATCCAAACGACTCAATGAGATTTTTAATACTTTAATCAAAACGAATCTATAAGAAAGATTTTTGATAAATAATTTCAGAGGAATTATAAAAGAGAAATTTTATTGAATAATTGAATTGAAGTTATGAAAATAATTATAAGACTTCTTTATTTATAATAGAGTAAACCTATTTCTCTAAGTTAACTTAAAAAAGAAAACTAAATCACGATTAGGATATAAATAAAAAGACTAAGATATCATTCCTTAATTGAATCTAATTAAAATAGAAAATAAAATCCTAAAATCTTAAAATAACTAAATTAATGTTCTACATCATAATCGTATAAATCATGTATTCTAATTAATTTGAGATAATCATCTCACCTAGTCATCATTAGAGACAACAAAACATTTGAGGCCCCATGGAATGTTTTTTTCTACGTAAATCATGTTAAATAATTAAGCAAAACCGAATTTATTTCTTTTGTTAAGTTCTCATTTTTAAATATGTATAATTTTCAATATATGGAAAGATGGTGGGGCATGTTGGATAATGTTGACAAGTATTTGTTTGCATCATATATATAATTTGAGGTTCTGGTGAAGGGAGATTGTTTTTTTTTTTTTATTTTTTTTTTATTTTTTTTTTTATTTTTCTTTATGCCGTGATGCGAGATTTGGTTGGTCTTGTTATTGGCCGAAGATAAGTAAAGAATTTATGATAAGTGAAAATTCATGAAAATTAAATCTAAATAACCCATGGAAATATTTGTCCACAAAAGCAATTTGCAAGTTATCAAATTCATATCTACTTAGCAATTTGTAAATTTGATCAATTCACATTTTGTATATGAACATGAATAGCACTACTAAAAAAATAGTTATTACTGACACTTAATTTACTGACACTTTTTAAAAAGTGTCAATAATTATATACATATGTACTATTTTTTTGCTTTTAACAAATAAGTGTCATAAATTACTGATACTAGTGCGTCAATAAATTAAACATTAAAAATTTGTGACATTAAGGTATTAATAATTAAAAAATAAAATTTTAATTTTGTTTCTACGACGAATCGAACCCAAGAGTTCTGAAGCATAAATTTCTTAATTTTAAATATTAAACCACTGAACCAATAATTTCATTTTAATCATTTAAGTTATGTTAAATAGTATATAATAATTAAAAAGTTACATTAAATCTCCCTCACCGATTTCATCATAAAACATCCTCTACTCTTCCTCCCCTCGGATAAGCCTCTTGTTGATTTTGGCCATACGATCGTTTTAAGCAAACTGACACAGAGAAGAATTGATTCAATTCAAGAACCGTCCGATATTATACATACGAAAATTGATTTTTCTTTTTGGGGGGATTCGATTCAATTCATTGAATCGTGAGTTTCCCCATCTCCGTAATCAAAGAATTAGGGCACAGATTTGTAAAACCCCGAATCTGCCGTTTTGAAATTCAATATGTGACACCCTCTCCAGCCGCATCTCCGCCCTCGCCTCCTTCCTCTGCCTTGCCCTCGCTTGCAACTCCAGGCTCTTCGTCGCCGACGTCGCCCTCGGCGGAGCCCTCTGCCTCCAGAGCCTCTAGGAGCTCCAGACTGGTCTCTCCCTTTACGTCAAGGCGTTCATCCCCGAGGGGTGTCATAAACTACATGATGTGGTCAAGGGCGTCGAGGGGTCCACCAAGTGTGATTTGGAAGAGTCTAAGCTGAGGGCCATGGCTATTTTGGATCTCTTGTTTTTGGTTCATGTTTTCTTTGTTTTTGTTATTGTTATGGTTACTTATACTGCTATTGCTAAGACTGTTGCTATCAGGGGATTGGGCTCTTATGAGGCCTTGCCTATTGCTGCAGCTTCCGATGCTAACAATCACATTCAGATGAAGGCTTTGGCCAAGTTGATGCAACAGGTAACTTATATATTACTGTTGTGTATTCTTCTTGAACTTCTCTGTTTAAAGAAAGGAAAACTACCAAAAGGATGTGAGCATTGATTGTGAATTTGAAGAAGTTGAAATTTCTGACATTTTTATCAGGGATATACTTACTTGCCGGCTGGAATCTATGTGTCGACAATGGGGCGCCACGTCTCGTATGAACAAGCCATTGCTTTCTCTTTCATAAAGCAACTGCAGTTTTGAACTTTTATGTGATTGCCTATTGTAGTTTTCTAGTTTCTGTGTATTTTTGTTGAATTATTCTTTATTTGTCATTATGGATGAAAACTGATTTTTATCTGAGAATATTCAGGTAATAAGAAAGAAAAGAAGCACGTCAACCATTTGCAGTTTAGTTCCGGTGGAAATATGACAGTTGGCTAACTGTATTTGCAGGACTTAGTCGAGTTGGTTATTTTTCCTGGAAACCCAAAGATTGAAGATGCCAATCAATCAACTGTCCGCACATTAATAGACAAAATGATCCGAGAAGGTTATGGTGAAGCTAAAGGGATGATGAAGTGAGCTTAGGGGCAGATTCTGTACAAAGGGACGAGTCTTCTGATTCTGACAGTGAGGTGAAGTGATGAAGCTAAGTTTTATTCTACAAATTTATGCATAGTGACTATTGAGTTTGGAAAGCATGTTATTTATTTCAGGTTAGCCAACCACAAGAGGATTAAATAAGTATTTTGGTTAAACTAGCTTGCCTTCCATTTTCTAAAGTTTATAATTCCCTGTTTTCAACTATTTAACTAGCATTATCTTTCTTGGAGTAGAGTTCGTGAATTTCTCAGATTTGTGATCTATGTTGTGCATGTTTATGGACATCATGAGTTACTGTTTTGCTGTGAAGTCAAGTGCGTGTCTGTCTGTTCAAAACTGTTTAGGAATTCAACTTGTAGCTAATCACAAGAGCCTTGGAGTAGAGCTCATTCCACCTTTCAATCTAATTTAATAAACTCATTCGCTTGCCATAGTCAGAAAAATTTGGGTGAAAGCCTTAGTTGATAGAACTGTAAGGCTGTTTCTTTCTAGTTATATTTCCAAAGTAGATAATGATACAGAGTAAGGCAATTGAGAGACTAAAACTGCTGAATTTCTATTATGGTTTTGTAGTTTTTATGGTAAATTTGGAAATATATCTCTGGTGGGTTAACAAGCCAGCCACTTTGGACTGGGGTTAACAACATGTTTGAGAGAAGACAGGGTTCCATGTGAGATTGAACAGTAACTAAATATTGATTTCATCATTCAACGAATATAATTGATGGTTTCAATATGATTACCAAATACGAATTTGCTTCAATTGAGTTACTTAAAGCCCAAATCTCTTAATTCGAGGTTGTTTTCGGTGATTCTTTTTATTTTTGCCGTGGTCTCTTCTTGGGATCTATGGGAGCTGGCTAGTAACAAGGATGCATCGAAAACAGGAATATCACACACATAAGGCCATGCTCACCGAAACACGGTTCTAAATAGTGTTGTGAGGCTTGTAAGGCTATGTGTACTGGCAATGATGGGCCTTGTTTGTGTGATACCTAGGTGTTTTGTGGCAACAAGAAGTCTTATGGATCACGATTTGGTGAGGTCGGTTGCAATTTTCGATGCCTTCTTGCTCAATTTTTATACCAATGAGTCCTCCGTGTGAAATGAATTATAATTTCATTTTCATCTCGATGTTAGTTAAAGAAACAAGAAGATATATCGGCTCTTGATCGACAAGAAGCGAGGCAAAGGTTATGTGGACTCTGTGGCTCATCTTTGGGAAAGGACGGTATATGCTCATCTCGGTGTTTGGTGATCAATTACGAATGATTTAAAATAATTTATAATTTTTCTTTTTGTGAATTTCCTTGTAAATTGCTATTGAAGTTCGGATTGCTATCAAGGTCTGTAATTATTAATTTATTTATGAAGTTAGATGCTTAGAATTTTCGAGTTCAAACTCCTCGAAGAGGTCTTCACATTATAGTGATTGTAGAGCTATATGTTGTTGTTGATTCTCCACCGGCCATTGTTATAAGGTGTGTGTTTCGCTTTCAAGTGTCTTATATGAAGATCAACTGGAAGTTGTGAGTACCATGGCCTAGTGGTGATTTTCTCTTGGTTAATTATTTCCGTTGGCCCATTCCGAGCGGTGTTTCGGTGGTATTTTAGATGCCTTTCTTGTTATCGTGAGGTCAGTATTTAAGCTGTGGTTGGAGTTTTATCAAGTGTTGCTGCTTACAATATGTTGTAGTTTTGGTATAACCTGAGAGGAAAACATCTCTGTTGTAGTTAGCCAAGCTGGACGCCCCCCTGCAGGTTGGTTTAAAATGAATGTGGATGTAGACATCAAGTCAAAAGATCAATATGTTGGGTTGGGAATTGCCATTAGGGAGAGTTTGTTGTTGTTGTGTGAAGAAATCCATATTTTATGGCGAGTCAAAGATCTCGTAGAAGTCGAAGCAATGAAATTGGGGCCTAATTGTAGAAAATGCGGATGTATTTCTCTAATTATTGAATCGAGTTGCCAAGAAGTAGTGAACCTAATCATCGAAAGAAGAGTAGCAAGATGGAGATTGTTTGGACCATTTCTGAAGTTCAACGAAGGCTTAAAAGACTAAATCATTCTATATTTCAACATACGTCTAGAAGCTGTAATAGCACTACTTTAGCTAATTTATCTTCAAAGGTTGTTGGACCTATTGTTTGGGTGAGGACTTGCCCACCCCACATCTTGTACTTATTCCCTTAGTTATATCAATGAAAGTTATATTTTCTTATGTATAAAACTATAGTCTACAGGTAAACTACATAGCGTTTACATTGACATGTAATAATTGTTTGTAAATACTGTTACAAGAGTGTCACAATATTAATAATACTATAGTGATACGAATTTTTGACACGTAATAATTATTAGTAACTTCTATCACTATAGTGTCATAAAATCTGTAATACTATAGTAATAGTAATCCATGACACCACATTCAAGTGTCACTATTTTTCTGACTGCCAGATTACTGACACTATTAATAAGTGTCATTAAAAGTAATTAGTGATACTATTTTAGTATCACTAAAGGGCATTTTTTTAGTAGTGAGCTAGTTACCCTTAATTGAAACCTGGGTGTTTTCAATCACCTCTTAAAAAAAAAAGGTGCTAGGGCCAGATCAATTTAGGGAAACAAAGGAATGGTAGCAGATTCTTGGTGATGCGTATTCGAGAAAAATTTTCTTGTAAATGCATGCAGATTTTATGTTAATTTCTTTAGAGAAAAGAAACCAAATCTTCATTGCAATTCTGCTTTTTGTTTTTGTTTGTTTGTTTTCAAGTGGAAAACAATTATTGGCCACAGAAGGTTCAAGCTCATTCTAACAGCTTCACTCAATCACGCGCTCTATGGAATCTTCCAAACATACTTACACCAATTACCAAATTTAAATGCTAATTAATTAACACAGGGTTACAGCTTATTGGAGCACAACAAAAATTTGTTAGTTCCTATATTCAAAGTTTATATTCTTATTCGTGTAGTAAATGAGATGATATTAAGTAAGGCCATGTGATCATTGATTATATATTATGTTTTATAAATTTTCGTCTTAGTGGTGATACAAATTTTTTATATCA
The DNA here is from genome assembly GCA_025617385.1 of Murraya koenigii. NCBI lineage: Eukaryota > Viridiplantae > Streptophyta > Magnoliopsida > Sapindales > Rutaceae > Murraya > Murraya koenigii. Next base: position 23,117,897 of record CM046813.1, on the reverse strand, counting down.
TTCAAATATATATATATATATATATATATATATATATATATATATATATATATATATATATAGAGTGCTGATTTAATTTAGAACACTGCACTTTATTAAAATGCCGAATGTCATTACACTATTACTATACACAGTTTAATAGCTTATATATATATATATATATATATATATTACACAATTAACCTCATTCGTCTCACGTTTTAAAATCTATTAGAACTAAGATTTTGGTTCGAGGGGTCAAAACGAAGAAACTACAAACTTGAGGAGACCAATATTACAAAATCTTATAAATTAAAGAGGGCAAGCTCTAAATCTCTCCAAGAAATCGAATGAGTAAAAATGCAAAATATATGAGAAAGAAAGAAAAGAGTTTGGTCATTTTCCCATTTCCGATAGCAACTTCATAAGCTGAAACTTCACAAATTGCAATAACACTCGGCCGGAAATTACACACACAATTCTAAACAATCTCATTTTTCTGTTATTTCAGTTGAGCAACACACAAGTTCTCAAAACCATTTTCCTTTGCATACAAATTATCACCATGCATACAATACAACGGTCTATTCCGTTTTATGCCTATATTTTTAATTTAATCCCTGAAAGCCCAGTCACAATTCTCAGTCTAGATTAAAACTGGAGAGATTCTATATGTGAAGCTAGCTACTTGTCATGGGATGAGTATTTTGTGTAGACAATACTTGCTGATTGTTGTTAAGTAAACCTTTGAGCTTCTTAATAGCTAAACCGAGAGATTTTCCGAAAATACTAAAGAGAAGACAGCTAGAGAGCAATTGAGCCAAATGAGGAAATTGTATTACTTGAGAAAAGATTACAAGAGAGCTTACAAGAATGCTTGAGACGCTTGCTCAATGCTTGGATACTCAAATGACTAATGCTCACCCATATTTATAGAGAAGCTTGGCTAGCTCTAGAGAATTCTATACCTAGAGAATTTTATACACATATGCCAAATTCTAGAGAAATCTAGTGCATGTACAAGTGTGCTAGAGTTGTTGAAATTTTATGGAAGTTTTCGGAATCGGGCCAAGGTAGCACATCTTGCTCATGTCCTTGGGCCATTTTTGGGTTCTAGTTGGGCGACCCGTAACATACTCCCCCACTTAAGCTCGTCGCGTTCTTTTTTGTGCTTGAAATTCTGAATGTGCTCTGCAAATTGCCACAAATCTTCTTCAAGTTCCCAAGTGGCTTCATTTTTAGAGAGGTTTTTCTATTTCACCAAGTACTCATGGTATGTTGGCACGCCCCTCCTTCGAATTACTCGATCAGCAAGGATGTACTCCACATCTTTGTCGAAAGTGGTGACAACTACTGTTGGAGTACGCCTTGATTCTTCGCGACTTGGATCTCCCACATCTTCGTGATAGGGCTTGAGAAGACTCATATGCAGACCAGATGGATTTTGAGCCTTGGTGGAAGCTCTAATTGATACAAGACGTTGCCCACACGTCGAACAATTTGGAAGGATTCCTCGTATCACCTCACTAACCCCTTGTGGACTTTCCATAGCGTCTTGAATTGTTGGGGCAGGAGATTGATCATGACTTGATCACCTTTCTTGTACTCAATGTACCGTCTCCTTGTATCTGCCCATTTCTTTATTTTTCTCATGGCCTTGTCGAAGTAAACTCGTGTAATGTCTGTCTCTTCGTACTATTCGCGAGCGAGCTTATGAGCCGTGGGGCTTTTACCTTTGTAAGTCGAGGCTATGGCGTTGGGAGTCATGGGCTGAAATCCCATGATGATTTTGAATGGGCTTTTGCTGGTAGCCTCGCTTTGTTGGAGATTGTAAGAAAATTGAGTGACATCAAGCAATTTCGCCCAATCTCGTTGATGAGCGCTTACGTAGTGCCTCAAGTACATTTCGAGGAGGCTATTAATGCGCTCGGTTTGGCCATCTGTTTGCGGATGAAAACTTGTTAAGAACTTGAGATCCGTCCTTAATATCTTGAAGAGTTCCGTCCAAAATTTTCTAGTGAAGCGTAGGTCTCGGTCGCTCACAATGCTCTTTGGAACACCCCAAAACTTCACTATATGCCTGATGAAGAGACGGGTTGTTTCATCGTCTTTACAATTAGCGGGTGCGGCAACGAAATTTGTGTACTTGCTGTATCTGTCGACCACGACCATGATGTTACCGCATCCTTCGGACTTAGGCAAGGCCGTAATGAAATCTATCGAGACACTTTCCCACGGTCTTGATGCTAGGGAGCTGTTGGCACACAAGATAAGTCCACACATAGGCCTTGATGTCGTTCCGTATATTTGGCCAAAAGTACGAGGCTTGGACTAATGCAGTGGTGCGCTCAATTCCTGGGTGACCAGCCCACTTAGAGTCGTGGCACTCATTGATTACTTCTTTGTGTAAGTTTCCTCACCTTAGCACGAATAACCGGTCTTCTTTGGTGAGGAGGATGCCCTCTTCTTGCCAAAATCTCCTTGTTTTTCCTTCGAGAACTTTCTCTGGTAATTCCTTGGCCAATGGATCTTGTTAGAGGCCTTCCTTAATGCATGAGACAAGGTCGGACTTTAGTTGGCTCTACAAGAAAATCTTACTACCTTACTTGCTTTGGACTGAACTTCTTTTGTGTTTGAAAGTAGCTTGTCGCCACATTGTCTATCATGATTGTGAAGTGTCAGCCGAGTAAGTAATGTAGCCACACTCGCAAGCAATGGATGATTGCGGTCATTTCCTTCTATTGCATGGTGTAGCGCTTCTTTTGTACTTTCGGCATTCGAAAGCTATAGAGTGGCATTCTTGCATGAGGACTCCATTAATGGTGAAGTCAGAGGCATCCGCTTGTACTTCGAAAGGCTTTGTGTGATTCGGAAGAACTAGGATGGGCTCCTCTGAAATTGCCTTCTTTAAACTTTCGAATGCATGCTGGCATTCTTCAGACCAATGGCACGTCCGGTTTTTCTTGAGAAGGTTGGTTAAGGGTGCCGCCTTGGCTGAGTAGCCTTGGATAAATCGGTGATAATAGTTTACCAACCCTAAGAATGAGCAAAGCTTGGGCACTCTCATGGGAAGCTCCTAATCGAGGATGACCTTTACTTTCGAGTTCTCCATTATTAATTTCTCGGTCGATATTTTATGCCTAAGGAACTCTACCTCTTCTTGAGTGAATGAGCACTTCTCCATCTTGAGGTAGAGCTCATTTTCCCGAAGTACTTGGAAAACTTGCCGCAAATGTTTACCATGCTCCTCGAGCATGGTGCTGTACACTACTATATGTCATCCAAGTACATAATCACGAAGCGGTCAAGGAATGGTTGCAACACTTTATTCATAAGTGTGCAAAATGTGGTTGGTGCAGTCGTGAGACTGCAAGGCATTACAAGGAACTCAAAAGATTCGTATCTTCTTATGCATGCTGTCTTCGGTTCGTCTCACTCGGCAATACGAACTTAGTAGTACTCGAGTTTGGTGAAGTAACGCACCTTGCCAAGTTGGTAAGAGAGATCCACTATAAAAAGAATTGGATACTTATTCTTAATAGTGATCTTGTTGAGCGCCCTATAGTCGATGCACATCCATAGCGATCCATTCTTTTTCTTTAGGAAGAGGACCGATGCACTGAATGGAGCTTTAGAAGGACGGACATAGCCTGCGTGTGGTAAGTCGGTGAGTTATTTTTGTAGCTCATCGAGTTCGGGTGGAGCCATGTGGTAGGGCTCAAATGCTGGAGGTTTTGAACTTTGCTCTAACTTGATTTGATGATCCTTCTCTTGTCTAGGTGGGAGCTTCTTAGGAAGCTTTGGATGTATTACATCATTGAATTCCTCGAGGACGACTTGTATTGTTGGAGAGACTTGGCTTAGAGCACTTGCGGAATTTTCTCCCTCATTAAGCTCCCGGATGGACAATAGGAAGCTTGGGTCCTTTTTGAAAGCCTTTTTAAATTGCATAGCCGAAAGCGTTTTCTTCTCGGACTTGCCACGCTCCGTAGAAACCATGCATGCCTTATTCCCGTCGAGGATGCTTAGGAAGGTTGTGGCTAGAAGTGAGAAGGCATGGACTTGATCGAAGAATTTCATGCCAAGGACCATCTTGAAGTCGTCCATGGGTAGATGGAGAAATTGAGCTTTTCGCTCTATGAGCCAAGTGTTATGTGCACACCTTGTGCCGTACTAGTAATAGGCTTGGCGGCTGAATTGACCGCCTTCATTATGACTTCTTCTTTAGTAGTTTTGAGGCCTATGCGCTTGGCCTCATCCTCGGATACGAAGTTGTTCGTTGCTCCCGTATCTAACAATGAGCAAACGGAGTGTCCGTTTATCTTTGCGCTTACGTAAATTAGCCTTTTCTTGGCGAGTACCGATTGTGGATTGTTGAATGCGCCGAGTCATTGGAGATAACCCATGTTGGGTCAGGGTTCTTCCGATGTTAGTGTGGAGTTGCCCTTGAGTTGAGCAGCAAGGGCATTGAACGACTTATTCTTAGGACAGTTGTGTACCCAGTGAGGGCCGTTACATATGAAGTATGAGCTTCGTGGCTTTTGTGGCTCCTTCTTACCTTCCGATTTGCCTTGCCCGCTTTTTCCACTCGGAGGCTTTTTCTGCCCCCAATACTAGTACAGCGACTCGGCTGTGGTAATGGCATCGTCAAAAGTTTGGACGCCCTGCCTATCGAGCTCCGTCTTGGCCTAATCCTGAGGCCATCTTGGAAGTAGAAGAGTGGGTCCTTGTCGAACATGTCGCTGATATCAAGCATTAAGATAATGAACTCATTGATGTAATCGCGGACACTACCCGTTTGCTTGAGGCGACATAGGCGCGCTCTCGCTTCCTTTTCGGTATTAATTGGGGTAAATTGCTTTCGAGTTCTTGGTTGAAATCTGCCCCCAAGTGTCGATGGTGCAGATGCCTTTGTCTATTTCGCAATGGTTTCAACGCTACCATAGTTATGCAGCGCCTCGGAGATACGTGGGTGCAGTGCCCACTTTCGATGTCTCATATTGTACATCCATGATATTGAAATATTAGTCTAACCCAAATAAAAAGTTGTTTACGATGGTGGTATTGCATGTGCCATCGTAGGTATCGGGTTTTGGCACGTCAATGCGTCGCGCATCACTTGTGCTCGGCGGTCAATGTAAAGACAGTTTTCAATGTTTGTTATCTAATTACAAAAGCGACCACATAAACGTTAGTAATACATTCACTATTTCAGAATTCGGCGTCGAAATATCGTAGTATTAGTGATCAACTTCATTTGAATGGAGATGATTATTGCTCTTTGTGGGGGATAATAGTACATCATGTTTCTATCTCTTTTCAAAAATATGAAATGGGTTTGAATGTACATTTCAAAACTGAAGGAGATCTAATTATTTATTTTCATAAGTGTACGAGAGTCTAACAGTCTATTAAAATGTTAGTTCATAACAGCCTGACAAACATTTTGAAAGCATGGGAACAAAATTAATGTGAATGATAAATAGAAGTCCCACAGATAATTTATGCAAAGGGATTAATTGGCAAGCCAATTTTGACACGAAATGTTTCATAATTTCTACATGCAAATGCAGTGCACGCACGCAAAAAGTCTTCGTAAACAAACACACTTTTGGTAGTAGAAATGAGTCTATAAGGTGGCTTTCATATGATTGAAAATCACTTAAAATAAGAAAGCCAAAGGCTATTTGCACATTACAAGTAGTTGAAATTAATGTTCAACGTTGTCTTAATCGCATGCCAAACATTTCTCCAAAAATAAATTTCACGTGTAACATGTTTGCAGCAGTATAACGTTCTCTCTAGCTCGACAGGAAACACGCACAAGGTCAACTCAGCAAAGTATCCACTGATATGTATGATGTGGTCGACAATTAATGAATAAAACGTAAATATAAAATTGAATATAAAAATATGAAAACCATTTTGTGATCCTGAAATTCGAGTGGACGGTGAAGAAGGCTTGACCATATCGTCAGCTAATCAGTTAATTTATAAATTAAACCAAGAAATAATAATTTAATTTTGCAGTACTAGCTGATAGCTTTCGTTTCATTTTATTTGTTTGGTAGATTGGACCATGTGATGGTTAATTATATCTCAAATTCTCTAGAGGCTTAAAAGTTATACCAAATATATAGTTTTAAATATTAATAAAAGATTTATGGCCTTATGGATATAAAAACATTATATGTGTACATAAAATGTATTGTCTGGGAGAAGAAAGTTTTGAATTTTGACAACAAAAATAAGAAAAACTGATGTAATATAATCTAATAAATTAATTAAGATAACAAGTCGATTTGTATGAATAGTTTAAGTATTTCATTTGATTGTAGATATGCTTTAAAAATACTAAATGTGAGTCTTGAGATTAAACTAGCAGCTTTTATATCACAAAAAATTAAATTATAGAGATGCAACTAATGTGCATATGATTTTATCATTTTCAAAACAAAATACTTTAAGCATTTATGATATGGTCGAGCCAACTAAGATTAACAGATTATTTTAACCCTGATAGTGATATACAATTAAGTTGGAAAATTCATATTGCCTAATTTGAATAATTTATGGCATGTGAATTCTATTTCTTAAAGATGGAAAAAATTTGAGATAATTTATCAATTGGCTAATATTCCATCTAAAGTAGAACAAGATATCTAATTAAAGATCAAGAAGATCTGCTGAAACTTGGGTAGAAAATTTTACTTTTAACTATAAAGTCATAGGGATGAGGTTTAAATTAACTTTGAATTGGTAAATGTGTTTATTGGTTATCTAAAGAGCAATGTTAGACATTCCAACTTTTAAATCTCAATTAATATGACATTCATCTATTGAATTATGGTTAAGTAATTTTATAAGTTATGGAATCAATAATTCAATAGATGAGTGATATATAGTATTAAGACTCAAGTGTGGAATCCCTAACACAAAAACAGATGAATAATAAACCATTCCATAAATTTGGTATCAAATTATGATAATTATTTAGATCTATTGAATTATGATTAACTAGTTTTATAATTTATAGAATCAATAATTCAATAGATAAGTGATACATAGTATTAAGACTCAAGTGTGGGATCCCTAATATAAAAACAAATGAATAATAAATCATTCCATAAAATTGATATCAAATTATGATCATTATTTAGATCTTCGTCCAAGCTATCACATTTTATTCTCCCTTTTGTATAATATTTAATTAAACATTCAATTTTAATCTAAGAGCTGTATATGACCTAATTATTCTTCGTTAGTCGTGACTTCAACAATCTCTGTTTTTGAGCTCAAATAAGGAAGTCCTCTACCCACATTTTTATTAATCAAAGCTTTTACTTAGTTTATTAACGGTGTTTTGGGAACTTTTAAATATGGAAAAAAAAAAAAGAATATTTTTCCCCATTAAGAACCCATTAAGTGTTTTTTTTTTTAAATTTTCTTGTTGATAGTTAATCCATTTATTTATGTTAAATTCTATAAATAAATATCTCCAATGAAAAAAATCATTTCTTTTTTGCGAATACAAAACAAATCAGTTGGTTAGATGGATCAAATTCCTCGAGCACCAATAGTTTTTTATTGAATTTCCTTCAAAACAATTTTTGGAAGGTGTGTGGTAGCTAAAATTGATACGGACTGGTTCTTCTCATATCGAGCTTATTTGTATTTATATGTCCAGTAATAATATAACTATAAACTTTTTCGATAAATTTATTTTCTATAAACTAATGTCAGATAATTCAATTAGTTGAGTTAAATATCTTTTAATCCACATGATTCACTTTTATTATTTTGTATTTTCATCATACTAATAAATATATGCCACATCAGTTGAAAAAAAGATTGTAATTCAATTACTACTCATTTATGTCTATTATGGATCATTTTGTAACTTTTATCAATTTAACCTATGATTAATAAAGTTTCTCCACTACTGAATAAATAAATAAATAGTAATTTTTTTTTAAAAAAGATAAACATGTATAACAAAAATATGATAATTTAATTAATTCTTTAAAATTGTATGTAAATTTAATGGAAACTCTCATACAAATTTACTATGCAAAATCATGAAATTCAGCAATCACCTTAACGTGTCACATATGCTGGCCTCCGTTTGCATGGGGAAATCTTCCAAGAGTTACAACTGGCGCCCCTCTTAAAATGCCACCTAAGCCCGTCCCCCCTTATAAACCTTGTACTTTCCTTATACGAAATTACCAAACTACCCGCAGTACTTCTCGCGGGTCTTTTTAAAGACGTGTATGTTGGGTGTGTGCGCGTTCAAGTCTTTGTGTTGTTTGGGACTTTTACAACGTTAACAGAAGCCGCTCCATTGAAGAAGAGAAAACAAAATTACACACACTGAAAGTTAGTTAATTACCAGTGAAAAGTCAGGCGAATATTCCGGCACATCTCCTCCTCCGCCGCCTCCCGTAAATCTTATTCTCTTTCCTCTTATTATATGTTAACACAAAACACATGCAATATATTTTTATTTGCATGTGTGTAACGTTATATATATATATATATATATATATATATATGTGTAACTGCATGTTATGTTGTGTAACTTCTGGTTTTAATGGCGTGTTACAAGTGATAATGAATGTGTTTTTTCCTGATGAAATTTTGATTATAGAAGAAAAATGAAACATGGGTTTCTTTTTCCGGAATAAAAGAAGAGTTTTTCTTGGAAAATGTTTTGTTTGTTTGCCAAAAAATTTTCATGAAACTAATGGGATTCCTGATTCTTTAATATAGTATTTATTATTCTTTCTCTCTTTTTGTTTGTTTATAAGGGAAGAAGATAATTACTAGTGTGTTTTTTTTTTCCCCACTTCTTGCAGAATTTTGTTTTCTCAGCAACCAAACAGAAAAATTTAGGCTTGAGTAAGGTTGTGTTTGGTTAACCAGAAAATTAAATAAATGTGAGGATAATTTTTCATTGTTGGTATCTGTAACCAATAATTTCATTTGAACAACTAGCCTTGATACACTTTCTTTCTCTATTTTGATTTTTCAATGTGCCCATTATGTTGCTCTGTTTCAAATCATACCCTTTCTCATCATCTCCCTTAAGCATATTATGTTTCCCTATCTCCAAGTTTTCCAAATTGTTGCAGTATTCAACTGTAATCTAATTACATCACTTGCTTATATCAGAAATGGAGAACATCAAATCTCCATTCAGAGGAATTGCTAATGATGTTAGGGGAAGAGTTTCATGTTACAAGGAAGATTGGATCAGTGGTATCCGTTCAGGATTCGGGTATTTGCAGTATTTTAGACCTTGACCAAAGATTAAAATTGCATACTCACACACTTTTATACAACGTGTGGCTTATGTAAATGCTTCTATATGCTTGTGGCAGGATATTAGCTCCAACAACTTACATCTTCTTTGCTTCTGCTCTTCCTGTTGTTGCCTTCGGCGAGCAACTCAGTAGAGATACAGGTTATTTAACTCTTCCTCCATATAATTTCCAAGACATTAATTATTTGCTTCAGAACTTATTGTATACTATCTTATATGTGAATCAGCATTTGCGAAGATTTTGAAAGTGCTTTAACTTTTGTAGATGGAAGCTTGAGCACGGTGGAGACTTTAGCTTCCACAGCTCTTTGTGGTATTATACACTCAATAGTTGGAGGGCAACCTCTTTTGATATTAGGAGTTGCCGAACCAACTGTTATAATGTACACTTATTTGTACAACTTTGCCAAAGATAGGGAAGATTTGGGACAGAAACTCTACCTGGCTTGGGCTGGATGGTAGTAGAAATCAACCTTAAATACCAGTTTTTAAAAGAAATTGCATAGATAATGCTGAGTTTTGACCTTAGTAATGTTTTCTTTTTGCAGGGTTTGTGTATGGACGGCTCTTATGCTGTTTCTTCTGGCAATATTCAATGCTTGTGATCTTATCAATCGATTTACAAGGATTGCAGGAGAACTTTTTGGCATGTTGATTGCAGTTTTATTCATTCAACAGGCTATCAAGGCAACTACTGAACTGTATAAAACAGAATCAATTGATTGTAGTAGCAAAACTTTGTGATATATTTGATGCTTAACTTATGGGAGAGTGTTTAACTGATAGGGGATGGTGACCGAGTTTAAGATTCCCAAGGATGAAGACTCCAACTTAGAGAAGTATCAATTTCAATGGCTTTACACAAATGGATTACTAGGAATCATTTTCACTTTTGGTCTGGTATATGCTGCTTTAAAGAGCAGAAAAGCAAGGTTTTGGTGGTATGGCACAGGTTTGTGATTTGTGAAGCGAATTTGGAGCAATTTGATTTTCATTGTTAAATAAATAGTTCAAAGTTCAGAAACTGATTTGTTTTATGTTCTATAGGGTGGTTCAGGAGTTTCATTGCAGATTATGGGGTTCCGTTAATGGTTGTTGTGTGGACAGCATTGTCATTCAGTGTACCAAGCCAAGTTCCATCAGGAGTTCCCAGAAGGCTCTTCAGTCCTCTCCCTTGGGAATCTGGATCTTTAGAACATTGGACTGTAATCAAAGTAAACCATATTTTCTGAAACTTTCCGGGAAATTTTTTTTTGAAGTAATCAAATGTTTCAGCACTTGAATTCAAATTGCAGGATATGGGGAAGGTCCCTCTGGCTTACATCTTTGCTGCCTTTATTCCTGCTGTGATGATAGCGGGACTTTACTTTTTCGACCATAGTGTTGCATCACAATTGGCACAACAGAAGGAATTCAATCTTAAAAAGCCTTCTGCATACCACTATGACATCTTGTTGCTCGGATTCATGGTATGCGATGCTAATGTATACATCTGATTTTTGTTTTTTTTTTTTTTTATATATATTTCCTTAGCACTCATGTTCTCTTATCAATAATTGCCTTTAGACATTGCTTTGTGGATTGATTGGGCTGCCACCTTCCAATGGAGTCCTTCCACAATCCCCTATGCACACCAAGAGCCTTGCTGTTCTCAAAAGACAGGTTTGTTTACAGAATGTTCAAAAGAAAATTGTCATAAATTATTGACAAGTTATCAGATACTTACTGAACGTTATATGTCATTTCCAGTTCATGAAAAAGAAGATGGTGAAGAGTGCCAAGGAAAGCATAAAGCAGAAAGCTAGCAACTCTGAAATTTACGGAAAAATGCAAGCTGTGTTCATAGAAATGGAAAGCAGTCCTGTTGTAAGTTCTATAGTCACTATTGCTACTTAAAGAAAAAACCGATTTGATTAGTTTTTCATCACTATTGTCACTTGGTGTTCTCCAATTGTTTGTTAATCCCATCAAACAAGAAGATAACTTCTGCGCCTTTCTGCATGTTGCGATTAATTTCTCCTGTGTTAATTCCTAACATATTCCTTTCATAATGGCATGACTTGTTTCTGCTGCAGACTTCAGTAGTTAAGGAACTGGAAGACCTGAAGGAGGTAATTATGGAAGGCGGAAAGGAAGGAAAGAAGAGCAAAGAAAAATTTGATCCTGAGAAGCACATTGATGCTTACTTGCCTGTCCGAGTCAATGAGCAAAGAGTGAGCAATCTGTTGCAGTCACTCATAGTGGCAGCATCTGTCTGCGCCATGCCTGCCATAAAGCTTATTCCAACATCAGTTCTTTGGGGTTATTTCGCTTACATGGCCATCGACAGTCTCCCTGGTAACCAGTTTTGGGAAAGGATGCTCCTACTCTTCATTACCCCTGGCAGGCAGTACAAGTAAGTTTAAACTTCTTTTTCCAATAGCATTCCCATTTGAGAACACAAATCTTTTTTTCATTGGAATTATTCATATCATGAAACAGTAGTCACCAATAAACAGTCCAAAACATCAATTTTAAGAAAATTTATTTCTATCTCAAGTGCTCAACCTAGCTGAATTAATTATGACAAAGGCTGAAGTTGCCTGAGGCTGTGCTAATTCCTTTTACGACTTTGGACCTATATTTGCAGGGTCTTAGAAAAGGATCATGCTTCCTTCGTGGAGTTGGTGCCATACAAATACATTGTCATATTTACTCTCTTCCAATTTGTATACTTCCTAGTTTGTTATGGCGTCACGTGGATTCCAATTGCTGGAATTTTGTTCCCCTTACCATTCTTCCTACTCATTAGCATCCGACAACATATCCTTCCAAAGTTGTTTCCTCCACATCATTTGCGGGAACTAGATGCTGCTGAATATGATGAAATCGGTGGTGCTCCACGGCGTTCTCTCAGCCTTGTAAGCAATTTTTAAACTATCTTCAGTATAGAACCTTGAATAATCCCATCTATGGATTTGCAAAGCCTAAACGAGATATGACATTTTAACCAGGATAAGGAAGTGCCTAACCTTTGCGAGAAGGAAGGGGAACTAGAAATGTGTGATGCTGAGATTTTGGATGAGATAACTACTAGTCGAGGGGAGTTGAAGGTCAGAAATGTAAGCTTCAGTGAGGAAAGACATGGTGTGGTAAGATATCTTCGTATTCTCTCCTTTGTGATCAAGTAAGATGAAAATTATGTTTTTGTATTTAGAAATGTTCATGGATTGGGGAGCTGATTCTTATAGGCTTTGTACATCATGTTCTTTCAGGTTTATCCGGAAGATATTGTGCAATCAGAGCAAGAGAGAAACGTTGGATCGCCATAGAAAAGGAAAATTCTGTTGAAAAAGCGTTGAAAGCATCTTTACTAATATGAAAAGAAGGTTGAAGACAATGCCATTATAAATTGGATTGAAAAAGAAAATGGTAAAGCAAGTTTCATTCAGTGTGTGATTTAGAGAAAAATAGCTGATTGCAGATCATAAGGGTTTTAGTATAGATTAGATACTTATAGATAAACAATGAAGTCGGCAATCGATAATGCCACGATACTGACCATGCATTTGTAGCTATTTATTTCATAATGTACAAACAAAAGTGGAAAGGAAAAATGAAAAAAAAGTTTTGAGCAATTTAGCAGCATTCTGTGTCTTTGCTTGAGTTTGAAGCAGTTGAGCCTTAACTTGATGAGAAATTTTTCGGGCTAAAAAAATGTCGAAAATTTTGCTGCCACAAGACCAAGGTTCTCTTTAAGGTGGTTTCAAGTGGAGGAAAAACATTTAGGATGAATCAACACATGTGATTCTCTAAATTAAAAGAGCATATTTGTGAAACTTGCATAATGCCGGCCGCCTGTAACTGCTAACGTTGATAGAGACTTTCGGTTTTGTGATGTTTAGCAAAATATGGAAAGGAGAAATCGTGGTCCCCTCGGACATGACTGAATATCTGAGCTACCATTTCTTTTTTGGTCATATGGTTCTTTCTGTTGCATCAAATTTTCACTATTAATTAATTTTGAAATTGATGAAAATGTAATCTATATAATTGATAACATAATCATATATATTAAGCTATAAAACAACAAAATTTGAGCCCCGTAGAATTTCTTTTCTATGTAAATCATGTTACTTAAGTAAACGCATTTCTCAAATTTTTTTTAAAAAAGTAAATCTCCAATAATTTTTAATTATTTTCGTTTAAAATCTATGTATGATTTTTTTATAAATAGAGAAATATAGTGGGGTCATTTGTGACAACATCGCCAATTTGTTTCCATTATGTATTCTGTGGTTTTGGTGAGGGGAGATTTTTTATAGGTGTTCTTATAAACTGAAGATAAATAAAGAATTTATAAGCGAAGTTTGTAGCATGTAAGTTTCATTCTACAATATTTGTTAGAAATGGAGAAATGATATGGATTTAAGTTTACAAATTGAATAAGTTCCCTCATGAAGAAAATTCATTAATTTGATAATTGATACAAATTTGAAACTTGGGTATTTTCATTGATGTGTCCACTGAACAATAATGCAGAGTTTACTTTGTTCAAATATATATATATATATATATATATATATATATATATATATATATATATATATATATATATATAATTTTTTACAATGATGTGTATAATGTTAATTGATTTTTCTATATTATTAACATTTTATTTTTACAACCCAATTAATGAATAACATCTAAAATTCATGTCAATTTGGATATGAACTATTTATCCTAACTTATTAAAAAATAAAATTTACCTCACATAAATCAAATTGGGTATCTCTATTTTGGTCAGGATATCTTAAATTAATTTGAAACCATAAATCAAAGCCAAATGTTGGAACATAGAACTCTAATAAGACCTATTAACATTTTATTAAATTAATATTTGAAAATCTTGTAAATGTTATAGATTTATTGATGAGATAATCATACAAATTAATCATCTTCTCACCTAACCAATAAGCAGACAACAAAGCATTTGAGCCACACGGATATATTTTTTTCCCCTCTACAAAAATCATGCTACTCGCGTAAGTCCCATATCCATTAATTCCTTTTTACTAATTTTCTAATTTATGTATAATTTTCCATATCTAGAAATATGTTGGGGGCGTCACTGATAACATCAACGCCTATTTGTTTGCACATGTGGGTTTGGTGATGGGAGATTTGATAGTTATAAATCGAAGACAAATAAAGAATTTTTAATCAAAATTTCGTGAAAATACCATTCTATATGTTCATATATAGTCATTGATTCTCAAATTCCAAATTGTGCTGTAATTTGATTTTGAATCCACAAATAATCCGGCACAGCTACTCCGCCACCTCCGGGAAAATAAGACGTGTGCATTATAATGTGCGTGCATGTGTGCTTAAGTATAATGTTTCGCTATCTCCAAGTTTCCAATATTGTTGCAGTATATTCAAGTTCAATCACTGCATCTACTTAATTAGATCGCTTCCTTGTGTCAGAAATGGAGAACATCAAGTCTCCGTTCAGGGGAATTGCAAACGATGTTAGAGGAAGAGCTTTAAATTACAAGCAAGACCGGACCAGTGGTATCAGTTCAGGATTCGGGTACTTTCAATAATTTAGTCCTTAAAACTACAAATTTTATTTGCATGCTCATACACTGTATTGTATATACAAAAGGGTGACTCGTTCAAATGTTTCATTGGGTGATTCATTTAAGTGTTTCTTTTGTTTTATGATAGGATATTGGCTCCAACAACTTACATCTTCTTTGCTTCTGGTATTCCTGTTATAGCTTAAGGCGAGCAACTTTGTAAAGACACCAGTTTATTGCTTCAAAATTTTGGTACCCGCTGAAGCAATATTTACTATCATATATACTTGTTGCTATTTCTTACTTTCTTGCACATTGGTTAGTATTATTATGATGATTTTGGAAGTGTTGTAATGATTATCATGTAGATGGAAACTTAAGCGCAGTGGAGACTTTGTCTTCTACAACTCATTGTGGAATTATGCACTCAATACTTGTAGGGCAGCCACTTTTGATATTAGGAGTTGCCGAACAAACTGTTTTAATGTACACTTATTTGTACAACTTTTCCAAGGATAGGGAAGATTTGGGGCAGAAACTTTACCTGGCTTTGGCTGGATGGTATTAAAAAATCAATCTCAAAACCTTTTTTTGATGGAGAACTTTGTATCGATAATGAATGTTTTGAGTGTTTGATCTTGAGGTACCGTTTGATTCTTTTTTTTTTTTTTTTTAAATTTTCTTTTACAGGGTTTGTGTATGGTCAGCTCTTATGCTGTTTCTTCTGGCGACATTCAATGCTTGTGATCTTATCAGTCGATTTACAAAGATAGCAGGCGAACTGTTTGGGATGCTGATTGCAGTTTTATTCTTACAAGAGCCTATCAAGGTAACCAAAATTGATGCTTGACTTATAAGAATTAACGTTTTAACTCAACCAAAATTGATGCTTGACTTATAAGAATTAATGTTTTAACTCATAGGGAATGGTGACTGAGTTTAAGATTCCCAAAGCAGAAGACTTCAGTTCGGAGAAGTATCAATTTGAGTGGCTTTACGCAAATGGTTTACTAGGAATCATATTCACTTCCGGTCTTGTATGTGTTAGTGATATGCCCTAAACACCAATTAAGTGGCGTTTACTTTTAGGAAATTATTGTTATTAATTAAAATTTTGATATTTATAAAATGGCAAAGTTTTTAATATTTATAAATTATCTTGACGAATATAGTCAAAGTAAAATAGTTAAAGAACACATTCTCGAGTTTGTCAAGAATATGAAACGTGTATCCTTTGTACTATACTTTTAAAATAGTTTCTAGTGGTGGATTTATGATTGAACGTAAAAAATTCTCATAAACACTAGTATGTGTTATGACTCTTTTATGGTACGCGATACTAAAATGAATGATGAGTTTCATATCATTGACATGAGATGTCAAGTTAGACACGAGATGTCAAGTTAGACACATAGGTACTTGTTGTAAGAACAAGTTTATTGAACTCGACCAAATAATAATAAGTCATATGGTCTTCAGTGCTAATGACTTTTTATACATTATATTTAGTAATGGTCTTTAGACCTAAGGCATCTCAGATATCTTATACATAGGCATCTATGTTATTTGAAAGTATAAGAATTGATTCTTAATCAAGAAATAGGTCCAACAGTACCTGTTATGGTTGATTGTGTATAGAGACAAGTCTATGACCAAATTAGAATTCATAAATTTGTAATTAATAAAAAGGATGTCCCATGTAAGTTATTATGGATTGACATAAATTATTGGCTAAGGTGAAATATATTTGAAAGAGTTCAAATTATATTTATCATATTAAGTTCGTCTAAACTTATTTTAAGAAAAAACATAAGTGCTTAACATACTAAACCATAAGTCATGCTTTTTCTCTAAACATAGATGATGAGAAAAGACCAAGACATAGAGAAATAATGGAATAGGAAATATAGATCCAATAATTCTTGTTATTTGAATGGTCATGAAATACTATTAGGTATCACTCGTAACTTGTAGAAACCTTAAAATCATTATTGCTAAAGTATCTTAGCAATGCATTTCGAGGTTATTAAAAAAGTTCTAATTGATGATTAACGAGTTCATCATGTTTTAATGAATAAAGAGTTATCATTACAATAGTTCTAGTACCTTATAACAGAGAACCTAAAATGTCACATACCTAATAGAAATGAAAAAAAAGTTATTAGACAATGAGAAGTTGAATTTCCTAATTTTAGGAAAATCAGTATTCTTGTAATAATTTATTAGAAAATGAATATATCTTAAATATGATTTAAGACATAAATTTTAATATTCCATAAATAGTTTAAGGAACAAAACAAATTTCATAAAGTCTCAATTAAACATTAGGTTTAAGATCGAGCACATAAATGACCAAATTAAACATGTTTCGATTCATAAGTGATTGTGAATTTTTGGACCAATTTTGGGTACAAAATTTTGAACTTCTTATTCAACTTAATATGGATTAAGAAGAAGCACAATATCATGTCAAAAACAAGCCCCCAGTTGGCTATTTGATTTGATTAAAATAGGCTTAATTTGTTAAAGACAACAATTAAACAAATAGTCTATTTATTTATTCATTAAAAATTAATTGATTAAATAAATTATTGAAGTGGTAAGATCAATTCAATAAAGAATGGCTTAGTGGGTAGGTCAAGCTAATAATAATGCTAGTACCATTATTGAAGAGATAATGATGACGTTTTATTTTGTGGATAAAATCATTATGAACTAGCATTCATTATTTATTATTATCCCTCTCATTTCTAAACTAAATTGGGTGATTCCAAATCCTATGAACTCTTGGAATATTTTTAAGTGTGAACTGTTTAGAGGCACTATAATTGGGGTGTTCAAGGATATCAAATCACACAAAAACAGAAGTTGTTTGTGCAGTAGTTTATTTTATGGATAGTGTTCGTAGCTTGTTGTTTTCAATCTTTTTCTCTTACCTTATGAAGTTGTTTTTGAAACTGCAATCAGGTTATTAAACTTCAACCTTTCATCTTGATTTTCATTTTTGATTGAACTCGATCCGAGGTTTCTAGAGCTTCTGCTGATCATTTTAATTTTAGTGCACAAACATTACGTTTTTCAAAAACCTCATGGAGAAATATTGTCCTTCAAGTGTTATCAGAGATGTCTTTATTAAATTTTAATTTTTAAGTAAGATCTACATTATTTCTAAGGCCAGAACTCTCAATATCTGCTCAAGGTGAGACAAAGAGCCAAGCGAAGCCAAGGTTGGCTTGAGCAAGATAAGCTCGCAAATAAAAGCTATGGCCAGGAATCTTAAAGCATGTTTGTGATAAGGCAATGAAACTAAAATACATAAGGGATAAGTCGAGTTGTTCACATCTTTGCAAACGAGCAAAGCAAATAAAGTAAGCCAGAGTCCCGGAGTTCAATAAGGGGAAAAGAAAAACTCGAAACCTGCTGGAAACTTATCTCACAGAAATTTAGATCAAATTAAAGGCACAAAGGCAAAAGTGGAAAATCTACTTTCTTGATTTCATTCAATTCAATCAGCCGAGGCTTACAAATGCTATATATATATATATATATATTGGGAAGAGGAATTGGCAGTTGGTTCGGAGGTTTGAGAAGGGGGAGCAACCTGAGGATCCTCCTCGACGGAAGGAGCAACTTGAGCCTCCTCAGCGGAAAGAGCAGCTTCTCCAGATTCTACAGGGGCAACTTCCACGTGTGAAGGTGGATCCCTTGGTTGCTAGTTCCTAACATCCTGCTTGTTCATATAAGCATCCACACCAGCCTCGAGCTTAGGCATATCCAGCTCGGCATATTCTTTACCCAAGACAGACATGATGCACTCGTAGCAGAATTTCATCCCGTTGTTGTATTCCTCAGTAAGCAGAATTTCACGAGCTCGTCTTTGACTATGGATAGCTCATTCTCGAGTTGAAAGGCCTTTAACTTAGCCATGGCAGCTCTCTCCTCAAATGTGGAGATTTCGGTTTGGAGCTTTGCCAACTCATCCTATTCCTGCTCCAGATCTTTCTTCAAGCTCTGGTTCTCAGCTCTAAGTTTTTTCTCGTAATTTAGAACTCTTGTCTTGAAAGCTATAGAAGCGGCAGTAGCTTGACATACAGAGCGCTGGAAGGAGTTGGCCAGGTCATTAAGGCTGGAGGACTCCAACTCATTAACAAAGTCCTCCCGTACATGCTTTGTGAACTCCTTGATGTAAGGCTCAGTGAATTCAGTCTGCTCCTTAGAACACGTTGACAGGGACCTGAAAGGAACAATGGTGCCAGAATCCCTCAAAGGAGCTTTTCTGACCACTCTCTCGCCTTCAGAAGGAGGAGGAAGAACTTTGACTGGAGAAGCAGTAAGATCAACCATGGACCTCTTAGGCGGAGTAGAGGAGCTGCTCGAACCCTCAATAGTACCAAGGCGCTTCTTTAATCGGACAAGGATACTGCTCATATCTTCTTCCTTGGACGCTAAGCCAAACTCGACGAGATTATGATAGGTCAATAATTCTTTGCATGAGCTAGCGTTGTCCAAGGCAGTATCCACATGCAACTTCAGCTCCTCATTGATCTGATATGATACACTCCAAGAAACTGCAAAGAACAAAAACGACAATAAGAAAGGGTAAGAAGAAAAACAAAATCAAAAGGTATAATGAGCAGCAAAAGACCTAGAGTGCAAAAGCGAGAAGGAATTTGAAGAATTTCTTCTGAAGCAGAGGTTGCTCGCCCCCAATCTCCCCCGATGAAAAAGAACTTACTTTTCCAGTTGCCTCAAGATGCAGGGAGATTGGTGATGGGATTTTTATTCTTGGAGTTGGATGTGAAGTAATACCAGCCCGCATCTTTTGGGCTGCTTTTCAGTTAGTAAAAGTGTTTTATTTCGTCTACCACATGTTCACCCATGTTACACCAACTCCACAGAATGTATAGGCTGGATAAAACCCTCCACCCATTAGGGTTCAGTTGCCCTGGTGCCAAGTGCAACTGGGAAAGAATTCGGGCAAAGTAAGGTTGTAAGAGTAACCTAACCCCCCACTTAAAGCACTCGAGGTAGAAGGTGACACATCCTCGAGGAGGACGGCTATGAGTATTATTCTGACTAGGAAGACGAAGGTTAACGCTAGCAGGAATGCGGTAGGTAGCCCTAAGCCTATCTAAGTCTTGTTGGGAGGTCTCACACCTCATGTAGTCAATGGCAAACGACTCGGCCTCCGACATTTGACTAGTCTTTTTCCTTTTGTTTGGCTGGGTTTCTTCAAGAGCGTCACCCTCGACAATATCGCTGGTAATGTTAATGGCCTCTTCGAGACTCAAGTTTCTTACCACAACCCCCTTATCAGCTCGGGAGTCACTAGAAGAAGAAGATTCTTCAAGGGACATCCTTCTGGGTTTTTGCGTAGCAGACATTTTCTTAAATACCAAAGGCTCCCCTACAACACACTGCTGTCAGATTTTGGAAAGCCGAACTACAGTCTACCAGAATGGAAAACAAAAAACCCACAAAAATAAAAATGACACGGACAAGAAGAAGAAGTCGAAGAATTTATACCTGAAATTGATTTGGACGGTGTAAATTGCGACAACTGCAACCGAGAGGTAGATTTCGCTTGCAAGCAGCGGGCTTCAACTTTGAGCAATGTGGGGAAATAAGAAAATGGAAAATGATGAATTTAGGGATTTATAAAGAGGAAAGTGAATCGCTCCAACAGATGGCACGTTGCACAAGGGGGCGTGACTGTTCAGGGAACCACCTCTTCAAATTTCAAACAAATGGTCTAGATTAACCAACATAATCCATATTAAACGCAAAGTGACTAAGGGAGCGGACAGTACAACGTAAAAAAGAGAGGAGGGAGAGAGCTTGCTCGAACAAATAATTTTTAGTCTTATCCTATTCCACTCTCAAGACCAGAAATTGGGGGATTGGTGTTTGGGAAATAAAGAGCACGCCAGTTCGATGACAAGCCAACCAGAATAGAAGCCCGGACCGCTAGCGCAAAGATATTCCTGCTCGGTGTCAAGCCGGTCGGGGCCAAATACTTGCATCCTGCTCCAACAAAATTAGAAAGAGTAGGAATGCCCACGACCATCAAGCGAGTCCTAATCACGTTATGAGCAGCACCAAGAATAAGAAGGGACCAAAGCTCGAGTAGAACTAAACCCAAGTATGACAGCCTGAATCTGTAGTGCAAGACGGTGAACGGCTCTCTCCGAGAAGAAGAAAGTATCCGTCAGACACCCCATACCATAAAGTTTCGTCACTGTGACCAATAACCATCAGACACTCCCACACCATAAAGTCTCGTCGTAGCGATCGATAACTGTCAGATACCCCCACACCATATATTCTCAGGGGTGTGACCGAATATCCGCCAAAAAACACCTAGGCTCAATTAAGTTAGAAGATGACGATCGAGTAAGCGTCCTAGTGGAAAAAGGAGAATAAATATCTGAAGAATGGACAGAGAATAGAGACTTCTTTTTCTTTCAGTTTTCTGTTTTCCAGTTTTTTCTCTGATAGAGGGAGAATTAAAAAGAGTAAACCCGATTACTGACTTGAGCGTTAGATGATTTTCGCCAGAAAAACACCTAACGAACTCTGACACTTTCTCTGTGAATACAGGCTAAAATGTATCATTGCTTCTAGGGGTGGGCAAATTTGGGTTCGGGTCGGGTTCGGGTCGATTGTTTTTATATCGGGTAAATCGGGTTGGCAAAAATTCAACCCGAACTCAACCCGAACATATAATCGGATCGGGTCGGATCGATTGTTTTTATATTTTTGAGTATTTTTTTTTTGAATTTTCGGATTGGATCGGGTTTGATCCGATCGGGTTGGTAAAATTTAACCCGATCGGGTTACAAGTATCATCCGAATCCGATCCGAACTCAAAATTTTCGGATCGGTTCGGGTCGGGTCGGATCAGGTCGGGTGAAATGCCCACCCCTAATTGCTTCAGTGAATAGAGAAAAGCTAGAACCAACTGGAAATCCTACTCGATGAGGGAGCGACCAAAAAATAGTATTAACAAATAAACTAGAGTAATTAAGAGAGATTTGTTTAAAGAATGCCATTGTTGTTATAAGAAAGTTTCAAGCGATATCCAATTGTAGATACTTAGAATAAAAAATAGTGAAGGGTATGCTAATCCTTCATAGTATTCTTGTGAGTTTTTATTACCTTGTTTGGAGAATGACTGTCAAAAAGTAAATGAAAAACAGAGAGAAATATTGTGAAACTATTTCTTGGTTCAGCAGGAGCTTATCTTTATAATAAGAGGTACATATATTGTATATTGTTAAGATATATAAATGACTGAATGAATTTAATTTGTGTGAAACGGATTAGCAGGTGTCAAGTAAATCATTATATTTAATAATTATATTAAAATATTAAAATAATATGAAAGATAAATAAATAATAAATTCTAATTCGTTTAATCATAACACCCAAGATAACACAGCTCATTAATCCGCTTAATATTTAACCTACACCAAATGTCTAATTTTACTAACAATTTGAGTCTCCTACTTGAGTTAAAAGTTATAACCAATTGAAATTCATCTTTTACACGAATAAATATGGTAGGATGCAAATTTGTAATGGGACTAGATTAGTTATCGTATTAAATATCTTTTATTTTATAAAAAAAATATTAAAATATCAATAAATTACCTTTTATTTTATTAAAAAAAATATTAAAATACCAATGAACCACAAGCTCATTTAATATTAGTAATTATGTAATTATTCTTTGAGTGTATAGATTTGAGTCTCAATTATTGTTAGGACTCAATTTTTTTTATTAAAATTAAATAAAAATATATTTATCTCTTACTGATTATCATAGTCAGGACTCAATTATTAGAAGAGCTTAAAAAAATTATTAAAATACATTAGATATTTTATATATAATTATTTTAATATTTTGCTCTAGTCCATTCCCCCGTAGGCCCGTACCTTCCCCTTTACCAGTCTGCCAAGTCACGTGACTTCTGCTTAAGTTTTAAGTTGAAAGTTGAAAGTTGAAACCAATTGCGATCTAACTTTATGCGAATAAATATGCTATGATACAAATTTGTAATAGGACTGTATTATTTATCGTTATCAACGGCATGTTTGTTATTCCTCATTAGATGGTACTAGACTCTGCATAGCATTCGAATTTTACAATACATTGTTTGGCACTTACTCCTCATTGCATTAACTAAAATTTATAATGTGGTATCACCCGCATAAACTAAACCTGACCCTCCTTATGAGTTTACACAGGTTTGCAATAGATCTTAACTCTTCTCTCGACTTTCTTCTTTATTATTCCCTTTCACGAACACGACGGGGCACTGTGACTTTCTCTTTCTTTCTTTCATCCAAGGCGATCTCAAAGAAGCCATTTTCCACTCTGGTGTCGCTCCTGAGCAGGATCGCGGCAACCCCTAACGATACAACTGGGCTCGCTTGGCTCCAACCGATGAGGGTGTAAGTGCCGTGCCCCAAATCGTATCGGGTCAGTCTTGAATCGACTCATCAAGTCGTGTTGAAAGAAGTTTTACAATTGGAGGAATTATGTGTATCTTATTCCTGTTTTTTACCCATCTTCGCAATAGGGAGAGTGTTATTGCTAGTTTAAGGTCTGATAATGAACTTGTTAAGTGATTAGAGTGTTCTGAAAGAGGCCGTAAAGTAATTGGTGTTATGGGTAAGCATTCTTATCAGTTAGGCTTTCCGTCTAACGATGAGAATGCAAGTTTGAACTCTTGAGTTAAAGTTGCTACTGTAGTCTCCACTTACAATAGTGATAGGCATAATACAAATCTAGAATATGTAGAGGAAAATAGCACAATTTATGAATTCATAATGTTGGAAAATGCAAATTATGAGTATGTGAATGAAACTCTGGCTGAGAGTAGGACTTCTGAAGCTGTTCAAAGTGAAAATACTGATTTGAGTTTAAATCTGGATTTTAAGATTGATTGAAGGTTATGGCTGAGGAATGGAGTCTAAATAGAGAGGAGAAATTGTTAAAGGAGAGTGGATTTTGTTATAATGAGGAGGAGAAGAAGAGGTTTAATAGAATCTCAGAGCATT
The DNA here is from genome assembly GCA_025617385.1 of Murraya koenigii. Lineage (NCBI taxonomy): Eukaryota > Viridiplantae > Streptophyta > Magnoliopsida > Sapindales > Rutaceae > Murraya > Murraya koenigii. The sequence goes on along the minus strand of CM046813.1, from coordinate 23,093,963 downwards.
ATGTAGGGACTCACAACTTTCATAACTTTACCAACAGAACAAAATTCAAGGCCTATCTACTTGACGCCACATCATATCATTTGGTGTTGGCTTTGTAGTTAATGTTGAAGGCATTGATTTTCTTAAGTGTGAAGTTGTGGGGCAGAGTTTCATGCTTCATCAAATTCAAAAGATGATAGGGCTTGCTGTTGCAGTCACGAGGAATTGTGCTTCGAAGTCAGTTATTGAAACTGTTTTGCAGAAGTAAGTATTCCACTTTTTTGCTTCAATTATACTTCCCATGTTTGATATGATTTGTTATAATTAACTTCTAACAACATTAGAGGGATGTTAACATTAATGTACCAACGGCTCCTAAGGTTGGCTTATACTTGATGAGTGTATCTTCGCGTCATACAACAAGAAATAGAAAGACAATCAGGAAGAGCTGTCAATGAAAGCCTACGAAGAAGATGCAAAAAATTTTAAAATGATGAAAGCTGCTGACCATTAAAGTTTTGAAAATGAAGGAGATAGCTAAATTAATTCTCTCAAAAGGCAAATGGAAGAAAGCCATTTTCTTTCTCTCAATCCATATGCGTTTTTATTGTTTTCATATTGATAACTTCTTATTCTCAATAGAAACTTGTGCTTTGCTTGCTCTGACAAATTGAATGTATGTTTTCCTTTATCATTTTTATTCTTAATAAGATAGTGTGTTTTAATTATTTATTTATATTGTGTATTGTGATTTTTTTAAGGTTATTTGAATAAATTAGTGGCTTTGATGTTTATTTCCCAGGTTGTATATTTGGAAAATGTTAAAAAAATAAATATTATGCCACTGAAAAGTTTAAAATTTGATAATTTTACATACGTTTTATAAAGAATTATAATTCTTTTTTACATTTATACTAAAAAATTAATGTAAAAATTTTAAAATTTAAAACTTCTATATTCAATATTTTTTAAGAATTAATGAATACTGTTTTAAATATATAATATAAATTATTTATAAAAAAATTAATACAATACAGTGCAATATCAAATATAATATAACTAAAAATTAATACAGTAGTACCGAACGTTATAATATGATATTAATATAATGTTATTTAATATAATATATTTATATTAAAATAATATAATATAATATAATACAATACAATCGAACAATTACTACCTTTCCCTGGCAAGTCATGTGAGTTGAAAGTTGAAACCAATTGCGATCTAATTTTATGCAAATAAATATGCTAGGATACAAATTTGTAATGGAACTGTATTATTTATCGTTATCAGATGTCTTCCATTTTATAAGAGAATATTAAAATACATTTGATATATAATTATTTTAGTATTTAGCTCAAGTCCATTCTCCCGTGGGCCCATACTTTCGCTTTACCAGTCCGCCAAGTCACGTGACCCGCACTCCACCCTCAACTATTTGATTAAAAAAGCAACCAAAAGCGCACGAATAGACCACTGAACACGTTCTCCTGCGCCCTCCACATGTAATATCTTATCCACTTCTCTCCCCAATACACGCAGCCACATACCGTACGCTTATCCCCCAAATGCCCCAACTGTTTAAACGAGATTCCCGAAAGCCCCCAACGTACAAGAAGTCACAGCACGAATTGCAATTACTGCACGTGCTGGATTGCAGCTTATAACTTACGCTGGCTCTAAATCTTGATATTTTTCTTTCGTCTTCGCACTTTTTGCACAATCATCATGGCCAACGCACTTATTGCATGCTCCTTATCCACTCCTATCCGGGCCTCCTCCGGATCCGAGTCCAACAAATCCGAACCCAATCGCATAAAGCCTCCTTCATCCTCCTCCTCCTCTTCGACCAATTGGTGGGCCCCTCTCTTCGGCTGGTCATCTGATCCCGGCTACATTAACAACGTCAACAACAACAAGAGAAACCAGCTCGAGGGTGTGGATCCGGATAATATTTCGGGTCGACCCGGATCGAGATTCTTTCCCGGGTGTTTCACGGAGGAGAAGGCGAAGCAGCTGAGGAGGAAGACTGCGGAGAGCTCGTCTTTCCACGATGTAATGTACCACTCGGCGCTGGCGTCCCGGCTCGCGTCGGATATGTCGGTTTGGCCCGAGAAGTGACCGGATCGGGTCCAGTTATCCGTTGTCCGGATACGAAACGAGTTTAAAGGTCTGCATTTTCGTTTATATTTGCAATTTGCCTTGGCTTGCTTAATTTGTCGAAAAGAAAGTAAAATTAGACTGGTCTTAATTATCCGTGGTTGAGGACAGTGTATGTTAGTGTACGCACCGGTCGATCATCGTCGGATCATTTCATTGTTTTGTTGGTGGTGATGAAAAATGATCTTATTTATCTTTGTGTTCTTATAATGTTAAATATGGGTCCGGTTGCGTATTGCCCAATATGTCAACTTTCTTTCAGTAATTATCACGACGACTTTGAATAGCGTTTGTTTTTCTGTGCTCTATTTTTGCTATTTACTTGTGAAACCTCAAAAAGTAATTGCTATTTGATAATGGGCTGAACCCGAAGTCGAATTGGATTGTTGGGTGCCAGACTGTCACGTGAGTAGTGATGAGTTTTATCTCAACAGCCTCACTTTTAAATTATCTTTATATATTTATACAAGAATGTAGCTGCGGTTGAGTTGTTGCACTACATACCACGTTCTAATAACCAACCCGGTCTAATAACTAGACAATTATAATAATAAATTATTTATTATTATTTATTATTTTGACAAAAACTCCACCATATCTACTGTCTTTTTTAAATTATTCTTATTTACAAACTTATTTTATTAATTATAAATAACAAAATCTATATCGTGTGGTTATCAAGTAATTTTCTTCAACTAAATCCACCATATCTACTGTCTTTTTAGAATTATCCTTATTTGCAAACTTATTTTCTTACTTATAAATCTATAAATCATATTCGGCCCCAAAACCATAAGTTGGAAACAAGAAAAAAATAACCCCAACAAACGAGTGAGTTACAAATATATGGGAATTAGAAGAATTCGTGGGGCTAGGCAACAAGCATAACAAAATTTGGCAATCCAGAAACTTTTAAATTACATTACATCTCAAAAATCTGTTTCCAAAACCAAAATCACAATTCTTGTAGATAAATTTCTCTAAATTTCGTTGTTTACAAAGAATATTTGGCTTGTTAACTCTATCATGTTAGAAATCTCAATTATTTCTATTGTCAAATGGAAATGCTAGATCAAGTTAATCTTGACTTGAAAAATAACTAGAGTTTTGAACACAAATTTAAGCATACGTAGTGATGGAATAACATATAAATATCACGTGAAATAATTCAAAGTTTTGAAAAATTACAGTTGAGAAGAAATAAATCATCAATCGGTGTTGGATATAAAATTTTATTGGGTAATTTTATGGCGAAGAGAATTATAATTAAATAAAATTTATGAGATTATTCTTTAGTTTTGATCCCCTTTTTTTGAAATTGTTCTTGGTTTTAAGAAGATTATTGGGTCACTTTTCATTTTTATTTTTCTATCCATAATGATAATTTTACTGGCTAAAAAATTATATTAAAAAAAAAGTTAATGAAAGGAGACTCCAATTAATGATAAATTTTACAATACATTAGAAGTACCATGTCAATCATGCAATAAGTAAATAATATTATGACATATGTGCATTTATTTTTAAAATTTTAAAATTTTACTATATAAATGATAATTACATTAAATTTAATTACATATATTGTATTAAATAGTTGTATTAGTTATTATGTAATTAAGATAGAAAAGGTGGGAAGTATATCAGTATATCACTATCAAAAGAAAAAAAGGCTTCTAACAAAATTTTTTTTATTGGAGAACCCATGGGCCGCACTGGCCCAACTGAAGCGCCACCGTTGGGCGTGAATCAATGTCCCCACTCTACGACTTTATCACTAGACGTCTTATCAAGCGTTTCAATTCAAAATTTTCCGTATAACGATTAACAGGGTGTCTTAATTTAGTTGGTAAAATATTTTGAGTGGAAATAAGAGATTTGTAATTTAAACTGACGTGGATGAAGTTGGAATAGAATTGTCATTGGACCATAATTATATATAAAAAAAAAAACTTTAAACAAAAATTAACAAATGGGGAAATGTGCGATTGAATCAATTTTACATTTTCATTATTTGTCAATTCCTCACCCATGAGTATTTATCAAGTATCAACAAGAAATAGAAATAGACACTCATTCTCACATGCCCATGGTGCTTATTTAAATAATTTTACACTTTCTCAATGTCAAAAGCAATACAAATACACATGAGTAAAAGGCATAATATTAACAGATCTACAAGTTAAATTTATAAATTCAAAAGGCATGATCATATCATATGCTGCGGAGAGAAAATTGCATTCAGAATAACAATTTTTTTTCATTTTTCTTAATTAAATATGTGCATTGAATAACAAATGTATATATAGAACCCGTTTGAAATTGTTTTTAAGTTATTTAAAAGTGATTTTGAAGTGAAAAATTAATTTTGGTGTTTAGTAATTTTTTTAAAAAATTTTTTTTAGCAAAATCATCTCATTATACAACAGATTTTGAAAATAAAAGAAATAGTAGTTTTTAAAAATTTGAATTTAAAAATTACTTTTATATTTTATATAATTCTATATATATAATAATAAATATTTAAAAAAATCCTAAATTATCCTTATTCATCAAGAAATAAAATCATTAACTTTAAAAAATTATTATTATTGCAAATTCTATTGAAATAACAAAATAAAAATAAAATTAATAATATAAAATATATATCTTAGTTATCAATTATTATATATACACAATTAAAAATATTTTATATACATGTTTATAAATGTGTAAATAAATTTTATTCAACATTATGTCTAATTCAATTATTTACATTTTTACAGCGACTTAATAGTAAGATTTATTAAATATACCCAACTACTTTTAAAATTTACAGTACTTTTAGAAATAAATTTTATCAAATATTTAACTGATTCTCTTTATAACAGATTATTTTTATAACATAACTAACAATAATTATTTTAAAAACTATGTACTGTCAAACTAGCTCATAATGTTAAGTAAATAAATGTAATGATAAAGAGTTGTAATATTTTAAAACTGCCTCCTTTTGTTTTTTTTTTTTTTGTGGCTATTTTAGCACGAAAATGCAATATATAAGACAATATTTTGGGGAGCAAAATTTTTTTCAGTAACATTGCAACATCGCTCGATAATCTTAAGTAGCAAGAAGAAACCTACGAAATAAATGTATCTTTTATGTAAGAAGTCGTCTAATTAAAACTGGTCTCTTGTATTATAAAATTACAAAGTGCAGTAATTTTAGTTCCTCTAATAAATTATAATAAAAACTTTTAAATTTATGCATCTACAATCATGAGTACAAAGGTATACATTAATGATAGCTCCAAAGGTAAGAATTTGATTCACCAGAATGTCTTAGAAGCAGTCTAATTACATACATATTGTGAGATCCATGGTCATGATTTTAACTTTTGGAAGACTCAACAACTGCTAACAGTCAAAGGATGAACCTTTTCAACAACAAGAAAAGTTAAGAGAGCGTCACTAATTAATTAAATGCAAAAAATATTTTGCACAGAAATTTAATAGTATTTGTTTGGTACAACTCTTAGATTGATGTAACTTGCACTATCATGCAACTTGGTATGGTCCTAAAGCTGAAGCGTTAATTTGGAAGCGCTTTAGGCTTTGCCACAAATCCCAAATCATTAATTTTGGTGTATTTTTGTTCATTTGTAGTTTTGTACTAAGGTCAATAATTGCTCGAATTTATATAAATGTTTCTTTATCCATAAAATAAGCCTTTGTCATTCATTTTAAATTAAGGATATTATTGGTATATGTTTTACGATAACTGACTATGGCTGATTGATGGTGAAAATAATTTTAAATTAGATAATATATTTTGTTATAATGACTCACTTTGTTCTCCTTCCCATCTTTACTCGTTTTCTAATTTTAAGATCCGGCACCATATATTTTCCTCTTTCTGTTAATTAACTGATTTCGTTTTATAAAAGTATTGATATGTAAAAACTATACATGGTACTTGTTATCCTTCACATCCTTCCTCATTTTCTATTTATCTACTTGGTCTGTGCACTTCCCATTCTTACACGTTTTCTAGCCCTTTAATCCTCCATTCATTTTTTCTTATCATTGATATTCTTAGTTTTTTCCCATAAGCTACAGCTTTCATTCCCGTTTAACTTTTATATTTTGTAAAAGTACACATTACAAAATACACTTTTACGTTTGAGTTTTAGATTTTATATGCAGACTAAATATGTGGGGCATATAATTCAATTGTGATCACAAGTCAACTGTTTGGTCACGCCGTTTATGTTTTCAAGGGTTAAAAATCAAATGAATTAACTGCTACAACTTCAGAAGTTAAATTACTACAGTCCACATGATCACAAATGTCAGTTACATAGTTTACATTAAATACCGCAACAAAATTCGACTGGAACTTGAACTTGAACGTGAACTCATGAGCAAGTCACACTCGAAAATGTGATCATTATCGATCAATGATTGTTGTCATAGTCATTATTATCGATTGTTTTGTATTTTCTTTAATTGTCATATATTGCAATGTCATTGTATGGGTAATTGCCATTACCTGCTATAATAAAAGTGTGGGCGGCATATTTCCACTCTAAAAATATTTTAAAATTTTAATTTTAATAAAATAATTTATTATAAAATACTTATTATATGATTTATTATTAAGTGATTTATTATTAAGGATGATTTATTATGAGCTAATTATAACACAATTACTTTGAACACTTATAAAACACACCCATTATTCAACATATATTTTTGTTTTCATCAACCCTAAATTTTATATTTCTAATATCTTAAACAATATTCGAAACAAAAAACAAATTACTATTTTGAAAGATTTTGATTATAACGTAAGTGTTCATTTTTTTAAAAATAAAAATCTATTAAGATGGTTGTCTTTTTTGCTTTTGATTTTAAAATGAAATTAGAAATAAAACAATATTGATCACATTCTTTTAATAGACAATATTAATTACTAAAATTATTTTATAGAATTTGTTTTAAACTTAAATTGGTACAATGTTGTAAGTATATGCTAAATTTCTTAAAAATTTTATTTGGGCGTACTAAATAGTTTTGTGGGTATTTTGAGAACATATATATAATTAATTTAATCAGTTTAAGTAAGATTATTTTAGTATTTAAAAAATGTATAAAGTAAAATTTAATTTTTTTAAATTTATTAGTTGAGTTTACATATTAACGAATGAGTGTGATGAATAAAAACTACTGCTCTTTTGATCTAAACGCAAAAAGCGTTAATGACTTTTTTAACCTTTCTGAGCTGGTTGATCACATGCGTGATGTCATACCCTTTATAGTCAGCGACTGTAAATGTGTCAAGTTTCCATTACAGACGGTGGACTTTACAGCCCAACTTCTCCCAATGGGACCTTTATATGTGTACAATCGCATACTATAAAATATACTATTGCACACACCTGATCACATTTCCTATTTTGAGATTGATATTTTTGGTAAATTTTTAAAATATACTTATTTTATTTTGACAGCGGGGACGGACCCACTCACTGACCAACTTTGAGGCTTTGACCCCTTAGTAAAATGTTAATTAAGCCCCATCGATTTAGGTTTTTTTTTTTTTTTTAATTTGTGTTGAATGATAAAGTTTGCTTGAAATATGTCCCCAAGAGAAAGTAACAAATAGTTTAATAGTCACTCATAATAATTCTAAAATCACAAAAAATAATTTAAGTGATCAATATTTTTTTGAACTTCCTCAAAAAATTTTTTTATTAAGGCCTTTAAATAAAATATAATACATCGTTCCCATCTTCATTTTATAAAGAACAAAATTACATAAATTTTATCATATAAATAATGGGTTCAGCTATGTTAGATTATATCTACAATAAAATATTTTTTTATAACTATATAATTAAAATTATAATATATTTTTTATTATTTATCATTTTATATATGTGATTATAATTTACTATATACAGTAAAGTAAATCTACTATAACGCATGCCATAAATAATTTATATGTCTATAATCAGCGCAATAATCAATAACGAACTTTAAACAACATGGGAAGCTCATCAATCAAACAGAAGCAAGGAAAAATTAAAAGAAATTAATAAAATATCTACCATATAAATAGAACACAAAAAGGCTATATATGTCAATTACTAAATAAATAGCTAGCTAGGTAAAGTATTGACTTGACTTCCGATACAGAATTCAATTATATTACTCAATTAAGTTGATTTTGCTTGTCTTGATAAATCAAATAATGTACCCTAATAGGAGACTCAATTCAAGTCAAGAGATTGAGCAGGATCAACTAAATTTTACTTGTCAACATTAACAAAAACACAATAGAGCGATGAGATAGTCGTGTATGGCAGGTCACATACAAATCAAATACGGCACCCTCTATTGATGTAATTTTCGTCTAAATATATACATTAATTTGGTAATCAATGCTTTACTCTTTTGACATAATCATACATGCAACTGATTGCTATGTTTCCTCTCACTTGCATGCACATGCCCTAAATATTTTCTAATGCCGTTATTGCCGACCAACAAATAAATAGAAGCAAAAAGAAAATGGTAAAATAATCATTTGGCTTATGATTATATTAAAGAAACTGAATGAAGACGCAAATCCTCAACTGGCACATGGATTGCTTAGGATAAGATCTCAAATATCCCTTTAACAATGAAATTTTTTTATTGATTCTACAAATTTGATTCGATGTTTTTTCTGTTGATCCCCACGAGCTGCCAAATCAGAGAATATTAAATATTTTAAAATGAGAATTCAAAGTTTTTACATTATATTATTGAAAAGTGTTTTGTTGTTAATTTATTTATTTTCATTTAATTTTGATTCATGCTGACATGCATGCAAGGATCTTGGACACTAGTCACCTTCTTAGAAGAGGCAGACAGACAGCACGTTAGCAAAACCATGTGATCTCGGCACTAGAGATGGACCTATTTCAGTCATTTCATTTTATTCACATTTTCATCTATATTTCCATTATAAATCAATGGCAAATAAATATTATTAATACAACTTTTGGGTCTAGCAATCACTCAACTTGATAATGAAATTTGATCTAAAGCCTTTTGTTTTTGGATATCTTCGTAACAAAAATTAACTTCACAAATCATAAAATGACGGCCATCTATTTTGTATGATCCATATCACGAATCTAAATAAATTTTGTATGTGAGAGAAAATATTAGATAAATTTAAATACTTTCAGAAAGAAGCTCTTTGGTTGCCTAATTTAATAAACAAATTACAGTTAAAATATTAAAAGGTAAGCAAAAATGTTTTTGAAAATTGCATAGCGATTGTGAATATATGGAAGTCTTCTAATTATATATTTGTATCACATATAATTGCTTTGAAAAAAAAAAAAACCTCTAATATCTGACTTTGGGGATACAATAAAACCTGTAAATTAGGCAATTATAAAGACCGAAATGGGTTTCAATCTCAACCAGCATATGCATGTAAGTGCAGCAGCGTGCCCATGCATCCATGTGGCTTTGAATAGCATGTCTTCAACCTTCACCAGAAAAGACCAAATCTCAAGATTAATTAATTTAATTTAAATAATCGATGTCGATGAATCTTTTTTGTTTCAAGCTGTAAATATCTGCTAATTACGCTTCATTATTTTAAATCACACGTTCTCGTAGATTTGTAAACCCAAGATATTCCAGTCCCTAAATCGTGGCAGCTAAGTGACTATTGAAGTAAGTCACAGATGTGTAATTTTAACTCACAGTTTTCTTTGTAACAATTATTTACATAATTGATTTAACATATCTGCAGTTTAAAGTATTTCCTGTGCAATTTTATGTCATAAGTTCCAAATTTTGTCATAATTTTGGAAAAATCACCAATAGTAGTTTTTGTCATACTCATGTCTTGAAGCACTAAGATTCAGTGATTAATGTACTTGATATTAATTTACCTTATTCTTCGATTATTGATTTAAAAAAAAAAGTTAAAGAAGTGATTTGTTTTATTTTTGATGGTCATCATATTAAAAGAACATAGAATGAGGGTGCATGTTTTGTGTCAGACTTGACAGTCTTGAACATGGTCTTGGCAATAATTTTATAATTATATTTTGAGCTCAGCAACCTGCATGGACATATTTTCCAGTGGCAATCATGCAATTTGGTTAAAAACCAGTGGCTTTATGTTATTCTGAATCACATAAAAGCCCTAGCGCACCCCTCTTGTGATCTTCACACTTACATGCTACATCCATCTCCCTCTCTTTCTCTCAACTCTCTCTGGATTTGTGGCTATCTCTAGGGCACAAGAATAATGTACAGAATCTCCGTGCTCTTGGGTCTTATTTGTGCCACCTGCCACGTAGTGTTATCAGTCACCGATGGTAAGCTCTCAAATTTAATATTTATGTTCATTTTTATAATTTTGTTCGGTAATTTATATTGCATATTGTTAGATGGCTAGCTAGATAGTAGATACCATGCATGTTCATTATTGTGTATATATATGATCTCCTAGAAGAAGCTTTTGTTAGATAGATCTCATCCTAACAAGACTATATTTGTTGTCGTTGTTACTTAGTACCATCACAATTTGGGAATAAAGAGGTTATGATTTTAAAGCATTGGTCATTGTTGTGTATGAATCAACCTGATAGAATCAATTCTTGACATATATATTGAGTGTTAGCTAATTTTTTTTTTTTTTTTTGTATATAATAGATCAAATTTAATCAGATATGACAGGCAAATTAAAGAGTATTTTTAATTTAACTCCTAAAAACATTCTTTCTATAAATTTAGATTCAATACCTAACAAAACTGTATCGAATATTTTTATAATATTCAATCATGCATGTATTTATAATAATTAAAATTTAATTATATAATATATGTCTTATCTTATAATTATTAACCACAACAACATAAAAAAAAAATTCAGCACAAAAGACATAATAGCCCCATCAAAATCATTTTTATATAATCAATTTAGTATTAGCAAGAGATGTATAAGTTGTGACTTATTATTCCTTTTACTTATTTCAATTTATATTCATTGCCTGTACTAGATGCCATATTTATGTTCGTATCCAAAAAAAAAAAAAGGGCAAATGCCATTTATGTTCATGTGCTTTGGTCGTTCGATGGCATTTAATAGAAGACACTTGAAAGCTTGGCCAATTTTAAGGGAATCTGGGCCTTACGCGTGGTGGGCCCCGCTTAATTTTGATGATAATAATGATATTGATTGGACCACTTCATGAGTGATGATATAAATGAAGTCTTATAAGCAGGACGGACGGGGTATAACAACATTCAATGTAAACACAGCAATTTAATGATTTATTCTAGTTAAATGACTAGAATACCCCCGTAATGGCATTGAATAATAAAACACTGGAGTCACAGAAAGGTGACATGTCAGTACCATGTCACTTTTGTCATTTATTAATTTTAGAAAGCTTATTAATTATATAACCCTGGCCATTTTTTATTTGTTTTCGTGACATTTAATGACGCACAGAACTTGTGATGACACCATGGCAACAGCGATGAATTAGATTGGAAGCAAAAAACATATCAGATTTGCTTCTTGTTTAAATACTTATATTTGATTTGATTAACATATATATTTTAAACTAATTAACTTTCAGGATTATTACCAAACGGTAACTTTGAGTACGGTCCAAAGCCGGCACAAATGAAAGGCACGGTAGTAACACACTCAAATGCCATACCAAACTGGCAAATCTCCGGCTACGTTGAGTACATAAAATCCGGCCACAAGCAAGGCGACATGCTACTCGTCGTCCCCGAAGGAGCGTTCGCCGTTCGATTAGGCAACGAGGCATCGATCAAGCAGAAAATTAAGGTCACCAAGGGCATGTTTTACTCCGTGACGTTCAGTGCAGCTCGCACTTGTGCCCAAGAAGAGAAGCTCAATGTCTCGGTTTCACCAAACCTGGAAATGAACGACTGGGGAGTCTTGCCAATGCAAACAATGTATAGCAGCAACGGCTGGGATTCTTATGCATGGGCTTTTGTTGCCGATGCTGATGAAGTTGAGATCACGATTCATAATCCTGGCGTCGAGGAAGACCCAGCCTGTGGACCTCTCATTGATTCTGTTGCTCTGAAGGTTTTGTACCCTCCTAAACGTACTGGAGGTAACTTTTCTATCTCTCATTCTTAATTTTGAACGTTAACCCTCTTAAAAATTTCAAGTGATCAAAATAATTCCTGAAAGGATATTAAGTTTTGACTGATATTTAGTCCATTTTTTGTATATTTTATTTTAGTCCATTGTTGTAAATTAACTAATTCGGATCCAAATACAATAAAAGTTAATTTAGAGGCTAAATGTACAAACGATGAAGGGGCTTTTATGTAATGAACTAAGAATAACAGGGTCAAACTATAAATTAGTTCTAATTTTGGTTGCTATTTTTGCAGTCAACATGTTGAAGAATGGAAATTTTGAAGAGGGACCGTATGTGTTCCCCAATGCATCATGGGGAGTCCTAATCCCACCCAAGATTGAAGATGATCACAGCCCTCTCCCGGGATGGATCATTGAATCCCTTAAAGCCGTCAAGTACATTGATGTCAAGCACTTCTCCGTCCCCGAGGGCAGACGTGCCGTCGAACTCGTGGCCGGAAAAGAGAGTGCATTGGCACAAGTTGTCAAGACCCAAGTCAACAAGACCTACGCCCTCTCGTTTGCCGTTGGAGACGCCGGAAACTCCTGTGCCGGAACGTTGGGCGTAGAAGCTTATGCTGGTAGGGACAACATTAAGGTAACGTATGCGTCCAAGGGTAGAGGTGGATTCAAGAAAGCATTGCTTAGGTTCAAGGCCGTGTTACCACGCACACGCATTATGTTCCTAAGTACATTTTACAACATGCAAAGTGACAGTTCGGGTTCGTTGTGTGGTCCCGTGATTGACGATGTTAAGTTGCTTGTTGCTCATAAGATACGATCACTACGTGTGTGATTGAATTGATTTGATCAGCATCAGCACAAGGGCATTATTAACTTAATTTTCTTGTTATTGGAATATTGCTTGCATGTTCCAAACAGTTTGTGAACTATATATGATGTTATTGTACTTTAATTAGGATTCGTGTAATAGCGGCAAGAGTGTTAATGATCAGTTTACATTTCGTAATTTATGTGTTGTAAAAAAGGGCCAGGGGGATTCGGCAAGGGGATCCTTGTCTCCATATATTTTTGTTTTGTGCATTGAAAGATTGAGTCACGGCATCTCCTATTCTGTGAATACGGGAAAGTGGAAACCTATCTCCCTTTCGCGCTGTCTCACTCATCTGTTCTTCGCGGATGACCTCCTTGTTGTGCGTATAATATGGAATCAAGCACATCAAATAATTATAAAATTAAATGACACAAGAATTTAACGTGGTTCGGCGATTATGCCTACGCCCATGGGAGCAAGAGAAAATAATTGTATTATTAACAATTATTTATAGTACAATATTTGAGTAAAGAAACTCACTTCCTATAACCCAAATATACCCAGTACTCTCATACACACTTAAAAGAAAAATAACTCTCAATTGCTCACTCTCACAATAATTCTCTAATGAATTATTTCTCTCTGAATTTGAAACTTTCTCAAATTCTCTCAAGTTTGGGATGCATTATAAATGAATAAGCTCTTCCTATTTATAAGAAAAACTTCACCAACCATGCAACAAAATCTTCAACAATTGGTAAAAAATTCAATAATTTGGTACCATTTTCTTTATTTTGGTGCTAAACTCTACTAACCAAATTGAAAGTCTTGCATGCTAATTGTGGTAAACATGTCAGCCACATGTTTGTTGAAAATTGGCATTTCTAGTGCCGAATTTTCTACAATTCTCTACCTTAGCGAAAATTTATCCAAATCGAAGCCGACTACTAATGAACCATTATCCTCAAAGCGGTTGCATCTCTATGATTGCCTACGTAGCCAAAATTTAGAATCAAGCCAACCGTAGCTCAAAATTCTTCAAACTTAACACATTCGAAGAATTTGAATTAGTTTCAAGCAATATTGAAACTTAATTCTAGAAATCACATTCGATAACATATCTGATGAGTTATTCTTAGTATCGATCTTTTTTAATAACTCATTACTGCCCTCAATAATCTTTCTCACATAATGATATTTCACATCTATGTGTTTCGTCCGAGCGTGATATGTTTGATTCTTCGTAAGGAATATTGTACTCTGGTTATCATAGAAAACCTTAATGTTCTTTTGGATTACCCCCAAATGACCTAACAAACATTTCAACCAGATAGCTTCTTTTATAGCTTCAGTTGTTGCCACGTACTCTGCTTCCGTAGTGGACAGAGCAATTATCGATTGTAAAATCGACCTCCACCTGATCGGACCTCCACCGAATGTAAATACATAACCTGTTGTTGATCTTCGTTTGTCTAGGTCTCCAGCGAAATCAGAATCACAATACCTAATAGATTGTTGACCACAATCATTCTTAAACAATAACCCTACATCAACTGTCTCATACAGGTATCGGAGAATCTACTTAACAGCAAGCCAATGGTCTTTACCCGGATTATGCATGTATCGACTAACCATACTCACAGCTTGAGATATATTGGGCCTTGTGCACATCATAACATATATAAGACTGCCCACAGTACTATTATATGGAATACGAGCCATATAGTTGTGCTTCTCTTTGGAGCAAGGGCATGAAGAAGAGCTTAATTTGAAATGAGGAGCTAGAGGAGTACATACCAGTTTAGTTTTGTCATCTACACCGAATTTTTCTAACACCTTCTTCAAATAAAACTTTTGAGTCAACCACACGCTTCCATTCTTTTTGTCTCTGTGAATTTCTATCCCAAGTATTCTCTGTGCATCACCCAAATCTTTCATCTCGAACTCAGAAGTTAGCTGCTTCTTTAATCTCTCAATCTCACCTCTATTCTTTGAAGTTATAAGCATATCGTCGACATAGAGTACCAAATAAATGAAAGCTTCATTTTGTAGTCTTCTAAAGTAAACACAGTGATCGTGTTCACTTCTAGTGAATTTCTGCCTTTGTATAAATTAATCAAATCTCTTGTACCACTGCCTTGGTGACTGTTTCAGTCCGTACAAGGATTTAATCAATCTACACACATAATTCTCCTTTCCAGCAACTTTGAAACTATAAGGTTGAGTTATATAGATTTCTTCCTCTAAATCTCTATGTAAGAATGCTGTCTTAACATTCAATTAAGCCAACTCTAACTCATATTCTGCTACCAAGGCAAGTAGGATACGAATGGAAGCATGTTTTACAACTGGAGAGAAAACTTCATTATAGTCAATACCTTCCTTCTGAGCAAAACCTTTTGCTACGAGCCGAGCCTTATATCGATGAGTTGATTGATTTAGAGATCCTTGCTTCTTGGTGTAGACCCATTTGTTGCCAATAGCCCTTTTCCTTTAGGTAACTCCACAATTTCCCAAGTCTGGTTTTGATGGAGAGATTTCATCTCTTTTTCCATGGCTAACTTCCACTGATTACTTTCACTACTGCGTAATACTTCACCGAAAGTGTTAGGGATGTCATCATCAATAATTGGAAGTGCATAGGCTACCACCAGGTCTTTTGTAAGCAATCCAGGTTTCTTTATCACTCTTTTTGGTCTTCTTGTTGCTATAGTCTCATTTTCATCATCTACATCTTCAGTTGTTTCTTCCTCTTCTGGGACATCAACAGAAATAACTTCTTCTTTAACTCTTGGTGTCACTTCCAAAGTTGAACTGTTTTCTGTAGAACTAACTGGTACATATGGAGTTGCATCAAACTCCACCTACTGCAATGTCTCATCGGTCTTGTTCTTTACTTATTGAGAACTTGGATCCTTCAATATAGAAGCTTCATAAAATGTGACATCTCTGCTATACACAAACTTTTTATCTTCAAGATCCCAAAACTTGAAACCTTTAACTCCACCGTTGAATCCCATAAAGATAGCTTTTCTTGCACGTGGATCGAGCTTATCATTCTTTATATGATAATAAGTTGGACACCCAAACACATGAATGGAGTCGTAGTCTTGTGCGTGCTTTCTTGACTATATTTCCATAGGAGTTTTACCTCCAATTGCAGCAGAAGGCAACCAATTTATTAAGTGATTTGCGTAGCTCACAGCCTCAGCCTAAAACATTTTATTTAAACAAGTATTAGATAACATATACTGTACTTTCTCCAGTAAAGTATAATTCATACGCTCAGCCATACTATTCTGTTGCTGAGTATGTCTCACCTGAAATGTCTTTTTATACTCTCACTCTGGCATAATTGTAAGAACGGCTCAAAAGTATATTCACGCCCATTATCAGATCATAATACTTTGATCTTTCTGCCAGTTTGAGTCTCCACCAGTTTCTTCCATTTCACGAAAATCTCTAGAACTTTATCATTTGCTCGCATGGTGTACACCCACACACGTCTAGAGAAATCATCAACAAATGTAACAAAATAATGGCTTCCACCAATTGATGCAGTCTTAGTTGGTTCCCATACATCACTATAAACATACTCAAAGATCTCACTAGTATCGTGATTAGCCGTACCAAACTTGACCCTTGTTTTCTTGCCTACTACACAATGCTCACAGAAATTTAATTTACAAGTTTTGGTATCTTTTAAAAGCCCATGCCTCATCAGAGTTTGCAAAGACTTCTCTCCAGCATGTCCTAGTCGTACATGCCATAGCTTGGTAGTGTCACTATGCACCTCAGGAACATAAACTTCATCAGTAGCACCTCCCTTCAAATAGTACAAATTGTGACATATGACACCTTGTAGAATCACCATAGCTTCATATATGAACTTCATTGTACCATTTTCAATGGTAACCTTGTAGCCTTTAGCTTCCAAAACACCTAATAAAATTATATTTTTCTTTAAATTTGGAGCATATCTAACCTCTTTCAGTTCTCTAATCATTCCATTGAACATTTTGAGCCAAATTGTTCCTATTCTCATTGTGCAACAAGATTGATTATTTCCCATCACAACTGATCCAGATTCCAAATTACGAAAATCTGTAAACCATTCCCTAATATGACACAAATGATATGTTGCTCCGGTATCAAGTATCCGCTCACTTATACTAGCCACATATGTTGTAGGCATAATACTTGGTGAATAATCAGAGTTATCACCTTTTTGTGCCATGTTTGCTGCTACTGGTGTCTTTCCATTTTTTTTCTGAGCCTTCGGACAATCTTTCCTCAAATGACCCTTTTCATGACAAAAGGCACACTTATCTCGAGCTATATTTCTGCCTCTCGATTTAGACCGAGAATTCTTCCTACCATGCTTCTTTTTTTCTCCATCGTCATTTCTCTAGCTATTAAAGCTTCAGATGATGCTCTTTCGGAGTGTTTGTCATTATTTCGAATCTCCAAAGTAGTCAATGCTATACACACATCTTTGAAGATGATCATGCCTTTCCCATATATCAAGGTAGTCACAAAATGACTATACTCTTCCAGTAATGAGTGCAGCAGAATTATAGCCTTGACTTCATCCTTAATATATTCATCAAGATTCTTTAAATCAGCAAGTAACTTTTCAAATTTTGAAACATGATCATGCATTGACACCTTATACTTCATTCGAAAGCCATACACCTAGTTCATTGCATGAAAACTATTTTCAGGACTTTTCAGCAAGTACTTTTCTTCTAATGTACGCCATAAAGTTATCGCACAATTCTCATCTTTCACCAGATATTTCACCTCTTAGGTCAAACAAGATCTAATTTGACCACAAGTTTTTTTGTTCATACGATCCCAATTTTCTTTGTCATACAAGTATCTTTTATTTTTCAGAATAACATCGAGATCGATTTGAATATAGTATCCATAACTTCACGCCTCCACATGTCAAAGTTGATTTTCCTATCAAACTTTTCAACATCGATCTTCTTGCCTCCAGTAACAGGTGCTGCATGACGATATGATATATTTTGCCTCCCACCTGTAGTGTTTCCTGAAATAGTTTGGGTAGATCTCTCCCCAATTCTAGAAGTTTCACCTTTTACCATTTTCTCAACAAACTATTCACACTTGAAAAACAGTTTCTATGATGTTAATTTCGCGTGAATATATGCACCAGGAAAGTTCCCAGGAGAGTGAAGGGGTCACAACGGTCCCACTTAAGACCCAAACTCCTTAGACTCTTATCATCTTGTTGACAAAACTTTAATAGACATGTATAAATACACACTACTTACAATAGACTGTCTCCTAAATACAAATGTCTGTCTCTACCGTATCTATAAACAGTACTATATTTTTAAATAGTACAGAATATATAAATAGTATGTACCTATGAATAGTGTAGTATACGTGAACAGAGCTGTATACCCCAAGTACGAATCTTCGGCTCTGATACCACTTGTTGTGCACATAATATGGAATCAAGCACACCAAATAATTATAAAATTAAATGACACAAGAATTTAACGTAGTTCGGCGATTATGCCTACGTCCACGGGAGCAAGAGAAAATAATTGTATTATTAACAATTATTTATAATACAATATTTGAGTAAAGAAACTCACTTCCCGTAACCCAAATACACCTAGTACTCTCATACACATTTGAAAGAAAAATAATTCTCAATTGCCCACACTCTCCAATTGCTTACTCTCACAATAATTCTCTAATGAATTATTTCTCTCTGAATTTGACACTCTCCAATTGCTCACTCTCACAATAATTCTCTAATGAATTATTTCTCTCTGAATTTGAAATTTTCTCAAATTCTCTCAAGTTTGAGATGCGTTAGAAATTAATAATCTCTTGCTATTTATAAGAAAAACTTTACCAACCATGTAGCAAAAGTCTTCAATAATTGGTAAAAAATTCAACAATTTGGCACCATTTTCTTTATTTTAGTGCCAAACTCTACTAATCAAATTGAAAGTATTGCATGCTAATTGTGGTAAACATGTCAGCCACGTGTTTGTTGGAAATTGGCATTTTTAGTGCTGACTTTTCTATACTCCTTTTATTTAATTAGCCCTCGTGCGACTAAGCAAATACTCTCATCTCAGTTTTGGATGTTTTTTGCTGCAGCCTAGGCGCAAAGGTTAACAAATCTAAAACTCAAATATATTTCTCTAAGAACGTCTCAAGTGCGGTTGCTAACAGTATTAGCACTATGCTTGATTTCTCCATTACTACGGACCTTAGTCAATGTTGGGAAAGCAACCCATACAAACAATTGCAAATTAGGTGGAACCAAACACTTTCTCATTTTGTGTAATTAAAATAAGATGTATATTATAAATTAATAAATAATAAATAAATAAATACAATCTAAAATAACAAATTAACCATAAAAAATATATATTTTATGTGAAAAATTTAAATCAAAAAAATTATAGGACCGTAATTTGATCTAATCTTCTATTATATTAATAATAGAATTACTGCAATAATTCTTCTTTAAATACCAGAGACTAACAACATTAATAATGTCACTATTGAAATCTTTGCCCTCATATTAATCTTCACGCAAGTCTTTCTCTTTCTCTCTCGTTTTTTGCGATAGATCATTATTCGCTGCCGCTTGCTTTTTCTATTTTATATAGCCACGTTTTCAAAACCTAAATTTTATGGCAAATTTCATCTAAGTCTAAAATTTAATATTAATTATACATCAAGCAAGCATTTTATACTTTGGGCTTTTGGGCCTACAAAGGAGATGGACCCAACAATAAATACCTCGGAATGCCTCTCCTTCATTATAGGGTGTCCAAAAATACGTACCAGAGCATTCTTGATAAAGTGGATCAACAGATTCCGAATGGAATGTCACTCACTTATCCTTAGCAAGAATGATTACTGACATATTATGTCAGTACCATGATTTGAAGAAAAATACTTTTTAATATCATACGTTTATAATTTTATGAATTTACCATCTATTCGTTAGCCGAGTTAAAAATGTATTGATGTCTTACAGATCTCATGAGGGCATTCAAGACATTTTACATGGAATTAAAAATGTTGCGTTTGACAATAAATTAAATAAGAAAATTTACAGCTATCATGAGGGCATTTTAGACATTTCTCATGGAATTAAAACACTGTTTGACAAAAAAATGAATTTGACAAAGGATTAAGTGTTAGAAACCCTAAAATCACCTCTCTATCTCTGATCTCTCTCTCTCATCATTGCATAAAGCTCCATCTCCATTATCTCTCTTTGTCACCCCAGTGACTTCTCTTGATTGTAAGTTGCTGACTTTTTTTTTTTTTTTGCTTATTGTACGTTAAATTTGCTTGAGATGTGATTATATTGCCGTTGGTCGTAATGTGGTTTAGTGTTCATTATTTCTTATAAAATCTAATTTTTTGTTATTTGAGCAACCAACTGTTTGTTCATTATTTTTTCTTTTTCTATTATTTATCTTATTGTTTATTATTTGTTATTAATTCCAACTTTTTACTGACTGTCATAATTTTTGTTCATTGTTTGTTTTATACAATTAAGTTATGAAGTCTGCTATTCTTCATGTTCCAGCCACATTAATTTTTTTTTTTATAGATCATGTTACCAATACAACTGCATATAATCTAGAAAGGTGAAAGATATTGTAAAGTCTTGATTGAACCTGATGAATATACTCTGCTACAAATGAAGAACGAGGCAGTAAAGATCACAAGTGAAGATGGGTTGACCACTCTACAAAGTGTGCAGATTTTATTCACTTTACATGATCCATTGGAAGTGACAGTGTTTGAAGTTACCGTATTGTTAACACTACGTCCTGATTTACCATTTGGTGGAGTAATACAAGCCATATTGTATAGCTTAGGAGTTAATCTTTCTGTAGAGCAAATTACATGTGTGAATGATAATGGAAATGAAGTACCACCTAGAACTGCAGGCACACATGGGCCACAAACAGGCTTGAATGAGAATGTTGGGCATGAGATTATTGATGATGATGATGATGAGGTACCTACAAGGACTGAAGGCAATGATAAACCATTAACTCTTGGGACTGAGAATGTTCAACATGATATTGATGATGATAATGATGATGAATGATTGTCAGATTTTAACAAGGAATTTGTTACTGATGGTAGTCACATAAATGATCAAA
Source organism: Murraya koenigii (assembly GCA_025617385.1). Taxonomy (NCBI): domain Eukaryota; kingdom Viridiplantae; phylum Streptophyta; class Magnoliopsida; order Sapindales; family Rutaceae; genus Murraya; species Murraya koenigii. The sequence continues at coordinate 23,072,674 of CM046813.1, read as the reverse complement.
ATAGGCTTGAGGGTGCAGAAATTGTAGATGATACAATATCTAGTACTGATGATGAATCAATTGACGTAGATCCTCAACTATTGGCAGATTCATATAATTCAGATTATGATCTGAGGACTACTCAACTGAAGGATTATATTGAGTTGCATATGTATAAGCTAGGGCCTGATGGTAAGTATAAGCTGAGATTATGAGATGTATTTGATGATTTAGACCACTTTAGATGTGTATTGGATGAAGTAATAATAGATAAAGGCTTTGAGATTACAAAAGTGTATAATAAGCGTATAAGATTTTACGGCAAACGTAAGGTTAATGACTGTCTGTGGTCTGTAGTCGAGGGAACAGTTATAGGTAAAGGTGGGTTTATAATCAAATAGTTACAGAAAAAAACATGACTGCAGACAGACCCAAAAGTCAGTGAGTGTGAGCACTAAATGGATAGCAGAGACTTCATGTGAAGATTTTTGTTCTTTATGAGTTTATGCAAGAGACCTTTGGCGTGAATATAGAGAATTTGAAATTGTATAGGGCTATAGAGAGGGCAAGAATAGACATTCATAGAGACAATTCAAGGGGCTATGAGGACCTCTTGCAATATGCTACAGTGATTCACAAGTATGATCCTAGTGCAATTTGCAAAGTGCTTTGTAATGCAGTAACTAAGCCATGAGAAAGTGCTATTTCAAAGATTATTTATGGCATTTATAGCTAAAAAAATGCACTTAACAATGGTTGTAGGCCATATATTGGATTAGAAGGGTGTCATTTGGAATCAAAATATGGTGGAGTTCTTTTAGCTGTAATGGGTATGTGTGCTAATAATAGAATGGTCCCATTAGCAGTAACAGTGTGTCAGATAGAGAACACTAAAACTTAGACATGGTTTTTAGAAATTTTACATTCATATTTTGATAATGGAGCATATTAGTTTACTTTTTCAATGATAAGTAGAAGGGTTTGCTGGGAGTAATTCATAATACATGGCCTATTGCATTTCATAGGTTATGTGCTAGACATATATATGCTAATTTTAGTAAAGATCATCCTGGAGTTATTTTGAGGAACTTGTTTTAGAAGGCTGTCAGTAGCACTAATAAGTATGACTACACAACTGCAATGGAAAAGCTAAAAAAAGAAAAGTTAGAGGTATGGCAGTGGTTGGAGTCAGAATTTGCTGGGCTTACTTAGTTAAGATATGAGTACGACAAGAATTGTAAAGTGGATCGTACAAGTAACAACACTTTAGAGTGCTTCAACAGTTGGATCTTACCCCACAGAGAGAAGCCTTGCCTTACTATGCTTGAAGAGATTACATGTATGTTTATGACATTGTTCACAGAGAGAAGAAAAGAAGCACATACTTGGTCCAACATTCCACCTAGGGTGAGAAAAGAATTGGATGATACTTTTGAAGCAGGAAGCAAAATGAATGCCATGGCTTCTGGTGATCTTCACTTTCAGGTATAAATCTAATTTGTTATTACTTATTAATTTTTATTTTTATTTATCATAAAAGCAAAATTTGTTTAAATCTAGTGTATATAATTCTTTTCTCTCTAGTATGTATAAGTATTTTCTGCCCAAGATTATATTATGTAATAATGTTAGAATATATCAGGCTATGGGTGTTAATTATGTTTTGAGTTTAGACATTTTACCTTTAATGCTGGACAATTTAGGGTCTTAATAAAGTAAGCACTATAAAGCTTTTTTTTTTAAAAAAAAAAACATAATGTTTTAGCATGTATATTCCAGGAAAACTAAGCCATAAATCTTGTTATTATTTTTATTTTTGAATTTAGATGAAGGTTGATAACAATAACATAATAAATTAGATAGATAAACCCATCTCATTCCAAATGTCATCATTTGCATAAGTAACAATGATCCTAATTAATTAAACTGAAAAACATATAATTAATTTTCTCTGAATGTCATAATTTTTATAAATCTGATTCATTTTCAGGTTAAGGGCAAGAGTTATTATCCAGCAAGAAGGTTCATTGTTGATTTGGTCAATAGGTTATGTGATTGTGGATATTGGGAACTAGCAGGATTGCCCTGTGCTCATTTTATGCCTGCAATTAGTCATGTAAGATACACGATAGAGGAGTACATACCAAAATACTTCATTAAACAAGTGTACTGGAACACTTATGTAGTAATGTTTAAGCCAATTCTTGATAAGGTTACATGAGACCTTTGTGATAGGCCAAAAAATTTTTCACTGGAGATTACTAAGAAGATTGGAAGACCAAAGAATTTTTCATTAAACAAATGCACTGAGCTTAATTCTTATATGTGTGTGTGTGTATTTAATTTGAAATAGAGTGTTAGTAGATCGGGAGAAAGTTCTTATGCTGCAGTAAGTACTTTAAAGAGGAGAAAGAAAACGATAAATACTGATTTAAGTATGTAACAATTTTCAATTTGTTGTAATTGTTGATAATTCCTTTATATTTATATATTTCAATTTAAATATTTATAAGATGTCAGTGGTCTATAAGAGAGTTTTAATAATAATCGAGGAAGAAGAGGTAGTAGAGGCTGAGGGAGTAATAGAGAAATGAGGACTAAAGGTAGAAGAGATACTATTTCTTAATGATGTTTGATTCTGGAAATAGCTAATGGTTGTTATAGGTAATGAATTTATAACTTTTGTGCAGGCCGATATCAAGCTGAAAATCTTTCTCAAAATCCAACTCTAAGACTTACAAGCTTCATAGATCATAGATGGTTAATGAAGTGTTTAACATTAGGATATTATGTATTTGGAATGTACAAACTAATATTATTGCAATAGGCTTCAGTTGGATTTTTTTTAGTGCACAAATTGTGTTTTTAGTGCATAAAGCTGTTGTTAAGTATTTTTGAATGTGCAAACTGCTATTAGTGCATTAGGCTTTTAGGTGTTTTGAATGCACAAATTGATTGCGATAGATTGCTGTTATGAAAGTACTTTTGATTACTTTTGACATTGATTACATCGCAAATATGTCTATTACATTATTTTTTCATAAATAACCCTACCACAAGTACACAAATTAGAACTCTGATCAATTTAAGCTTTGCTTCAATGCCTCGTACCTAGTCATTCATCTTGACTACATTTTCATTCAACTTCATGACATGAGCAAATGTGTTTTTATGCATTTCTAGATCTTCTTTTGTCGCCCATTGCCAAAAATTACACTTCTTAAACGTGCATATCTAAACTATACCCTATGCCTGCACTCCACAATTGCGGTATTTAGGGAAGCAGGTAACTTCTGCAAGTTTCTTAGTTCGACCCCTAAAATTAACACTTGAGTGGCTACTAGAGGCCATCTGTTTGCTTGAGTTTATGTGTCAAGACTAAAATAAGTGGATTATTTTATATTTGAATAAATTATTGTTGCTGTTTTTGAATTTGTTGGTGTGTTTGAAAATTGAAACTGGTGTTGAAATAAGATTGTTGATGTGTTTCAAAATTGAAATAAGGTTGTTGGTGTTGAAAAGAAGAGAAGTTGTTATGTGATTGTGAGGTACTAGTGTTGAAAAGAGGCTGCTAGTGTGTTTGAAGTTTGAAATGGTGTTACTGGTGTCTTTGTGAGCTGCTAGTAAGGAGATGGGACTGCTGTAATGTGTATAGGGGTTGGTTGTGTGTTTATGATATGAAGCTGTTGTGATTTGTTTTGAAATTGAGCTTGTGTGTTTATGATATGAAGTTGTTATGATGTGTTTTGAAATGAAGCTTGTGTATTTGGAATAGGGGTTGCTTGTGTGTTTATGATATGAAGCTATTGTGTTGAAATAGAGCTTGTGTGTTTGAAATTGAGCATTTGTAGTGTTGAAATGAAGCAAAGTTGTCATTTTATGAGGTAGAAAGTAGTTGTTATTTCATTCTAACGGTTATTTTCTACAGTATTTTTGTTATTTTTGCTTTTATTATTTCATTCTATTCCAAGGGTAAAATCATCTTTTATAATCCATGGGTATAATTGACTTTCAACATATTTTACGTTAAATATTAACTTTTTCTTAACGGACGAATGGTAAATTGATAAAATTATGAACATTTGATAGTAAAAAGTATTTTTCTTCAAATTATGGTACTGACATGATATATCAAAATAACTTTGGTGATAAATTGATAATATCCTAAGATTAAATTGAATTGGATTACATTAAATTAGGTTGATTATATATACTATTATTTTTTGTGTTGTATAATATTAAATAAGATTTATTAAATTTAATTTATTGAGGTAAAAATAATTATTTCAATAGTTTAATTATTTTAAAATTATATTATTAATTGTTGAATTTAATAAATAATATACAATCATATTATGCATGAATCAATTAATAATTTTTTATATTTAGTATTATTTAATAATTTATACAAATTATTGAATAAAATTTTGTTATTGATATTAAATTTGGCTTAAATTAAGATATGAGTTTTAGCCACTTTGAAGGAAGCAGAAAATTTCAAAGGTGTGGCTGATAGAGCACCGGAAGATTCTGTTGATGACAATCCTGTTGAAACAACAAAAGTAGGTCTACAGTTGACATTTGAAGAAGCTTGGAGATGTAAGAAAAAATGGCAATAATTGGCCTTTTTGGCGTGGAAGGAATTGGCAAAATTTCTTCATTACCATAATCATATCCTGAATTTTCAGGTATGAAATTGTATATTCTCTTTTAAAATTTAATTATAATTATTTACCTAATAATAATTTTAGTAAAGATTAGGGAGTTAATTGATTGTTGGATGGGTGAGAGATTTTTGGATGATTTTGACAAAAGGGAGCACAAGACAAGAGAATGCCGTATTATCAACGTTTTGTTTCATGCATTTTTATTGGAGGAAGAAAAATTATTTTTATTAAAATGCTGTGATTCCTGATATGACATTGTGATAACATGTAAAATTAATATGAAGTGGAAGAGCTTTTTGATTCATGTAAATGGATTAATTGAAGCGCCAAAGGTTGAGAAGTAGAAATGGGTGAGAAGGATATAACTGACAGAAAAGACAATTGAGAATTTGTCAAAAAGGTTGCTATGCCTTCATCTTCAAACTTTGTTTCTCAATTATAATTTTTTGGAGATCACTGATGATTTCTTTTATTTCATGCTTTAATCTTAAGAGTTTAAAATCTTTCATAGAACTCCTATTTATGTCCCTGCAATTTCTCTAGAATTGAGATTCAATTTTTTATTGTTGCAAGTCTTAAGATTGGCCAACTAGGTTCTTCAAGTCAAGAAGACTGAATATACTTATCCTGTTGAAAGTTGTTAGTTTTTTATGGAGGAAATGAACCTTGAGAAGTTTCCATACCCTACAGATATGTTTAAACTCTCATAAGGTAAAGAGCTGTAATCGATCTTTATGGCCTTCAATACTTCGTTGATTGAAACTCGCTTAATATTTCATCTTTAGCACATATGAAACATCTCCATACACTCATTTTTGAAGTTTGGAGGAGTTGGAGTTTGATCACACAAGGGAAGTACCAAAACCAATAGACTGGCGGTTTTCGTACCCTCTGCTCAGTTAAATTGTGAGATGTAACTTGGCTTATTGTTGCTGCAGTTCCTAAGAGAATTCGGACATCAGATTGCTAGGATACTCATAAAATAATCAGTGTATGGGAAAATTAGGTGATGTTCAAGTAATTGTTGCAAATGTAAACCCATTTGCAATTTCTTGCATTGGAAACCTGGAGAGCATCTACTGCAATTCCTGCTATTCTCACAAACTTTAGAAAAAGTTGGCGGATCAATTCCAAGGCTTAAGAAGCTTCCACTTACTGGAGCAGAGTTTAAACACACGAGTCTTTGTAACAGAATTTCTACATTTTTATTTATTTAAAAGTAACTTTTTTTCTACTGTCACTTGTATTATCTATCATATGTAATATGTTTGTACTAAAGCAGAGGAGCTAAGTCTCTTCCAGTTGATAATGAATCTCTGCTGGATTTTTGAAATTGGACTTGTTTTTTAACTAATTGTTTCCTCTGTTTGAGAATTATTAGCTAGCTTTTTTTGTTCTATTTGTTTTTCTATTTCTTTCAAAAAACAAAAAATAAAAACAAAAAGTTCAAGTATCGGCAAACGACTTCTGGCTTCTATTATCAATTGCCAATTAAGATATGAGACAGTTTCACACCATTTGTCTCATTTTGATATTTCACCAGGGAGAGTGAACCCTGAAGAAATTTACAATATATACCAGCATTTGTCTTTCAAAACTTTTGATGAATTAAATAGAAACCAGAGGTTGACATTGGAACCTTGGAATTTTGTTTTTTTGACTCAAATTCTTGTCTATAAGAGCTCTTAAACTATGGGATCTTACTCTTGGGACCCAAAACAATAAATTCTTTTGAATGTACGTATAAATTTAAGTCGGGTCAATAAAATTTTTTTAGTGGCGACTCTTAAAAATTTTAAGTAAAAAAATATTTAATCTAAACTTAAAATTAGACATAAATTATTATTCATTGATCTTGTTCATTGATCTTGTGCAATCCAACGATTGATGGTTAAAGTATACAAAAAGTAGTATTTAATATTTCTATTTCTAACTATTAGATTGCACAAGGGTGCACAAGAGTCAAGGACAATGGGCGAGAGAATTGTGTCAAAATTTTAGTTTAAAGTTAAAATACATTGAATGATTACAAGGTTGAATGTTATGAAAAAAATTAAAGATAAAATGTGTTCTAAGATTAATAAAAAATGAAGAATATCCATTTAGAGTTTAAGAATAAAAAAATATAACGTTGAATATAAAGATAGGGTTCTGGAAAAATATCAATTTAAATTTAAAGTCTCCTGGTCAATGTTGCTTTTGTTTATTCTTCTTTTTATCTTCGAACTACTAGATAACTTCCACTTGATTTCAGATGTGCAAAGGAGCGTAAAATTGTTACCAAGGGAGAGGAAGAATGGTGGAATGAACTGCAATGTGAGGATCAAGCCACTGAAAATGCTTTCCAGCCCTGTTTCATGTCCTTCTCTGATGAGGGCATCAACAAAAGGTAGAAGATTTTGGAGGAGGGTTCAAATTTGAGTCTTACAAGAGGGTCTCTATACACATTTGCTTCTAGTGTGTAATTTGATTAAAAAAGAACTAGTTACTTGTATGGCTGCTTTGTTTGCTAGAGAAACTGTCCTGTAATTTTAGAATCGAAGATTAGCAATTTACTTTTATTAGATCGTATGTTAATTCATCAAATTCATAAACTTTTGCCAAAAGAGGATATCGTATGCAAATGAGAATTTGTTGGAGGTTCATTGCCTAAGGACATAGGGAGTCATGTTTCCACAAACATTTGGAGAACAAGTTGAGCTTCAAAATTTGGATTTATGAACTCACAAGAATTTTATCAAACATCTCCTCATCCATTCTCAACAGTGACAACAATACTAAAGAAGCTGATAATACATTAGATTAGGATTGAGAGGAAAAAAAAATGCAGAACAAATAAGCAATCTCTTCATCCATGTTGATGCCTGTTAATCATCATGCATGCACCCAACAGTGGCTAAAAGCATTTTTAGCGGCTTCATCCTCCCATTTCAAACTTGCCCACCAGGAATATTGCTTTGCCCTGATAACAACTTTACGACCCTTTGCACTTCTGGAATTGAGTGGAAGTTTCTGAAGAGTTGGGCATCCATTTACTCTGATTTCCTTCAGCTGTGGAAAGGGCAAGGGGCTCCAGTAGATGCTCTTCAATTTCATTAGATTTTCTAGTACAAGATACTCAAGTTTTGCAAATGGGTTTGGATCTTGAACTTGGCTTATTTTCTCGGGACTGATTATTTCTTCCATATTAGCACAAGTATGTACCTCTATTTTCCTCAGATTTGGAGCAAGAGCAAGCCATGTGGAATCCCTCAGATTTGGGCAAAAAAGCATTTGAACAATGTGAAGGCTTTGGAAAGCATGAGTTCCCACCCTTAAACATCCAATCTTCAGCTCCTCCAAAAATGAAAATTGCATGTGCAGTGTATGAAGATTATTTAAATCTCCTAGAGACAAAACATCAAGGCAAATGGAATGCTCCGAAGCATTAAGGTAAAGAGATCCGGTACAACTTCGTAACTTATGGAAGCTCAAAAATCTTTCAAGACTACGGATACCATGCAGGGACATGCTCAACTCATTCAAATGTTCCAGTTGCTGTAATTCGTCTATCAGAACTTCATCAACATTAGGCTTAGACGAAAAGTTACATTTAAACATTCTCAGCACAAGTAACATTGAAAAATTAGATATCAGGCTCGATGGAAATGGATGGAGAAACGTTGTACAATCCAAGTTCAAATACTTGAGATTTACCAGCTCCTTTAACTCACTTGGCAACTCTTTGATGCCAGTGTATGAAAGATCCAGATGTTCTAAAGAGACTAATTCTGAAACCCCTGATGGCAACTTCCTTAAAACAGGATTTCCCGACAGGTCTAAAACCTTAAGAGAAGGCATAAATTGAAAGAAGCCAGTAGTAATCATGGCTAAGCGGTTATTCTTAAGAAACAAAGTTTGGAGATCAGGACAAATCGGAGTGAATGATAGATTCCTAATTTGATTTTGCATCAATGAAATCTTTCTCACCCCTTTCCATCTCTCAACCCCCTGTAGTACCTGTACTTCTGTTAATCCAGCACCTGCTTCAACCAAATAATTCTCTTTCTCCTTTTCAATTTCACTTGCTATCCACAAAGCCATGTCACGGATAACATCATGCATTTTCACCGAGTCATTGTTCGCTTCCTCCAATAAACATGAATCAAGCAGAACACCAATAATATAGTGCCCTTCATTTCTTGCTCTAGTTCTATCATAGTCATCCAAAATTCCCTCGCTAATCCAATAATCTATTAGGGCCATTTTACGAATCGTATAATCTTCAGGAAATAAACAACAGTACAAGAAGCATGATCTAATTTTTTGACCAGGCAAACTGTCATAGCTGAACTTTAAACGAGGATATACTTCATCCATACCTGGAAATTCAGAGGCCGATCTTCTCAAAACTTGAACAGCATATCTCCAATCCTCAGGTTGCTTCTTGCATGCCATGGCTCGACCAATGGTAATGAGTGCTAGTGGTAGGCCACCACACTCTTTCGCCACCGTTTCAGCTAGCTCAGGAATGTCTGGATGACTTTCAAGAGTTTGTCTTTCAACATGCTCCTGAAACAAAATCCAGGCTTTCTCATGTGCCAAACACTCCACTCTGAAATACTCATGAGCCTTCATCGCCCCGCAAACCTCCACAAAACGAGTTGTAAAGACCACCTTGGATGCAATCCTTGGGTTTGGAGGAGGAACCCCCACACGAGTTAAGTCAACTCGCTTCCATACATCATCCAACAAGAGCACAAATTTTTTCTTGCTCAAAATTCTGAAGATGTCCACTGCTTTATCTTCGAGACTCTTACTTCTCCATGAATTGTCAGAAAAACCTATCTTTTTTCCGATGTCGTCTTGAATTCTTTCAAGTTTCAGATCTTTAGACGCCACTACCCATATCAAAACATCAAAATCATCTTTCCGCGAGTCAAGAAACTTGTTGTTGATTTGTGTTAACAGGGTTGTTTTTCCGACTCCCCCCATACCATATAGGCCAATAATTCCCGCATTCTCCTCCCAAAGGCAGCTCCAAACTTTATCAAGTGTTGATTCCAGGCCTACAGTTGGCTCAATAGGCCTTTCCTCTACTGCAGCTTCCGGTTGCCGGTCTGCCACCACTTGGAAAGCTCCTTCATCAATTAAAGTGGACACCTCTCGCAGCCTTTTAGCCACTTTTTTCCCAAATTTGTAGCTTGACTTGCAGTTCTTGGAACAGAAGCCTCCAAGGCATAATCCCTCGACTTCTTGAGATTTAACTTCTTGTAGTTCATCAACTTCAATTGCCAGAACTTGCACCCTGGTAAGCCACAACTGCACGCGGTTCAGCCGTGTCATTTGTTGTTGTTCAGCAATAGTAACCCTCCTCATTACATCATTTCTTGCCTCGATCAAATCATCCATCTTGGTCCGCAAGGCCTCAAGGTTATCCTCAATATTACATACATATGTTGTTCTTTGGACGCTGCAATCCAGGCAACGATTGAAAAGGGTATCACATGATATCTGGACTGTCTGTATGTTACCCATATTTGTCTAAGACTGCTTAGAAGGAGAAATAAAAGATGAATATATATAATGGATAGGTTAAATCAAATAAAAGTGAAGAAAAAAAAAGTCAGGTTTAAAGAGCTAGCAAAAGTTTTATTGACAAAAAAGTCAACAACTTTGAAAATTTCCCATTATCGTCGAGGAAATTTCATTGTTTGTCTAAAATCAGTGAACGGAGATAGCCGTTAGATATTTTGTTAATTTATGTATGTTAAGTTGGTAAAATTTAAGAATATAATATAATTAATTAATATATATGTTATATATATAATTAAATTAAATATAATTATTATTTATATAATAATTTTTAAAATAAATATACACATACCATAACGTTATTAATTTATGGTATAACTGACATAACCCTATTTATGCATTTTAAATTTTCTTGTTTAGTTGATTTTTATTGTAATTTTTAGTCTTTACATACAAATTACAATAAATCTTGATGAGATAAAACAATAGATAACAAATTAGATCAAGAATCTGAAACCCAAAACAAATTTAAAAATTAATGAGCAAACACCAAGAACGAAAATCTAAAAGGAAAAATGTGCTACTTTTTATTGATCACAATAACCAAATTATAAGTGAAGAACAAGAAGAAGTTACACTCTTTTTAACAAATCAAATTACAATCAATTTGATTAAGAAATAAGGAAGAAATTGATCACACACTAGGTGCCAAAAGCCAACCACATAATAAAATTGGAAAACATATTAGATTTTTGCCACGTTAGCAAAAAATAACACAAACACCCCCTAAACTGAAGTTCAACTACACTCATTCCCCAAGCGTCTTCAAATTTTTTACTCATGTCCAAAAACTCTGAAACTTACATCCTCACAATTTTTTTTTATAAATGAAAAAACAACACGAAGTAGAAGCTAGACAAAATAAATAAAGCTGACTTCTGACAACTATCTACTAACTTCTAATCATTAATATTGGGAAAAGAGTATTAACCCGCGTCAATATTATATCCTCCTAAACATACTGGAGGTAACTTTTTTATCTCTCAATCTCAATTTTGAAACAAACTCTCTTAAAAATTAAAAGTGATCAAAATAATTCCTGAAAGTCCATTTTATTTTCTATTATTCGCAACTGAAATTCTGATTACGACATTGTTTTAGAGCAACTAATGTCTAGAGGCGAAGCAAAACTTTTTATTTGGGGTTATTAAATTTGCTGTGAACTGACTAATTCGGATCCAAAAACAATAAACGTTAATTCAGAGGCTAAATGTACAAAAGATGTAGGGTCAAACTATAAGTATTGCTAATTTTGGTTGTCATTTTGCAGTCAACATGTTGAAGAATGGAAATTTTAAAGAGAGATCGTATGTGTTCCCCAATGCATCATGGGGAGTTCTAATCCCACCCAAGATTAAAGATGATCACAGCCCACTCCCGAGATGGATCATTGAATCCTTTAAAAGCCATCAAGTACATTGATGTCAAACACTTCTCCGTCCCCAAGGGCAGACGTGCCGTCGAACTCGTGGCCAGAAAAGAGAGTGCATTGGCACAAGTTGTCAAGACTGAAGTCAACAAGACCTACGCCCTCTCGTTTGCCGTTGGCGACGCCAGCAACGCCTGTGCCGAGATGTTGGGCGTAGAAGCTTATGATGGTAGAGACAACAATAAGGTAACGTATGCGTCCGAGGGCAAAGGTGGATTCAAGAAAGCCTATTGAAAATAATTGAAGTAAGTCAGCAATTAGAAAAATAATGCAGTAACTATAAAGTAATATAGGAAATTAATAACTGGAAATGAAGAATTGCAGGACTTAACATACAAAATAAGTTATAAAAGCATAAATAAATTTGTAACAGAGTGTAATGTGCATGTATTCAGAACAGCAATAAAATAAGCCAAAGAATATTTAGGAAACAATAAACTCAAGTCCTGTTTATAACAATTTTCTTAAAACAGATTTATCATCTACTATTTTGGTGCTGTTAGCTCTATTGGTATCTATTTCCCATGATACAATAGAAACGAATTATTCAGTAAGCACAAACAAATAATTCTAATAAATTACAATTATTCAGAACTTGATCAGAACAGAATGAAAGAGGAGAGAAAAATAGATTTTGAGTGCACTTTGTTCAGTGTTGTGTGTAAAACAGAGAAGGAAGATTACCCTTTTACAGTCACGAGGGTGCATAACTTTTGAAGCAATAAATCAACAAAATTGAATTCAGATAACATTTCAAAATTCATTTACAAAATCAAAATTACTTTTTATTTCAATTGTAAAACTGTTACTAAAAACTTCAAAAGGTGCCCAAGCTTGTGTACACGAGTTCAACCAAATCGAGGTGTTTCCTTCCTGCACATGAGTGCATGAAGAGACCCTTTATCTTTAAAATTATATCTCGTGCATGAATGAGCTTCTATATATAAACACAAATTTCTTAACTAACTTTTTTCATGTGGAATAAGTTTCTTTTCCTTTTAAATTTCTAACTTCAATGATACAATTTAAGAGTCAATTTCTCATTCATCAAAGCATTATTTTGAGTATATAAATATACCATCTTGAAGTATTTATGAAGTAGAATCTGAATCTCTTAAAATTTTTCACTTTCACTAAGTGAATTCCACTCTAAATATGCCCTTAAAATAATATATTACTATACTAATTTTTCCAACAAAGGCTTGCTTAGGTTCAAGGTCATGTCACCACACACACGCATTATGTTCTGAAGTAAATTTTACAACACGCAAAGTGAAAGTTCGTGGTGGTTGTGTGGCCCCGTGATTGATGATGTTAATGTTGGTTTTAAAATAATTTTACAGCAGAAATAATAGGATCGCTTTTTCATACAATATATAGAATTATCATAATCTTTAAATCGTACCTTTGTTTTTTCGTTCTAGCAATTAAGGCTCCCAAGTCACGATCTATCACCACCTCTCCTCTAGATCACGATCTGTCATCAATGATCTTCCAAATTATGACTCAACTTTGATCTGCACTTAATGTGTGAGTACCTTTTTCACTACTGAAAGCAACTAGCAAGAAAATATTTTTCTCTCAAAGTCAGAGAGAAAAATTCTCTTTTCCTTTTTTTTTGTATTATGGCTTCGCTCTTTTCTTTTGTGGAGAAAAAAACCTTTTTATATTGTAGTGATGGAAAACCCTAGGCTCCTTATTTATCTCCTTTTTTAATTCTATTAAATCAAAATAATTTATTTAAATTAAAATAAGATAAAAACCCAAAAGCTTTTGGCGTTACACTTGTTATAGTTATAGGGGACCACCTTGTCAAATAATACAAGGCCCCTTATACACAAATATATTAATTGGAGCCTCCCACCAAATAATATATTTAGTCTTTTAACTCAAGTAGCTAGTTATCTTGCTTATTAATCCAGTAGTTGTACAGTCAATTAAATGAGCTAACTCGGGGATCATATGAGTACATACAATACTGGCTATAATAATTAGGCATATAATTAAACTAGCCCAATTATTTAATTCTAAATCTACTTCACTATGAGATTAGAAATGACCTCCATAATTGTATGTTATTTAGGATAGTGTTCTCGAATAATAATTCGACTCATGTCATATTGATTTCTTTACTGAACAATCCTTTATACCACATCACTAATTAAATTGATATCTCAACTATCAAATCAATTTAATTACATCTTATTCCTTGACACTTACTGGCTTTCTCTAATGATCAATTTCAACATACTAATTATGTTGACACACTCTGGCCAGAGAATTCTATGATCACGTACTGAAAACCCATCAAGAGATGCGTCGTACAAATTCTATATTATTAATTTATAACCTCACTGCTCATAATTGCTCCTACCAAGATACCAGGTAATTTTGACTACAAATGTATGTCACGCCCATTGGTAACTCAAATGGAACAACAATTATAAACATGAAACTATAATTAACTCAAGATTGAAATTGCAATAAAATCAAAGCCTATGAGATTTAATAAGTCTGACAGTTACTCCAAAGTTAATTAAATCTCATATGTGATCCAGTTCAACATAGTCAAACTACATCAGTAAATCCATACACGATTAAGACAAATCATTCAATGAATTTACAACAGTCTAAATATAAATAGAGCGTCCAACTCTATTTATCAACTGTGAACTCAATTTATTTAATTATAAGATAACTTGTATTTATGTCTTTTATGAATCTATATGATGATCACATAAATACATATAATATGATTAAATGGACTTTATTCAAAATATTTATGCAATTATGATACCTGAAAAAATGTCTAAAATATTTTATTAATCATAAAATGTATTTATCATAAATAAATAAATTAATATGCTTTAAAGAGCACATAATCCTATCAATCTCTCACTAGCTCTAAAAGCATATGTGGCAATTCACTCATGCACATACATTTTAAGTGCAGGTTAGAAGTTCTCACATGTATGGCCTTTGTAAAATGATCTACTAGGTTTTGTTCTGACACAATCTGGGTAACCTTTATATCACCTCTCTACACTATTTCTCTTATGAGATGGTATTTTATTTCTATATATTTTTGCTTCTTGTGGCTTCTTGGTTCCTTAGAATGAGCTACTGCACCACTATTATCACATATTCAGCTTCTATTGTGGAGTCTGCGATACAACTTTGTTTCACACTCTTCCAACTCACAGCTCCACTTCCCAATGTAAACACATAACCAAAGTTGATTTTCTGAAATCTTTATCTAACATGAAATCAAAATCGATATAACCCACTGGAATGAGATAATTACCAGAATACACAAGTATATAATTCTTAGTTTTTTTCATATATTTAATTATATACTTGACTGTAGTCTAGTGTTCGGCACCAAGATTATAATGATATCTACTGACTATCCCTACTATAAAATAGATGTCTGGTCTAGTACATAACATGACATATATGAGACTTCCCACAGCTTCTGCATAAGGAGCTCGCCTCATTTTTTCTCTTTTTCAGGTATCTTAGGTGACTGATCCTTAGAGAGTATAATTCCAATTCTGAATGGTAATAAACCAGTATTGAAATTTTCTATGCTAAATCTAGCTAGTATCTTATCAATACAACCAGTTTGGGATAAGGATAAAGTTTTATTCTTCCTGTCTCGAAGTAATTTGATACCAAGAATATAACTGGCCTCTCTTAGGTCTTCCATATCAAATTGTTTAGCCAACCAATTCTTTATTGATGATAATACTCCTATATCATTTCCAATTAAGAAAATGTCATCTATATAAAGAATCAGAAAAGCTATAGCTTTTCCCTAAATTTTCTTGTACACACACGGTTCATCAATATTTTGTATGAATCCAAAAGTTTTAATCGTTTGATCAAATCTGATGTTCCATGACCGGGATGCTTGCTTTAATCCATAAATAGATCTTTGCAGCTTACACACTATATTTTCTTGGCCTTTTTTAATGAACCCATTTAGTTACTACATATAGATGTCTTCTTCAAGATGTCCGTTAAGAAATGCAGTCTTGCCAAATTTCATAATCTAGCACTGCAGCCGGAGAGTAGAATTCTAATGGATTTAAGCATAGCAACCGATGAAAAAGTTTCCTTATAATCGATTCCCTCTTTCTGAGTATACATTTGCTATTAATCTTGCTTTAAATGTTTCCACTCTTCCATGTACTCCTCTTTTTCTCTTGTAGATCTACTTACACCCTATAAGTTTTACCCCATTTGGTGCCTTTACAATTTTCCAGACTTTATTAGAATACATAGATTTCATTTCTTGGTTCATAGAGTTTTTCCATAGTTCAGCATCTCCATTTAATAGTGCATGCTGTAGCTAGTAGGATCATGTACTTGTCCAGTTGAGATATTTGTATAAGTTTCTCCCAGTAACATGTACCTTGATGGTAATCTAGTTACCCTCCCACTACGACAAGATTCTGTAGGTGGTTGCTGTTCAGGGATAGTATTATAATCTTTATGTTGTTGCTCTTCTCCTCGTTGAATAATAGGTACTGAAATCTAAGCATCAACATGATTTCCTGATAATTCTTCCAGTAATGCCTTACTCTTAAGTTCGAAGTTATTCATATAGTCTTCCTCAAGAGAAGTGAAATGTGTACTCACAATCACTTTTCTGTCTTGAGGACTATAAAATAAACCTCCTCTTGTTCCTTTGGGATACCCAACAAATATACAAACCTCAGAATGAGAATTTATTTTATCAGCCTTTGGTTTTAGCACATGTGCTGGTGAACCCCAAATATGGATATGTTTCAAACTAGTTTTGCGACCTAACTATAATTCTATTGGGTTTTAGGCACTGATTTAGAAGGAACTAAGTTCAATAGGTATGCTGCAGTTTCGAACGCTAGTCCCCAAAATAAGATAGGCAATGTGGAATAACTAAGCATAGATCTCACAATATCCAAAAGAGTTCTATTTCTTCTTTCAGCCACATCATTTTGTTGTGGTGTTCATGGTGTTATTAATTGAGATATAATCTCATTTTCAACCAGATACTGTTTGAACTCTCTTGAGAGATATTTACCACCTCGATCAGATCAAAGTTTCTTTATGTTCTTACCTAATTGCTTTTCTATCTCAGCCCTATATCCTTTGAATTTTTCAAGAGCTTCCGACTTATGACGCATTAGATAAACATAACCGTATCTTGAATAAACATCAATAAAAGTGATAAAATACTCATAACCACCTCGAGCTTGTAGATTGACTGGTCCACATACATCTATATGTACCAATTCAAGTGGTACGGTTGCACGTATTCCTTTGGCCGAAAAACGCCCTTTTGTCATTTTTCTTTCTAAAAAAGATTCACAAAGTGGCAATGATTCATTTTCCAATGGACTTATAAGCCCATATTTAATCATTTTATGTATCCTACTTAAGTTTATATGACCTAAGCGCAAATGCTAGAGGTGACATTGGTTAGAAAAAATCATTATTTTCTTAGATAAATGTATATGCTCATTATTATATCTTGCTTTGAATAAATCTTTGGATTTATATGATATGAACTATATTTGAAAAGTACCAAACTAAATAATTATAATATACAGAGGGTCAAAAAATAATAGTGTCCTCATGTTTCTAAAAACAAGCCACCGAAATTAAATTCCTCTAATGTTTGGAACATAAAGACAAATATCAAAAACTAAAGTCCAAAAGATTGATCTAATCTTTTCAGCTGATATTAACTAATATTTCCTCCACTGTAGTTTGAAGCTTTCTTCACTTAATCTCTTGGTTTCCTAGAAACCAAATAAGTGAATTACAAATAATATTAGTTATCTCAGAATTCATAATTGCATGAATCAACAGAAAATTGAACTAATTAGGAAGCTTAAAGATTTCTTATACCTGATTTTAATAATTTTAGGATAATCTTTCTTCCAGTGACCCTTCTGTTCACATTTTTAGTACTTACCTTTTGGCTTACCATCTTTTGTAGCAGACAATTTTCTTATCTCGACTTTCTTCTACTTATTCTCATCTTTTGACTTAAGCTGTAAAGAAAATTCTTTTCCAAGAACTTTTTTGCTATGATAATATTCTTCTATAGCATTTAGTTCGTACATCAATTGAACTAAGGTCATATCTTTATTGCTTAAGATATAGCTAACCTTAAACTCTCTGAATGTATCAGGTAAAGATTCTATCACCATATTATTCTTTGTTTTATCATGGATCTCAACACCATAAATCTCAACTTCATTCAAATAGTCTATCATTTTGAGGACATGATCACGAACTCTTGTACCTTCTTCTATCTTGGTATCAGTGACACGTTTTAACGCTGCTTCTCTAGCAGAATCAGTATTCTGCCCAAACATCTGATGGAGACTAACCAATATTTCAGTGGCTGTTTCCATGCTCCGATGTTTGTTCTGCAGTTTCATAGAAATTGAAGTCAATAAATAGCACTTAGCCATTTTATTAACTTCGCACCATTTTTCATAAGACTCCCTCTGATTTCTATAATCATATAATGTTGGTACTGGAGGGCATGGCTGGGTCAAAACATATTTGTAGCCTTTAGCAGTGAGAATATTTAATAGGTTGCGTTTCCAATCTAAGTAATTTTCACCAGTGAGTTTATTTTTAATCAGGATAATTAATAATGGGTTGATGGAAGACATTTTCTAAAAAATAAAGCAAATATGCATAAACACATTGAAATAAGTAATATTGACGATAAAAAACTTCAAATGTAAAAAACTATAAATGCATTTTATTTTATTGTAACGATAATCTAGCATTGCTTTGGCAAGCTATTCGTTGAGGAAGTCATGCCTCCACTTACTAGACCCAATTAAATATTTGATTATTTACTTTCATGTCAAAACATGATAAATAATTATCATTAATTTTTAGGGCCAAAATTTGTTAACAGAGCTTCGTTAGGAAGGTTAATAACAAATTTTTGTTGAGTAAATAATCATTGTTTCAATCTACGTATCATTCAAATCATGTACCCACTGTTAGGGTGACAACAGATTGAATAATATTTCGATCTTATCTTTAAAGAAGTTCATCAAATAAAATATCTAATATATATACCCTCCGTAGGGAACATCACCGTATCATGAAGTCGAGGTATATATATAATTTTATTATTGAACTAACAATGGAGCCCTTGGAAAATTATCTTGAATTTTTCCTCTCCCACTCAATATTTTAAAGTTGGTTTTTTCTTTTTGAACAATACACAGATTATGTCTTATATTGTTAATTGCATGCTTTCTAAAATAATATTATCTAGATGAAATTTAATATTTTTAAAAACATGCAAGTATTAAATAATATATATATTTCTATATTTATAATCTATAAATTTCAAGTATTACTGTGCATAGAGTGACACTACCTATTTTATATGACATGTTATCATAGCATATTATTATCCAAACATAGCATAAAGATAAAAAGCAATTAAATAATCTCAATTCATGATTTTCCTAAAAAAAATTGACTTAATCTACAAGCCTAATATCTATTGGGCTTTAAATCAATGTCCATCTTCTTTATTTTTTTTCCTTGTACTTCTCCAGTTTATAACTATTGGCTTGGAGACTTTTGCACTTTTAAATTTATCATTAGTTTAATTTTTAAAAATAAATTTGGGCATTTATTTTCAAAAATTCTTGAGCCAAATAAATTTAATTATTGATCTACCAAAATTTTCATTTATATGACCCAATTTTAAAATCCCAAAATGGGCGTGGGACTAATATAAATAAATTTGGACAAATAATTATTATTGGGCTTATCAAATTTCTATTTATATTATCCAATTGACAACCAAAATTGGGATTGGATCTAATATAAATAAATTTGAATTTTTCTGCAAAAAACCCAAATATTTTAACTGAATTATAAATTAATAAAATTTTAGGGTGCTATGGGATAAAAACTCAAAACCCTAATTCCATATTTTTCTTTCTAGCTCCACATCTAGAATGCATTACATTCTGTTGGTCCTAAATGCAAAAGTTTCTAATATTATGCCAAAAGACATAAATTACTAAAGTATAAGATGTCTAATGAAAAAATCAAAAGAGACACCCATCCTTTTTGCTGCCAATTACAGGAGACGAACTTTGCATTGCGGCAAAACAATTTTCTTCTTTTCTTGATTTTTCTTCTCTTTTTTATTTCTATACTATTTTATAACAAAATAATATTTACAAGAATTCTTATATCATTAATGGCTTACAAAAAAGAAACTAAGAACAATGAAATAAAATAATCAAGAGAGAAACATGGTGAAAATTTGACCATATCTCTTATTACAAATCCAAAAAATTAACAAGGAAAAATCTAACCATGAATTGAGACAATCATTAACATGCTCATTAAATATATTCATTACATAATAAAATATATAAAATTAGTGCCACTCATCTAATACATATAATACAAGAAATCGATTTCATATAGTAATTATATATATTAGCAAGAGATCGCTCTAGTACCAATTGTTGGTTTTAAAATAATATTACAGCAGAAATAATAGGATTGCATTCTCATACAATATATAGAATTACCATAATCTTGAAATCGTACTTTTGTTTTTTGTTGTAGTAATTAAGGCTCTCAAGTCACGATCTATCACCACCTCTCCTCTAGATCACGATTTGTCACCAATGATCTTCCAGATTATAACTTAAGTTTGATCTGCACTTGATGTGTGGGCATCTTTTTTACTATTGAAAGCAACTAGTAAGAAAATATTTTGCTCTCAAACTCAGAAAGAAAAATTCTCTTTTTTTTTTTGTATTGTGGTTTTTCTCTTTTCTTTTGTGGAAAAAAAGCCTTTTATATTGTAGTGATGGAAAACCGTAAACTCCTTATTTATCTCCTTTTTTAATTCTATTAAATCAAAATAATTGATTTAAATTAAAATAAGATAAAAATCCAAAAGCTTTTTGGCGTTACACTTGTTATAGTTATAGGGGACCACCTTGTGAAATAACACAAGGCCCATTATACACAAGTATATTAATTGAGGCCTCCCACCAAATAATATATTTAGGCTTTTAACTCAAATAGCTAGTTATCTTACTTATTAATTCAGTAGTGGTGCAGTCAATTAAATGAGCTAACCCGGGAATCATATGGGTACATAAAATAGTGGCTATAATAATTAAGTATGTAATTAAATTAGCCCAATTATTTAATTTCAAATTTACTCTACTATAAGATTGGAACTGACCTCCGTAATTGTATACTATCTAGGATAGTGTTCTCGAATAATAATTCGACCCATGCCACATTGATTTCTTTACTGAACAATCCTTTATACCACATCGCTAATTAAATTGATATTTTAACTGTTTAATCAATTTAATTGCATCTTGTTCCTTGACACGTATTGGCTTTCTCTAATGATCAATTTCAACATACTAATTATGTTGACACACTCTGGCCAGAGAATTCTATGATCAAGTATCGAAACCCCATCAAGAGATATGTTGTACAAATTCTATATTATTAATCTATAATCTCACTGCTCATAATTGCTCCCACCAAGATACCAGGTAATCTTGATTACAAATGTATGTCGCGCCCATCGGTAACTCAAATGGAACAACAATCATAAACATGAAATTATAATTAACTCAAGATTGAAATTGTAATAAAATCAATGGCTATGAAATTTAATAAGTCTGACAGTTACTCCAAAGTTAACTAAATCTAATATATGATCCAGTTCAACATAGTCAAACTACATCAGCAAATTCATACCCGATTAAGACAAATCATTCAATAAATTTACTATAGTCTAAACATAAATAGAGCACCCAACTCTATTTATCAACTGTGAACTCAATTTATTTAATCATAAGATAACTTGTATTTATGTCTTTTATGAATCCATATGATGATCGCATAAATACATATAATATGATTAAATTGGCCATATTCAAAATATTTATGCAATTAAAATGTCTAAAAAAATGTTTCAAATATATTATTAATTAAAAAATATATTTATCATAAATAAATAAATTAATATACTTTAAAGAGTACATAATCCTATCAGTTAAGTTGCTTGTTGCTCAGAAGATAAGATCACAACGCATGTGATCGAATTGATTCATTATTAACTTAATTTTCTTGTCATTGGAATATGACTTGCATGTTCCAAACAGTTTGTGAACTGTATATGACGTTGTTGTACTTTGATTCTTGTAATAGTGGCAAGAGTGTTAATGATTAGTTTACGTTTCGTAATTTATGTGTTAGGAAAAAGAGTTAAATCCCGTTATTTTAAAACACATCTAAATTTTCTTGAGTGTTAATTTTTTTTTATTGATCTTACTATTTTACTTTAAGTTGGTAGTTGTTTGATTTTGATATATAAATACCTTAATTATTTAATTAATTGAATAATTTTATAATCATAATTAGTTGAAAAATTACATAAAAATTTATATAAAAAGTAAGGGATTGTGATAATTTCTCAAATAATTCTGAATTTTTTCCCATAATTAATTAAAAAATTAAATGTAAAATTAATATATACAAACATACACACACATACAAATTTTTTTAGAATAATAAGTTGATATTTTTATATGTATATATACACCCTCACGCTTATCTTATTGTTGTGTTGTTGTATCTCAAGTTTTAACCCCAAGTTTTCACAAAGGGACAACAAGACCCCCTTTTGACCATAATACCATTTACTTCTATTATCCAAAAAAAATTAACTCTAATGTTTTATAATAAATAGAAATATAACATTAAAATAAAAATAATAATATATACATTTTAAAAAAATTTCAACATTTAAAAAATATTTTAATATTTTACAATCTATTAGATATATTTTATTATATTAAAGTAAATTTTATAATAAATAGAATCATAATATTAAAATAAATGAAGTAAAATTTAATTTATTTTGAATGTTAAGTAAAATAATAATTTTAGCATATTAGTACGTGAGATTTTGTTTATTTGTAAAATGTATTTAATGCAAATATTTATTTAAAATCCAACAATAAATAAAAATATTTTTACGAAATAAGTGTAATAATTTACATATTTAAATTTATTAAGAACTAACTATTTTAATATTGTTAGTCCATTGCACAAATTACATTAGTTAAATAATTTCTTTTAGATAATAAAGATAAAGGGTATAATGATCAAGTGATAGTCAAAAGAGAATTTTAATGTTTATTTTTAAAAATTTAAGAGTGTTGGTGACAATTTCCTCAAATCTTAGGAATGTATATGTCTTTTTCCCTATACATACACTCTCTAATGAGGATATTTTTATTTTATTAAAATGAGGATGCTATTAACAGACAAAAAAAAAATGAATATATCAATACAATAACACAGTCTCTAATGTACCAAAACTGTATTTTTTTAATATTTTAATGGTTTAAACTGAAGATCTCCTCATTAAAGAAGTGCTTGTATATATATATATATATATATATATATATATATATATATATATATATTTTTCAATAAATTCTGAAAAAAAATTCAAAATTTATTGCAAACCTACTTTTTCCCATAATTTTTCAATAAATTATGATTAAAAAATTATTCAATTCAAATAATTAAATAATAAAAATTTATTCATATTTCTAAAATCAAACAATCACCAATAGCAAAATGGTAAGGTCAGTAAAAAAAAAAAAAAGAATTGATATTCAGGAGAATTTTGATGTGTTTTAGAACATAAGGGGAGTTTTGATTAATTTTGTCAAACAACAAGGGGGATATTATGCTTTTATCCTTTTTGTGTCTTAGTTATGATTTTTTATTTTGAAGTGAAAAAAGTTCGTCATGGATTGAAAGATTAATGTTAATCCAAATAGCGATGCTCTTGACACTCATAAAATATCATAATTAAACCATTATTTTTAAATATTCTAGTTCTCAACTCATTTTAATTCCACAAATAACTTTGCAATCATCTTTGAATCATAATTAACTCCAATAAGATGCTACGTGAATATTTCTTGGGCTAAGCTTGTCTCATGAAACCCATTAAAAACTTTTGAGCCTGTATGCTAAGATTTTGTGTGCAATATATAATGCTGTGTTTACTTATTGGAGAGGGAGTGAGAGTGTAATTTATTTTTTATTCAAGTGTTTATTTGCTAATTCCACTCCATGAGATTTCCACTTCCACGAGGGAGATGAGAGTGATAATCTACTCATATCTTTTTATTTTTTACCATTTTCTTATTAAATGTTATATATATATGTATATATAATAATAATAATAATAATAATAATAATATTATTATTATTATTTAAAAATGATAATATGTTATTTATTTAATATAATATTATCATATTTTTTAGTAATATTACATTTATTAAAAATAATAATATTAAACTTATTTAAATATAATATTATTATATTTAGTTAAAAAATTGTTATCCTAAATGACTATATGATATGTGATTTTGATAATAACAAACCACATGTAAGGAGAGTAATTTGGTAAATTTATATTTTATTGTTCACAAGTTCTTGAAATGCAAAAATTATTTTAGTGAGATCAAGCTCAAGATAAACATAGACAACAACATGATCGAAGATGAACTGTAAAGGATACTAGCTCATGAAATTTATATTTCTATATTTATTGTAAAATTAATCATAATTTAGTGTATGCATGACTCAGTTCTTTAAAAACTCAAATTCATATTTCTACATTTATTGAAAGCTAAGCATAATTTAGTGTATGCATGACTTAGTTCTTTAAAAACTCAATATAATCTTTATGATTTTGACAAATGAATCATTTTTATAAACCAAATTTATTTTATAATTTAAAAGAAAATGGTTTTTTTTTATCAATTTAATTGTTTTCCAAAGTCATGAGCTAAAATGAAAAGTTTGAGTTTTGAAATCAAGATTTAATAGAGTACTCTATGCTTAGGAGACACGTTCTCAAGAAAAGGTGTCCAAATACCATCTTTAAGTGCTCTGGCCAATGAGTCTTTCTCCCAGAGCTCCCGTCTAAGTTACAGATCTTGGCAGTCTCCAATTTCGCTCTTCACATCAAGGTCAGGGCCACTCCACGTCATACGTTATTTTAAATTTCTGAAAATGGACGTATGCGAAAAATAATTTAAAACATTTGGGCTTAGTATAACTGTAGAAAGATTTTTTGGGCCAATGTTTAAAATTTAGAAATAGTAATTCAAAAACAGAAAGATAGTGGCTAATCGTTTATCAGCAAGTAGCTAACCAGTTGCTATCCAGAAATATAGTGGTTAGTCGGCTGCTTCAAGTGTCTAACTGCCTGTGCTTAGGAAATTTGAAAACATGTCCAAAGAGTTAGCGATTAACCAGTGGCTTCAAGCGGCTAATCGCCTAAGCCCAAAATTTAAAAAATCTCTCTAATTGTAACCCAAGCGGCTAATCGCCTAAAGCTAGAGGCTAACAAAGTATTTATCAGAAATGCCTCTAACATTTAGTTTTAAAGATTAAGCTATTTAAACTTAAACCAAACTTGATTTTAATAATCTTTTGAATATCCATTGAGCTAAAACTAGTGCATATTACTCATCTTGAGCTTTCAATTTGATAATTCACATTCATTGAGTTATCATTGAACTATCATTTATATATTCACTCTAAGAAGAGAGTATTGGTTGTAATCTTCAAATCCATTATCAAATTTCTGCAAGTCTAAGTGAAACATCACTTCCAAAAGTTTATTGACACCTTGGAAGTCAATTGTAAGATCTTGAGGCATTTGGAGGCTTGGACAATGAAATCCTCAAGTGTAGTTTGCTTGGAGGCTTGGATGTAAGTGGGTTTGCTGAATTATATAAAAATCCTTGTGTTTGTTTCTATTTTCCTTACTCCTTTTAAATTTGTGCTCTATTAAATTAATTGTTATTTATTTTTCTTGAGCATTTATTTAAATTTTATTATGTTTAGTGAAAATTTTTTATTACCAATTGACCCCGTCTAGGGTTGCACACTTAAAATTTCAAAAATACTAATTTACATCGATTCTAAGTTAAAATCACTTTAAAATAATATTATTATATTCATAGAGGATTAATAATATTACTATATACTATCTTTATTTGAAAATATAATATAATTATATTTATTTAATTTTAATAATATTATATTTATTAATATTAATAACTAATAATAATAAATAGTTTATTCTAAAAGAATTAATTTTATATTATATTATTAATAATAATTTTTCATTTGTGTTGCTCGTATCAATAATTTTTAATTTACATAATTAAAATTAAAATTAATAAAAAAATAGTGATTTACATAATTAAGAATATTAATAAATATTATTAATTGATATAATAGTTTATTTTACAGATATATTTCTTTATTCATTTTGTAATTAAAAACTACAATTCCTTAAATAATGGTAAAATTATAATTTAAATTAATTTACTCTCAATTCACAATAAAGTAAACATATAAGTGAGATTTTGATTCTTATTTCACACTCTCATTCTCATGTAAGTAAATAATCTACTCCTATTTCACACTTCCAATCCTAGGATTCTTACTGCTTAGGATTCCCACTCCAATATAAAAAGTATACACTACGTTAACCTAAATGAAATCCATTAAAAACCCACTAAATTATTAGTATTACAAGTATTATAAGGTTATTGGATTTGTTCAATTTTGATGATCGTGATTCGACCTCAATCAAAATTTAAGCTTGAAAATGATCCATTGGCATTAGAAATTGATGGGAATTGACCCCAACTCGATTAAGCAATTTTCACTATTTCTAGTTTAAAAGTTTGAACACCATCGGTACAATTATAGCTCGGATGGCCAAGGATATCTTAGCAATACATGTGACAACTGTTGCCTCTAAATTTGCATTAGCACTAGAGATAGAGTTTTGACTCCACATTGGAGTAGACTTCATCGTACGACATTGAAAGCGCTTATGTGCACTCAGTATTGGTTATGAGCGAGCTCTAGAGGTATGAGTACAAATAATTTATAAAAATATTTAAATAATTAGTCCAGTAACAATTTTATATACTTAAATTGTCTTCATTCTTTTTCTTATAGGTAGAATTTTTAAAAGTAAAATTTTTACTTGAGAAGAGTTTGTGGATAAAGAACAATGTGGCCTACAAGTATTCTAGTAGTGTTTTTTAAATTTTTTTATGTTAGGTTGTGAATTATCTTTTGTTAAATTGATGAACTCCTTGATGAAATTGTTTTTGTTTATGTTTATTATTTATATAATTTATGATTGAGATGCTGATTAGAGTTATTTTCATATTTATGTTATCTTAAACAAGTTTTACAATATTTTAATTTTAATCTATTAGGGGGTAAATTTAAATTATTTAAATATTAAAAAATTGATCAGGCCTAAATAAGGCCTGAGCTCAATCTTGACCCAGTACGAGCTCGGGCTGAATGTGGAAAGGTCAGACTTTATATCGGGCTTAGGCCTATTATTTGTGTTGGCCCGTCAAATTGCCATCCATATTTGACACTAAATTTTGATCAAAGTTTGGACACCATTGGTACAACTACTGGCAATCTCAAGTAGGGGTGGGCATTTGACCTGATCTGATCTGAAAAATTTGGGTTCGGATAAAGGCTTTAATCTGATCTAGTTGAATTTTGGCCAACCCAATTGAATTAGATTAGATTTGACCTGATCCGTTCAAAAAATTGAAAGGAAAAAAAACTGACAAACACCAAATAATATATTCGATCCGATTCGATTATATATTTGGGTTGAATTCGGATTATAATCTCAATCAAAAAATATCAAATAGCACCCTAAAACAATTGACTAATTATGAAAATAACATTAATAGAGTTAAAAAAAAATATTATTAAGCCTAAAAGAAGAAATAAAAGAATTAAAGTAAGAAGTAGAAAAATTAAAAATAGAAATGACACTCATACAAGTAAGTAAGAAAATGAATAAAAAATTAGAGAGATATAAAATAATAAAATCTGGTTTGTTTAAAAAACCTTAAATAGACCTTTCACAGAAACCACAACAAAGAAGTTTTAATGAATGGTTTATGAATAATAAGTACCCGAAAATAGTAAAAGATACTGAAAATTTAAAAGAAGAATTTGAAGAAAAAATAGATAAAGGTAAAGAAAAAATATAAATCAATAAAGACAGTAGTTCTGAATAATGGATAAAGAAATAGAAGAGCTTACAAAAATCTTCTCTGAAATAAATTTAAGTGATTTAGAAGATTTTGAAAAAGATTATAAAATAAAAATGAATACTAGCGATAGACCAAAAATGAAATCAAATATACTAGAACCTAGTCTTTCTTATAAAAAAAGTAATAAAAGAAGAAGACTTAAACCTTTCTATGAATATATACCTCCAAATAGGAATCAACCATAGAATTCAGATTATAGCCCTAAAGATAGTGAATTATCACAAATAAGTAATCAAGAGCATTTTTAGATTTAGATTGTAAAAAAGATCCACAAAAAACTTTAGTAAATTGAGGAATACAAATGAGGTTATTTTTATGTATAATGGACATAAAGATGATTGTAATGTAGAAACAAAAGACCAAAAAATAAGTGTATTTACCGAAATACTGATAATAAGTTTCGTAGGAAATGTTTTTGGTTGGTGGCAAGGATTATCCCTTAATGTAAAAGAATTAATAATAAATGCAACTAAATCAGGATTTTTAAGGAGTAAAGAACAAGGAATCAAGAATAGAAACAATTATCGAATATATTTCTAATGAATTTTTAGGAGAAATATGGACAGAAAATGGAGAACAAGAATTAAAGGATGAAAAATTAGGAAATAGGTTACATATGCAACATGTGTTATGTGAAAGAATACACTTGTGAATTTAGTAAATATTATTATGCCTAATATTATAGCAATGAAGATCAAAATATATATCTTAATTTATATTATTCAGAATTACCACCTTCTTGGAATACATATTTTGTAAGCAAATATGAAAAACATAAAGCAATAAATCCTATACTTGAGACATTAGGAGCAAGAATTAGATTTTTAAATAAAAAAACTAAGTGAAATATGTATATAGAGAAATATAATTAAAAAAAAAATAGAGCAATTGGAGACATATGCTGTCACAAGACAGAGATGCCAACACAATGGGATGTCAAAGCCCATATAAAAATCATAAGAGATATAATAAGTTAAAAGAAAAAAAGTATAAAAAAGTATAAAAAAATATAAACATTTCAAGAAAAAATATACTAAACCTCATAGAAAATTCTACAAACGAAAATATGAAAAACAAAGGAAAAAATTTGATAAAAATAATTGTAAATACTAGAATTGTGGGGAAATAGGATATTTAAGTACAGAATGTACAAAAAAGAAAGTTAGAATCTTAGAAAAAGAATTCAATAATATCAAAGATGAATTAGAATTATAAGTGATTTATCTGAATACGAAGGAAGAGAAGTATACATGTCAAAAGATAATATAACTAGTGAATTAGATGAATCAGAATAAAGAAAAATAAGTTAATAATGCAGATAGTAATACAGTAGAAGAAAATAAAGAAATATATGAAATAGCAAAAGAAGAAAATGTTAATGGATACAGTTCAATCGTAACATTTGATAAAAATAAGTACAATAAACTCTTAAAAACAAAATTAGAAAAGCCAAACTATAGAGTTTTACATAAGTTAAGAGATATATTTAAAAGAAAGAAAATAATATTACATGAATTCTATGAATAAGAAAAAGCAATAACTCAAGCTGAAGGAAATATAAGATTGAGCCTAATAAATAAAAGGACAATTGATTTAGCCCTTAGGAAAATAAAGAAGGAATCAATTAGAAAAAAGATACAATATATTTACCTAGCAGAAATTTAAATCTTAGTCAAATCTTTGTTCAAAGAAGGAATAGATAGTCTCATAATATTATCATTACATGATTAAAGATTTAATGATCCAATGGTAGGACATTTGGGAACCATAGAAGGAAATTTATGCTATATTAAGTTATTATTTACATGTCATCCAAAATATTGTGTTCATATAAAAGATAAAAATATAGATGAAACATTAAGCTTTCATTTTAAGCTATTAAAAGACAATTTAATGAAAGAAGGAAATAAGTTAATGACATTTTATTATTCAGCTCTATATAACTTTTACAACTCAAACTATGAAGAAATATATAGTGATAAACCATTAATAGAAATTAATAAAGAATGCGAAGGCATAACTACATTGATTGAATCAATGGTACATGATATTAGAATACCTATAAATTATAGATTAAGTATTGATGATAAAAAAATAAATAATAAGTACAGAAAATAAAGAATCATCAATTATCTCTATAAGCTTTAAAGGCAAAACATTAGTAAGAGGAAGTTCATCAAATCAAAATTATCTATATACAAAAAATAAATAATTAATCAATACCCCGACAACAAGAGTAATGAAAATATCATGACAATATTTTGATGGATTAAATTATGTAAAAAGGCCCATATATTATAATAGATACTAGAGCTAGTCATAATCACCTAAACCACAATAAAAATAATGAATTAATAATAAAAGAAATAGATATACCCTATGAATATGTGGATTTCAAAGGAATCAAGCATATATGTCAAAAACAACTAAAAGTACTAATAATAATCGAAGGAATAAGAATAATATTAACATGTTTTATAGATTCAGATATATATAACGAAAATCATATATTATTAGGTGATAGTTTTTTAGAAGATTTAGAATATTATAAAATTGAAAAACACGGTATACATTATCCTTAGAAAAAAATAAAATCTTTTCCAAGAAATGGTAAATAAAGCATATCTTAAATATCCTATGTCAGTATATATTCAAGTTCATACAATTGAAAAAGATATATATACTTGTACACTAATTGTTATAGGTAGTGAAATAACTATAATGAAGACATTTCTCTCCAATAAATGAAAACCAAATGGTCAAATCAAGATAACTGGAATTACTGGTGATAAATAATAAGTAAGTCACACTGTTCAAAAATATGAAATTATTTTAGAAAGTAAAAATATATCTAGCTCTTAAATATATAAATATGATCATATGGATTGTGATGTACTCATCGGGAATGACTTTTTACAACAATTTCAATATTATCAATAAACATTATTTTTAATTACTCTAAAAACCCCTTGTAACCATATTCTTCGCATCTCTCGAGAATTTCGACCTTTCAGAGTTCAGCCAGGTCAGCGTGGTGAAAAATATGAAAAATATTATTTAATATAAAAATGACAAATATATGACATAAACTTAGAAACTATTAAACAACAACTAAAACAAGTCTATAGTGAAAATCTTTTAACATTATGGAAACCTAATCACCCTAGAGCAAAAATAGAATTAATAGAAAATAAAATAATTAGGGTAAAACCAATGATGTATACAATAGAAGGCTAAGAAGAATTCAAAATACAAATAAAAGAATTATTAAATTTAAACTTAATACAACACAGTAACAGTCTCTATAATAACCCTGCTTTTATGGTAATAAAAAGAGCCAAACAGTCAAGAGGAAAAGCTATAATGATAATAAATTATAAAGAACTAAATAAATACACGAAATTTAATGGATATTTCCTACCAAATAAAGAAGTATTAATAAATTTAGTAAAAGAAAAAAATTATTACTCTAAGTTTGATTGTAAATCAGGATTTTGGCAGATAAAAATAGAAAAAAAAAGTATAGGTAAGTAATGCCTTTTGGTTTAAAAAATGCCCCACAAATATTCCAAAGAAAAATAGATAAAATTTTTAAAGGAAATAATCATATTGTAGTCTATGTAGATGACATTTTAATAACATCGAACTCATTAGAAGAGCATAGAATACATTTAAAAGATTTTGTGAATAAATGTATAAAAGAAGGAGTAATATTATCAGAGAAAAAAGCATCAATAGAACATAAAAAAGTAGAATTTTTAGGTATGTTTCTAGACAAAATGGAATAAAATTTCAAAGTCATATTACAAGAAAAATAGAAAATTTTCCTAATAGATTGGAAAATAAACAAAAAATTCAAAAATTTTTAAGATGTCTAAATTATACAGAAGGGTTTATAGAAAATTTGTCAAAAAAAAAGAAATATGCTCCAAAAAATATTAAGAAAAAATAATACAAAAGGATGGAGTGAAGAACATACATAAACAGTAAAAGAACTTAAGGAACAAGTGAAGAACATACATAAGCAGTAAAAAAATTAAGGAACATTTAAAAAATTACGATTACCAGCTAAAAAAGATAATTTAATTTACAAAATGATGCTTCTAATTTATATTGGGGAGCCATACTTAAAAATAATTTAAACGAAATATGTAGATATACTAGTGGAATCTTTAATAAAGTCCAAATAAATTATTCAGTCTATGAAAATGAGCTATTAGCAATCTATAAGGGAATAAAGAAATTCTCATTATTTTTATTACAAAAGAAATTCATTGTAAAAACTGATAATACCTAGGTTAATTCTTTAATATATAAAAATTTATCAAATGAGCCACAAAATAAATGGTTGCACAGATGGCAAGCATATTTGTCTTATTACAATTTTAAAATTGTAAATATAAAATGTACTAACAATTTTTTAGCTGATTTTCTCAGTAGAAACGTAGAGTTTGCTCAGTAAGCATGGAGAAAAGAATAACAGATCTGGAGACAAATCTTGTAAATCTTGAAAAATTTGTAAGCATTCTTGGCAATTTTGTAAACAATCTCAAACTCTATATAGAGTTTAAAGAAAGTAAAAAAGTAAACCCCTTGGCTGGGAAATCAGTAAATCCTGAAGTAAATTCTCTAAGTGGAAGCAGTGGTGGACTACACCCATATGAAAAAGTTATTTATGATGAAGATTATGTATAAATCCCTTCGGGTAAAAAAGTAGCAGCAGTAAATCCTAGTAAATCTCTAATAAAAAACCGTATTACTGCAGCTGTAAAAAAAATAAATTTGAGAAGAATTGAACAAGTAAATCTCCTACCAAAAGAAAAAAAATATAAGAGTTTTTATGAGTATATTTACAGTAAAACAGAGTATTCAAAAAGTTGCTTCAGAACTAATGGTAAATCTATATATCCAAGAGTTGTATGTATACAAGGATCAGATTCATAATTTTTTAAAAAATTAGCAGATTTTAGATATCATGATCTGATATATCCAGATGTAAACTTAAATGAATTATTTTATTTCGATCTTATGCTTGTAAGAAAAATAAGTCAGTATGCTCAGAAGAAGAATGTATGCTTGAAGTTTTATACTATAAGTTCAGAGTACGATGATGAAGAATATGAAGCCATCCATCTTATCAACCTCAATATCATAACCAATAACTTCAATTTGGAAGTAGGCCAGAGTAGAAGTAAAGAACCCATCTTCAATAGAGAATGGGTCGGGTACAGAAAAGCTGCTGGAATAACAGTTATACGATCCTTAGCATCAAATTTGTATGAAAGAGGGTATAAAGTCCTCATACAACATAACAATTTTATCCTTTGTACACCAAGTACAGGTGTCGGCAGATCAAGAGTGCTAGCCAGCTTCGTATATGATATCGACAATCACCACATCCCATGTAGACCTACTACAAGACGTATAACATGTGAAAAGATGGAACACCTGGCCTGCATCTCATAAAGATATGTAAAATTTTTCAAAAAAGCAATCGGCCATCATAATGTAAACTTTCCTTAGTCAAAAAGGAAATGGCCCAAGGTTGGGCAGGATAAGGATAAGTCATGAGATTTTATCATGAAATCTTATTACTTTAGATTTTGTTTGTACAAAAATGTAACGCGTGTAGACCTTATCAGATTGTAAAATCCTTTGTAAGAAAATAATAGAAAAGAAGAACTCAGGTCATCTAAGATCATCTGAGATCATTCAAATCTGAGAGCATTCAAAAACATGTCTAAATAAAAAACTCTCTCTCCAAATCATAAAACAAAGATCATAAACATGAAAGCCTTTAGAATAGGGAAAGAAACCTAAAACCTAAAAAGATCAACTAAAACTTTAAAGGTCCAAAAAATACACAGTGATCCCGTTTGTAGAGCTCGGTATGCCGGTGTAGCCAGAGTGGCGTTTAAGACAGTTGGAGCATAGCTGTAGGGAAAAAGTGACCAGTTAACAGGACTAAGAAGTTCCAGGAGATCTGAATGTATAAAGGTAATAATTCTGAACCTATATCTATTGGTGGAGATTGTTGTTGATTAAAATTTTATTGAGGAGAAGAATTATTTTTGATGGAAAAAGCTAATAATATAATATATTCTATTGAAAGTATAAATTTTGAAAACATAAATCAATTAAAACAAATAGCAAAAGAATTAGATAATAAAATACAAACACTAAATTGGAACCTAAACCCAGAAAACATGGATCAAAGATTTGTAAACTAAGTACAATTAATTATGGGAAAAAAATCTTAGGACAAATAAAAGAAATTATAGAATTTAATATATATATTTTCAATGTTGATTAATCAAGTATATTGATGGAAACCAGTAACGTAAATTGGGTAGCTGATTCAGATTGGACAAAAATGCCCTCTATATCTTTGGTATACCAATTCACGTACTTGATTTTTCAAAATGGAAGAATATCATGAAAAACTTTATAAACAAATGGGTATGATAAAAAAAAAATTACAGTATGATGTTTAGAGTAAAAGATTTCATAATAAAATCTGAATTAAAAGCAGTATTCAATATCAATATACCTATAGATTTAAAAAAAAATAATACAAAACATAGAATCGGAAAATTTTAAAATTTTAATAATACAAAGCTTTGTAGAAAAAGACATAAAAGACTTGATGGAGATATATGAAAATTTTAGTATATTTAATATAGATAATTTTATATAAAATATCACATAATTTTTAATTTAGAAATTCATAATCTATTAAAATCTGTTTAAATTTAATTAAAAGGCTAGGCCGCTCACAGAATAATATCATAGCCATGACCATGAATCCTATACAATAAATAGTAGACTCATTGTATACTTTAAAAACATAAGATAAAATTGAGATATAAAACTTAATTAAATATGTTAATGAAAATAAAAATCAGATGAGAAAAGTAGAATTAGACTTGATACAAGAAATGAAAGAGAAATTTAAAAATACAAAAAATAATGTACAAGAAAGTCTAAGAATATTAGAAATAAAAATGAAATTCATAAATGAATTTGAAAAATTTTGAATATCTTGGTACAAAAAAGAAACATCATGAATAATCTACATTAACAATTCTTAACACAACAAGCAGTAGAAAGAATAAAAGAATTATATTCTGAAGGGAAAATAAACTAGGTTTTTCAATTAAAACCTTTTAGGACCGATCTCATACAACATATAAGAATTAAGTAATCTAGAAATTCATACCTTGATGTTTTGAGAAGATGAACAATTGAGAGTTGTATATCCGCCTCCAAACAATCTTCCAGGCTATGACTCAAGTTTGATCAACACTGGACGTGTGGGCGTCTGTTTCACCACTCCCCAATTGCAACTGGTTCCTCTTAGATGCCTTCTTTTATTTTTCTTAGAATCCCTGGGGTTCTCCTCTTCTTTTTTCTCTCAATTTAAGAGTATAAAGCCCCTTTTATAATATCTTATGAAAAACCCTAATATGTTATGATTAGGATTTCTATTTAAAATAGAATTCCTCTTTTAACTATCTCTCCACTTACAGGAATGTGTAACAAACTAGGAGACCACCTTGTA
Source organism: Murraya koenigii (assembly GCA_025617385.1). Lineage (NCBI taxonomy): Eukaryota > Viridiplantae > Streptophyta > Magnoliopsida > Sapindales > Rutaceae > Murraya > Murraya koenigii. The sequence continues at coordinate 23,037,225 of CM046813.1, read as the reverse complement.
AAACATTACAAACCCCAATTTACACTTTAATATAACATATTAGGCCTTAACAAATATTATAATTATAATTTTCATCTAATATGCCAGTTTTTCTTGCTTTTGGGTCCAGTGATGGTGTTATCAATTAAATGAGCTAACCAGGGGATCATTTTGGAACATACAATAGTGGCTACAATAATTAAATTTGTAATTAAACAAATATAATTATTTAATTCCAATTCTACTCCACTATAAGATTGGAACTGACCTTCATAATTGTATGCTCGAATATAATTCGTCCAAGCCACATTGATTTCTTTACTGCACAATCCTTTGTACCACATCGTTAATTTAAATTGATATCTCAACTGTCCAATCAATTTAATTACATCTTTTTCCTTTATACTTACTGGTTTTCTCTAATGATCATTTTCAACATACTTATTTATGTTGAGACACTCTGGCCAGAGAATTCTATGATCAAGTACTGAAAACCCATCAAGAGATGTGTCGTCCAAATTCTATATTGTTAATCTACAATTTCAATACTTGTAATTGCTCCCACCAAGATACCGGGTAATCTAGACTATATGTGTATGTCATGTCCATTGGTAACTCAAATGAAATAACAACTACAATCATGAAATCATAACTAACTCAAGATTAAGATTACAGTAAATCAATGCCTATGAGATTTAATAATTCTGACAGTTATTACTAGGTTAATTAAATCTCATATGTGATCCAGTTCAATGTAGACAAACAATAAATTCATACATGATTAAGACAAATCACTCAATGAATTTATTACAGTCTATACCTAAATAAAGTGCCAAACTTTATTTATCAACTGCGAACTTAATTTATTTAATCATAAGATAACTTGTATTTATGTCTTCTACGAATCCACATGGTGATCGCATAAATACATATAATATGATTAAATGCACTTTGCTCAAAATATTAATGCAATTCAAAATATCTGAATAAATATTTGAAATATTTTATTAATAAGAAAATCAATATGCTTTAAAGAGCACATAGTCCCAACATATTCATGCATAGATCATATGTTTCTTGGATGAGAAAATAGAATAGATTTATATATTAATCTATTAAACTAAAAAATAGAATCCTTAGAACTAGAAAGAATAACATTAATAAGTATAGGGCATCTTATTTATGGAGAATTTATAGATTTATATGAAATTGTCCATCATTTATACTTGTATAAAAAAATACAGAAAACTTTAAATATAATGAAAAATAGATGTAAAAATAATGGTAGAAAAAATAATCAATTATAAAATCAAAAGAGATAAAAACTTTAATAAAATTAATCCTAAAAAAAAAAAACAAATTAACTTACAGGGGCCCTTGTTAAAGAGGCTGTATCTTTATTTATTTAATTATTTTTTGAACGAGTAAATACTTTAGAATTGGAATCTTCCGCATGTGGTTTTCAATAGTAGGGCCACTTGTATTCATCATTATATCAAAAGTCGTTCATTTACAAAGAAATTAGGTTAGGTTTGTCGCAAAACTGAATTGCATAAATTTTTAATATTAAACTAAATTAAATTATATATAATATTATCTTTTATTTTATATAATATTATACATGATTATATAAATTTAATTTAATATAAAAAAATAATTATTTAAATAATTTAATTATTTTTAAATTATATTACTAATTGTTGAATTTAACAAATAATATACAATAATATTTTAAACAAATCGATTAGTAATTTTTTATGTTTAGCATTATTCAATAGCCTATAAAAATTATTGAATAAAATTTTATTGTTGATATCAAATTTGATTTAAAATAAGATATGGGAATCAGAATAAGGACTAATAATCCTAAAATCTTTAGACTAAAAGTTGGATTCATTTATTAATCCTAGCTATCAAACATGACATTGAATAAGATTAAAAAAATTATCTTGAAAATTAATCTAATCCTATCTAATTCCAACAATAATGAAATGTAACCTTAGTAATTTATTTAAGAGTAAAAATTTGTTTAGTTCATATATTTTGATTTCAATGTTTATTTTGTCTTTGTATTTTAAAAAGTACCTCAAAACTTCTTTACCACTAAATTAGTGACACATTTACTGATACTCTTTGTTTGCTTTTAAATTATCAAATTAAGTTAAAAAATAATATATATATATATATATGTATGTATATATGTATGTATGTATGTATGTATCTATCAATATATATTTTTTGTTTTAATTTCTTTTCTAGGGTTTGTTTGGTAATTTTTATATTTTTATTAATTTCTCAAAAAAATTATTATTATAAAAAATATTAATATAAAAACAAACATAATCATCAGAGATGTATTGAAATATTTTTTAAAACATAAATATTAAATAAATACTTACCTCAAAATATAAAGATAAAATAAAATTTTACCCTTTATCAAATTAAAAAATTTTCAGATTTTTTTTTTCACGGAAGACAGAGACATCTTTATATCAGATAACACATTTTTATTCATTACCTCACCATCTAATTATAAATTTCATAATTAAAAAGACTTATAGAAAATTTCTAAGAAGTTGCTTTAGAGTTCTCCCTGTTTAACCATTCAACTTTCATCTCTCTTTCCGTCAACTCAAAACAGCAACAACAAAATGAATCGGCTGCACAAAGTTCAGATGTGGCTCACGAGTGCAAGTTTTGGAAACTGAAGTTGATGATCTTGGGGGCTACTATTTCATGAACTGCAAGTCAGGTTGTGAGTTTCGGAAGAACGTGGCCAAAAAGCTTCAAGTTTTAGCCACTGTGAAGGAAGAAGAAAATTTCAAAGGTGTGGATGATAGAACAGCGGAAGATACTGTTGATGACAGTCCTGTTGAAATAACAAAAGTAGGTCTACAATTGACATTTGAAGAAGCTTGGAGATGTAAGAAGAAATGGCAATAATTGGCCTTTTTGACGTGGAAGGAGTTGGCAAAATTACTCCATTATCAGAATCATATCTTAAATTTTCAAGTATGAAAAAAATTGTGTATCCTCTTTTAAAATTCAGTTATGATAATTTGTCTAACAATAATTTTAGTCCTTATTTAAAAGATTAAGGAGTTAATTGATTGTTGGATTGGTGAGAGATTTTTAGATGATTTCGATAAAAGTGGAACACAAAACAAAGGAAGCTATATTATCAACGTTTTGTTTCATGCATGTTTATTGGAGGAAGAAAAAATTTTTTTTATTAAAATGCATGATGTGATTCGTGATATGGCTTTGTGAATAGCATATAAAATTGATATGAAGTGGGAGAATTTTTTGATTCACATAGGTGGCTTAATTGAAGCACCAAAGGTTGAGAAGTAGAAATAGGTGAGAAGGATATAATTGATAGAAAAAAAAAATTGAGAATTTGTCAAAAAGGTTGCTCTATCTCTTGATCTTCAAAATTTATTTCTCAATTATAATTTTTGGCATAATGATGATTTCTTTTAATTCATGCCTACTCTCAAGAGTTTAAAATCTTTCATAGAATTCCTATTAATCTCCCGGCAATTCCTCTATAATTGATATTCAATCTCTTATTATTGCAAGTCTTAATACTGACCAACTATGTTCTTCAAATCAAGAAGATGAATATACTATTCTGTGCAAAGATGGTTAATTTTTTGTGGAGGAATTGAACCCTAAGAAGTTTCCATGCCCTACAGATATGTTAAAACTCTTACAAGCTAAAGAGCTGTAATCGATCCTTATGGCTTCAATACTTTGTTGATTGAAGCTTGGTTAATGTTTCATCTTTAGCATATATGAAACATCTCAATACACTCATTTTTTAAGTTTTGGAAGGGTTGAAGTTTGATTACACTAGGGAAGTACCAAAACCAATAGACTGGTGGTTTTCGTACCCTTTACTCAGTTAAATTGTGAGATGTAACTTGCTTATTGTTGCTGCAAATCCTAGGAGATTTCGGATATCAGATTGCTATGATATGGATAAAATAATCAGTGTATGGGGAAATTATGTGAAGTTCAAGTAATTGTTGCAAATGTAAACCCATTTGCAATTTCTTGCATTATGATATCTTTGAAACCAGGAGAGGATCTACTGCAATTCCTGCTATTCTCACAAATTTTAGGAAAAGGTGGTTGATGAATTCTAAGGCTTAAGAAACTTCCACTTGCTGCAGAGTTTAAACATACGAGTCTTTTGTAACAGGGTTTCTACCTTTTTTTTTTTTTATTTCACTCTCACTTGTATTATCTGTCATATGTAATATGTAGCTGCGAAGCTGTTTCTCTTCAAATTGATTATGGATCTCAGCTGGATTCTTGAAATTGGACTTGTTTATTAAATAATTGTTTCCTCTGTTTGAGATTCAATTATTAGCTAGCTGCTTTTGTTTTATCTGTTTTCTTTTTCTTAAACAATAATAATAATAATAATAAAATAGAAAGGTCAAGTACTGGCAAACGACTTCTGGCTTCCATTATCAATTGCCATTTAAGATATGTGACAATTTCACACCATTTGTTTCATTTGATATTTCACCAAGAAGAGTAAACTCCGAAGGAATTTACAATATACCCATTTCGAAACTATAAATTACGCCAGCATTAGTCTTTCAAAACTTTTGATGAATCAAATAGAATCCAGAGGTTGAAATTGGAACCTTGGAATTTAGGTTTTTTAGCTCAAATTATTGCCTATAAGAGCTCTTAAACTATGGGACCTTACTTTTGGGTCCCAAAATTTAAATCAGGTCCAAAAATATTTGTTTAGTGGAGGCTCTTAAAATTTTTAAGTAGAAAAGTATTTAATCTAAACTTAAAATTTGACATAAATTATCATTAATTGATCTTCTGCAATCCAACGATAGATGATTAAAGTATAAAAAAAAAGTTGTATTTAATATTTCTATTTATATCTATTAGATTGCACGGGATCAAGATCCATCGAGCGAGAGAATTGTGTCAAAATTTTAGTTAAAAATTTAATGTTAAAATAGCATCAAATGAATAATTCTCGCTCAATTGGACAATAAAATGTGTTTTAAGATTAATAAAAATAAAGAATATTAATTTAAGGTTTAGAAAAAATAAGTTGAAAGAAAAATATTAATTTAAAATTAAAATTTGTTCTGATTTGTTAAAAAATATTAATTTAAATTATCTTCACTCAGCTAATTTTTATAGAAATATTATTAGCCATATTCCTTTAAATATCACTAATATAATTTGTGTTACAATACTTTTAACATATATCACTTTTATACCCTAAGTTAACAAAAGACATTTGCCGTTCACTTTACTGTTTGCTACCATTAAGAAGTTAACGAAATTTTTGCAAAATGATGATTTTACTCTTGAAACAAGTAAATGAGAAATTTTGATAAAAAACGATATATTGTTCTCTTTCAGTGAAATGTATTATTTTCAAGTGATATGTTGTTTTAATAGAACATCAATGTATGACATGTCATTTTATTAGAATATAACGGTATGATATGTCGTCTTATTTGAGTTAAATGATAACGTTTTACAAACGACATGTCGGTTCACCGGAATGCTGAAGGACTACATGTCATTTGGTTACCAAAAAAAAAAACAAAATAAGAAGAAACACGTACAACACACATGACCGGATCTTTTCTTCTCTTCACATACACAGAGAGCAAAAAAGCAAAGGGAAAGCCGGTAGCACACTCACATGCCCGGTAATTTTTTTAAAAGATTCTTAGTCATATAAGTTAAGAGACTGCCCTTACGTCTGTCATACTGTCTCTGATCGTAAGTGTTATCGCTATGATGGTGTGTTATCGACATAGCCTTTGCTTTTATATAGTGTGTTTGTAAATAAAAGAGAACAAGAGAAGAGATCCAGTCGTGTATACTGCATGTATTTTTTTTGTTGCACTAATTTTTTTTAATAATAAACTACATGTCATCTAATAACTTTTAAATTAAATGACATGTCATCCATTAATGTTCAATATAAACGACAGATCATCTGGTAAAGTTCAATCTAAACGACATGTCATCCGTAAAAACGTTATTATTTCCCTTATATAAGATAACGAGTCATATAAATATATTATAGTACAACGATATGTCATATAGTAATATTTTAGTAAAATGACATATTGTCTATAAAGTAATATATTTTACTTAAAAATGATATATCATTTTTTATCACAGCTTCTCTTATGTTAAAATATCATAATACTCCTATAACGTCAGTATATTTTAACTATTAGTAACAGATTGGTGGACGGCAGAAGTATTTTACTAACTTAGAATATATGAGTAATATATATTAAAAGTATTGTAATATAAATAATATTGGTGACATTTAAGAGTATATGGTTAATAATTTTTTTTTTTATAATGAAAAAAATTTAAACCCACCGTTCTTCGTGAGGCTCAAACCAGAGTGGCCCAGTCTATTTCCAGTTTAACTTATATGAAGTGATGAATTCTCCTTTTAACTATTTTTACGGTCGAGACATTTGCAATACCGATCGAATTCCCATTTTTTGAGCAGTAGTGATTCGGAGCACTTTTCACCCGCAAATCCTGAAACACTAGATCTTGCTGATGAAAGATCTATCGAAACTAGCTGACAACAATAGTGGGTCTACAATCAGTTTGACAAAGTGGAAGTATTTTCGCTTAAGAGGAGTTGGCAATTGTGCATCTTCTACCGTTCGCCTCAAGGTGGTGGTCTTCTATCCATGATGCCATTAACCAGGTTAATTTCATTAATCAATAACTCACTGTGATTACATAAATTCCTAACTGGAATTATCAATGGGGGGTTATGTTTATTAATTAACTAGACCATTTTTCATAATTGCATGTTTAAATTTTATGAGAAATTTGTCACTTTTCAATTATTGGGTGAAATTGGTAAGCAAATGATGAGTTTTATGACAAGTTGCACATTTGCGTCTTTTTCATCTTTTAGACTATCATCAGTCCATAATTAATGTTGTTATTAACTTAGGCTATCGTAAGTCTAAATGTGTTTTTTAATTATTTGAAAATGATATAATAATTTTTAATTATTAGTAATAAAACCAATTTAATATGACGTCTCCCTTTTTTTTTTTTGTTTCTTTTACACCTCAATCATTGTCAAAACCGTTAATGTGTTGCAATTAAACACATAATAAATCTTAAATTGTTGTCAGCATTTAATATTTGCTAAAAAAACCATCTTAAGTTTCAATTCTTTAAATTAATGTTAATTATTTTTGAGGTTGAAGATTAATTATTCACTAAGGCTTACCTAGATATTAAAAAACAGATAAAACAAAGAATATAAAAAGATGAGAAATAGTGACTTAAGTATTTAATTTCCTCATCAATTCTCTTGTTCATAAAAAAAAATAATATAAAAAGATGATGAATAGTGAATTAATTATTTGATTTCCTTATCAATCTATTATTTTCTCTTGTTAATTCATAATTCAAAGAATATAAAAAGAAGAGAAATAGTGATGCCACATCAACTCTTCTAGTCCTAACTATTAGGAGTATAAAAAATATAAATTAATTATTTAATTTCCCCATCAATTCATAATTCTCTCTTGGTTATAAAACAAAGAATATAAAAAAAACAAGGAATAGTGACTTAATTATTTAATTTCCTCATAAATTCTCTTGTTCATAAAATAAAGAATATAAAAAGATGAAGAATACTGAATTAATTATTTAACTTCCTTATCAATCTATTATTTTCTCTTGTTAATTCATAATTCAGAGAATATAAAAAGAAGATAAATAGTGATGCCACATCAACTCTTTTAATCCTAAAAAAGCTGTCTTAAGTTTCAATTCTTTAAATTACTATTAATTAGTTTTGAGGTTGAAGATTAATTATTCACTAAGGCTTACCTAGATATTAAAAAATAGATAAAACAAAGAATATAAAAAGATAAGAAATAGTGACTTAAGTATTTAATTTCCTCATCAATTCTTTTGTTCATAAAAAAAATAATATAAAAAGATGATGAATTGTGAATTAATTATTTGATTTTCTTATCAATCTATTATTTTCTCTTACTAATTAATAATTCAAAGAATATAAAAAGATGAGAAATGGTGATGCCACATCAACTCTTCTAGTCCTAACTATTAATAATATAAAGAATATAAATTAATTATTTAATTTCCCAATCAATTCATAATTCTCTCTTGGTCATAAAACAAAGAATATAAAAAAAAAAGAACAGTGACTTAATTATTTAATTTCCTCATAAATTCTCTTGTTCATAAAATAAAGAATATAAAAAAGATGAAGAATAGTGAATTAATTATTCAACTTCCTTATCAATCTATTATTTTCTCTTGTTAATTCATAATTCAGAAAATATAAAAAGAAGATAAATAGTGATGCTACATCAACTCTTCTAGTCATAAAAAAACTGCCTAAAGTTTCAATTCTTTAAGTTAATGTTAATTAGTTTTGAGGTTGAAGATTAATTATTCACTAAGGCTTACCTAGATATTAAAAAACAGATAAAACAAAGAATATAAAAAGATAAGATATAGTGACTTAAGTATTTAATTTCCTTATCAATTCTCTTGTTCATAAAAAAAGAATATAAAAAGATGAGAAATAGTGAATTAATTATTTGATTTCCTTATCAATCTATTATTTTCTCTTGTTAATTCATAATTCAAAGAATATAAAAAGAAGATAAATAGTGATGCCACATCAACTCTTCTAGTCCTAACTATTAATAATACAAAAAATATAAAATGATGGGGAATAATAAATTAATTATTTAATTTTTCTATCAATTCATAATTCTCTCTTGGTCATAAAACAAAGATATTAAAAAAATAAAGAATAGTGACTTAATTATTTAATTTCCTCATCAATTCTCTTGTTCATAAAATAAAGAATATAAAAAGATGAAGAATAGTGAATTAATTATTTAACTTTCTTATCAATCTATTATTTTCTCTTGTTAATTCATAATTCAAAGAATATAAAAAAAAGATAAATAGTGATGCCACATCAACTCTTCTAGTCCTAACTTTATATAAATATATAGATTAATTAATTAGTTAATTAAGCTTATTTGATCTTTGCTGTTATTTGCCCACGTATATATTCTCCTGACTCAAAAGCTGAAACCACTACTTGTCATTTTTCCTTTCTACCTTAAAAATAAAGTTTTTAATTACTCATTCTTGAGGTTCTCTTATTTTCCTTGGTGGAAGCTCTAGTAGATACGAGACGTTACCCACACGTCGGACAATTTAGAAGGGTCCCTTGTATCGTCTCACTAACCCCTTGTGGACTTTCTGTAATATCTTGAATTGTTGAGGCAGGAGCTTGATCATGACTTGATTGCCTTCGTTGTACTCAACGTGCCGTCTCCTTGTATCAACCCATTTCTTCATTTCTCTCGTGGCTTGTCGAGGTAAGCTCGCGTGATGTTCGCTTCTTCTTTCCATTCGCAAGCGAGCTTATGAGCCGTGGGGCTTTTACCTCTATAAGTCGAGGCTATGGCATTGGGAGTCATGGGCTGGAATCCCATGATAATCTCGAATGGGCTCTTGCCAGTAGCCTCGCTCCGCTGGAGATTATAAGAAAATTGGGCAACATCAAGCAACTTCGCCCAATCCCGCTGGCGAGCGCTTACGTAGTTCCTCAAGTACATCTCGAGGAGGCCATTGATGCGCTCGGTCTGTTTATTCGTTTGCAGATGAAATCTTGTTGAGAACTTGAGGTCTGTCCCCAACATCTCGTAGAGCTTCGTCTAAAATTTTCCAGTGAAACTTGGGTCTCGATTACTCATAATGCTTCTTGGAATACCCCAAAGCTTCACTATGTGCTTGATGAAGAGACGGGCTGCTTCATTGACTTTGCAATCTACTGCTGCGGCAATGAAAGTAGCATACTTGTTGTATCGGTCTACTACGACCATAATGTTGTTGCATCCTTCAGATTTGGGCAAGGCCGTTATGAAGTCTATTGAGACACTTTCCTATGGCCTTGATGCTAGGGGCAGGGGCTCCAACAATCCTGACAGTAGTTGGTAATCTATTTTGTCTTGTTGGTACATAAGACAAGTCCGCACATATGCCTCGATGTCGTCCCGTATATTTGGCCAAAAATACGAGGCGTGGACTAGTACGGTGGTGCGCTCAATTCCTGGGTGACCAGCCCACTTGGAGTCGTGGCACTCCTTGATTACGTCTTCGCTAAATTTCCCCACCTACGCACGAACAGCCGATTTTCTTTGGTGAGGAAGATGCCTTCTTCTTGCCAAAATCTCTTTATCTTCTCTTAAAGAACTTTCTCCAACTAATCCTTCGCCAATGGGTCTTGTTGGAGGCCTTCCTTGATGCGTGAGATAAGGTCAGACTTTGGTTGGATCACGCTAAGAGTGGCCAATTCTGCCTTACGGCTTAGTGTATCCGCAATGACGTTGGCTTTGCCCAGTTTGTACTCGAGCCTATAGTCGAATTCCACAAGAAATTCTTGCCACCGTGCTTGCTTGGGGCTCAACTTCTTTTGTGTTTGGAAGTAGCTTATGGCTACATTATCCATTAAGATCACGAAGTGTGCGCCAAGTAAGTAATGTCGCTATACCCGTAGGCAATGGATAATTGCTGTCATCTTATTCTCTTGAACGGTATAGCGGCGTTCCGTGTCATTGAGTTTTCAGCTTTCGAATGCTATCGGGTGGCCTTCTTGTATAACTACTCCTCCAATGGAAAATTCGGAGGCATCTGTGTGAACTTCGAATGGCTTTCTATGATCCAGAAGGACGAGGACAGGTTCTTCAGAAACTACCTTCTTTAAGCCTTTGAATGCACATTGGCAATCTTCGGACCAATGCCATGTCCGATTCTTTTTTAGTAGGTCTCTTAAGGGTGCCGCCTTGGCTGAGTAGCCTTGGATGAATTGGCTATAGTAGTTCACCAGCCCTAGGAATAAGCGTAGCTCGGGTACTTTCGAGGGAGGCTCCCAATCGAGGATGGCCTTCACTTTTGAGTTCTCCATCATCAACTTCCCGGCTACTATTTTATGCCCAAGGTACTCTACCCATTTTTGGGAAAATGAGCACTTTTCCATCTTGAGGTAGAGCTTGTTTTCCCGAAGTACTTGGAAGACTTGCCACAAATGTTTCGCATGCTTCTCGAGCGTGGTGTTATACACCCCTATGTCATCCAAGTACACGACCATGAAGCGGTCGAGGAATGGTTGCAGCACTTTGTTAATAAGCGTGCAAAATGTGGCCGATGCATTTGTGAGGCCAAAAGACATTACTAGGAACTCGAAAGATTCATACCTTATTACGCATGCTATCTTTGGCTCATCTCTTTCAGTAATACGGACTTGGTAGTACCCGGAGAGCAAGTCGAGTTTGGTGAAGTACTGCGCCTTGCCAAGCTGGTCGAATAGATCCGCCATCAAGGGTATTGGATACTTATTCTTGATGGTGATCTTGTTGAGCGCTCGGTAGTCGATGCAAATCCGCAGCGATCCATCCTTTTTCTTTTGGAAGAGGTCCGGTGCACCGAAAGGGGCTTTAGATAGGCGAACATAGCCTGTGTCTAGCAAGTTAGTGAGCTGTTTCCGCAGCTCTTCGAGTTCAGGTGGCACCATGCGGTAGAGCGCCAAGGCTGGAGGTTTCGAGACTTGCTCCAGCTCTATTTGATGATCCACCTCTCGTCTAGGTAGGAGCTTCTTCGAAAGCTTAGGAGGCATCACGTCCTTGAATTCCTCGAGGATGATTTGTATTGTTGGAGGGACTTGGCTTGGAATGCACGCGGAATCTTCTCCCTCATTGAGCTCCTGAATGGACACTAGAAAACTTTGGTCCTTCTTGAAACCCTTTTTGAATTGCATGGCCGAAAGTGTTTTCTCCTCGGACTTGCCCCGCTCCGTGGGAACCATGCATGCCTTACTCCCGTCGAGGATGCTTAGGGAGTTTGTGGTTGGAAGTGGGAAGGCATGGACTTAGTCACAAAATTGCATACCAAGGACCATCTTGAAGTCGTCCATGGGCACGATAGAGAAGTTGAGCTTTCTACTCCACGAGCCAAGTGCGACATGCCCACCTTGTGCTATGCCCACAATATGCTTGGCGGGTGAATTTACCGCCTTCATAGTGCCTCCTTATTTCATAATTTTGAGGCCTAGGCTCTTGGCCTCATCCTAAGATACGGAGTTGTATATTGCTCCCGTATCCAACAATGCGCGAACGGAGCGTCCGTTTATCTTTGCGCTCATGTACATTAAACCTTTCTTGGAGAGTGCCAATTGTGGGCTATTGAGTATGCCGAGTCTTTAGATAGAACCCATGCTGGGTTGGGGTTCTTCCGGCTTCGGTGTGGATTTGTCCTTGTGTTGGGCAGTGAGGGCATTGAACGACTTCTTCTCGGGATAGTCGCATACCCAATGAGGGCTATTGCATATGAAGTATGGGCTTCGCGGCTTTGGTAGCTCTTTCTTACCTTCCGTTTTGCCTTGCTCACTCATGCCACTCAGAGGTTTTTTCTCCTCCCAATCCTTGCGATTGTTGCCCTTATCCTTGCAACTCTCTCCCTCACCTTTGCCTTGGGTAGGCCTTTTATCCTTGGATTGGGTGGAGCACTCGTTCAGCGACTACGCTGTGGCAATAGCGTCGTCAAGTGTTTGGACGCCCAGCCTATCGAGCTCCGTCTTGGCCTAATCCTTGAGGCCATCTTAGAAGTAGAAGAGGGGGTCCTTGTCGGACATATCGCTTATCTCGAGCATGAGGGTAGTGAACTTGTTGATGTAGTCGCGAACGCTACCCATTTGCTTGAAGCGACGTAAGCGTGCTTTTGCCTCTTTTTCGGCATTGCTTGGGGCATATTGCTTTCGGAGTTCTTGCTTGAAATCTACCCATGTGTTGATGGTGCAGATGTCTTTGCCTATCTCACCATGCTTTCGACGCTACTATGGTTGTGCAGCGTCTCGTAGATACGTGGGTGCAGTGCCCACTTTCGATGCCTCATCTCGTACACCCATGGCATCGAAGTATTGATTTAGCCCGAATAGAAAGCTATCTACGATGGTGGCATTTCGGGTGCCATCGTAGGTGTCAGGCTTTGGCACGTCAATGCGTCGCGCATGACTCGTGCTTGTGGAAGTTGGGCTAGCGGAGAGTGTGCACTTGTGCCATGCCCAATCCGAGCGGACTTCCTTCATTTCCGTATGGACAACGCGCAGTTTGTCTTGCAGGAAGCTGCAGAATTTTAGCAACTCTTCATGGAATGCCCGAAATTCCCCTCGGAGGGTGTTGGCTTGGTCTTGGATGAGGGCCTTGGTTGCCATTGTGAAGTCAGCGTATTCGCCTTTGAGACCGTCCACCCTTTCTTCCAAACTTTCGAGGGTGTCCTGAGAAGCGGACATTGAGGTTTCGAGCGTAGCCATGCGAGGCTCCAAGGCATCGATAGAAGCTGCCTTGGACTTGCTACGAGTTTTGGCCTGCCCGCGAGTTTTATCGCGGCCCCGGCTTGGTTCGGGGAGTATCTCCACACCAATAGCGCTCTCTTGTGTTGTGCTTGAGGTTGGAAGATTGGCCATTGCTGCTGGAATGCGTGTGTGCAAACCTTAGCTCTGATACCACTTGTCACAGGATGAGTGTTTTGCGCAGCAAACCCGTGCGGCACTTAGACAACACTTGTCAGAAGTTGCTAAATAAGCCTTTGAGCTTCTCAATTGCTAAGCCAAGAGGTTTTCCGAAATGTTAAAGAGAAGAGAGAGCTAGCGAGCAATTAAGCCAAATGCGGAAATTGTATTGCTTGAGAAAATATTACAAGAGTGCTTGAGATGCTTGCTCAATGCTTTGATGCTTGGATGGATGCTAAAATAGCAAATGCTCACCCATATTTATAGGGAGGTTTGCCTAGCTATAGAGAATTCTAAGCCTAGAGAATTCTATATACATGTGACAAATTTTAGAGTAATCTAGTGTATGTACAAATGTGTGAGAGTTGCTGGTATTTTACTGAAGTTTCTGGAATCGGGCCAAGCTAGCACATCTTGGCTCATTTCCTTGGGCTATTTTGGGCTCTATTTGCGCGGTCCGTAACAATAGGACTTCTTGGCGACCGGTGGGGCTGGTATTTAGCCGCGGCTAATATACTATATCAAAATCACACTTATCCATTTCTATTCTTTCAATAAATTTATTTTCAATACTACGGTATGAATATAGAGAAGCTTACTGTTTACATTTTGATTGGAAGTCTGGAGCTGGCTTCTCACTTTCATTGACTGGGAAGCCCATTTCTATTAACTGGCTAATTTCTACTCGCATTTTCTTTCAATCTTTCTGAGTCTTCCATGTTTGTTTTGCTTAATAGCTGTTCGGAAAACAATTCTCTATCTATGGCTAATTTCTACTGTATCGTGCCTATTAGTCCAAGTTACAAAAGAATATATTTTGCTTGGTGTTTCTTTTCCGAAAAATAGAAATATGTCGCTTGACTGGTTTGAGTTTCAAAAGACTACTCACGGAGTATGAGGGATGATTATTACCTTGTGTTTAGACCTTGTGATGTTATGTTTGTATATTTTATGGAGCATGCTGGCTAATTCCTACTCGCATTTTCTTTGAATCTTTTCGAGTCTGCCATATTTGCTTAAGAGCTGTTTGGAAAAAATTCTCTACTAATTTCTTGTGTTTGCTTTTCTTTGGTTATAGTGATTAAGTAGTCACTGCACAGGAGTTGTGATACTCAATGGCTGGGCTCACATGCCCATGGAAAATGGAACGGAGTTCAAGATTACAATCCTTGATATTCAAGTATTTGAGCTTGTAGATGGTGATAGTAACTTGGACTTCACTGGTCTAGTTGTGGCTCTACATGGGTAAGGTTGCAGGGGAAGAAGTCCACTGCAGACCTAAGATTGATCAACTAAGTTCTTTAAATCAAAAAGTCGAACATCGTATTCTGTTCAAAGATGGTTAGTTGTTTCTTTTTTTTTTTTTTTGGGGTGGGGGGAAGAATTGCTTGGTTTGAAATAATATTTAGTCTTGATCTTAACTTTTAGAAGTTTCCATACCCTACAAAGATGTTTGGGAAATCTACAATAATAACCATACAAACTTTGTATATTGCAAAAATAACCCTTTAAACTTATTTTTTTCAAAATTAGCCAAAACATACTAAAATAGCCAAAATACCCTTCTTATGAAAATATCAGTAAGAACTAGAAAAATCATAAAAATACAAAATGGATAAAAATATTGCAGAAATTAACTAGTTAAATAAACAAATGCTAGTGCATATTAAGACTACAATAGAAGAAATAAAACTTCTTAAAATAGAAGTATTTGAAATAAAAACTAAGTTAGAAAATAAATCAATTTTAGAAGCACAAAAAGAATTAAAAGAATCTATTAGACATAAAGAAAAAATACAATTGGGAGATGTAGTCAAAGGATCATTTGATGAAAGAATAAGAACTACTGTTATGCCAGAAATATTAAGAAGAGAAGAAGAATATCAAAAACAATTGGAAGAAACAATAAAAAGATCAGAAGAAAAAACACCAAAAAATAAGTCAAAAGAAAAGGTAGATATAAAACAAAAAGGAATAAAAATTGATGAACCAAGAGAATCAAGTTCAAGTGGTAGTGAATAATGAATAATTTAGAAGAACAATTTGATAAATTATCATTAGAAGATTTAGACCTAGAAACACTAGGATTTGATGTAAATATGAATGTTGGAGCACCACCTACTGAACCAAATATAAAAACTGAAAACCCTGATATAGGTGTTATTCATAGATCAAGAGCGCTACATCAAAATTTAATACCTAAAATACCTTATTATAAAATGTATCCAGAAGAATATATACCTGACTATAAAACTGAAAATGAACCCATTAAACCTATGAGAAGTAAATTAGATATAGACTACAGAAAATACCATAGTAAAACATTAACAAGTTGGTCAAATGATATGAAAATGATGTTCTTATTTAACAAAACAAATAATGATTGGGATACAAATAATACTGAAGAAAAATTTGATATATTGATAGAATTACTAGTAATGAGTTTTATTGGTAATGTACTAAATTGGTGCGATGGAATAACTGAAGAAACAAAAATCTTAATAAGATTAGCAATTAAACAAGAATTTAGAAAAGGAATTAGTGAAGGATTAGATAAATTCGCAAATTACATAAGAGATAAATTTTTAGGAGAAAATTGAGAAGATTTTAAACAAAGAGAAATAGAAAAAGAAAAAATCTTAGCAAGACAACATTTAATGAATCTTCAAATATGTAATTTATGTAATATAAAAAATTATACTTGTGAATTTCAGAAATATTATTATAAACAATTCTATAGTAATGATGACCAAACAATTTATTATGATATGTATATAAATAAATTACCATCAACATGGAATACCTACTTTATAAAAGAATGGAATTCATATAGACTAACAGAATGAGGAAAATTAATACCAAATACTTTAGGATATAGAATAGATTTTGTAATAAAAAAATTAAAAGATATATGTATAGAAAGACAATTATATAAAAAAGCAAAAAATGCAATGATGATATGTTGTGATCAAGTAGATGCACCTAATCAATGGGGATGTAAACCATATTATAAAAAATATAAAAAACGTAAACATGGGTATAAAAGTAAATATAAAAACAAAAGGAGATATAAAAAACATTACAGAAAATATTAAAAAAATAAAACATTTAAAAAAAAACCTTATAGGAGATATTATAAGAGAAAGCATAAAAAAGAAATTAAAAAAGACCATAAAGAATGTAGATGTTGGAATTGTGGACAAAAAGGACATATAAGCCCTGAATGTAAATAGAAAAAAGTCAAAATAGCTGAAATAGAATATCAAGAAATAAAGTCAGATTTAGAATTATTATCCGATAATGAAACCATAAATTACTTTAATACTGAAATATATGAAAGATATAGTGATACAGAATCTATTAGTACAAGTTCTTTAGAAAATTCAGAATCAGATGAATCAGAATCAGAATTCTGAAATAGAAAACATAGAAGATATAGAAATAGATGACGAAATAGAACAACAATAAAATAGAAATGAATACCAATTAATTGTACAATTAAACCAGAAAAAATTAAAAGAAATTTCAAGAATATCTTTAAATTTAAGAAATCCAGATAATACTATTTTAAGAAATATACAACAATTCTTCAAAAGAAAAAATATAATCATTCATGAATATCAAGAACAAGAAAAAGCTATAGATATAACCCAAAGTAGAGGAAACATTAAATTAAGGCTGTTAAATTCAAGAGGCATAGAAGCTACTTTAAATAAAATTAAAAGTGAAAGGACTAGAGATAAAATATAATATGTATATTTAGCTGGAATACAAATATTAGTAAAATCTTTATTTAGAGAAGGAATAAATTCACCTATAATACTTAGTTTATATGATCAAAGATTTATAGACCCTGAATTAGAACATTTAAGAACCATAGAAGGAAATTTATGTTATAAAAAATTTTATTTACATGTTACCCTAGATATTGTGTCCATATAAATGATACTCTAAGTTACATTTTGAATTAAAAAGAAAAAATATAATGAAACCTGGAAATAAAATTATGATATTTTATTATTCTGCTTTATATTCTTTTTGTAATAGTAATTACGGCGAAATATGTAGCAATAAACCATATATAGAAATAGGAAAAGAATTTTAAGATTTAGGACAAAGTATAGAACCAATATTACAAATTCCTAATTTACCTATAACATATAATTTGAATATAAAAGATGATAAACCTGAATTAGAAGAATATATTAAAAACCAAACGATACCAATTCAATTTGGTAATAAACAACTTATTAAAGGAAACAAAATTAAAGAAAAACAACCTAAGTATAATGCATACAAAGAAATATTAATACCTGATAACACATCTAATGGAAGCTTAGTGATAATGGGAAAATACTTTAATGGGATAGAATTTATAGAAGGTCCAAAAATATTAATAGATACAAGTTCAAGCCATGATCATTTAAATATATTAAAAAATAAAGGATTAACAGAACACACGACAACTAATGAATATAAATACAAAGACTTTAATGGAAATTTAAGAATATGTACAAAAGAAGTAACTGTACCAACATATGTAGGAAGATTGTTATTTAGAGTACCATGTTTTATAGACTTAGGATTTGCTCAAAATGAAATATATGATATCATATTAAGGATGAGTTTCTTAAAACATATAAATTATAATATTACTTCTGAAGGAATATATATAAAAATGGATAGTGAAACAACAGAATTTTGTCCCAAAATAGCAATGTGGCAAAATGGATAAATGAATACTATAAAGTTTCCTTTAGGTACTTACATAGAATTAACATTCCGTTAAACTAATATCACTACATGTGCAATAATAGACACGTGAAGTGAAATAACATTAGGTAAATCATTTTTATTAAAAGAATGGAATAAATTTTCAGGATCAGGAATAAAACTTATAGGAATAACAAATACTCAAGCACCTTTATTGTATTATAAATCACAAGTTCCAATTATTCTTGGAAATAAAATCATATTATTAAAACATATTATACAATATAATACGTTAAAACAGGATTTACTCTTAGGAAATGATTTCCTTAGTCAATTCCAAAGTTATCAACAAACTTTATATAATATAAATCTCAAAATCCCATGTGGACATATACTTAAACTGCCTCGTATCTTTAAAGCTTACAGAGTTGCAGCTGAGCATGGTGATTATACTTATAAGATCTTTTTTTATAAACAACAATTACAAAATAATTTGATATCTATAGATGAAATTAAGAAACAATTACAAGAAGTATATCATGAAAACCCTTTAGCCTTATGGAACCCTAAAAATCTAAGAGCTAAAATAAAATTAATAGAACCAGTAACCATTAGAGTAAGACCAATGGTGTATACTCAGGAAGATATAACAGAATTCAAAATACAGTTAAAAGAATTATTAGGATTAAACTTAATAAGACAAAGTTTTAGTCCTCATTCAAGTCCAGCCTTTATGGTAATGAAACATAGTGAACAAGTTAGAGGAAAAGCCAAAATGGTCATAAATTATAAAGAATTAAATAAATATACTAAATTTGATGGATATTTCTTACCAAAGAAAGAAGTATTAATAAATTTAGTAAAAGGAAATACATATTATTCTAAATTTGATTGTAAATCAGGATTTTGCCAAATAAAAATGGAAGAAGATAGTATAAAATATACAGCTTTTAGTACACCTCAAGGACATTACGAATGGTTAGTCATGTCATTTGGATTAAAAAATACACCACAAATATATCAAAGAAGAATGGATGATTTATTAAGAAATAAAACATATTTAATAGTTTATGTTGATGATATATATTAATAAGTTCTAAAACATATAAAGAACATATTGAACATCTAAAAGACTTTGCACAAACGTGTAGAGAAAAAGGAATAGTATTAAGTGAGAAAAAAGTTAAAATATGCCAAAATGAAATAGAATTTTTAGGAATGGTACTCAATAATACAGATATAAAATTACAATCTCATATAAGTGAAAAAATAAAACAATTTCTTGATAAATTGGAAAACAAAAAACAAATACAAAAATTTTTAGGATGTTTAAATTATGCAGAAGGATTTATAGACAATTTAGCTAAGAAACGAAATCCTTTACAAATATTATTAAAGAAAAATAATCTTCAATGATGAAAAGAAGAACATACAAACACAGTTAAAAAACCAAAAGAGGAATGTAAAAATTTACCCAAACTAAGATTATCAGAACCAATAGATAATTTAATTTTACAAACAGATGCCAGTGACTTATACTGGGCAGCAATATTAAAAAATGACTTAAATGAAATGACAGAAGAATAATCAATTAATGAAATTATAAAACTCCAAGGACTTTAAAGAAAATTACTATAGTAAGAAAAGACAAAATAGTTGGTACTTTTGAAATTAACATAAACACAGTATGGATTTTTTGGTCCATACAGTAAATATTTGGCTAAAAATAATAAAAAAAAAACTTAAAAAAGTTAAAAACGAAAATTACCAAAATAATATGGCTAATATTAACAATTTCCCAAGATGTTTAAACTCTTATAAGCTAAAGAGTAGTAATCCATTCTTATGCCCTTCAATGCTTTGTTGATTTAAACTCGTGTAATGTTTCATTCATAGCACATACGAAACATCTCAATACAGTTGGAGTTTGATTACACTTAAGGGAAGTAGAAAACCAATAACTGGAGGTTTTTGTATCCTTACTAGTTCATATAGAATGTTTCTCAAAATTGTGAGACAGACTAATCCCAAGGGAATTTGGATATCAGATTGTTATGATATGGATGAAATAATCAATGTTTGTTATGATATGGATGAAATAATAAATGTTTGGAAAGTTAGTGAAGTTCAAGGAATTGTTGCAGATGTAAACCCATTTGCAATTTCTTTTATTATGATAACTTCGAAACCTGGAGAGCATCTACTGCAATTCCTGCTATTCTCACAAATTTAAGGAAACGGTGGCAGATGAATTCAAAGCTTAAGAAGCGTCTACAAAGATTTCAACAGCGGAACGGGAACATAAATTTGTTATTAAGGGAGATCAATGTTGGTGGAAAGAGCTGCAATCAAAGGATGAAGAAACTCAAAATGCTTTTCTTCCCCTGTATCATGTCCTTCTGTAACTGAGGCTATTAAGCATAGATTCGAGATTCTGGAGCAGAGTTTAGATTGAGTCTTTGTAAGAGTATTCCCACATTTTTATTTATTTTAAAGAACTTCTTTGTACTGGTATTATCATATATGTTTGTACTAAAGCTGAGGAGCTATTTCTTTTCCAATTGATACGTATCTCTGCTGGATTCTTGATTTTGGACTTGTTTATTAACTTATTGTTTATATATATATAGCCATTGGTTTTGTTTTAAATTAAATTATGATATAAATTATCATTCATTGATTTTGTGCAATTCAAGGTTAGGTATTAAAAGAAAAAAAAATTTAATGTTTCTATTTCCAACTATTAGATTATACAAGATCAATGGGCAAGAAATTTTCTCGCAAATTTCCTTGCTAAGAGTGTCTCTATGCATATTTGTTTCGGAGGTGTAATTTGACTTGAACGAACTATTTTGTTACTTGTAATATCATATGTTCTATTGTTGAGTGGCTCTTTCTTTTCCAGTTGACAAAGTATGAATACTGGATTTTTGAATTTGGAATTTTCTCGCACATTTTCTTTTCATCATCTAATTTTTGTTGCTAATAAGCTAACCGTGAGTATCTGGAATCTGTGACGAATACATGGTCTCTGGTCGACTTCTTCGTTTTTTATCCTTTTTTTTTTTTCTCGCAGTTTCAGTTTCTAGTCCCAATAGCTGCTTGTTTCTAGAGAAACTTTCATGTAATTTTAGAATCAAAGATTAGCAATTTACTTCTGTTAGATCGTATACTAATTTATCAAATTACATGATTTTCTGCCAAAAGAGGATATAGTGAAAGGTTCATTGCCTAAGAAAATAGGGAATCGTGTTTCCTCACCTTTGGGGAACAAGTTGAGTTTCAGAGCTCGGATTTATGAACTCGCAAGAATTTTATCAAACGTCTCTTCATCCATTCTGAATAGTGACAACAAATACAATACTAAAGAAGATGAAAACACAATAGACTAGGATTGAGGGGAGAAATAGAAAAAAAAAAAAAAAACACAGAACAAATAAGCAATCTCTTCATCCACGTCGATGCCTGTTGTTAATCATCATGCATGACCCAACAGTGGCTAAAAGCATTTTTAGTGGCTTCATCCTCCCATTTCAAGTTTGCCCACCAGGAATATTGCTTTGCCCTGATAACAATTTGACGATCCTTTGCACTTCTGGAATTGAGTGGAAGTTTCTGAAGGGTTGGGCATCCATTTACTCTTATTTCCTTCAACTGCGGAAAGGGCAAGGGACTCCAATAGATGCTCTTCAATTTCATTAGATTTTCCAGTACAAGATACTCAAGTTTTGCAAATGGGTATAGATCTTGAACTTGGCTTATTTTCTCGGGATTGATTATTGAAGGGAATAAAACTAGGTTTTTTAATTTTTCAATTAAAATATTTTAGGACCGATGTCATACAACATATAAGAATTAAGTAATCTAGAAATTCATACCTTGATGTTTTGAGAAGATGAACAATTGAGAGTTGTAAATCTACCTCCAAACGATCTTTCAGGCTATGACCCAAGTTTGATTAACACTGGACGTGTAGGCGTCTGTTTCAGCACTCCCCAATTGCAATTGGCTCCTCTTAGATGCCTTCTTTATTTTTTTTATAATCCCTGGGTTCTCTTCTGTCTTCAATTTAAGAAAATAATGCCCCTTTTATAATATCTTATGAAAAACCCTAGTATGTTAGAATTAGGATTTCTATTTAGAATAGAATTCCTCTTTTAACTATCTCTCCACTTACCTAAAAGTGGAAGGAATGTGTAACTAATTAGGAGACTACCTTGTAAAATATTACAAGACCCCATTTACACTTGAATATAACATACTAGGCCTTAACAAATATTATAATTATGATTTTCATCTAATATGCCAGTTTTTCTTTCTTTTGGGTCCAGTGATGGTGTTGTCAATTAAATGAGCTAACCCGGGGATCATTTGGGAACATACAATAGTAGCTACAATAATTAAATTTGTAATTAAACAAATATAATTATTTAATTCCAATTCTACTCCACTATAAGATTGGAACTGACCTCCATAATTGTATGCTCGAATATAATTCGCCCAAGCCACATTGATTTCTTTACTGCACAATCCTTTGTACCACATTGTTAATTTAAATTGATATCTCAACTGTCCAATCAATTTAATTACATCTTTTTCCTTGATACTTACTAGTTTTCTCTAATGATCATTTCAACATACTTATTTATGTTGAGACACTCTGGCCAGAGAATTCTATGATCAAGTACTGAAAACCCATAAAGAGATGTGTCGTACAAATTCTATATTGTTAATTTATAATTTCAATATTCGTAATTGCTTCCACCAAGATACCGGGTAATCTAGACTACATGTGTATGTCATGCCCATTGGTAACTTAAATGAAATAACAACTACAATCATGAAATCATAACTAACTCAAGATTAAGATTACAGAAAATCAATGCCTATGAGATTTAATAAGTCTGACAGTTATTACTAGGTTAATTAAATCTCATATGTGATCGTGTTCAATGTAGACATACTACATCAATAAATTCAATAAATTCATACATGATTAAGACAAATCACTCTATGAATTTATTACAGTTTATACCTAAATAAAGTGCCCAACTTTATTTATCAACTGCGAACTTATTTTATTTAATCATAAGATAACTTGTATTTATATCTTCTGCAAATCCACATAGTGATTGCATAAATACATATAATATGATTAAATGGACTTTACTCAAAATATTAATGCAATAAAGATTAAAGATACATGAATAAAATACCTCATTTTATTTTATTAATCAGAAATATTTATTTTTTACAAAAAATATAAATATGCTTTAAAGAGCATATTTTTCCAACAATTATTTCTTCCATATTAGCACACGTATGTACTTCTATTTTCTTTAGATTTGGTGCAAGAGCAAGCTATGTGGAATCCCTCATATTTAAGCAAGAACGTATTTGAACAGTGTGAAGGCATTGGAAAGCATGGGCTCCCACTCTTATACATCCAATCTTCAGCTCATCCAAAAATTGAAATTGCATGTGCAGCGTATGAAGATTCTTCATATGTCCTAGGGACAAAACATCAAGGCAAATGGAATGCTCCGAAACATTAAGGTAAAGAGATCCGGTACAATTTTGTAACTTAGGGAAGCTCAAAAATCGTTCAAGACTACGGATACCATGCAAGGACATGTTCAACTCATTCAAATGATCCAACTGCAGTAATTCGTCTATCAAAACTTATCCATCAACATTAGATTCAGACGAAAAGGTACAATTAAACATTCTCAGCACAAGTAACATTGAAAAATTAGATATCAGGCTCAATGGAAATGGATGGAGAAATGTTGTACAATCCAAGTTCAAATACCTGAGATTTACCAGCGGCTTTAACTCTCTTAAATAAACATGAATGAAGCAGAACACCAATAATATAGTGTCCTTCATTTCTTGCTCTAGTTCTATCATAGTCATCCAAAATTCCCTCGCTAATCCAATAATCTATTAGGGCCATTTTACGAATCCTATAATCTTCAGGAAATAAACAACAATAAAAGAAGCATGATCTAATTTTTTGACCAGGCAAACTGTCATAGCTGAACTTTAAACGAGGATATACTTCATCCATACCTGGAAATTCAGAGGCCGATCTTCTCAAAACTTGAACAACATATCTCCAATCCTCAGGCTGCTTCTTGCATGCCATGGCTCGACCAATCGTAAGGGGTGCTAGTGGTAGGCGACCACACTCCTTTACCACCGTTTCAGCTAGCTCAAGAATATCTGGATGACTTTCAAGAGTTTGTCTTTCAGCATGCTCCTGAAACAAAATCCAGGCTTTCTTATGTGCCAAACACTCCACTCTGAAATACTCATCAGCCTTCATCGCCCCGCAAACCTCCACAAAACGAGTTGTAAAGACCACCTTGGATGCAATCCTTGGGTTTGGAAGAGGAACCCCAACACGAGTTAAGTCAACTCGCTTCCATACATCATCCAACAAGAGCACAAATTTTTTCTTGCTGAAAATTCTGAAGATGTCCACTGCTTTATCTTCGAGACTCTTAATTCTCCATGAATTGTCAGACAAACCTATCTATTTTTCCGATATCGTCTTGAATTCTTTCAAGTTTCAGATCTTTAGACGCCACTACCCATATCACAATATCTAAATCATCTTTCCGAGAATAAAGAAACTTGTTGATTTGTGTTAACAGGGTTGTTTTTCCAACTCCCCCCATGCCATGTAGGCCAATAATTCCCACATTCTCCTCTCCAAGACCGCTCCAAACTTTATCAAGTATTGATTCCAGGTCTACTGTTGGCTCAATAGGCCTTTCCTCCACTGCAGCTTTCGGTTGCCTGTCAGCCACCACTTTGAAATTAGCTCCTTCATCAATTACAGTGGACACCACTCGAAGCTTTTTAACCACATTTTTCCCGAATTTGTCGCTTGAATTGCAGTTCTTGGAACAGAATCCTCCAAGAAATAATCTCTCAACTTCTTGAGATTTAACTTCTTTTAGATCATCAACTTGAGCTTCCAAATCTTGCACCCTCGTAAGCCACAACTGCACTCGGATCAGCCGTTTCATTTGTTGTTGTTCAGCAATGGTAACCCTCCTCATCACATCATTTCTTGCTTCAATCAGATATTGCATATTGTTCTGTAAGGCCTCAAGATTATATACATACGTTGTTCTTCCGACCATGCTGTTGAAAAAATCAAATTAAAGCACATGTTCAAAGTTTGGCCAAAATTGTTCAAAGCCAAATTATTCAAAGTTTGGCAAAGCTCATGTTCAAAGTTTGGCGAAAATTGTTCAAAGCCAAATTGTTCAAAGTTTGGCTAAAAACTAGGTAATCACCAAACAAACTTTGTTAATTTTAAAGGTTTGGTGAAATAATCCTACCATGCATTCCTATTAATAGCTATTGTTCTTCATTTGTTAAGGCAACCCACAATTGAGAGCAATTGCAAGTGAAGCAATTGAGAGAGTTGAGAGAGCTTCCACTTGAGTACTAGGAGAATTCATTTGGGTGTATTGGGGTATTGGGTTTTTTGTGAGATTTTCCTAATTTGTAAATTCTCATTTATTAGTAAAATTATCTTACAGTCTTTGCCCGTGGATGTAGGCATTACACCGAACCACGTAAATTATTGTGTCAATTTTCTTTGAAATTATTTACATCACATTTACGTTTCTCCAGAAGTCACAGTTACCATAAATTGGTAATCTGCTCAACCCGTACTTTCGCACAACAATTGGTATCAGAGCCAAAGGTTCGTACTTGGGTATACGGTACTAGATACGACCATTTGTACTTGGAGAACTGTCTATTGTAAGTAGTGTATATTTTTGCATGTCTAGGAAAGTTCTGTCAACAAGACGATAAGAGTCTAAGGAGTCTGGGTTTTAAGTGGGACCATTGTGACCCCTCCATTCTCCTGGGAGCTTTCCTGGTGCATTTATTCACGCGAAAGAAACATCATAGAGATTGTTTTTCAAGTGTGAATAGTTATTGAAGGCACTGATTATTTGAGGTTGAGAAGGATGGCAGAAGTGTCGTCGTCGTCATCGTCAGCAAGGACTATTATGACTAATTCAAAGTTTGAAGTCGAGAAATTCGATGGTACCAATAATTTTGGTATGTGGCAATGTGAGGTGTTGGATGTCTTATGTCAGCAAGAGCTGGATCTCGCTCTAGAAGAAAAGCCTGAAAAAATGGATGACAAGGAGTGGACAAAAATCAATAGACAGGCATGTGGTACTATTTACCTATGTCTGGCTAAAGATCAGAAGTACTCTGTCATGAGGGAGACATCAGCAAAGAAATTGTGAAAGACACTGGAAGAAACATATATGAAGAAAAGCCTTAAAAACAGGCTTTATATGAAAAAGAAACTCTATCGATTCACGTATGCACCTAGTATGTCGATGAATGACCATGTGAACTCATTCAATAAAATATTAGCTGATTTACTAAATTTGGATGAGAAATTTGAAGATGAAGATAAGGCATTGTTGCTGTTGAATTCTCTTCCTGATGAATATGACCATCTCACTACCACTTTGCTTTATGGAAAGGACAATGTCACATTTGATGCTGTATGTAGTACACTGTATAATGTTGAGACCAGAGAGAAAGATAAAAAGGATCACAGAGATACAGTTGCAGAAGTATTGACAGCAAGAGGTCGTTCATAAAGCCGCAAACCTAAAAAAAGGGGCAAGTCTAAAGGTAGGCCTGCCAAAGATGAATGTGCTTTTTGTCGCGAGAAAGGGCATTGAAAAAATAATTGTCCTAAGTTACAAAAGGGCAAGGCTATTTCTGATGCAGGTGTAGCCGAGCACGATGAGGAGTCAGAATTCAGTCTGGTTGGCATGACGTTGACACGTCAACCAGATGAGTGGATTTTGGATTTGGGTTGTACTTATCATATGTGTCCTAATAATGGCTGGTTTTCTAGCTTCAAGGAGCTAGATGGTGGAGTTGTTTTTATGGGCAATGACAATGCTTATAAAACCATGGGAATAGGTTCAATCCAATTGAAGAATCATGATGGCTCAATCCAAGTCTTGACATAAGTTCTCTATGTACCAAGCTTAAAGAAAAATCTCATCTCATTAGAAGTCCTAGAATCCAAAGGGCTTACAATCACTATGAGAGATGGATTCTTGAAGGTAGTAGCTAGTGCACTGACGATGATGAAAGACACAAGAAGGAATAACTTGTACTATTTCCAAGGGAGTACAGTTATTGGATCAGCATCAATAGTTTCGAGAAAGGATGCAGATTCAGAGGCAACTAAATTGTGGTATATGCGTTTGGGACATGTTGGTGAAAAAGCTTTGCAGACTTTGGTTAAGCAAGGCTTATTGAAAGGTGCAAATTCTTGCAAATTGAAATTTTATGAACATTGTGTTCTGGGCAAGCAAACAAGAGTAAAGTTTGGTTCAGAAATTCACAATACAAAAGGGATTCTGGACTGTGTTCACAGTGATGTGTGGAGACCTACTAAAGTAGCTTCTTTGGGAGGTATGCACTATTTTGTTACTTTTGTTGATGATTATTCAAGAAAATTATGGGTGTATTTGATGAAGAACAAAAATGAAGTTTTGAGTATATTTCTGAAATGGAATAAGATGGTCAAGAGTCAGACTGGTCGAAAGGTTAAAAGACTTCGATAATGATGGTGAGTATAAGAATGATCTATTTTTACAAGTATGCCGAGATGAGGGCATTGTACGACACTTCACTGTTCGACGTACACCACAACAGAATGGAGTGGCAGAACGCATGAACCGAAATATACTGGAGAAATTTCGGTGTATGTTGTCCAATGCTGGATTGGGCAAGGAATTTTGGGCTGAGGCTGTTGTATATGCGTGCCATCTGATTAATCGTTTGCCATCAGCTGCAATTGAGGGCAAAACACCTATGGAAATGTGGGCTGGTAAACATGCTACTGATTATGATACTTTACATGTCTTTGGTTCCACTGCTTATTATCATGTAAAGGAATCTAAGTTAGACCCAAGAGCTAAGAAAACATTATTTATGGGTATAACTGGTGAAGTAAAAGGATACCGTTTATGGTGTCCAGGTACGAAGAAGATCATTTTTAGCAGAGATGTGACTTTTGATGAATTAGTCATGTTAAAACAAAAGGATTCACAAAAGGATGACACACCAGTAGTACTCCGCAGCAGGTGGAGCTTGAAAAGGTTAAAGATGATCCAGCTAGTGTTAAAGAGGTAGATGATTATCAATCGACCAAAGATGAAGAAGATGTTTTAACTCAGGAACCTTTAGAGCAACAAGATTCAATTGCATATAGAAGGCCACGAAGAGAGATTCGTAGACCTGCTCGCTTTGTTGATATGGTGGCCTATGCACTTCCAATTGTAGATGGTGATGTTCCTTCTACTTACAGAGAAGCAGTAAGTAGCCCTGAAAATGTACAGTGGAAGCAAGCAATGGATGAAGAAATGCAATCTCTTTAAAAAAATGGAACTTGGGAGTTAGTTACACTGTCCAAAGACAAAAAGGCAATTGGGTGCAAATGGGTATATGCAAAAAAAGACAGATTTCCTCGTAAGGATAAAATTCGATACAAGGCTAGATTGGTAGCGAAGGGTTATGCTCAGAAAGAAGGAATAGACTACAATGAGGTATTTTCTCCAGTTGTGAAACATTCGTCTATTCGGATTTTGCTAGCCATTGTTGCGCAATATAATCTTGAGCTAGTTCAACTTGATGTGAAAACTGCGTTCTTACACGATGATTTGGAAGAGGAAATCTATATTACTCAGCCAGATGGATTTAGAGTTGCTGGAAAAGAAAATTGGGTTTACAAACTGACAAAGTCGCTTTATGGATTGAAACAATCTTCAAGGCAGTGGTACAAGCGATTTGATCGGTTTATGAAAGGGCAAAGGTACACAAGAAATAAATTTGATCATTGTGTGTATTTTCGCAAGTTACAAGAAGGATATTTCATATATTTACTCTTGTATGTTGATGATATGCTAATAGCATCTAAGAACAAAGATGAGATTGAGAAGTTAAAAACTCAACTCAATCAAGAATTTGAGATAAAAGATCTAGGTGAAGCTAAGAAGATTCTTGGCATGGAGATATGCAGAGATAGAGCCCGTGGTAAAGTCAGCTTGTCTCAGAAGCAATATTTGAAGAAGGTATTACAACAGTTTGGCATGAATGATCAGACAAAACCTGTAAGTACCCTATTGGCTTCTCATTTCAAGCTTTCTGCACAACTATCTCCTTCAACGGATGAGGAACAAGAATAAATGTTGCAAGTTAGGTATTCAAATACAGTTGGTAGCTTGATGTATGCAATGGTGTGTACAAGGCCTGACATTTCACAAGCAGTTAGTATAGTAAGCAGATATATGCATAATCCTGGTAAAGGACATTGGCAAGCTGTGAAATGGATTCTACGGTACATTCAGAAAACCGTTGATGTTGGTTTACTGTTTAAACGAAATGACACTTTTGGTCAAGGTGTGATTAGGTACGTTGATTCTGATTATGCCGGTGATATAGACAAACTATGGTCAACCACCGGATATGTATATACTCTTGCTAGAGGGCCAATTAGTTGGAAGTCTACACTACAGTCTACAGTTGCATTGTCAACCACAGAGGCCGAGTATATGGCAATTACGGAGGCTATTAAAGAGGCTGTTTGGTTACAAGGCTTGCTTGGAAACTTGGGATTGATCCAGGAGCATGTTAACTTGTATTGTGACAGTTAAAGTGCTATTCACTTAGTAAGGAATCAAGTTTATCATGCGTGTACGAAGCATATCAACGTATGATTTCACTTTGTGCGGGAAATTATTGATGAGGGGAAGATTCTTCTTCAGAAAATCAAGACTGCAGAGAATCCAGCAGATATCATTTGTGCATCTAACCACCACAAAATTTTAGCATGTTCTTTAGACTACCTTTGTTTTTAAGCATGTATCAATCAACTAATTTGACACTAAAAATAATCATTTTACCCATAAATAAATTAAAATACTATTTTATTCTAAAAAATTTTTTAAAATAAAAATTATAATCACAAGATTACCCATAATTTTAATAAAATAAATAAATAAATAGAAATCTAAAATGTTAATTTTTTATAATTATAATATATTTAAAAAATATCATGTTAATTTTTAAATTTTTTTGTAATTATAATTTTATTTAATTCTTGCAATTAAATTAAGTATATGGAAGTTTACAAAAATTAACATGAAGAGAAAAACTCCCTACAATTATTATAAACTTTCTTATAATTAAACTTAAGAAGCTTCCCTATACAAATTAAATGAAATTATAATTACAAAAAATTAAAATGATAATTTTTAAATAAAATTATAATATAAAAAATTAATATATTTGGATTTTGAGATTTATTTATTTTATTAAATTTATGGTAATATTGTAATTATAATTTTTATTTTTTAATATTTTATAGAATAAAAGAGTCTTTTAGTTTATTTAGGGGTAAAATAGTCATTTTATAGTGTGAAAGTTGTTTATCCATATAAGTTTAAAAACAAAAGTGATCTAAAAAATATGTCAAAATTTTATAATGGTTAGATGTAAATATAACAAAAAAAAAAGTAGTGCAGTGATAATTTTCTAAATTTAAATTTGGGAAAACAAATTGTAGTATGATATAACCTTCTACTATATAATAATAAAATTATAGTACAAATTATTCTCTAGATAACACTAGAGGCTAATAACATTAGAAATTTCAATAATCTTTGTTCACATTAACAATATAATATCTATTTTTCTAACATATAGGTATCTCAACTAACGAGAGGATAAAACAAAAATTAAAACTAGTAGGAATGTGAAGAGCCATGCTAAGAACTTATCTCTAAATTTTTTAAAAAATAAAGTTAAAATCATCTTTGGATCTGTAAGGAGATTTATGGGTGAAACAGAAACACAGCTAAATGAGATTGGAAGAAAAAATAAAGAGCAAACACAAATTTAGACACCAGAAATTACGTGGTTCGGCTTATAGCCTACACTCACGGGCAAAGACAGAAGGAAATAATTTTATTCTACTGGAAAAATAATAACTTCTCTCTAATAATAGAAGAGAATAATTATACTCTCTCTATAACTAGTAGAAAACTATTCTCACTTCCCAATACCTCAATTACACCTAATAACTCTCAAAATTCTCTCTAGTACAAGAGGAAATGAATATTCTGGGATGATAGAAATGAGGGAATGGGCGCTCAATTTATAGCTGCATTTTGGTTACTATGCATTATTATTTTATTATTATTTTTATTATTTTATTATTATTATTATATATATATATAATATATATATTTTGTTCAACACGGCATCGTGTGCCGTGTTGAATGAAGAGAATGGGGCACCGCATCTAGAAGGGCGGTGCCCTTTCAAACTTTGACATTCTCCCACTTGGAGATTTGATCGAGAACCAATCAATCTCCACACCATCCTTTCTCGCTTGCCATTGACATGTTGCTTACGTTTACGCTAAGCCACACGAGCATCTACTCCATATAAACTTGTCAAAAATGATTGGCTTAGTCATAACATCTGCTAGGTTCTCCTTGGTATGGATTTTCTGTAAATCTATACTTCCATCTTCCACTACTTCTCGAACGAGTGATACTTGTACCCTATATGTTTTGTCCTGGAATGAAAGGCTGGATTCTTTGCAATATGCAAAGCACTCTGACTGTCACAAAACACAGGAATTTTCTCTTGTTTGTGCCCGAGCTCTTTAAGTAGCCTTTGTATCCAAATAGCTTCCTTGCATGCTTGTGTAGCTGCCATGTATTCTGCCTCTGTCGTAGATAAAGCCACAACAGTCTGCAGTTTTGAAATCCAGCTTACAGCTCCTCCTGCAAGTGTAAATACATAGCCAGTAGAGGACTTTCTTCTATTAAGGTCACCTGCGAAATCTGAATCTACGTAGCCTCTGACATTAAATTCTGACCCTCCATAACATAATGCAACATCTGAGGTTCCTCTGATGTATCTTAGAATCCTCTTCACTGTTTGCCAATGTTCTCCACCAGGATTCGCCATGTATCGACTAACTGCTCCCACTGCTTGTGCAATGTCTGGTCTTGTACAGATCATAGCGAACATCAAACTTCCCACTGCTGATGCATATGGTACTCGAGACATCTCCTTCCTCTCTGCTTCATTGCTATGACACATACTTGAGGATAACTTGAAATTAACAGGAAGTGGGGTAGAAATTGGCTTACAATCTTGCATGTTGAAGCGTCGCAAGATTTTCTTCAAGTAATTCTTCTGTGAAAGCCAAATCTTCATGTTATTTCTATCTCGGTGAATTTGCATCCCTAGAATCTTGTTTGCTGGTCCCAAGTCCTTCATTTCAAACTCCCTAGCCAACTGTGCCTTTAATTCTTGGACTTGATCTTTGTTGGGGCCTGCGACCAACATGTCATTCACATACAACAGCAAAATGATAAAATCATTATCCTTAAATCTCTTGTAATAAGCACAATGGTCTGAACTGAGTCTGTTGTATCCAAGGCTTATGATGAAGGAATCAAATCTCTTATACCAACACCTCGGCGCCTGTTTGAGACCGTATAGAGATTTGTTTAATCTGCAAACCAAGTTCTCCTTGCCTGTTTCAGCAAAACCTTCTGGTTGGAGCATATAAATTTCTTCTTCAAGTTCTCCATGAAGAAATGCAGTTTTCACATCTAATTGTTCTATATGTAAGTCGAATGTAGCACACATTGCCAAGACTACTCTGACTGTCGTGAGTCTAACTACTGGAGAAAAAAATCTCATTGAAGTCAATACCTTCTTTCTGAGCATATCCCTTTACCACCAATCTTGCATGATACCGCTCCACTTGATTATTGCCATCACGTTTGATCTTGTAGACCCATTTGTTTCCAATGGCTTTTCTTCCATGTGGCAGTGGCACAAGATCCCATGTCTTGTTTTTGTGTAGAGCTTCAATTTCTTCCTGCATTGCTGCCGTCCACAAAGTAACATCTGAGCTGTTTAAAGCTTCATGAAAAGTTGATGGCTCTCCATCCTCTGTTAAAAGACAATATGCAACATTGATCTCTATAACATACTCTGAGTGCCAAGTTGGTGGTCGTCTCTCTCGAGTTGACCAACGAACTTCTGGAGCCTCAGACTCGACTGGTTCTTGTTCCTCGTGCTCTGGTGCTGCTTCAGAAGACTCTGAATCTTCCTGACTATTTCCTACATATACTGGTGTAGTCTCTGACTTTTCCTTCACTGTACTATCATCCCCATCTTTCTTTTGCAGTTGGTCTTCTACAAAGACAACATCTCTGCTGATGACAATCTTGTGGGCAGTGGGATCCCACAGACGATACCCTTTACACCATCAAGATACCCCAAAAGATACACCTCCTAGATTTTGGATCTAGTTTTGTTCTTTCTTGGGCATTATACATTACATATACTGAGACTTCCAAATGCATGTAAATGAGAGTAATCACTGGCTTACTCGTCCATATCTCCATCGGCGTCTTCAACTCAATGGCTATTGATGGAGACCGATTTATCACATAATGAGTGCTTTGGTCGCTCACCTAAAAGAGTTAGGTAGACCAGCCAGTCTTCAACATAGCTCTTATCCTCTCTGTAAGAGTTCTGTTCATCCGCTCGCCACTCCATTTTGTTTAGGAGTGTATGTCAGCATAATCGCCTCGAATACCTTCTGCTTACATGATGCAAGAAATGCACCATCTCGTATACTCTCCGCCATTATCCGTTCTTAAGCACTTAATCTTTTTCCCGATTCAAGTTCAACTCGCGCTTTGAATTCCTTGAATCATCGGAAACACATCTGATTTTTTCTTGATTGGATACACCCAACATCTCCTGGAGTAATCATCGATAAAAGTAACGAAGTACTTTGCACCTCCTTGGGATAAATCAGGTGATTCCCAAACATCAGAATGAACTAAGTCGAGAATGCATTTACTTCTAGCATGAGATCTGCTAAATTTCAATCTATGCTGCTTACTTATAACACAATGCTCGCAAAATGGTAAACTTACAGATTTGAGTCCCGGAAGCAGCTGTCGCTGAGAGAGAATCTTCAAACCTTGTTCTGACATGTGGCCAAGTCTGAGATGCCACATCATCGTTGACTCTTCTCCATTTGACGCGACACACGCATCAGCTTCCTGTAGTGTTTCTCCTCGAAGCATGAATAGATTCATGACCGATCTTTTCTCGCCTTCATTAACACAAGTGCTCCTCTGACAATTGTTATCATCCCATTTTCAATATGGACTTTGCACCCAAGACTATCTATTTGTCCTAAAGACAATAGATTTTTCTTCAGGCCTTTGACATATCGTACCTCCTGAATTGTGCGAACTGTACCGTCATACATTTTTATTTTGACAATACCAATACCAGCAATCTTCAAGGCATGGTCATGTCCCATGTACACAGATCCTCCTGAGATTGGTTCATATGTGTGGAACCATTCTCTCTGAGAGGTCATATGCCATGTTGCTCCCGAGTCTATAAGCGGACGTCGCCTAACCGCTCGCTTTCCAGTAATACTGCTGCCTCGCTATAGAGAATTTCACCATCATCCGAAGTACTAGCCACACATCCCTGAGCATTTGATGACTCAGGTGCTTTATTCTCTCTACTCTTTTGATTACTCCAACACTCTTTCTTCACATGTCCTTTCTTGCCATAATTGTAGCATTTCACATTCTTCTTACTTCTAGATTTTGATCTACCATGATTGTAACTCCCACTGGGACCACGTTCAGTTGATCTCCCTCTCGTCACCAATAGCGCTTCTGCTTGCTGCGAGCTTGCATGTCTATCTTCCTTGGTCTTGCGCCTGCTTTCCTCGTTTAAGATGGAGGCTGCAACATCATCGAAAACTAGACTGTCCGTTAGGTTGTTGTTCGTCAGATTGATGATGAGTTGATCATACAAATCTGGTAGACTTTGAAGTAGAATTTCTGCACGTTCATTTTCCTCTATTTTGTGACCCAACGTTGTGAGTTGCGAAAATAGAGTCTTCAAGGTGTTGATATGGTCGGTTACTGATGTAGATTCCGCCATGCGAAGAGTATAGAGTCTCCTCTTTAAAAAGATCTTGTTGTGCAGCCACTTAGCCTCGTACAACTTTGTGAGAGTATCCCATATTTCCTTCGCTGTCTTTTTCTCTGCCACAATGGATAACACCTCATCTGCAAGTGCTAAGTGTAGATCAGCAATTGCATTACCGGCTATTTCGTTCCACTTAGCATCATCAATTACCTCTATGGGTCTTTCTCCAATTGCTGCCAAGCAATTATTTTTTCTCAGGATAGCTTTCATCTTCATTTTCCACAACGAGAAATTGTTCCCATTGAACTTCTCAATCTCGTATTTTGCCGCCATTGCTTTCACCACGAACTTAGTTAGGATCGGCTCTCACTGTTTCACGTGAGCAGATCTAGTATATGTGAACAAGATCAGTATACGTGAGCAAGTAACCCGATTCTAAAAAATGCAACCTCGCTCTGATACCACTGTAAGGAGACTTATGGGTGAAACAGAAACACAGCTAAATGAGATTGGAAGAAAAAATAAAGAGCAAATACAAATTCAGACACCAGAAATTACGTGGTTCGGCTTATAGCCTACACCCACGGGCAAAGACAGAAGGAAATAATTTAATTCTACTGGAAAAATAATAACTTCTCTCTAATAATAGAAGAGAATAATTATACACTCTCTATAACTAGTAGAAAACTATTCTCACTTTCCAATACCTCAATTATACCCAATAACTCTCAAAATTCTCTCTAGTACAAGAAGAAATGAATATTCTGGGATGATAGAAATGAGGAATGGTACTCAATTTATAAATTGCATTTTAGTTACTATGCATTATTATTTTATTATTATTTTTATTATTTTATTATTATTATATATATATAATATATATATTTTGTTCAACACGGCACCGTGTGCCGTGTTGAATGAAGAGAATGGGGCACCGCATCTAGAAGGGCGGTGCCCTTTTCAAACTTTGACAGGATCATCTACTCAAAGATTAAAGCCCCCTTTGTCCTAAAATTAATATCATGCCACACTCTCTTTTCTCTCGTCTTTTCCTACGATTTTCAATCTCTCCACTGCCCTCGCTTGCCTTTATTCTTTATATATATTTTATTGGCTAATTTCATTCAAGTCCAAATTTTAATGATAATTGTACATCAAGCAAGCCTTTTAATTGTAGGCTTTTGGGCCACGGAAATGAGATAAAACTAAACCAATAATAAAGCAAGAAAACAAGAATAATCTTACTGTATAATTTTAGTGAAATAATAAATCAAGAGTAAATGATAAGATTAAAGATCTAAGAAAGCTAAAAGTATAATAAACTAAGATAGCATATACTTTTTGAATTAAAGTGAGAATCTTAAAAAGTGAAAATCTTAAGATTGAGAATGTGAAGTAAGAGTAGAAGTAAATTGTTTACTTATATTAGAATGAGATTAAAAATTAGAATCATAATCCAATAATATATTTACTTTGTCTTGGATTGAAAGTAAATAGCTTCAAATTATAGTTTTACCCTTATTTAAAAAATTATAATTTTTAATTATAAAATTAATAAAAAATATATTTGAAAAATAAAATATTTATTTTATTTTATTTGTAAATTAATAATAATTATTAATATTCTTAATTATGTAAATCATAATTTTTTATTAATTTTAATTTTGATTATGTAAAATAAAAATTATTTATAAGAACAACACAAATGAAACATTATTATTGATAATACAGTACAAAATTAACATTTTCCTAGAATAAACTATTTATTATTATTAATTATTAATATTAAATAAATATAACACTATTATTTTTAAATAAATATAACACTATTATTTTTAAATAAATATAATAATATTATTAATAATCTTATATTTTTAAATAAAGATAGTATATATTAATATTGTTAATTTCTATGAATATATTATTATTATTATTATTATTATTATTATTTATTTATTTTTAACTTATAATCAATGTAAATTATTATTTTGAACTAAATATAATAATATTTTATTTAAATAAGTTTAATATTATTATTTTTAATATATGTAATTTGATAAAATAATATAATAATATTATTTAAATATAAATATAATTATATTAAATTAATAAAAAAAAAAAAGAGGAAAAGATGGATTCCCAGTCCTACCTCCCCTTATAGGAGTCCCACTCTTAATCCCCACTACAAAATTGGGTGGAGCCCATAAAGTAGGACTCTCACTCCTAAGTTTAAATAATTAAGTAAATACTAAAGTGGAATGACTCCACACTCCCTACTCCAACTCTAATAAGTAAACGTATCATAAATGCAATAAAAAAACTAATGTCAAATACAAAAGTATACTCAATGACAAATGGATAATTGAATTCTAAACTCACTTAATAATTATTGATTATTCTTTACTTAAGATTTAGTTACTATAGCATCTACTACAACATCGGGCAGAAATCTCTCATGTATCCCTAGTTGTCGTATATTAAATATCTTATATCTAAAAGCAACCTAACAGTGACCAATTATTAAGTTAATGTTTAGATATAGCATTATACATTCTATATTCTATTTACTCTCTAAGGTGAATCCCTATGTCTAGTTCTTCACTGATCTTAGATTAAGTAAGACCCTATTCAAGTCAAGATTAACTCAACTTCGAAAACCCATATAAAATCATGTATTATTTTGACTTATCTTATTAAATCAAACCTTTTTTATGCTCTTTCTTAACTTATATCTACTAAATGGGTGGTTTACTAAAATAAAAATTTGCAATATGGTAATCCAAAACAAAATACTATAACAAATTCTAAACAACATACATATATAAGTCAAATAACAATTAAGCTTGTTCACAATCCAACTATATTCAAGTTTAGCTCATGGTGAGCTTTAAAACAGTAAAAACATAAAAGTTTGTTATCAAATACATCATCAAAGAGAGATTAAATCAAATAATTACAATGATAAGGTTGAGATACAATAAGGATTAAAGTGTCATACTTTAGTCTTTAAGCATCCCTCATTCTTCTTCATAAAACTCCTCTTTTGTAGTTCTAAAAATTTCATTTGAGTCTTGTAAGTAAAAACAATGGATGATGATGGATCAAGATGATGATAATGAATGATGTGTTTCCTTAAAATGTACTTTTTTATAGCCTTGAATTAAGGTAACCCAAAAAGGCATGAGGACACTTATCAAGCTTTAGTAAGCTATAAACATATTTCATTTTGTGTGCTGCCTGCCATTATTTTGTCCGCACCTGAAAGTGGCAATGCAGTAACGGTTGTAGCGGACTTTGTCTATTGGCATGTGACAAGATGGGCAGTTTTGTTTTGTTTGTTTTACTTCTAGATTACAGCAACATTTTCTCCAGCATTCTCTCTGGTTTAGGCTTGATTTTGTTCTTGTGTAGACAAGTCTCTTGTCATTTTCTGCAAGCCTATTACTGTAGCAATGTGATCATTATTCTGCAACATCCTTTATTAAAACATAAGCTTTAAGGTCACCTATAGTAATGCACAAAATTAGAGCATAAAATGGTCTTCAGCACGTCATTTTATCATAACTAAATTAAATACATACATAAGAAAAATGTAATTAAAAATATAAATAAACTTTATCATTTACTCTCTAAGTAGTACTAGTTCAAGCCTAGAAATATCATGATAACTCTCATTTTATGGAGTTATTATGGACCCAACAAATCTCACCTTCTAAATCATATGGGTGGCACCAACAACCAATTCTCTGCTTATAGCTTTTCAGCTTCTCCTTGGGCATCGACTTTGTTATCATATTTGACCCATTCTTCATTCTGTGAATATTCCCAATCTATAACTATTTTTTTCTCAAGCACGTCATGTATCCAATGATACTTTACATCAATATACTTGGATTTCGAATGTTATGTCCAATTATGTGCTAAATCAATGGCACTCTTACTGTCACAATACATAATATAACTATCTTGTTACACATCCAACTTCCATAGGAAATTCTTCATCCACAAGGTTTCTTTAAAACCTTCAATGATTGCAATATACTCTACTTCAATGATAGACAAAACAACAGATTGCTAAACTTTGGATTGCCATAATACTATTTTCCTTGCAAAAGTAAGCAAATGTCCTAATAGAAATTTTCTAAAATCAATATCTCCTATCAAATATGCTTTTGTGTACATTTATAGCACATGTTTGTCACCACCAAAACATAAACATGTCTTGGAAGTGTCTCTTAGATATATAAGAATCAACTTCACTTCTATCTAGTATTCTTTTCCTCAAATTAGAGAGAAACCGACTGACTAAACCAATTGCATGAGCAATATTTGGCCTTGTACAAACCATGGTGTAAATTAAACTATCAACTACTGAAGCATAATGAACTTGTCTCATCTCTTGCTTCTCTTTCTCACTTGTAAGACAATACTTGAAACTAAGCTTGAAATAGCCTATAAGTGGAGAACAAACAAAATTTGCCTTGCCCAGGTTAAATATTTCAACTACTTTTTCAATATACGTCTCTTGAGATAATCATAAATTTTTATTTTTTGTCACAGGAAATCTTCATGCTAAGAATCTGTTTTGCTAGTCCTAAAACCTTTATTACAAAAGACTTGGTAGGCTTTTTCTTTATATTATCATTCTTGCTGCTATCCTGGCTAATAATTACCATGTCATCCACATAAAACAAAAGAATGATAAAATCATTACTACTAAATTTCTTCACAAAAACACAATGATCAAATATATAACTATGATGCTCCATAAAAGAATCAAACTTCTTATACCATTGTCTTGGTACCTATTTTATCTAATACAAACTTTTCTTTAACTTGCACTAAGTTCTTATTTGCTTTTGACACTGAACATTTCATATTGCTTCATGTATATTTCCTCTTTTAAATCACTATACAAGAAAGTTATCTTTATATTAAGTTGTTTCATTCCAAAATCAAGCTAGATGTTAATCCTAAAATAACTTAGATAGAAGACATTTTTTTCAAAATCAACACCTTTTTTCTGACCGAAACCCTTCACAACCAATCTAGATTTGTATTGCTATTGTGAGTTATTTTCAGTCTTCATCTTGTAAACACATTTGTTCTTTAGTGCCATATTTTTCTTAGAAAACTTTACTAACTTATAAGTATGGTTTTATTCAAAGATCCTCTTGCATGACTTTAACTGACTTACTTTTATGCTGATGAGACATAGCTTCTTCAAAACATTTTGTCTCTCGTCTATCTGTAAGCATCATATACTCATGTTAAGGAAATCTAACAAAAGGTCATCGTTCTCTAGTCGATCTCCTCAATTCTAGCTTAATGGGTGGTGCAGGTGGTTATAGAGGTACTTGCTCAATTAGTTTTGCTGGATCATCATTATTATTCTCTCCAGCTCCCCCATGATCATCATAAGCTATAGGTGGAGAAATTGAAGATGGAATAGTAAGAGTCTTTGGAGATGATTAAGACTTATCACTCTTCTTTTCAGCACAAACGATGTCTTTAAAAAAATACATTATTTATACTTCTGATCAGTTTTCTTGCACTGGATCCCATACTTTATACCCAAATTCTTTATGTCAATAGCCTGATCTGATTCGAAACAAATCTAATTAGATGGCAAAAACTATATTCTGTCGGATTATGGGCCAAATTTGAATTTAATCCGAAATTCAAATTTATCCAAACTTGATCCGTTGCCCAGCCCTGATTTAAACCAACATTAATACATCCCTCACCTTTATCATCAACCTTCGATCTCTCACTTTTAAGGATGTGAACATATGCTTTACAACCAAACACTTATAAAAAGAAAAAAAAAAACATCTTTCCTGGTCTACTCTTAGGTTCATCACCATCTAATGGAGCTAAAAGAGAAAGGTTAAGTAAATCAACTACAATAAGCATAACCTTTCCCTAAAAAGATTTCGACAACTTGGCATCAGAAAATATACACCTAATAAAATCTTTTCTCAAATCTTATTCCATGGATCTGTAATATTGCTTAAATAGTCCTCTGTACTCACCACCGTTCTTGACATATTTCAATTTTCTTCATATCTCTCTTTCAACATAAGCATGAAAGAACTTAAACGTATTAAACCTCTGATATTTAGATTCTAAAGCAAAAGCTTACATCTTTCTAGAGCAGTCATTAATAAAAATTACTGAATAAAGAGTACCTTTTATTGATCTAATTTACATTAGTATGAATTAAATCAAAGATATGCGACTTTCTAGAAGGAGAAAAGCTTTTAAAAGCTACTATGCGTGTCTTTCTAGTTAAGCAATGAATACAAGTCTTGAGGATATACCTGTAAAACTGGGTAGAAATCTTTTTCTGGTAAGAGTTTCTAACTTTTTCTCA
Organism: Murraya koenigii; assembly: GCA_025617385.1. Classification (NCBI taxonomy): domain Eukaryota; kingdom Viridiplantae; phylum Streptophyta; class Magnoliopsida; order Sapindales; family Rutaceae; genus Murraya; species Murraya koenigii. Next base: position 22,995,472 of record CM046813.1, on the reverse strand, counting down.
CTAATGTGACCAAGCCTTATATGTCAGGTCTTAATGTCATAATCTTTTACAGTCACATTCACATATTCTTTCTTGATCTTGGCTTCTATTACATTGAGAGTATTTACTTTCTTTCCGGTAGCTAGCACTAGGGAGCCTTCGGTGAGCTTCCATTTTCTTTTACCAAATTGGTTAATATAACCATCATCAAGCTTGCCTATAGAGATCAAATTAAGGTAAATATCTAGAATATGTCTGACATCTTTAAGCAATAACTTACAGTCATCACTAGTTTCCAAGTAAATATCTCATGTGCCCACAATCTTGGATACCCCCTCATTTCCCATCTAAACATGGCCATAATCACTATTAGCATCGGTTTTGAAGTAATTATGATGTGTAGTACCTTAATATAAAGCACCCGAATTAATCGCCCAATCATTGGTATGGCAAGTGAGATTTATAAAGCTCTCATAATAAATAATACAAATATCACTATCAACTAAGGCTGTTGTTTTCTTTTTGTCATTTTTCTGAGCATCACCCTTTTTTTTGCTTGTTTTCTTTTTCACAATCTACACTCCCCCCTAGTTATTACCAATTTTCTGACAATAAAAGTATTTGACGTTTCTCCTTTGGGACTTAGATCTTCCTCTAGGGTTATCATTATTCTATTGACGGGAATTTCTGCTTTAGCTTCTCCCCTACCTTTCTTGCTTTTTTGAAACAAGTGCATAAGCTTAAATAGAACTACTTCAACACTTTTTCTTCTAGAATCTTCATTTTGTAGCCTATTTGTAAGCATATCCAAAGTTAATTTCTCATTTGGCACTGAAACCACTAACGTCTCCCAACTGTTAGGCGAAGAACTAGACAAGAGCAAAGCTTGCAACTTGTCATATATAATAATCTTCATAGTAGTTAATTGATCAACCAAGCCCTGAAGCTCACTAGTGTGGTCAGTTATATTGTGGTACTCCTTGTGTTTCAGTTATATTGTGGTACTCCTTGTGTTTCAAGTCAAGCATTTTCATCAAATTGGCTTTGTTTTGTGCTGTCGATTGCTCATAAATTATTTCCAATTTCCTCCAAAGAACATCAGCCATGGATTCCTTTGCGATGGGGTGGTACACACTTTGATAAATCTATGATCTAATAATACCCATGGCCTTCTAGTTCAATTGAACCCGTTTCTTATTATCTAAATTGGTAGGTCTAACTTCTTCGTCTTCAATGAGTTCATGTAAGTCATTTATGTATAGCATATCCTTTATTCTAGACTTCCAAATACCATATTTCCATAACTTCAATTTAATATGCATGCTGAAGACTTCTCCATCTCAACCACAGAAGTAATAAAAACACACAACTTGACGCTCTGATACCACTATATTAGGAAATGAATCCACACAAACAGCTGCAAATTAAGCGAAAACTATCTATTTTTCTTTTTATGTGATTAAAATGGGATGTGGATCATAAATAAATAAGTATAAAATAAACCAACACAATCTAAAACAATAAATCAACCACAACAGACACATATTTTTACATGAAAGCCCTAAATTGAGAAAAAAAAATCACGTGAACATTGTTCGATATAACTTTCTATTATATAATAATGTGATTACAACATAAATTCTTATCTAGATAATAGTATAGGCTGACAACATTAAGAATCTCAACAATCTTGATTCACAGTAACAACCTAATATATATTTCTCTAACATGTAGATCCTTCATATAACAGCCAACAAGAGGATAAAATAAAATCAAAATTGGCAGTAATGTGGAGGGTGATGAGTTCAATTAAATATTAAATTACCGACAAATTAATATCACGTCCCTGTCTCTCTTTTCTCTCTCTTCTTTTTATGCAATTTCAATCTGTCTACTGCTTTATTATTTACATTTGTATATATTTTTATTAGCTAATTTCATCCAAGTCTAAAATTTAATGATAATAACGCATTAAGCAAGTCTTTGGACTTGAGATGGACTCAATAATTAATTTCTTAATAGTGTCACTGTCAACATAATTCTAAAATCTTATCCATAAATAACTCTATCTTCTTCAAGTGGCTTATGTCAAAGAAGCTGCAGTTTTAGATTGTCATGGATGCCCTATCGAACTTCTGGTAAAAAAAATAGTTATTCAAAGATATTGATTGCTTTCATTTCGGAAGTTTCAATTAAATATTTTTTTAAAATAGAGCAATCGCTCGGAAAAATTATATTCCAATTTAATGCAAACAGACTTTTAGACTAGGATCCATTTTAGAATTGGGAATAAAAATGTGTTCATCTATTTCAGCAAAACGAGACCGAGTTGACATAATGATGTAGGACGATATTGGCCTTTCTGTTTGATGAAGAGGAATTACTGGCCCGTCTCTAGGCATAAGAGCAGTTGAAAACTGCCCAACGTCTGCCGTTCACCTCAGCGGTGGTAGTCTTCTTTTTGAAAAGAAAAGTTTACAAACATATTGAGACGGTCGCTCCCCATGATGCCACTGACCAGGTTAATCTCATTAATCAGTAACTCACCGTAATTATATATATTCCTAACTGGACTTATCTACCGGAGTCAGTAAATTAAGCTCATTTGATCTTTGTTGTGATTTTCCTATATATATATATATATATTCTCCTAACTTAAAAGCTGAAACCACTACGTACCTTTCATTTTTCCTTTTTACCTTAAAAATAAGGTTGTTCCTCACTCCTGAGGTTTTCTTAATTTTTCTTGAATGAGTATTTTTCTTATTATGTGGCCAATCCGCAGTTGTATATATTATCAATTTCAGAATCATATGTCCGTGTCGTGTTCTAATTTGAATAGTTTAATGGAAAGGAGTTATTGTTTACATTGGGTTAATAATATTATTGTGTCATATTAGTTTGTACAATAGTTTGCGACTAAGCATTACTTTTTCATTAATTAGATTATGTGGCTCAAGCATTACTGTTTTTGTTAATAAATATCAGCGTGGCTTGGCTATTTAGAGCATAGGTTTTTCTTGGCGACCGGCGGGGATGGTGGTCAGCCGCTGCCGATATAGCAATGATATCAGAATCGCACACATCCGATCCACTTCCATTCTTTCAATAAATTCATTTTCAGCACCATGCGTATGAATACAAGGAAGCTTACTGTTTGCATTTTGATTAGAATTCTGGAAGACACAATACCATGGCTTCCCATTTTCATTAACTGGCTAATTTCTACTTGCATTTTCTTTCTATCTTCTGAGTCTGCCATATTTGCTTAATAGCTGTTCGGAAAATAATCTCTCTATTTATGGCTAATTTCTACTGTCGGATAACAAAAGAATATATTTTGCGTGGTGTTTCTTTTCTGATAAAGGAAATATGGTACTTGACAAGGTGGATAGTGTTTTGAGTTTCAAAAAGCTCTACCTGAGGGATGCTTGTTACTTTCTTTTTAAACCTTGTGATGTAATGTTATGTTAGATATTTTACAGAGCATGCTGGCTAATTTCTACTCGCATTTTCTTTTAATCTTTTAGACTCTACAATATTTGTGTTGAATCTTTGAAGGCTTTACAAGTTGATTCTTATGAATCTTGATGAATTAAACACAATTAAAGCGAATCAAAGTAACAAAACAGAACCCAGAACAAAGAACATCAAATGATGAACACAGTTGTATGCTACCAACTTAAGAAGGAAAAATCTATTCACTTTTTTAATCAAACAATCAAGTTACAAGTTAGATTTTCAGAAGAGATTGCATAGATCTCAAAGAAACAAAGTCCTATGCAAAAAGAGTAACTAACAAAGAATAAAATGAGTTCATATCAGGTGCTGTTCATCAGCCCCTTTTATCATCATAAATCTGGAATAGTCAGCGTAAACTATCACCAAGTCCCTTCCACTGAAGTCAATCTGTATAAAAGCCCAAAGAGTCTTTAATCTTTTCACTGGAGTTCGCAAAATCTTCACAATTTGCTTAATAGCTGTTTAGAAAAAATTTCTCTGTTTATGGCTAATTTATTCTGTATGTTTTTCTTTGGTTATAGTGTTTAAGTTGTCACCGCACAGGAGCGGTGATATTCAATGGGAGGACCCATAGGCCCATGGAAACTGAAACGGAGTCTGAGATTACAACTATTGACATTCAAGGATTTGAGCTTGAGGATAATGACACCAACTTAGACTTCACTCGTCTAGTTGTGGCTCTAGATGGGGTAAGATCAATATTTTTATACATAAATCTTGATGGCATTCTGCTATTTGCATTGTTATTTTTATTAACATAATTTTTATCATGTTGCAGGATAAGCAGACCAGTGCAGCCTAAGATTGATCAATTAAGTTCTTCAAATCAAGAAGTCGAACATAGTATTTTTTTTCAAAGATGGTTAGGTTTTTGTAGAGGATTTGCTTGGTTTGAAATAATATATAGTCTTCAGCTTATTTTTAGAAGGTTCCATACCCTACAAGGAATTATTGCCTCGACTTGCATTAGCCACCTAGAGGAACTTGCTGCCTCTAGGCGTTCCTCACGTCAGGTTAAAAAAATCCACTTTTAAGGTCGCTTCAGCAGATTGTCTAGAGTAGAAGTCGCGTACAAACATAACATGGATGTTCACAATTGGCTAGACATTACCTTCCTCTTCATCAAAATGGGCTTTCAATGCTTTTTTAAAGATATATTGTTTATTGTTCTTTTGAAGCATTTTAATAAGAATTGCCGGTTTGATCACATTTGTAAAAAACTGTCCCTAATTTCCATTCTAATTATGAATTTGTCAGTTTGATCATGTTTGTTTAGAGTTATCTTTAATTGCCATTTTAAGCATATGAATGCTACTTCCTGGCCTAGGGGATATTGAATTTACTTGTAGACTTTGATGTAAAATAGTTTATTTCCGTATCCTTGTTTGTTTGAAGATGTTAATTAAGTTTGTTGAGAGAAAAAAAGGTTATGATAGTTTTCCTAGAGACAGATAGATCTAAATAGGAGGGTTGATTGATTGGTTGGATTGGTGAGGGACATTGTGATAAAAGTGGAGCACAAAACAAACGATACTTTGTTCTTATTCATGTATATTTGTTGAAAGAAGTAGGTGATAATTATGTAAAAATAAATGTGATTTTGATATGTCTTGTGGATAGCGAGTAAATTGATATGCAAAGGGAAGAATTTTTTCCTTTTTGTTTTCGTCAATGGAGTAACTGAGGTACCAGAGTTGGTGAGAATTGAAGTTTATCATTGATGGTAAATGCAATTGCGGATTGTCAAAGTTTCCTAATTGCCCTGCTATTCAAACTGTAATAACCTTTGAAATTTGAAGAGCATTTACTGCAATTCCTTGATCTCTCCTCGAAGGAAATGGTGGTAGATGAATGTCCCAAGCTTAAGAAGTTTCCACTTGATTTCAGCAGTGCACAGGAGTGTAAAATTGTTATCAAGGGAGAGGAAGAAAGGTGGAATGTACTGCGATGGGAGGATCAAGTCACTGAAAATGCTTTCCGGGCCTGTTTCATGTCCTTCTCTGATGAGGGCATCAACACAGGTAGGAGATTTTGGAGGAGGTTCAAATTTTAGCCTTGATAAGAGTGCCTTTATAGACATTTGCTTCTGGAGAGTAATTTGATTCGAAAGAACTATGTTACTTGCAATATCATATGTAATTGTTATATCATATGCTCTATTGTTGGGTAGCTCTATCTTTTCCAGTTGACAAAGTATGGATTTGGAATTTTCTCGTACATTTTCATTTCATCATCTATTTTTTGTTGCTAATAAGCTAACCGTATCTGGAATCTGACGAATACATGGTCTCTGGTTGACCTTTTTGTTTTTTCTCACTGTTTCAGTTTATGGTCTGTATGCAAGCTTGTTGCTAGAGAAGGTGTCTTCTAATTTTAGAATCGAAGATTAGCAATTTTAGATCGTATATTAATTTATCAAATTACATAATTTTCTGCCAAAAGAGGATATCGTATGTAAATGAGAACTTGTTGAAGGTTCATTGCCTAAGAACATAGGGAATCATGTTTCCTCAAACCTTTTGAGGAACAAGTTGGGTTTCAAAATTTGGATTTACAAACTTGCAAGAATTTTATCAAACGTCTCTTCATCCATTCTCAACAGTGTTCATCCATTCTCAACAATGGCAACAAATACAATACTAAAGAAGCTGAAAATACAATAGACTAGTATTGAGGGAAAAAAACAGAACAAATAAGCAATCTCTTCATCCATGTTGATGCCTGTTAATCATCATGCATGCACCCAACAGTGGCTAAAAGCATTTTTGGCGGCTTCATCTTCCCATTTCAAGTTTGCCCACCAGGAATATTGCTTTGCCCTGATAACAATTTTATGATCCTTTGCACTGCTGGAATCGAGTGGAAGTTTCTGAAGAATTGGGCATCCATTTATTCTTATTTCCTTCAGCTGCGGAAAGGGCAAGGGGCTCCAGTAGATGCTCTTCAATTTCATTAGATTTTCTAGTACAAGATACTCAAGTTTTGCAAATGGGTTTTGATCTTGAACTTGGCTTACTTTTCCAGGACTGATTATTTCTTCCATGTTAGCACAAGTATGTACCTCTATTTTCCTTAGATTTGGAACAAGAGCAAGCCATGTGGAATCCCTCAGGTTTGAACAAAAACGTATATGAACTGTGTGAAGGCTTAGGAAAGCATGAGTGCCCACTCTTACACATTCAAACTTCAGGTCATCCAAAAATTGAAATTCCATGTGCAGTGTATGAAGATTCTTCAACTCTCCTAAGGATAAAACATCAAGCCAATTGGAATGCACCGAAACGTTAAGGTAAAGAGATCCAGTACAACTTTGTAACTTAGGGAAGCTCAGAAATCTTTCAAGAGCGCGGATGCTATGCAAGGACATGCTTAACTCATTCAAATGATCCAACTGCAGTAATTCGTCTATCAAAACTTCTCCATCAACATTAGATTCAGACGAAAATTTACAATTAAACATTCTCAGCACAAGTAACATTGAAAAATTAGATATCAGGCTCGATGGAAATGGATGGAGAAATGTTGTACAATCCAAGTTCAAATACTTGAGATTTACCAGCTCCTTTAACTCACTTAGCAACTCTTTGATGCCAGTGTATGAAAGATCCAGATGTTCTAAAGAGACTAATTCTGAAATCCCTGATGGCAACTTCCTTAAAACAGGATTTCCCGACAGGTCTAAAACCTTAAGAGAAGGCATAAATTGAAAGAAGCCAGTAGTAATTATGGCTAAGCGGTTATTCTTAAGAAACAAAGTTTGGAGATCAGGACAAATCGGAGTGAATGATAGATTCCTAATTTGATTTTGCATCAATGAAATCTTTCTCACCCCTTTCCATCTCTCAACCCCCTGTAGTACCTGTACTTCTGTTAATCCAGCACCTGCTTCAACCAAATAATTCTCTTTCTCCTTTTCAATTTCACTTGCTATCCACAAAGCCATGTCACGGATAACATCATGCATTTTCACCGAGTCATTGTTCGCTTCCTCCAATAAACATGAATCAAGCAGAACACCAATAATATAGTGCCCTTCATTTCTTGCTCTAGTTCTATCATAGTCATCCAAAATTCCCTCGCTAATCCAATAATCTATTAGGGCCATTTTACGAATCGTATAATCTTCAGGAAATAAACAACAGTACAAGAAGCATGATCTAATTTTTTGACCAGGCAAACTGTCATAGCTGAACTTTAAACGAGGATATACTTCATCCATACCTGGAAATTCAGAGGCCGATCTTCTCAAAACTTGAACAGCATATCTCCAATCCTCAGGTTGCTTCTTGCATGCCATGGCTCGACCAATGGTAATGAGTGCTAGTGGTAGGCCACCACACTCTTTCGCCACCGTTTCAGCTAGCTCAGGAATGTCTGGATGACTTTCAAGAGTTTGTCTTTCAACATGCTCCTGAAACAAAATCCAGGCTTTCTCATGTGCCAAACACTCCACTCTGAAATACTCATGAGCCTTCATCGCCCCGCAAACCTCCACAAAACGAGTTGTAAAGACCACCTTGGATGCAATCCTTGGGTTTGGAGGAGGAACCCCCACACGAGTTAAGTCAACTCGCTTCCATACATCATCCAACAAGAGCACAAATTTTTTCTTGCTCAAAATTCTGAAGATGTCCACTGCTTTTTCATCGAGACTCTTACTTCTCCATGAATTGTCAGACAAACCTATCTTTTTTCCTATATCTTCTTGAATTCTTTCAAGTTTCAGATCTTTAGACGCCACAACCCATATCAAAACATCAAAATCATCTTTCCGTGAATCAAGAAACTTGTTGTTGATTTGTGTTAACAGGGTTGTTTTTCCAACTCCCCCCATACCATATAGGCCAATAATTCCCACATTCTCCTCCCCAAGGCAGCTCCAAACTTTATCAAGTGTTGATTCCAGGCCTACAGTTGGCTCAATAGGCCTTTCCTCCACTGCAGCTTCCGGTTGCCGGTCAGCCACCACTTGGAAAGCTCCTTCATCAATTAAAGTGGACACCTCTCGCAGCTTTTTAGCCACTTTTTTCCCGAATTTGTAGCTTGACTTGCAGTTCTTGGAACAGAAGCCTCCAAGGCATAATCGCCCTGCTTCATGAGATTTAACTTCTTGTAGTTCATCAAGTTCAATTGCCAGGCCTTGCACCCTAGTAAGCCACAACTGCACGCGGTTCAGCCGTGTCATTTGTTGTTGTTCAGCGATGGTAACCCTCCTCATTACATCATTTCTTGCCTCGATCAAATCATCCATCTTGGTCTGCAGGGCCTCAAGATTATCCACAATATTACATAAATATGTTCTTCTGACGGTGCAATCCAGGCAACGAGTGAAAAGGGTATCAAATGATAATTGAACTGTCAATATGTTACCCATATTTGCCTAAGATTAGTGTAGAGAAGGAGAAATAAATGATGAGTATATAATATGGGCAGAAAAAATGAAAAAAAAGTGTTGTCTAAGGAGCTAGCAAGAGGTTTATTGACAGAAACAGAGGGTTCAAGGGCTGCGACTTTCACAAGGAGTTCAGAAAATACACTTTTTTTTTAATTTATATTTTTATGTTGAAAGTTTCAAGGCCAACAAATTATGATAAGGTTTACGTTGCTTCTTGAATTGACAATTGTTTATTATAATTGCTTTTCTACCATTTAAGGTCTTTATTCTTTTGAGAAAAAGACAAATCTTCAATGATGAAATGGCATGCTGAAAAATTTTCAGGAGCGAAATTATTTTCTGTTGCTGTATCAAAATTAGAGATGTGAAGGTTCAAAAGCCTTCAATTGTCCGAACTCTTGAGAATCTTCACTAATAGGATTCGAGCGTATACATGCCAAAGGCATTCAATACTTTTGCCAGTATTTGTGTTTCGAGAATTTCTAGATCTAGATTTTGCATTTCTCATGATGTAAATGAGAATTAACCAAAAGACCCTTTATCGATCCATTTGGCCCCTACTTATGGACTCAAAAATACAAAATTGGCAAGAGATTTCATTTTGGATCTAAATTTCTACTATCCTTTTATATGTTTGATTTTGTATTGTTAGATCTGACAATTGTTCTTGTCCATATTTAAATTCTCAACATGTGATTTAGTTAGTAACCACTTGCTGCTTACTGTTAATATTTTCGAGTTTAATCGTTGATTATCTCTTGGTTTTTACAGAAGTTGTCGTATAGTTATTGATCTCTAATCCGGTATTACTATAAGTCATATCCGTTATACACAACATTTGTTGGAAACATGGAGCGGCGTAAGTGGCTATAGTTTTTTGGCACTTACAAGATGAAATGTAATATTGAAAAGAAGGGTGATATTTGACCTTTTATTATATCCCATAACCCCCACTTTTTTTATTTTTTTTAAAGGGAGGGGGTGCAGCCAAAGACAAGTTTGAACCCTCCCACCCTTAGGGACTGAACCGCGTGCCATGGCTCTAGAATCGAACATTGCGACCAACCCGACCACTGCCTTGGGGGCTAACCCCCACTTTTCTGTTAACTCAATTAAAAAATTTTAACTATAACTGTCTCTCAATATATCATATCTAATAACTAATTTACTCTTATTATAATTCTTATCTTTTCTTATGAACCCACTAACAAAATTAATAAATCTATTTATAAAAAAAAAAAATCTCTCGTAATATCGTGTTAAGCCTATCAAGCCAAGGTTGAGTGAAATACAACCAATAAGAATATCATTTTCTTTGTATTTTTATCAGCTTCTAAGATGATTCAAGGTCTTGGTAAGTTTGATCCTGAAGAAATTACAATAAATTCATATACCCAAATCCAAAGAGAGATTTTAGTATGAAAACTATTCCAAAGAAAGTAGAAGTGAAAGCTTGATGAGATCTTTACAAAATGAGCCAGTGTTTTTGAAGAAGTAATTGTCCTGCAGTAGCAAATTCTTGTTGTAAAAGATCAAGCTGAATCAAGATAATTTTCATTCTCAAGGTACAATATATGTGCAAGTCAAAAGTTACAGGTTAAAAAAAAATGCCAAGGTTGAGTGATAATTCCGATTAGCATTTCCTGCAAGTGCAACCATGTGTTTTATTTCGTACAATCTCAGTTCATAGATTCCATTTATAGTATGTCAATCCTACAATCTCAGTTCATAGGTTCCATTTATGGTAAGTCAAATTAATAATTGCTCTCTATAACCTTCTTCTGCATGGGGTTGTGTGGTGTTTACAAAACTGAGAAATTATGTATTTCAATATAGCTGTAAATAGTCTTCTAAGTGTTTGATATTTTTACTGAATGAATAAAATTGTTTGCTCTGAAACATCAATACTATTCTATTTATTTTATACTGTATTTTCTGAATAATGTATAAGCTTAAATACTTATCACAAAATAACTTGTCCAAATCATTTTTAAAAAATAAATAATGGAAATATTTATTATCCAAATAAATTTTACAGAATATATAATATTTGAGAAAAGATAATAATTTAAAAAATTAAAAAAAAAATTAGGGTTTAAACAATTAGATTAATTTAATTAATTATTAATACAAATTATTATATGTGCGCACCTAAAAATTTTTTTAAAATTTTAAATTATTTTATATAAAAATAAAATAGATATTAACATAAAAATGAGAAGTAGAAGTTGGCGCGATATAATGAAGAGTCAAAGATTACCACTCAAAAGTTTTATGACAGACCTAAGTGCTAAACAGATAAGAGTGTCACACTCTTCCTAAATTAAATTAACGGTAACCAATCATAAGATTGGAAATTAAAAAAAAAAAAATCCTACAATACATAAAATTTTTTGGTCAATTTTGTAAATTTCCCCATAATTTTAGGAAGTTTTATTGCTGGTTTAAAACTGGTTAAAGAAGTCAGGCCATTGGAATATTTGTTAATTTATGTCAACATATGCATAATTTCACTATATCTTCCATTTGATGCGCTTGGTCTGCCACTTGCACTAATAACAATTGGTCGAGCCATGGCTGATGGCTCACAAGAAAACTGTTGAAGCGTGGAACTATGCAATTAAGCTTTTAAAGAAATCGATCACTGAATTTCCAGGTATGGAGAAAGTCTATCCTCGTTTAAAGTTCGGTTATGATAGTTTACCAGACACAAGAATTAGATATTGTTTCTTGTACTGTGTTTTGTTTCCCGAGGACTATAGGATTAGTAAAAGTTCCTTGATTGATTGTTGGCTTGGTGACGGACTTTTGGGTGGAAGTGACGGAAGTGCAGGAGGATATCAAGGATACTCTATTATTGGCATTCTTATTCGCGCATGTTTATTGGAAGAATAAGGAGATGATTGCATTAAAATGCATGATGTGGTTCGGGACATGGCTTTATGGGTGGCATGTGACATTGAAAAGGAGGAAGAAGAATTTCTGGTTCTTGCAGGTGCCGAATTAACCAAAGCACCCGAGGTTGAAAAATGGGAAGGGATAAGGAAGATGTCATTGATGAAAAATAAAATTGAGATTCTATCGGAGATTCCTGTATGTCCCCACCTCCAAACTTTGTTTCTCAGTTTCAATCATTTAAGGATGATTCACAGTGACTTCTTCCAATTTATTCCCTGTCTCAGAGTAGTAAACTTGTCATATAATGATCATTTAACCAAATTGCCATCAGGAATTTCGAAGCTGGTTTTGTTACAGCATCTAGATCTATCGGGAGCTGCAATAAAATGGTTGCCAGAGGAGTTAAAATTCTTGATAAATCTTAAATGTTTAAGCTTGGATAATACATTTTATCTCCGTTCAATTCCGAAGCAACTAATATCTAGTCTCTGCTTGTTACAAGTATTGAGAATGTTCAGATGTTCGGCTAGCTTGCTGGTAGAGGAATTGCTTTCTTTGGAGTTTCTAAATGTGCTGACCATCACCTTAAACAGTTCTAATGATATCGAAGAGTTTCTGAGCTTCCCTAAGGTACAGAGTCATACCCAGCCTCTATGCCTTCAATTCTTGTCAGATATCAGGTCGCTCAATCTTTCATCTTCTGCAAATTTGAAGCATCTCGATACACTACAGATATGGGATTGTAAATATCTGGAGGGATTGGATGTTGACTTTGAAAGGGAACTCACAAAAATAAGAAAATCTTATATTTTTGACAGCCTTCACACTGTTTACATAGAGTCTTGCTTTGAAGTGAAGGAGTTGACATGGCTTATTCTTACTCCAAATCTCAATAATCTTCATATATCATATTGCTATCCAGTGAACGAAATTTTATGTTTTGAAATTTTGGGTAAAGCTGGAAGAAAGGTTGGAAGAAACCCATTTGTGAAACTCGAAATTCTAAGATTACAACATCTACCATATTTGAAGAGTATATGCAGGAAAGCCTTACCCTTTCCGCATTTGAAGGAAATTTTTGTAGTTGGATGTCCAAATCTTAAGAAACTTCCACTTGATTCCAACAGCGGAACACAACATCACATTATTATTAAGGGAGAAGAAAACTGGTGGAGAGAGCTGCAATGGGACGATCAAGCCACTCACAACACTTTTCATCATTGTTTCAAAGCCATTGCAGCAGAAGTTGAACATCAATCTGATGAAGATACAGGGAATCATGGTTTTGAGGCATATCTTATATGTTTGAATATGGCATTGTGGATATTTAATTGGAGCAGAGTGGAATGTAAATTGAATTGTTTTATTTCTTTTGTATTGAATTGGTTTATTTCTTTTCTGGACTGGTCTAAAGTAAGCTTCCTATACTTGTTGTCACCTGTATTGTCATACGTTTGCTTGTATAATGTATTCCTATTTCCAGATTGTTTCCATTTAATAAAGTTGAAGAATTATTGGATTTGGTATTTGCTTCCAAGTTGCTTGCTAATTGCTTTATGAACTTTCTCGTAGTTTGCTTTGCAGCCTGTATCGTACATTTACTTGACAAATTTCACTTAGAATTAGAACTTTGAATATAAGCCATTTCTTCAATTTATTTGTTTAAATCTGAATTAATTATTGATTATTAGCCTCGTGTGGTTTGTAACTGTTACCATTTAGAATTTGTTGAGTTCTAGCTACAGCCAATTTCCATTCAAAGCAATTTCATTCGGATAGTTGACATTCTACCACGAAAAGTGAACACTGGAAAGAATTTAGAATTCTTTCACAAAACGATACGGCAGTAAAACCAGCCAAGGTCGTCGTACCTTGGTCATGTTTGTAAAGTTGATTTATGATCATTTGCCTATTAACTAACTCGGGCTCTTTCACTCCTAAATTAAGGCAGTGAGCTTGCTTTGCCAAAGAATATGTCTTGCGCGGTTACTCCGATTAAACCACAGGGAAGGGAAGGTGCGAAGCCTGATTGACCTAAAAAATATTGCCCTTTCTCAAGATGAGATAGTTGGGATGAAACTTGAACGGGGTTCATTTGCAAAAGTTGGAGAATCCAACCTGCTGCTGTGGGAATAGTTCCTCACGTCGACTTTTTGCCGTTGAATCCCGAAGAAGTAGCTTTGCCCTCTCCCAGAGCCATCAGTATCTCTGATAGAAAGAATCAAACGTCGAATAGTCCAAATAAATGCTACATCAAGAGCCGAGTTGCGTCAACCCGGGTTACCCGAGCATCGTAACAATAACAGTACCTGTGGCCGAATCTACTTGTTATCTCGGGTTCCGAAACAACATTCATATTTATCTAGACAAGCCCATTGGCTTTTCGAGTATGGACAATTTTTTTGTTTTTTTTTTCTTTTTTTCACTATACTATATATATTTACCAAAGAATACAACTACACAGGAATTGATGTTGAAATTTGCTAGGTTACATTATCGAAAATGTTCATATCATGAAGCATTTAGGGTTTTAAGGGGGTTAAGTTCTGGTGGATACTTTTCCATGTATTATTTTCCGAGATTAAATCATCTCTTTGTTTTCTCTCTCTCCCAATCTGTCATTGTTAAATTGGTGGCCAAAATTGAGTTTTTAATTTTGATTTTAAAAAAACTAGCTTAATTGTAAATAAAATGAAAGAAACTAGTTTAACTATAAACATCAAAATTCAAAACTCAATAAGTATGATGTAAAAGCTCCTGTTGCTTTGTCATCTTTTTCTATTGCTGTTTACTAGTTTCCTTTCACGTTAATTTTTCAAAACATTTTCTGAATTTCACAAGAGAGTTTTCATCAGGAAGCGTCTTTAGGCTGCACAAATTCTGGGGCGTTGCTCTGGTAGCACAATTTGTTTGCTTAAGGCTAAAGAACTATAAATTAAGAATAATGCTTCCTCTAGTCATTGTTGCAATTTTTCATCTCAGCAAAATCAACAGTGTATCTGGGAACACGCTACGGATTGTAAACAAAGGTATATAAACCAACGTGGAAAGTAACTTGGGAGAAAATCAACAGTAGCATATACAACCACATATCATTTATTTAAGATTATTTTTCGTTTCAAAAGAATCCGGTTCCAGTAAAGATTCTTCCCCATCACATATTTATTATCTATCTAGCTCATCTTCTCAAAGATGAAAAATAAATTACTACATTTGTATAATTCAACCATCATTGCCAACCGTAGATCTCTCACATACACACATAAACTAAAGAAACAGCTGAGAGATTAATTGACAACATCAAGGATCAGCTTTCGAGACTTGAAGATTGACCATTTTAATCGTCGGTAATAAGCAGCTTGAAGAAGCGCAAGTGACAACACAAATCTCCATTTAAATCCCATCTGCAGATATTTAAACCAAAATGAAGTTAGACAGAGGTACTTGAAAGACACTCATAAATGTCTCACATTAACTCCCTCTCCCATCTCCAATAATTGTGATTGTGAATCTAATCATGAAGAAGCATTAAAGTAGTATGTAATCACTATTGTTGCTAAGGTATCTCACATTCAAATGTTGGACCTGAAAAATAGTTTTGTGAGTGCAGCATTAAGAACACTTGAACAGATTACACCTTAAAAAAAAAAAGTACCATTTTGGTAACCAATTATAAATATTAACACAAGTCATCAGGATCATATATAATGGGCCAGCTGACATGGCATTCAGCACATTTGATACAGCTTTTCACCAGATGATGGAAAAAATTTCAGATCATTATCCAAACTACTTATTCTTTTCCTTTACAAAATTAGATTTCAAATATAATATTCCCAACATACTATTGAGTGTGAACTTATGGAATGCATAAAATCAAAAGAAGAAAACTTCTCTATTCCTCCGTGGCATTATTGAATGTGTTCACATTTCTTTCAAATTATTAGCAAATCAAATAAAATAAGCAATTACCAGTTTTCTCTCCTCCATTTCTGGCTCAGCAGCCCATGACAAAAATGTTACAACATCCTTCCCCATCTGTGCCAACACAGGGAAAAAGAATATGAGAATCCATTCTTTCATAAGCAAGAACTGCAATATCAAATGCAGTCGGAAGGTTAGGAGATTACCTGAGCCTCTGTTGCTGGGGTACCATCTTCATATTCAACAGCACCATCATTTAGCATTTTTGGCATAGCTATAGCGCCACCAGGAAAATAAGGATTATAGTGCAACCCTTCTCGAATCTACAGCAGTACCAAATAAAAAAGTGCAGAATCCAAAATGCAATCAGATTGTGAAACCTTGGAAGATGATCCGGCAATTTCCATAACAGGTAAATTTTGAACAAATTTTACTATCACCAACAAAAATTTCAGATAATATTTTTTATGTTTAAAAGAAAAATGCCTGTAATGGGAAGCAGAATGTACCGAGACACCAGCTGGAGGATCCCGATAACCAGTTAGAAGAGCAAATGCATAGTTCTGACCATTATGACGGGCCTGAAAAGACAAACTGTTAGGCCGCACAAGGGCTTATGGTTGCTCAATTCTGAAGCATGTGCTCCAAACACTGTAAATACCTTTGTGATAAGACTGAGATCACGAGGATAAGCCCCTCCATTAGCAAATCTGGCTGCTTGTTCATTCGCATATGGCTGAGGAAAACGATCACTTAGCTTGCCAGGTTGGGTAAACATCTCGCCCTCATCATTGGGCCCATCAACTACCTCAATCTCTGCTGCCATAGCTTTTGTCTCTTCTTCAGTGTATGCCACACCCACAAGATCACGGAAAGAAATCAGCGACATTGAGTGACATGATGCACAAACTTGCTGGTACACCTGGTGACCCCTTCGAATCCTGCTCGTGTTATTGAATATACATAACAAATATCCTAATATTGTAAATAAAGAATTCAGGGTGTACATCCAATTAAGGCCTGAAGCCACGTGAAGACATTGATGAACCACTATATAGTTTTCCCTTGCCTTCCGGTGCTGACAAAAGCAAACAGCATTTCCTTGCAGTGTTTAAAGGTAAATGAGATAGCAAAACATCTGAATTTAATCCTATTGACCGATGCTAGGGAAAGAATATTTTTCCACAAATGATTATAACAGGTCAGTGGAGTCAAACAATAAACTTACGAAGCATGATCATATGAACTGAGGATGCCTTTATGAGGCCATGGATAGCTAGGGCAATGCAAGCCCTCTTCTGCCTCATCCGAATAAGCTACAGTTGCACAACTCAAAACCCCTGAAGCACCAGCCCCAAGAAGAGCAAGAATCCCTATGGACTTTGTGCCACTAGATCCAAATCCATCTTCATTGCTCTTTGTAAAAAGGTGGGTCAATGCTGGAATGTTCTGCAAATGGTATTATAGATCTGTTAAAAATAAGATTGCATTGTTTAGACAAAGATCTCCAACAGTCACTGCCCTCAAGTCAATGTCAACTCATCCCCAAACTCGATCAAGTCTCCTGGAGGCCTTTTAAAATGAATTTGCATCAAATTTAATGAAGTATAACACAATTATGCTTAAAATGCACATCCCAATTTCTTACAAAGATTAAAAAAGTTCCTCCAATGAATGTAATATGTAGGCCAATCTCTACGGTCCACATTTTTTTCATGTCAACCATTCCATATGGATGTCAAGTACTTGCACTTCAACATGCATATTCCATACATGCACTATGTAGTCAACAATATTATGGTTAATTTAAATCAATGATTAACGTAGTTCATTTCCATAATGCCAATAGCTGCCAAGTGCATTTTTCATACTGTACCCTTGACATACTGTACCACCCCCAAGAGGCTTTACCCAGTTGAAACAGCTGTAACCCACCCATGCTTAGCATCCGCTGTATCACTAATGCGTATAAACTCAAGTTTTAATTTTCATCCTAGTTAGCATAAATAGAAATGTTTTTTATTGCTTTCAGGCAACAAATTTTGAATAGTAAATTCCACACTATGCAAATTCCAAAAAATTGCTTTCTTTTAAGTATCCAACTGAGAAGCACACATAATAGTAACCTTATTACATACCAAAACGGGAAAATGATATAGATAGAAAATACTATAAAAAAAAATGAAGAAATGAAACAGCAGTACCTTAGCACCGTCTCTATTTTGACGTGAGAGATTGGAAATGAACCGATTGAACCTTCCATACCCTGGTAATATACTTTACCTTATTATCACTATTAATATAATTCAATTTACGCAAAGAAACTGAATAAGCAAAATGAAAAAAGTAAAAAGAAACACACAAGTGGAATAAACCTTCAGGTCCAATATTGATCTTCCTGGCTACACCTGTCATTAAAGATGAAAATTGAAGTTAAAATTGGAAAGAAAAAAAAAAAGCTATAGTTAGAGAGAGAAAGAGATAGATAGAGAGAGAGAGACTACGCATCATTTTTTTGCAGCGAAGTATGAGAGAGCAACGCAGGCGAGGAGTGAAGAAGCGCAGAGGGAGGGGTAGTGACACGTGTATGAGCCTATCATCGTTCGAAATTTACGGCCTATAACTAGTGGAGTGGCATGGTGGCCCACGCTATACTTTTCTACCTAAAATGCTTTTACTAATAATTTAATGTTTTGATTAATTACTTTTTTTTTAAATCACGTAGCTTAGTTTTTAACCTCTATTTCCAGGTAATAACATTATGTTGCAGTGATGTAATAGTCTACTTAATAATAAAAATTACTTAAGTGTATAGTAAATATTGTGATTATAAAATTTTATTTTAAAGTGTTGCGTCTTTCTATAACGATTAATTTTAAAAGAAAAAAATTATGTAGCATAAACTTTTGAATTAAAAATATTAGAAAAAAATTATTTGTAAAAAGTATAGGTACATACACTCGTTAAATAAGTGTTAGATAAAATTTTTATCTGTTTTACTTAATTAATAAAATATTTTATTGCGTCAAAGAGATTTAGAGTATGAATTTCACTTATAAATTTAATATTTTTATTTATAAATTTAAATTTAAATTTATATAATTAAAACACTTAAATAGTAAAATTTTAAATTTTTTTTATATTTTAAAATTTTAGATTGAAAAAAATATATATATATATATATATATATATATATATTTTAATAGTAATAAACTAACAACGATGGTAGTTATCAGTTAATTTCCCATTTAAAAAAAAAAAAAAAAAAAAAAAAAAGCCTACCAACGTCTTGCAATTTGAAAGCCGCAACGTGGCGCCACTTTTAACCGCAGCAAGAGCTGCAGCTAATCTATACCTATATGCGCACAATACCTATGTATACTATCCCCATCTTTTCATCCCTTCACGCCACGTCAACTTAATACCCTCCTTATCCCATACCTCAGTGCACATTAGCCTCACCTCTCAAAAGATACCCCCACTTTAACGCGCCAAATCGGACCACCGTTTCGAAAAGCACGCACATTCTCTCTCTCTCTCATGAGAACTTCACAGTGTCTTCCCAAAACTCCGTATTCAAGTCCGATTATGTCATCCAGTTCGGGTTCTTTGATGTGGTTCCGAAAGGGGCTCCGAATCCACGACAACCCGGCGCTAGAGTACGCTTCGAAGGGAGCCAAATTTGTTTATCCTGTGTTCGTCATTGATCCGCATTATATGGAACCGGACCCGACGGCGCTCTCTCCCGGGTCTTCCCGGGCGGGTCTTAACCGAATCCGGTTCCTACTTGAGAGTCTGGTGGATCTTGATTTGTCTCTCAAAAAGCTCGGGTCGAGTTTGCTGGTTTTCAAGGGCGAGCCAAGTGAAATTTTGATTCGATGCTTACAAGAAGTCGGTTTCTCTTTAAGTTCATTATAACTGTATTTTAAATATTTCTAATTTTAGTATGATTAATAAAGCTGTGTTTGGTACTAGTGGTCTTGAAAGTGTTTCTTTTTTAATTAAAGGCACTTTCTGTTAAAACGTTTAAAGTGCTTTTAGTTTAGGCATACTTCAAGTCTTTTCTTTTTGTTAGTAAAATCACTTAAATGTTTCTGGCTACAAATACGGAGTCTGTAATGTTGCAAATGACATGCTACAAAATGACAAAAATAATCATATATGGCATTCATTGATAGGTTTAATCAGAACTTTTGAGCATATTATTAACCATATTTCTCGGAAAATTATTTTATCAAAATATACAATCTCTCCTTTGGGTGCTTGCAGTGGGATGTCAATAAGCTTTGTTTTGAGTATGACACGGATCCATATTATCAGGCTTTAGATATGAAGGTTAAGGTAAGAGCTTTTATTTTCCTACTTTAGAAACATCAAATTAGGTTCCTTAAATGGCAAATCGGCAATTTTTGTATTCTTTTATAGTTGTTATACGTATCAAGAAAAGCTAGTATGTGCCAAGGTGATGTGGCTATGTTGCAGATACAAGATAATTTGAGTATTATGTTTGTTTCAACAGGATTATTCTTCTACAGCTGGGGTTGAGGTTTTTTCACCTGTGAGTCATACACTGTTTAATCCTGCAGATATCATACAGAAGGTATGTGAGTAACTCTTTAACAATTGGGTCAAACCTCATAAGTCTGCATACACAAGATTATTTTAGAGATTCAATTCATTTCTTGGTTTGTGTTTACTCTACTGATCATTGGCTGTGTTGTCTAACTGCAATGACTAATGACCAAAAAGAATGGAGGAAAGCCACCACTGACTTATCAATCATTTTTGAAGCTTGCCGGACACCCCTCATGGGTGTCTTCTCCACTTCCAGTCTCACTCTCATCTCTGCCTCCTGTTGGAGATGTTGGAAATTTTGAGATTTCACAAGTTCCGACAGTTGAAGAACTTGGCTATAAAGGCTATGGACAGGTTTAAAGTTTAAAATAATTTTTGAAAAGTATCTTCTTATAAATCTTTATAGAAGTGTAATATTTCTGCAGGAAGAGTTGAGTCCATTTAGAGGTGGTGAATCAGAAGCCTTGAATAAATTGAGGGAATCAATCAGTGACAAGGTATGATCTTAAGTCTCTGCACCTGTAAATTTTGGTTGCTAAAATATCAGGTTATACACTTACATGAGTGTAATAGGACTTGATAAAGTGTTCGGAAGGAAATTCTTGGTCTCAATTTTAATTGATTCAGGGTATGTTTGGGATTGAGGTGCTGGAGCTTAGCTACAGCTGCTGTGAAAAAAAAACTGTAATTATAAAATAAAAGTTAATAATATGTAATAAATATAATTTTTAAATAATAATTCTAACAAAATTATTAAAAATATAATAGATTTTACATCATACAAGTGAAAAATCACATTAACATAGCTAATATAGCTTAAAAGCTACAGCGGCTAGTGTTTACTAAACACTTTAGTGCTGTAGCTTAAAAGCTACATCTGCCCAACCTCAATCCCAAACATACCCTCACTTAACTGATACAAATTTTAAGCACCATTAGTTTTGGCTTACTGGTGAGAATTGGCATTATATAACTTAAATATTGGGAATGAAGTCTGGTTCATGTAAATTCATACACTTATTACATAAACACTGAAAGTTTTGTTGATTAGATTTCTCTTAGGTGCTGGTGGTGTTGCTACTGGCACGTTTCATTTACATTTTTTTCTTTTGTTTCTTGTACTGCAGAAGTGGGTTGCAAACTTTGAGAAGCCTAAGGGTGACCCATCTGCATATCTGAAGCCAGCAACAACTGTGTTATCACCTTACTTGAAAGTGAGTTGTATTTGGAATGGTATGCATTGGAGATTGTGAGGATATATTTTCTTACTATCGTCCTTATTATATTTAGACTAAGCTGATCACGACACCTCTTTTCTTCATTATTAATAGTTCTTTTTCTTCAGTTTTACTCATCCCTTTGGCAGTTTGGCTGTCTTTCTTCCAGGTATTTTTACCAATGCCTTACAGATGTTTATAAAAATGTCAAAAAACATACATCACCGCCAGTTTCCCTCGTTGGACAGGTCAGTGTACCTATGTATGTTGTTCGATAATGCTGGTTATAGTCTTCTAGATGTGGCTAAAATTTGGTTCAATACCTCCAGTTGCTATGGCGAGACTTTTTTTACACTGTAGCTTTTGGCACTCCTAATTTTGATCGGATGAAGGGTAATAGAATATGCAAGCAGGTCAGTCCCACTGATAGCATCAATCGGCATCTATCTTCATTGTAGATTCTCTTAGAAATTGTTTTTGCCATCTGAAATATGCTGTTAGAGTATAAACCATCAAATATATATGTATAGGGATAGAGAACAAGTTTTATTGTAAATAACGCCGTAGTTTAACTGATAATTATTGGTATTAAGTAGCATAATTTATTAGTGTTGTTTTAGTGTTATTACTGATTATGAGTTATATTGCCCTTCCAAATATACTAATTTGCCCTTCCAAATATACTAATTTGTATTTACTAACTAAAGATTCTTAGCTCTTTGTGGGGGTTCAAGGGAAAAAGTTATATTTTCACAACAAGTGATGATATCGTAGAATTTCCTACTTTTATTTCTGACTGTGACTGAATCTCCCTTGGAAACATCCTTTATAATCAGAATAAGTGGCCGCTGTTGTCTTTTTCAGAGCTCCAGTTTTATCATTGATCACTAATATGAGGTGCTCTATCAGCTCAAATTGTCCAAGCTATTCAGTCTTTCCTTCAAGTCATTTGTGTGGCTAATCAAGTTGGAAAACCATCATTTATCCGCTTTAAAAATTCACTTTCTATGATTAGTTCCTGTATAAATTTTACCTCCATATGATGTGACTACTATTATTTATACGAAACTAAGAGTGGTCTAACATTGGTTTTTATATTCAATTTTTTTTTCTTATTAAATAATTTTCAGATTCCGCATATGATAAATGTTATTAAGCTTGATGACTTACTAACTGGTGATGTAGATTCCTTGGAATAATGATGATGAACTGCTGGCTGCCTGGAGAGAAGCTAGGACTGGGTATCCTTGGATTGATGCTATTATGGTCCAGGTATGGTCTGTGATTTTTTTTTTTTTCCTGTGCTGCTCCAATCTAGGTGAGCATTTCCTTAACTAGGCTGAGTATTCTGAAGTTTGTTTATCTGCTCTGTTGTAGCTTCGCAAGTGGGGTTGGATGCACCATCTAGCACGGCATTGTGTTGCATGTTTTCTAACTCGTGGAGATTTGGTATAACTTTAATGTCTTATTGCATTGTGAATCCTTCTGTATTTATTGTTTAATTGATGAGAATTGTTCCTGCTGTTAGTTTGTTCACTGGGAAAAAGGACGTGATGTCTTTGAAAGACTTCTGATTGATTCAGATTGGGCAATTAATAATGGAAATTGGTTATGGCTATCATGTTCATCATTCTTTTATCAGGTATGAACCATCTAATAAATACTATGTACAAGTTACCTTTTTAATGTTTCCTGTTAGTGAATAGCAACTTGTTCTCAATCTTATGCTCATTCTGTAGTCTGCCTCTGCATCAATTATTATTTTTATCAATGCAAGTCAATCAGAGGAGATAGTATGAATGCAGAAAGTCATTGTAACTGCTTAATTTTGATTACCAATTTATAAACATTCAATACCATATGGTCCCCTCCTTTGATCCTGTTTTCCTTGGAAGTGCAGGAATGGTTTATTTCATTTGGTAGAGTTATGTGCTTGTTAAGATCTGGTCTTCTGTGTGCTTAGGTTTTCCCTTTACAAATTCTGTTTTATGATGCCAATGAATAACCTTTAAGTGAAGTTCTACATATTTTGACCAATTTTCTGCCTACCAGTATAACCGCATCTACTCCCCTCTATCATTTGGAAAGAAATATGACCCCAATGGCAATTATATTAGGCATTTTCTGCCTGTACTGAAAGGTATGTTGAAGTTTCACCCACTTTACGGTATTTTTTTTGACTTGGTGTAATCTGCTGTTTGATATATGACCAAGTTGCAACGATCAGATATGCCAAAGGAATACATTTATGAACCATGGACTGCTCCACTAAGCATTCAAACTAGAGCAAAGTGCATCATTGGAAGAGATTATCCAACACCAGGTCAGTAATCCCACTTGTTGTAGTTATTTTGCTCTGTCTGTCTGTCTAATGGAGTTAAACCACAATTTGTCAAATGGGACCTGGTGGGAATTTTATATTGGCAGTGGTAATGCTTAAAGACCATCCTCAACCATTATTGAGTTTTTATTATGTTTCCCATAAAATGTGTGGGAAATGAAATTCTGTTGTTATTGTGGCTTATGCTGCTGACAACTGGTCTGAAACAATATGCATGTTTCCTGTAGTATATGAACTGATGCAAACTTCTAGTATATGACATTATACTGATCGCTATTTTAATGGATATCCATTGCACCTATAAAAGTGAAAAGCTGCCAAATAGGATCCTTTTCATATTTAGAGCCACCCATTAGGCAAACTTGTATCATCCGTACTAAATGTATTATTTCTTATACTTGCTTTTCACTGTATAGCATTTCTTTTAGTTGATTACAAATTGACCTACATCAGCTTCTTTGTTCCTGTCTTTCGTAATTTGTTTTAGTGGTTTCTCATGATTCTGCAAGCAAAGAGTGCAAGAGGAAGTTGGGAGAAGCCTATGCGTTGAACCAAAAACTGAATGGCCAGGTGAGTGAAGACGACTTAAAAAACTTAAGGAGAAAATTTGAGGGAGAGGAAAACGAGGAATCCGGTAGAAGGCAAAAGCAGAAAAAGCTGACAGGTTGACTTAAAAATCATTGATCTTTAACATGATGCCCAACGCTAACATGAGATGAGTTGCTTACCCTCTACACTGCCCAAATTTGATTTATCCGTTGCTAGATGAGAAGCATAAAAGTCAGGTAATTTGTATTGGATGAGATGGTTTCTAACTTTTGCATAATCAGCACTTCCCGTTCAATGTAACAGTTTTCTTTAGTATGCTCTTGGTATTGGGTGAGATTAATATTCACATATATATAATATAGAGTCTTTAAGTTTTTTCAAGGGAGTGATTAATAAAGTAAAGTCAATTTTTCTTATTGTTTCTTGAACTTGTGGTGACCATTTTTATTATGATTTTAAAGTGCAAAAGCTAGTGGTGGTCGTGATTTCTTTACTTCACCGATTCATTTTTTAAGTTGAGGGTTCAAATCTTTCTGTGTTATGAGAGTATTATTTCTCTAGCATAGAGGGTAGTCTCTCCATCAATCAAGACAAATCAAAGGTAAATATCAATTGACTCATTATATATAATTAGAAAAAAGAAAGAACAAAAATCTTTGGACATAGTAATGCCCTAACTCTTAAAGGTATGTTTATTCATAGCAATTTCCCTTGTTATAGTCCAATAATTGTCAAGTACTTAACTAAACGGGCAAAATGCAGTTGGACTATGATATGATTACTAAATGTGAATGAATTAATATATTTGAATATAGAAGTAAGTTAACTAGTGAGAAAGGAAAAAATTGTTTTGGCCACAAGCCGACGCACACGCTTATTCACACGTGTGAAGCCAATCATCACACACTCAACGAACAGCATATTATCAGCGCAGCCTTCGCTTTCTTCGTATTTTCTCTTTCCTCATTTCTCATTTCTCTTCTCCAACTCGGGAGTGATTAAAAAGTGAAAGTACTTTAGAGAGGGGGAGACTGAGAGAGAGTAAACAGCTAACGGCGTCGTTTTCTTCTCTTCCAAAAAAAAGGGGCGACCTGGGAGTAAGAACACAACATATTTACAAACAACCAAAACCCTAAACTACCTCTCTAAACGACGACGATGTGGAGAAGAATCTGCTCTTCACAGCTCAAAGCCCAAGCCCTTGCTTTAGCTCAATCTTCATGCCGATCGGCGCCAGTCAATCCTTCAATCGCCAGTCGATCTCTCATTTCTCGTCCTGTCTTCGCATCTCGCCACTTCAGCGTTGATTCAGGTCCTCTCTCTCACTCTCTGTTACATCAAACCCTAATTTTTATTTTTATTTTTTACACTTAGATCTTCACTTGTGTAATCATTCATGCGATGTATTTTGTAGTGTTTGTAGTTGATATTTAAACATATGGTTTATGATGCTGATTTAGGCCTTGTTGCGGATAATGCTGTACCAAATTGAACAGGATTGTTTATTACGTCTGTTGATTTTGATAGGATAAAAGAAATGCTGAAGTGTCAGATGATATGAGTGTGTATGGGGGAAGAAATAACAACAGTTATAGGGATACAAAACTCGTGTACTAACTGATGTGTCAATTCCTTATTGGTTTGATGATTTTCATATAGGACCACTATATTAATTACTTCAAATTTTTTATTTTTATCCAACTAATAGTGTATTGACACTAGAGTGTGTATCTCTATCTCTACTTAAGAAATGAAGACGTATGGTTGATGTGGGTAAGTTTGTTGTATTTGTAGCAGGCACTTCTGTGAAGAAGAGAGTCGAGGATGTTAATCCTGTTGCAACTGGACACGAGCGGGAGGAGCTTGAAGCTGAACTTGAGGTGATTTTTCTTTGTATAATTCCTTTTTGAGTGGGAAAAGTTTGTTATCAATATTTGGTTTGGCTGCACTGAAAATGAGTATATTGGGGAGGAAGTGTTAGATTTATGTGTTTTATACTTAATATTTTCGTTTGTACTAAACGAAATGTTATACAGCTAGTCGTGGATTCTGTCGTATTTGGTAGCAACTAATGATTTCTATTAAATACTTTTTTTATTTAACATTGTGATGTCTTGCTAGAATCTTGTATTCTGGATTTCATGCTTTTGGCAAGTTAAGAGATCCTTCTGAATTTTTTAGTCGTCTCTTTTTTGCAGGGAAGGAACATTCTTGAAATAGATTACCCCACTGGGCCTTTTGGCACAAAAGTAAGTGTGTTTTACTGAGTGCATTGTATAGTATTAACCATTTTAAAGCCATTATTATGCAAATAACAAAAGTCTGGACATCAAAAAATAAATTTAATATGCTCCAAAATTCATTTTGTATATTTTTTATAGTTTGGTCATGCAAACCATATTTTTCAAAGGTTAAGAGGAAACATTTAAAGTTAGTTGAGTAGGTTGCTAGCACACTGGTAAGATGAGAAGCTAATTGAAATTTGAAACTAAAATATTAAATTGCTGAAATTGCCATCTTTCACACTCGCTAACCATACCTTGGCAGCTTAGTGGTTGTAAAGTTTTAGTGACAACAAATTTTTTGAGTTATGTCTTCTGATTTATATATCTTGTGCTAAATATTCATATCAACTACAGTATTCTAGGATATAAATCTTTGCATGGAGCAAATACTCTTGTGTGCTTAGTGTTGTCCACTTGGGTCAAAATATGCATGAGTTTTAAGTTAAACAGTTTCTAAAATGAATTAAACCTTAATGTTTAAGTTTTTGTTACTGCTTTAATTAATATTCCAATCTGAATCCGCCAATCATTTTCCAGTGCGTCTTTTGTTGACAGACAATTTTTTTCCCTTTGTCATATGGATTAGTGATAGTTTTTCTATTGACAGAGGATGTATCTTATTTGCCGGTGGCATTATCTGTTACCTGTAGCAATGTTTTGGATGATAGATCCGTATCTTGGAATCCGTACGAATTAAATGAATCTGGTGAATGGATGACTTAACAGGCCTTTACAATTTAATATATTTTATACTTGAATTCATTCTTGATCTGTTGTATATTAACTCTTTTCTGTGTATTATTTTCTGGTTGAAGTGATGTGAGTCTTTGATTAACACGTAGAACCGTATAGTTGGTCATCTTTATATTCATTTCTCTTGATTTCCTTGTAGGAAGCACCTGCCGTTGTCAAGTCATACTATGACAAGAGAATAGTTGGATGCCCTGGTGGTGAAGGCGGTAGGTTTTTCTTATCTTTTTCTTTCTTATACCATCCATATATCATAATGTCTTTTCTTTATGTTTTAATTCACAGAGGATGAGCATGATGTTGTCTGGTTTTGGCTGGAGAAAGGCAAGCCACATGAATGCCCGGTGTGCTCTCAATACTTTGTGGTAAGTGGAGGTTCAAATTTGATTTGCTGTTGTTAACTAGATAGGGCATTCAGCAAAACTATATTCAAACATGGAAAGACACTCAAGGCCATTGTAGATTATGTTGCCTGCCTGCCCATAGGCCCCGAAACTTCATGATTGGCCTACCATTCTGTGTCGTATTTATCTTCTCAAAGCCTATTATAATGGTAAAGTAATCAATCAACTCAAATTTGCTTGTATTAACCATCTAAAAGTAAAATTAATAAAATACTTGGTGTTGCCTTATAAGCAAATAACACATATATGGTTATTTGGATTGAAATGAGGCAAAGTACGATATTTCAGAGCTGTTTTAAGTCCGTAGTAGGTTGTACGGTTCTCTAGATCATTACGTAGGTGTCCTCTCAATATGATCTTATACTCCACTAAGATCCTTTTTTGAGGGTTCTGATATGATTCGTTGAGGCTGTATGGGATCAAGTTTAGGGGTGGACAAATTCGAGTTTGGATCAACCCGATTTGGTTTGGGGTTGATCGGATTGGAATAAAAATAATCTGAACTTGTAATCCGATCGGATCCAGACTGTTTGGATCGGCTCGGGTTATGATTATGTGCCGATCAGGTTGGGTTCGGGTAAAATCAGATTCGGGTCAATTAGGATAGATTCAGATATTATTCAGATTATAGGTAATTTTGAGCCTTTTTTGTTTTTTGGAGTCTTTTTTGCCAATTATTTTAGTTATTGGAAGATTGTTTTAATGTAATTATCTCATTTTAATCCTTTCTTACCCGTTTTTAACAAAAAATAATAACTACTATTAAAAATCAAATAAATTAAAATTAATTATTATCGGGTTGCGTCAGGTCCAGTCAGGTTAGTTGCCTAGTCCAAATCAAGTTTAGTACCTTGGTGTAACATGAGTTGAAAAGTTACCCAGGGAAATCCATGAGCCGGTACCTTTTTCTATTATGAAAGTTGGTGTACAAACTAAGATGTCGTTTGCTTCCTAATACCGTGAAAGAAAATTTATCCAATTGTTTGCAACATCATATGAATCTTTACTAATTTAGTAATGGTGTGACAGCTGGAAGTGGTCGGCCCAGGAGGACCTCCGGATGGACATGGCGATGACGATCATCACTGATAGCAACTGTTAATTTCCTTGATGGAATAAAATTTAAGAAGATGAGACAATTTCCATTATACTCTACTGCAGCTTCAACAGTTCAAAAGCTTTTTCTTGTTTGTTTTGATTTGGTCCCTAGTTCTTATGGCTGTTGCTTTCCCAATGTTGGGTCAGGTATCTTTTTTGGTAATTTAGACACGGGTCGGTCATCTGTTGGAACTATGGATCTTTTTAGGTTTGCTTTAATGCATTGCCAAATAATTGATGGCTAAGCTTCAATTCTTTCATGAAACTTCTTCTTGCCAGTTTTAATGGAATTGTAGAACCTTTATTTTGGGTATGATCACGTTTGATTCTTGATTTTTAGTTCTCCACAAACCATGTGTAAAGTTTTTCTTTTGCGTCATAAATACTGCATCGAGAATGGCCATAATAAATCACTTTGGGATTCCAGGATTTATCTCACTTTTGCTATATGGGGATATAGTTGTTGTTGATTATTTTTGGCCAAATAAGAGATGATGGTATATTGTGATACTTCATTTCACGAGAATTTTCCATTTCTATTTCTTTACCATGAGTGTAAGAATTTCATATTTTTATTTGATTGTCTTCACTAAAGATCTTGAAGCAGGAGTGCAAAGCTAATCTCTAGGTATCATATCAATTCTTTTTAAATCAATAGTATTTGCTCCATTCATTTTATTAAAGTTTGGTCATTTATATGGTTTTTAAGTGCTTTCATGAGTTTGCATAAGCATTTGTCTCATTTGAATGGTTACTACCAAGGCTATGAAATCAAAGAAACAGGAACTAGGATATATTCCTTGCAAGGTGTCCTGATATATTTTAATGATTTTCGCTTTCAAATAAGATCAGAAACCAAGCAACCCAAAACTATCAATTTCTTGGGGAGGAAATCTGATGAGAATCAAAAGAGAACTGATTCAAAAATTCTACCGTTCACGATCTTACCAATAATGAGAAAGGAACAACATAGCTTCTACTCTATTCCCTGGGAAAGGCAAAAAAAACATGGAGAAATATTGCGATATTTCGACATTTCGCCACCATTATTATTCTTTCTTATTGAATCATCTTTTTCTTGCAAATTCACGAAAAAGGGTGATCAAAGTTTCACAGAATTTAGAAGACTCCAATTGCTTCTTTGGAATCAAACAATTATTAGCAGCCTAATAGTGACACAACCAAATCGGGGAGTTCTCGTGGTTCAAATGCAATGTAATGTAATCATTATATTATGCATAGTTGCCAAGAAAAGAAGAGAAGGATAAGATATTATTTTGATTCCATTTGGGATCAGTAGGCTGGAGGTATGCAATAAGAGAGAGATTGAAAGAGACAACTGGAAACATGAATAATTAAAATTTTTTACCCAAAAATGATATATTCCACCATTAAGCCAAGAAACCAATACTAGCCACTGGGGGCAATTCACAACTAAAAGGTGGAAATTGTTTTCAACTGCCAAAAATTTGCTAAATTTTTTTTATATTAAAGATTCCAAGTCATGCTCTAGTGTGAAAATCTGTACTTTTTAAAATGCATGCATATGTACTTGAGCACTAACAGCTAAGTAATTTTACGATTCCTTGGGCTTTTCGGTTCAATTATAACCATCATTGTTTACGTACCTTTCTATGCGAATCAAGATCAAGAAAATGAAAGAGAGATCAACATAGCTACTTGCAAGCAACGTTATTACTCTTGTCTTTTGTTAATGAATTTTATCTTTATTCCCAAAAAAAAAATTACTTTTATTAGGAATGTTGATTATGTGACCACTGAATATGGAGTATCACATTCACATCAACAACCATCATATCAATTGACATAAAAAAATTTGTATTTAGGTAAGAAATAAAAAAAGCTTTAACAAAGGCCACGTATCAAATTAAAAGTTTTATATTCAAAATGAGAAGTTAGAGTACCCTACGTAATTTTAGCAGAGTATTTGGGATACCTTAGGAAACTTAGGGTACCCTAAATACACCAAATGAGTTAAAAGGCACGTCATACAAAAATTGAGATAGTCAAATTATTCCTAAAATATTTATCACGTGAGTTGTCTTTATCGCTAAAAGATAATATTTTATTTATAAAAATCAAATATAATCAAATATAAAATGTCCTGTCCAAAAAGGAGAGATAAATAGTTGTTATACCTGCCAAAAAGACAAAGCAACCTATCTACAGTTACTAAACAGCCCTTCATAAATATCATGTGCTGTACATCATAGTATCCTATGTGTCACAAAATGGCAACTCCTACAAATAACGCCTCTACTATCTCCTCACATATAATCCTAACGGCAATAAGGTGTGAGGGAGATAAAAGGACGAAGAATATTATCGATACAACAGCAGGATTGCCAATAAGAACACGCTATGTGGTGAGATACCTCAAATTCGTCATATATGAAGGTAGTCATGTTTATTCTTTCATAATTTAACCATTAATTACACATTCTCCTTCAATCTTTAATCTCCATTTTTAAGAGAGCTTGCAAGCTCTCCACTCCCAAAAAAACTCAAGTAGCAGACTTGAGTGTCAGAGTATGGTCACTCGACACCGTCGGCTCCACCTCTAATCTCATTTTCTTTATTTTGTAGGTTTAAAACACCTCTCCAAACTCTTTCGCATAAAATCTCAGTTTCTCATCATGACACTCATCTATTCATTCTTCTCTCACTTCAAAAACTCCCAAAACAACCTACATCTCACAACTCAACGAGATATCCTTCACACCCTAAAATTAAATTTATTGTTGTTAAATAGATTTTAGCATCCATTTTTCTCACCTCCCAAAATATATGTAAAACAATTTGATAATTAATTATCTTGATATGATTAGAACTTTTTCATTCATTATAAGTTTATAACCTACCCATCAAATCCATGAACCTAATTATATTTGTTTTTACTTCTTTAATCCATGTTCACTACTTAGTTTATACAGAATGACATGAAGTGAAAGACATAAAAGGAACCCTAGCTAGCTCTATATTTGATCTTGTTGCACCTACTTCGCTATGGTTCACAAATGTCTAGTCACTAGATATATATATAGTACTGATACTGAGGACTCCACTCCGGCTTCTTACCTTAAGTCAATATTATGCTTGCCCTTTATTCACAATAATGTTTATTTTATTTTTGTTATTATGATCCTTTCGATTTTGATGTTTCTTGTAGGGTAAACGTGGACCTTTTACATGCACCAGCCAGCTTTGCAAATATGCATGCATGGTTGGGAAGCACTAGTATTAACTATAGTGATTCGAAAGTTACAATTTCTTTACATTTAAGTAATAAAAGTTGTTTTTAATGAAAAAGAAAAAGAAAAGGTCTTAGAGAAGGTACAATGGTAAAAGATGAATATGAGACCACCTTTTAAATCCGATTCATATGATTGCACCAAATATAAAATCATGGATACACTCGTAGTTTGCTCCTATAAGCTTTAGGATTTGAGTCTTACTCTGCACCTCTTCTATGCGTGGCAGAGCCAAAATTTTAGGGGCCAAAGAATTTTTTTTTTTTTTTTAAGTATGTATAGGAAGGGGAAAAATGTTAAAGCAACTAGGGCTAGTTCATAAAATAAAATTTTAAAAGCAGAAATGATAAATATCTCACCTCAATTTGGGTATATACATGACCTAAAATGAATTTATATATCTCAAAATATGCAAAAATACATTCAGTGTTACAATAGAATTAGTTCAGTAACTTCAGAAGTAAATAACTCAATGGTAGTAGTTATTTATTTATTTTTATTTTTTAAAAAAATCTAAACCTAGAATTTTTGTTATAATGGTTTGTTTCTAAATTTGATTGGATAGTTTTCAAACAGTTTTTTTTTTTTTTTTATTCTAAACCGGCCCCTGACTTCGAATACTAAGTATATATATATATATATATATTGTAATAGTTTCAAGTATAACATCCTGAATTCTTTAACAAGCCAAAAAGAGAAATCAAAGTCCTACACAAGTTGTTAACTTGATCGTATATAAAAGCATACAAAGCCACATTGAAGTATTTTAATCTGCAATAACAGATTAGTGCCAAACAGCATATTGCTGTCTAATCTCAGAAAACCTATTTTATAATCTACATATTAAAGATTGATTCTTGTCTTAACAAGTATCGTTGGTAGCCACGGCGTTGACAAACAAAAAGGTAGCTCTAAAAGTTTCCACGAAGGGGGGAAAATAATGGGCTAATTGACCTGGAAATGAAATCTGATGCTGCCATTTTTTGCTCTAACCAATCTTCATCTGCCATGTGGGCGGATTTTTCACAGTCAACGAGTTAAATATAGAGTTTAGCATCTTTATTGCGTATTGGATTATGAGATAAACATCAAAAGGTATTGGCAATTAGATACAAAAGGCCAGAGCTTTTGTGAATTGGACAATAGTACAGCTTTCGTGTCTAAAGGGAAGGTGGGAGGGTAAATTATTTTCATAGGACAAGATAAAATAAATGAAGAAACAATTAACAAGACCACTCATTAATCAAGAGATATGAGGTTCAAATTCTGCCCAAATTCGTGTTGGAATAAATTATCTGATATATGTGTGTGCGCTTTGTTCTACTGTAGAAGTATCCTAATTTGTTCTTAGTTATTATACTAGTAACAACTCTTAGAACAACTACATGAACGTGATTGTGCTGTCAATATATTTATTGGGGGCTTAGAATAGATGAATCTACTTCTAAATGTCTGAAAGAAAATAAGATACTCGAATTCTTTTTCTCAGAATTGACTTACCATCCAACAATTAAATTTGAATGCTATATGCATAAGAGTCCAAAATTTTCTTGCTAAAAATGCCATGCCCGGTGCACCAAGGCACTAAGGCTGAATCTTACAGGTGAAACCATACATAGTGGTGCGCATTATGGCCTAGAGCTATTGACATTCTACGTATCTAAATTTATCTTCTTGTTTTTTGGGGACTGGGATTTGTGCCCCTACCACTTTCTACTGGAACTTTGTACAATAAACATAGTGGAATTTTAAAAAAAAAAGGTAAGGAATGGAGTAAGTCTAAATTTTTCTTTAATTTCCTCTTACTTTCTCAAGAATAGAATCCGAGTGGCCGGCGTCTTATTGTTCTCTGGTTACTAACCGACCACGCCCGGCAAATATAGAGGAATTAATGTATGTGAAACAGAGAAAGTTGAATTTGAATCTGGTGCTTGAAATTGGGGTTTTGAGTTGAAATTGGGTGTGGAAAAATAAACTTTAATTCAAGCACAATATATTACAAAATTCTTCATTATTCAGAAACATTCCTCATTTAACAATAATTATGCAAGTTCAAGAAATATCCGTGAATCATATAATAGTCGAATGGTAAATCACTCAAGAAATTTCTGATTTTTTTAATAAAATTTTCTGAGTTTATATATATATATATAAAAAAAAAATTGTATATCCATTTGAATTGCACCACACAGTTCATTGAGTTTAGCTGGGATGTTGCGGTGGATGACTGCTTTTTCACTTTTCTAAATATGCTTTTAAGTTTTAACCATTCTCAACATCTCAGCTAGTTACATGAATTTTTTTAGGGAGGATGTTGCGATGTTGGATTTCCAAGGAGTATAAAAACAAAGAAACTTTTATTGGTGGGACTTCGGCAGCTGAAAAAAAACAATAATAGCAAGCAAGACAGGAAACGGAAAGGAAGACAAAAGTTGGCAAGCTTTCTCTTGCTTCTCTTGCTCGTAAGTTATTATTTTCCAGGTTGGTACCCATTAAACACATAATCAAGAATAAAATTGAGAAAGGAAAATAAAATTTTTGGCTTAGTTATTTTTCAGCTCTTGATGGTTTTCATTTTCACATGTTCTTTTCTTGCTTATAAAGACAAATGAGGAACTTGGAAGTTTGTAACTTTTTGGTTAATGGGTGTCAATCAATCATAAAAAATTCATAAACTAATGATTGAGAGAAAGATATCTTCTTTTTCAAATTTGGGTTATTCTTCGTTATTTCAAGTAATATTCTTGAGGTTGCTGTTTTTATTTTATTTGTTTATTTTTTTGGTTATTGTTGGGTTTTGCTTTAGTTTTTGGCCGCTAGCCACAAGCATTGATTCTCTTATGAAGTTGCAATTGCAAATCAAGAAAATGGATGAATGTGCTCATTAATGTGCTCTGTTGCTCTGGTCGGAATCTCTACTGCTAATAAAAAGATATCTTGCTTTTTGTTATTGTCTTTTCTAGCCTCTCACTTTCCATGGATGCTTTCATTTCTTTTCAGTTTTTAGATGGTTTTTGCATATATGTAGCTGGTGTACACTCTACACATACTTAGTGATGCATATTCACCTGTTTTATTCCTTTTTGGCACTATAAATAGCTGTTTCTTTCTGGGTTTTTTTCATTGCAGTAGCTCCTCTTCTCAGTCTTTGCCATTTGTGGAGGTTTTAGTGCAGTTTGTAGCAAAGATAAAATGAGCTATTCCCATCAAACTATGGGCTCTGGTTTGTTTCTTTACCTTCTTCTAAAGTTTCAATTTTTTCTTTTTTGTTCTTTGGTTTCTTTTCAGTTAACTTGCACGAAGTTTTGAGTGTGTGTGCTGCGTTTTGATACTGGTTTCATATATCATCTGAACTGTACATATCACTGGTCAGGGGTTCACTTTCTCTGATAGACTAGTTCAATTTTAAGTGAGGTTGCATGTTACGGTGTTGTTCTTTGAGGTTCAATGCTTTTTGAGAAGTGACTTTCTTGCTCCAAATTTTAGGTAGCAGAAGTGCTAGAAGGACATTTGAGTTTGGAAGGACTCATGTTGTGAGGCCCAAAGGGAAACATCAGGCTACCATAGTTTGGTTGCATGGCCTGGGGGATAATGGCTCAAGGTATTATTTCTATTTTATTCCTTTTTAAAATTGTTGCAGTTCTTCTTTTGTGTATTCTTGTGATTTAAACCCATTATCGACCTTGGAACTATCTTTTTCGCAAGGGAAATTTATGTTCCATGTATAGAGGAACTGAGTTGGTTAGTAGATATATTCTGAATTTTTTAAGTGATCTTCTTCATATTTAGTTTCAGCTTAGGTTATTTAAGTATTCAGCTTAAATATTTATGATACAACTAAACTTGCTGCTCACTGTTTCACATGATTAAACTAGTAGCAGACACAAGATATTGTTCGTATCTGATGCTTACCTTTTCCTTTTTATGAAGTACAAAACCTCTATTTTAAGGATGGCTTATGGTTCCAAAAGAAAGAAAAAGGAAGGAGTTAGAGAAAGTTAGCATCTTGGCATGTTCTAAATTGAGGGGTTAGAGAAAGTTGGCATCTTGGCATGGTCTAAATTGAGGGGCTGTGTGATATTAAAACTTTAATGTTGTGTTGTTCTTTCATTGTTTTCTCAATTACATAAGTTTGATGGGAGAGCTTATGCCACGAAATAATATAGATTTCATTATTAGTCTTTTTTATTTCCCCTTTTTTCTTTTCTCATTTGTTGCTGATCTTAGCTAAAGAAGCCTTGATTAGGAAAAGAGCATATGCCATATTAATGTATGGGGGACCACTACTACACTTGGTTCTGCTGCCAAATAAACAACCAGTCATGACCTTTTAACAAAAAGATATTCATACTAATACAAGTTCATAGAGGCTTTTTAGAATTTTTCTATGATTCCAAGGTGTAGCGTGGTGAATAAACATCGCCAATCCAAGATGAAACTGGTGCTATTCCTTTCATTGTTGAGCAGTGTGCAGATAAACGTGCACATCTTTGTGATTTCTGTTTTTGAAATCTGCTTCAGCTCAATAATTGTGGTCCCATTATTCTAGATGAATATGTTAATTAGATGTCTCATAGGCTTTGCTATTGAGGTTGTCAACTTCTGAGGAGCTACAGAAGCTCCATCTGCCATTGGATTCTCTTGGTTTAGCAAATTAAAAAAATAGCATGCTGCTTATTATCTTTTTCCTGTGGGGGTGGGGGAAGGGGGAGCTTTGCTTCACTGATGATAATATAGATAATAGACATAGTTAGAGTTAGTTTTCTTATTCAGTGTTCTGTTTGTTTGCAGCTGGTCCCAGTTATTGGAAAGCCTTCCTCTGCCAAATGTAAGGACGGATGCACGTTAAATTTGTCTCTCTCGTTCATGCAGAATATACTTTTTCCTCTATTCTACACCAGTTAAAATTTATATTTTCAATTATTCTGATCTGTATGATGACATCTATATTTATCTTACAAATCTGTCAACATTGCAGATAAAATGGATTTGTCCGACTGCTCCTACTCGTCCAGTGGCAATACTTGGGGGGTTCCCATGTACTGCATGTAAGATTGATTGACCTTTTCTGGTTAATACAATACTTGAATATTTTATCACTGTGGCCATTTTTTTTTTTTTTAATGTTTTGGTACTGATTGAAATCATGCACATGCTTCTTCAATCTTCATCAGGGTTTGATGTGGGAGAGCTTTCAGATGATGGTCCAGAAGATTGGGAGGGTTTAGATGCTTCAGCAGCACATATTGCAAACTTGTTGTCAACAGAACCAGCTGACGGTAATTCCCAAGGCCAAATTGTTTCCAAAAACAAATAATTCACGATTTCAAACACAACGCCAGCAAAAATTTACAGTTCAAAGATGAAGTCCAGTTCCTTCCATATCTATAAGAAGGATGTGGCTTTTAATCATATAGATATTACAATGTCTCAATTAACCACTGGAAAGTTTTTAACTTATTATTTCCAGGAGCCATTCCCATATTATTTTTGAGGCTCCTACTCAACTTTTGACTTGTCTTAATTAGGAACTCAAATTCATCATACATTTTTAATTGTACTTGACAGTTAAAGTTGGTATTGGAGGCTTCAGCATGGGTGCTGCAGTGGCACTTTACTCAGCAACGTGTTTTGCTCTGGGTAGGTATGGAAATGGGATTCCATACCATGTCAACTTAAGAGCAGTAGTTGGATTAAGTGGCTGGCTTCCAGGTTCAAGGTATGAAATGATTCTGATACTTCCTTCTGCAATAAATGCTTTCTATCTAGAAGTTCTTATCCAGTCATGCATGCAGAAATTTACAAGCCCCCAAAACTAGTATACATGAATAACCTTTTTCCACTTTAATATTCTCTCCAGAAATTCTGTATTGTTCCCCTTAGATTCTCATCAGATGAGCAAGAATTATCTGATTTATGCATCATGTTTCTATTTAGCAACATCTGATGTGAGGAAAATATCAAAAGAGCTCAATACATCTGAAAGCTATTCTGATAACTTATTATAAATTAAGATATATTATACGATGCAGGAACTTGAGGAACAAAATAGAAGGATCACATGAGGCGGAAAGGCGTGCTGCATCCTTGCCCATTTTGCTCACTCATGGAACTTGTAAGTATTCACATCCGTTCCAATGATAGCATCATTTTTGTTCTTGCTTTAAAAAAAAAAAAAAAAAAAAAAGAAGAACATGAAGGCTAACAAACTTTTGCTATTTCCATGACTAAATGCAACTCCTCATTTAATCTTCATATTCATTTTCACGCAGGTGATGATGTAGTCCCCTATAAACATGGAGAGAAATCTGTCAACTGCTTGAGTATATCAGGATTTCGTCATCTCACATTCAAACCCTTTGAAGGGTACCTGTTCGAATTCTTTTGTTTGCAAGACTAAACTCACGATTAACATACAAAAATAGAATCAAATAGCTGACTGTTTGGATTTGGCTATGCAGGCTTGGTCATTACACAGTCCCTAAAGAAATGGACGAGGTCTGCAATTGGCTTACGGCAAGGCTGGGACTCGAGGGTTCCCGTGCATAACTGTAGCACAGCATCAGTTTCTTGTTGAATCTAGTGAGGAGGAGGCACTTTGAAACAATAACACTGGGGGAGAAACAAGCATATGTTCTAATAGGTAGTGGATAGAAATGGTTTGTGGGGATATATGGTATAGATAAATCAAGCATCTTAACCCTTTGTCTTGCCAGTTCTAACAATAAAATTTCGGGTGCAGTTTTCTTACATTTCAGTTGTAGAGTGTAGATGATAATGGATCTAGTGGATTCTACTTATTGGAGCATTTTGTTATTCATTAATGCAATATGCAATATTATGTCCTATCGACTTTATCGATTAACTTATCTTCTTTTTTGTGTAAAGATGAGGTTGTTTTGTTTGTATGTCCTGAGATCAACTTAAGAATCTGATCCTGTCGATAACACTACAACAGCATAGAGCCAAAGGTAGGTTAAGGAATCAAAATTGTTTGAAAATTACTAAAAAATGGCGCTGTATGCATAAATGGAAATGCTTTGTTCGTTTAAAATGATAGCATGGAAATAGAATTGCAAGTAAAAAGAAGATAAACAGAAACCTGCAGAATTACTTGGAAACTATAAATCTTTATACGAATGGTAATTACATGTTCTCTCACCACTGACTACCAGCCACAATACTAAACTCTCTACAAGAGTAAGAGAAAGGCCAAACATTAACCTCTTCTCTAACAAGAATGCTTTCTTTATATCTAGGGAATACAGACGCAAGCTTGCAAGCAGTTTTCTTGTATTTTTATTTAATTTTTTTAATAAAAAATAGGGAGCAACTTACAGGTTTAGGGTTATGTGAGCTTTTGAGAGAAAAACCCATGATTTGATTATCCATTCGCAATGTCAATTGAAATAAATCTGAAGTGAACAAACCTTTCTCTGACTCTGCCTAACAGTTATCACTTGGATCACCTTTAATATCACTTTCAGTTTGCCCAACATCATCTTTTGACTTGCTGTATGGAGTAAGAGGAGGAAATGAAGGCACATTTTTCCATATGAATTTGCGGCCTCTTTGCAAGCCTCCTGGAGAAGAGCTTGATCTCAACTCCTGTGATTGAAATTGTGGTGGAGATATTTGTTTCTTATTTGGTATTTTAGCTTTGCTTGCATTGGAGGGTGTAGAAGTATCCTTCTGAATCTCAGGCATATTGTCTTCTTTTGTTCTGTCATGGACTTTACTGTCAGAACTGCACCTATTATGTTCAGCAATGTTCTTATATAACTGCGGCATAAAACTCATGGGTGATTGCCAATGAGGGTTAACAGCTGATGACTGGAAGCTGCTTTGCTGATGCAAATGGGGTCTACGAACATTTTGAAATTCCCTTATACTGGGGGAAGCAGAAGAAGCTTCAGCTCCTGGGTAAGAATAAGAAAGTGGGGTGAGATGGCTCATATCAGGAAGATCTTCCCATCTTGGTGAGAACTGTTTTACTGTCCCAGCTTTGGCGGAGTCAGTCACATTCTCTGCTGCATCCACTTTTACATGAGATTGATTTTCCCATCTTTCAATTCTCCGGTATTTTGATTCTGCAATTTCACATTACGAATTAAGCGTATTGGTAACTATGAGAAGAAATAAAAGACCGTCCACTTCATGATGTTTGTCCGGGATTTTTTAATCAAACTTTATTTTTAGTGAAGTTAAGAAGGCTGAAATTCAATAGCTTCACAACTAGTTATAAATTTCAAGTGACAAAACCATACAGCTTATAAACGATGCCTGCTGTGGGAGTTCATAGGGAGTCCTGTAAGAGTTATTATGAAGAACATATATTACAGCTGATAATTAGACATAAATGATTGACCCAGTCCATGAGTTTTGCAAGAAAATTCTGATTGAAAAACTTTTTGGAATCTGGTTCACTTTCAAGTACTCTAATGGTTTAACAAGTTTATCAGATGACAACATAGAACTATGTATTTTACTGAAGGACCTAAGGTTGTATATATGGTTCTAACCTGTCTTTCTGCCGAATGAATTGCTACAACCCTCACATCGGCATCCATCGGAGCATCCAACATTAGCCTTAAACATAGAAGAAAATATATACATGAATATGTTTTGCTTGATTGAAAGGCTAATGTATACCAAGTTCTCATCCCAACACCCATCTCAAGTGACAAAGGATTATGGCCATTCCTTTTCAGACCAAAGGATGATTTCACAATCATTTTCGTATTCAATTTGCAAGTAGAATGCCACATCCACTGGGACAGGTGATGGAACAATGTAGTGAGAGATTAGAGAAATTTGGCAAGTTTAAGAGCTGAAAAATAAATCCTGCAGTCTGGCAGTCATCAAAGTATTTCTATACCTGAAAGCATTCACAGTATTTCTTAAGACACTTGGACTTCTTGCAATTGCATCCTCTTTTGTGCCTGGCTGAGGCTGGAGTTGTCAAACCATCTTCCTGCAAAGTGTCTCAAGTTAGAATACTTCCAATTCCACAATGACCTAGATGGATCCAGTAAGAAGGAATTACCACAACATTTGCTGGTGAGTCAGCATGGCTTACAATCTTTGGAGCAAATGCAAGTGGATTACGGGATTGAATTTGTTGCCGTGTATCAGTAACTGTTTCTTCATATTCAGGCTTGTTAAAACAGCTTTCACATGCACAAGAATCGATGCAATAGATTCCAGCTGCAAAGCAATCGCAGTAACTGCCAATGACCAAAAATATAGATGAAACATACAAAAAGGTACAGGGAAATCTGATTGTGCCTTTATTTACTAAAGAAAATTCTGAGGCAATTCATAAGTTTGTATCAAAGTCATGTGGTACACAGAATCGGTTTCATCATAAAGTATAAATTTATGGTCAACATAGCCTTTGAATTCTCTGGCCCAACCCATGATGTCAATAACAAATTAAATTGCCAATGACCAAAAATATAGATGAAACATAAAAAAATGCACAGGAAAATCTGATTGTGCCTCTATTTACTAAAGAACAGTCTGAGGCAATTCATAAGTCCATATCAAAGACGTGGAACACAAAGTTGGTTTCATCATAAAGTATAAATTTATGGTCAACATAACCTTTGAACTCTCTGGCCCAACCCTTTGAACTAGTTTTTGCAGATAGATGTCAATAACAAATTAAATTGCCATGATTTGTGAATTTTAAATTCCTATTAGTCAACTACAAGAGCTTCTAACTAATAAACTACAATATGAAACAAAATATATTTTATGACAGGTGCTTTATAAATTATGAACTCTTTAGTTTCATTCCTATTTCATTAGCATGTACAGCATAAATCCACTTTCTTCACTGGTGCTTACAAAGGAATGCATAGTCATCACCGTTACCGACTAGGTTAACAATGAGGGAGCAACAAAGGCCTCAATAAGATCATGGCTGCACTCTGAAAATTTCACCATCTGAAATGATGGATTTGTTCACAATATTACATGATAAACATGATGAAAAATATTCAATTTATAGGACAAAGAAGAAACAAGTATAAAGGAATTAAGAATAGGCTCTATACATGCTTCCAGCATACTTACAGTTTCAAGCATTTAGACTTCTTACAATTGCAACGTTTGCAGTCTTCACTCTCACTGCTGTTAGTTGCCTTCTTCCTGGATTCATAATAGATTCTCAAGCTGGACAACCAGCATAAATAAAGAAAAACAAAATGACTGAAATGAAAAACTTAAAAAACATATACTTGCCTTTTCTTCTTGGGGCTACCTTGATTTAATTCCTCAATCCCATCAGTATTTTCTGAGGTGAGCATCATGCCCTCACATGGGGCTGCCTGCTGCTCAGAAAGTGTCACTTGCAGAGAGTCACACAGTTGTTTCACACTGTCAGTATATTGAGAAATAACTGAGCTAGCTCCCACAATAGCCTGATCATGTAGCTGGTCATTCCTCATATATTCATGAATTCTCCCAGCTGCAGAAGAAATTAAGCAACTATTTGAGTCCTTTTCTAAGTGATTGCTCCCCTCACGAATGAGTGTATCCTGTTGTGAACTCATGTAAGCGGACAAAATCTTACTTGGCATAAGATCTGAGCTCATGGGCACTGATTCTGCCATGGTGCTTAAATGCAAGCTAAGACCAGATGGATGCAGACCAGTGATGGGAAGGCTTTCTTCATGTTGACTGGATCTAACAAATTCAGATTGGCAGAAAGAGTGCCTGGAAGCTACATTCTGGGAACTGCTGGTTGCTTCCCCACCACTGGAGACTTCTCTTGATTCAATATCAGATGGAATCAGACTCTCCCAGTCTCTAAAGCTAGCAGGTAATGTTGAATTATCACTTTCTTGGGTTGCATGATGGGAACTATGGCTCTTAGAAGTAGTAATACCCTTGCCAGCCAATGCAGCCTCAAATTGGAGATGTCTGCGTATACCACGTTGATGTAAAGTGGACTCCTACATTTGATTAGAAAAGTTACCTAACGCAAAGTGAATAACAAAAATAAACTGGTAGAACTTTCCTACTTCGAAACCAATAAGTGAAAAATGATAATCTGCACTATTACAATAAAATAAATCAGCTTCTGGCAATTTTACTGTCGTCTTCAATAATCCTTCTATGGATGATATGAGACAGAAACTAAAAAACAAAATGAACTTAAAACTTGAAGAAGACTTCAATTTGCACCAAAACCACATTGTAAGTTTCTGAACTTATATACAGTACAGAAATTGGACTAAGAGATGATATGAACTAAAAATTAAGGTCGACATAGAAAAATATAGATGGCATTTCGTTGTTTGTGGCAGATGAAAATAATGGAATGGGAAAAGATTGTACAACTATGGAGATTCAGGAGATTTATATTTTGCTTTAGTTAAGGTTGAAGAAGACCTGTGAAAAGATTAATGCATCATGAGAAAGTATATCTCTTAACATGAAAAATATTAATACCACAGATGTATACCTTTAATGATCCTGCTGAGATTAGTCCTACATTTTCCAACTTGTTTTTATCTGCTTCAGCATTCTGCAGAATTTTAGGGGACTGACTACTACCATCCTGCTCATTATGTTGAGTACCTGTATTCTGCAACATTACATTCTGTGAAACCGACGTTTCGAAAGAACTCATTGGATAAGGGCTTTTCTCATCAAAGCTTGCTGCGAATCTTATTCAATCAAAAACGATGAATCAAACCTAGATAACTAATCTCAGACACAAAAAAAAAAAAAAGAACTTAACCAAGATTGATTACAACTCTCAAGAATCGACCAAAGACTGGAGAAACAAGCAACTCAGAAACTCAACATGGAGAACAAAAGAAGCACAGACAACTCACTTTCTTGGCTCAAGAACAGGCCTTGTTTTTTTCTGAATAATTACAAGAAATGAGTGGGAATTCAGGATGAGATTGATACTTAA
Organism: Murraya koenigii; assembly: GCA_025617385.1. NCBI lineage: Eukaryota > Viridiplantae > Streptophyta > Magnoliopsida > Sapindales > Rutaceae > Murraya > Murraya koenigii. The sequence continues at coordinate 22,951,331 of CM046813.1, read as the reverse complement.
TCACTCTCTACCAATCGTACACAGAAATTTATGCACTCATTGGATAAGGTCTTTTCACATCAAAGTGTGCTGTAAATTTTAATCAATCAAACCCAGATGAAACAATCTTGGCACAAAAGCAAAAGGTTAACATGATTAATCACAAATAATTTCAAGAATCAAAGACTGAAGAAAGAAGCAACTCAGAAACTGAACACAGAGAACAAAAGAAGCACACACAACTCACTTTCTTGGCACAAGAATAGGCCTCTCTTTCTCATTAATAAAAAGAACTAAGCAAGAATTCAAGATCTCTATTGACACATTAATCACTCTATCAATATCTACAAAGAAGGTTATGCACTCTATAACATGTCTCACTAACCAGCTATTTATATAGCAAGCTCCAGCAAAGGCAGAGCAAATAAAAGTTAGTTATTCTAACTAACTTTCTTGTCAACTTGGCTTTGATGACCCTGCCACTTTGACTGCTATGCAGTCAGACCTTAACAGCCTTTGGAGCCCTCTAATTGGATTTTGAATAACAAAGCAGTATTTTCCAATTATTTCATTCCAAAATAAAGTAAACTTTTAAATTTGTATTCTCACCCATGATACATACTGTTCATAATGTTGTACACTAGAAAGAAGAAACATATTTGACTCAACCTGATCAGCCTTTTCCGTGGGGGTTAACTCATGCGAACCGTCAAATCTTTCAGTATCCCTTTCATCAGTGGCAGTTTCAAATAAAACAAGCGATCTTAAAGGGTCTTCTTCAGCTTGATCCGGCAACATATGCAAGAAATCCTCTGAATTTCTATCATTAGCACCATTTACTTTTGTGCTGGTTACTGTGGGGGCATTAAAACCAGAGCTGGGCAACTTTGACACATTCTTAGCTGGCTGAACGCATAACTCATTAGAATTTGAACATCCCTCTACCTCTACAGGATCGGTCAGATAATCTTCAACACATCCTGATGGACTGCAAGACTGCAACTCCTTTTGTATGCAAGGAACAAGTGCAGTACTCATTCGATTACCACTATCTCCATAATCAGTACTAGCTGCATCTGCATTATTGCTGAAAACATGCGAATAGAAATAGCTCAAATATGGCAGAATATATCATCAAAATAATCATTCACTTTCCAAAGCAATAAAATCCCAGAATAAGACAACTCAAACCTTTTCAGGAAGCTAGTTTCCCGCTGCAGATCCAGTCGGGGTGTTCTAAAAACTGGCGGTGGGGTTGGAAATTGAGTTTCAGAAAACCTTTGCGTATACCTTGCTGCTTTAACTGAATTTATAGGAGAAAGATTGCTAATGAAATTGAAAACAGGAGACTCCTGCAGTTACAAGAAGCATAAAATTGCAACTTAGAATTTTTCAATTAAATGCCAATCAGGACTTAAGCATAGAGTAACCAAAACCAAAACTGCCCTATGTACTTCTCGAAAAAAAACATCAAGATAAACAAACAAATTAAAGGCTCCGTTTCAATTCCAATACATCTATTTGCAAAAGCATTTCCAAATAGAAGCACTGAATGCAAATGCAAGCATCCATTTTTATTTTTATTTTTTATAAAAAAGCTAATATCAAAATTTCTCTTAAAAGTACTTTGAAGTTCTGTTTTAGCCACAAATGTTTTAATCTATTTCAATAAAACATTTAAAAATACGCACAAAAGCAATTTTGGTTATTTGAAAACTCTCTTAATGGAAAAGGGGAAAAAAGAAAAAAAAAATTGAAAAAAAATCAACATAAAATAAAATGTCCCTTGATTTTAAAGATCGAACTGACGAGCAATTCCACTAATTCCACTCGGTTAAAACAAAAAAAAAAGGACACGATTTTGTTAGGATAGTAGGTAGATCCACAACAGCAAAGCCCATCAGATCATATAATGCAGAAAAAACATAAAACGACTTCGTATTAATCTAAAACGAAAAACAGTGGAAACCAGACTAACTTGTACGGCCGGTGACGAGCCAGGGGTTGACAATGCCGTGGCTTTAATCCGATCGCCTTCAGGAGACTCCATGTCGATCCGAAACCTTCAAAACCCTAACTGCGTCTGTCCGCATTGTATAATTTTCTCTCTACAACTGAGAAATTTTTTCCTTTAATTTTTTTCATTTCTTTATTACCCAAAACGAAGATAGAGTTTCGTTTTTGCATTTTTAAACTCGTCGCTGAGCGGGAATATAGTTTCGTAACTTTCATTTCTTCTTCTTTGGGCTGTTTAGTGGGCCTAGTCCATTCAGACACTATATTTTATCTTATCTCACCTCAAATTTCTCAGTTGGACTAATTCGAAATTATCCATAAATCTGTAGACAAAATTATTATATTGAATCTTTGAAAACACTTTCGACAAATTACGGGCCGGTTCATTTTTATAATCGGGTCACCCGGCCCAAATCGTCGTCTCCCAAATCAATAAACCCTAAACCCTACGACAATAAAAATAACTTGACGTTTAAACACATTATTCTTCTTCCTTTTGTTTCCTTAATTTTCCCGCATTTTCCTTCACTTTCCCACCACCCAAACAGTCCCCCACGCTCATGAACTACCGCTTTCAGAATCTCTTGGGCGCGCCCTACAGAGGCGGCAACGCTGTCCTATCACAGAATACAAAGCTAATTTCACCGGTCGGTAACCGAGTGTCTATCACAGACCTAATCAAGTCCCAAACTGTGACGCTTCCCGTCGAATCATCGTCGAACATCTGTCGCATCGCCGTCTCACCGGACGGCACTTTTCTGTTAACAGTCGATGAGAACCAGCGATGTCATTTTATCAATCTTCACTGCCAAGTTGTTCTTCATCGTGTTAGATTCAAATATCCCGTAAATGCCATCCTTTTTAGTCCTAATGGCAAGTACATCGCCGTCGGTACAGGTAATTTGATGGATAATTTAGGTGTTTATTTTAACTTGTAGGGCTTATTTTGATTTGCACCAAATATGCGCAGACTTTGTCTCAAAATGGCTTTTTTGGTGAAAGAACCTAACAGTGCTTTTGAAATAGCAGCTATGAATTGTTTTTCTAAAAACAAATTCACATGCTTTTTTGACGCATCTGTTATAGGAAAAAGGCTCTTATTGAGTACTTGACTCTAAAAGCACTTCCTAATGAAGTGTCTATAAAGTAATATCAAGTTTCTTTTGGTTGTGTCAGAGAGGGAGTGAGGTTTGCGATTCAATTTATACTTTACTTTGATTGGTAAGTGTGTTTAGAAGAGATTTTCTACATTGATGAGTTTGATTCTTTTTGTTACTCCTTTTTGAATTTCAATTGATTCGAAAATTTAAATTAGCCTTAAAAGCAATATGTTTGTGGAATTTGCAGGTAAACTGGTGCAAATATGGAGATCACCTGGGTTTAAGAAGGAAGTGTTTGCTTTCGAGTTAATAAGGACTTTAGCTGATTGCAATGATAAAGTTACTGCATTGAATTGGAGTCCTGATTCTAAGTATTTGCTTGTTGGTTCAAAAGATTTGGCTGTGAGGTTGTTCTACGTAAAAGAAAAATTAAAGAGTGTTCATAGCAATAAGCCATTTTTACTTTTAGGTCATAGAGATTCAGTTGTGGGTTGTTTTTTCAGTGTTGATAAAAAGACTGATAAGGTAAATAGAATTTACACAATTGCTCGTGATTGTTACATGTTTAGTTGGGGTTTTAGTGGCAATGATGGAAAATTTGATGAAAATATGGAAGATTCAGAGCCGCCCTCTCCAGGAACTCCAGATAGGGACGGTGAAGGTAAGAAGAGAAAGGATTTTGATGGTAAAGATGAAGAATTAGGTGAAGAACAGGAGTATTTGCATAAGCAGAAGTGGGGGTTATTGAGGAAGGATGATTTTACACAGGCACCGTCAAAAGTAACGGCATGTGATTATCATAGGGGGATTGATATGGTAGTTGTAGGGTTCTCAAATGGGGTCTTTGGTTTATATCAGATGCCTGATTTTGTGTGCATTCATTTGTTGTCGATTTCAAGAGAGAAGATTACTGCTGCAGTTTTTAATGAGCTAGGGAATTGGCTGGTATTTGGTTGTGCAAAGCTTGGGCAGTTGCTTGTCTGGGAGTGGCGCTCAGAGAGTTATATATTGAAGCAGCAGGGGCATTATTTTGATGTGAATTGTCTCGCATATTCACCTGATTCACAACTATTGGCCACCGGTGCAGATGATAACAAAGTCAAGGTATTGTATTTTAGTTTCATTCCTTAGATCATGGTTTAGGTTTATATCTTTGTTTACACTTGTGAAATTATCTGTTAGCGGCCCTCCAAGTAACAAATTTAATATCATTCTTTATAATGTTGCTTGCTTTTTCTGTATTTGAAGGGCCCATATCATATTGGCACCCCGCATTACCCCTCATGACATGGGGTTGCATTACAATAGCAATGCAACCCCATGCTTGTTGCAACAAGTGGTTGCATTATGGTAATGCATCATAATGCAGCCACTTGCTGCAATTGCTAAACCTGACCGGGAGTTGGGTTTAGCTAATGCAGCAATTTCCGCATTAGTTTTTTTTTTTTTTTTACATAATAATAATAAATAAATAAATAAATATAATTTTTTAATTTAATATAATATTATATAATTTTAATTTTTTTTACATTATATTATAAATATAAATTAATAAATTTATAATTTATTATTCTATAATATTATATTTTATTTTAATTTTTATTATATTAAAAATATAACTAGATAATGTATTATATTATAATAATTAATATATAAAATTGATTAAAATTTAATAAGTTAATATAACTAATAATAAATACTTAAATAATATATAAAAATAAAACATAACATAATATTACATTATTTAATTATATTGTAGTAATTAATATATAAAAATATAATATAATATTACATTATTTAATTATATTACAATAATTAATATATAAAAATTAATTATTTTTAAATAATTTAAATTAATATTATTTTTTAAATGTATAATTTAAATTAATTACAAAAAATATTAATATAGCATAGTGCACATCAAACATAGTATAATTAAAAATTAATACAGTACAATGCAGAATCAATTATTGTAGAACATTATTATAGTACAATGCTAGTTCAATATAGTAATATGCTAATTCAGTTCAGCATTTGTGTGTAAGTGTTGGTTATATTTTTAATCTATGATTGGGACAATCCTGAAGGTAACTCTTTACATTTTCATGCTATCTCATGCTAAATATGGTCTGATTTCAATTAAGTAAATCGAAAGGGTTCAAAAATGTATTTTCTGCTAAATATTCGTCAATAATAACATTCCTCCCTTAAAATTTGTCTGAAAGACTTGGAACTCATGCTGAGCTAATGAGCTTCTTTGCTGCAGGTATGGACTGTTTCATCGGGCTTTTGCTTTGTGACATTTACTGAGCACATGAATGCTGTAACAGCTCTCCATTTCATGGCTAATAACCATTGCCTTTTAAGTGCATCTCTAGATGGGACAGTTCGTGCATGGGATTTGTTTCGTTATAGAAATTTTAGGACTTTTACTACCCCTTCTTCTAGGCAGTTTGTTTCTTTGGCAGCTGATCAGAGCGGTGAAGTTATTTGTGCTGGAACCCTAGATTCTTTTGAGGTATGCATGTTTATCATCATTAACATACGATTGTGCTCTGATATGATATATATCGATCCTGATAGTTCTTTCTAATGTGTGTATGATAGATATTTGTTTGGTCGATGAAAACTGGTCGTTTGTTGGATATTCTTAGCGGTCATGAAGGCCCCGTTCATGCCTTGACGTTTTCTCCTACAAATGTGAGTTATCTTTTGACCATGTCCAGATTTTTTTCCTTGTAATGGTTTCATTGTACTATTTCCCTAATCCAGAGTCTTTGAAGATTCCACCCACTTTCATTATGTGTCATCCCGTATTCTTGTTTTTCTCTCTAATTGGTGTCAGAAGAAGAAGATGTTATAAATTTATCAGACATTTTATCTTACCTCATGACTCTGAATAGCTTAATGAGGTTGTTCTTTTTCCACATGTAGGCTACCTTAGCTTCATCATCATGGGATAAAACTGTTCGGTTGTGGGATGTTTTTGAAGGAAAAGGTTCTGTGGAATCCTTCCCTCACACACATGATGTTCTAACAGTGGTTTATCGCCCAGATGGGAGACAGTTGGCTTGCAGCACATTAGATGGACAGATTCATTTCTGGGACCCACTTAATGGTGAGCTAATGTACACCATTGAGGGGCGCAGGGATATTTCTGGAGGGCGTCTCATGACTGATCGTAGATCAGCAGCCAATTCTAGTTCAGGAAAGTGCTTCACAACATTGTGTTATTCTGCTGACGGAAGCTACATATTAGCCGGTGGAAGTAGCAAATACATTTGTATGTATGATGTTGCTGATCAGGTAAGTTTGTCTGCATAAGCATGTAAATGCATTGTTGTTCAATCTTATGTTATTTTATAATTTTTTATTTTTGTGGAGAATCTAAACTAGTTCTTTATTTTTGCGGCCTGAAGTTCGCATGTATATTTATAGAGTGGCTGCAATATTTTACCATCCTTAAGGGTGGCGGATAGTTAAAAGTGCAATGCAGTGAGGAAGATTTTTAGGGAAATGGTACGGTATCTATGTTCGATCTTATCTATTGTGATCGAGACCCTAACTTAGAAGATATCTGCTATAACTAATGACTGTTGGTGGTGTACTGGAAATTATATTTGGTGGATGTCTAAAGTATTGAAATTTTAGCATTTCTTTATTGTGCTTGTAGTTGGTGAAACTTTTGGTTCTTTTGACACAGAGCAAGACTTACCCTCATCACCCTTTAAGGAAATCCAAAATGATTCTGCTGAATGTTATACATCTGTAGGTCTTTTAGGGGATTGTAATTGGTAGCTTGTTTGAAAGTCATTTTAAACGGGATGGATTTAACGTTTCTTTTCCCTTTCTGAGTCTGAATTCGGAAAAGATCAGTTTGTCATAAATACTAGTTTATGATTTTTTCAACCCAAACTGGTCCAGCAGAGACTTTTACAGATTTTATTAAGGTCGTAAATGACTACACAGCCTTCCGTATATGTCTATTGTAGTTTTTGAACTTCAGTTGGAGGTGTCTATTTTGGTCAATGAAGTGACTCATTTCATCCTGATTAAATGGCGGGTTACAAATTGGGCTTGATGAAGCTTTTTAATTAATGATATCATCTTCTGAGACCGTTTTATGAGTGTATGCTGCCTTTTAATATCATTTTCATTATAGTTAGGATTATCAGTGTGTGTGTTGTCTTATGCCTGGCTTCATATTTTATGTATTCAATATGTATCTTGCTCTTCAAATATTTGAAGTTTTCATTTTCAATTATAATGCCTCAAATCTCCATGCATGGCAACTCAGATCTGTAATGCATTCTATCTATACCACACAGGTTCTGCTGCGTCGATTTCAGATAACCCACAATCTTTCTCTAGATGGTGTTATTGACTTCTTAAACTCTAAGAATATGACAGAAGCTGGCCCAATGGACTTGATTGATGATGACAACAGTGACACTGAAGAAGGTGTTGAAAAACAAACAAGAGGGAAATTAGATTATGATTTACCAGGAGCCATGCCTAACCGTGGAAGGCCTACTATTCGAACTAAATGCCTCAGAATTGCCCCCACTGGGTGTAACTTTGCAGCTGCAACAACAGAAGGGGTTCTAGTTTATTCAATTGATGAATCCTTTATCTTTGATCCCACTGATCTTGACATAGATGTCACACCAGAGGTACTAATGAAAACCCATGAAAGTCTATATACTTGTGCATTCTTATTGATTCTGATAAGAAAGTTATAAACTTGGGGAAAAGTTCTTTGATTTTTTTTTCCCCTTGTTCTTACATTTCTCATCGTAAGATGATACAAATAAAGTTGAGGCAGTCGAAAATCACGCACGCACTTCATTTGGAATTAGAATCTCTTTCCTTTTCAGATTTGTAACATTATTGCCTGTTCAATTTTTTCATTCATTATGTTTTGTTTACCTTATTGAACAGGCAGTTGATGCAGCACTGAATGAAAATCAGCCAAACCGAGCTTTAATCATAAGCCTTCGATTAAATGAGGATAATCTAATCAAAAAATGCATTTTTGCCGTAAGTCCAGTTGATATACCTGCTGTTGCCTCATCAATCCCTTACAGATATATGCAAAGGTTAATTGAGGCACTTTCAGATCTTCTGGATAGCTGCCCACATTTGGAATTCATACTTCGCTGGTGTCAGGTATTGTTCCAATAACGTAAAAAAAAAAAAAAAATCTCCTCCTCATTTTTCGTGCGTACAAGTTAGCTCTATTTATGCTAGTTTACATGACTGATTGGTTTATTTGGTAGGAGCTATGCAAAACACATGGTAACACCATTCAACAAAATTCCAGAAACCTGCTTCCATCTTTAAAATCCTTGCAGAAGTCGATAACCAGAATACATCAGGATTTGGCAGACACGTGTTCCTCCAATGAATATATGCTTCAATATTTATGCTCAGCAGGTGCTAAGAAGTAATGTGTTTTCTATTTATTGGTTGACATTCATAATATTTGTTCAAGAGCTGTTGCGCTGTTGTAAATGCCAGTCCACCCCCCACCTATGGTGCTTGAGCTACAAATGATGAAGCTAGGCATATGCTGCAGCCTGCGTGTTGTACAAACTTCTTAACACACCACCGCCAAGAAACCTAGCGTGATAATGCAACATAAGTAAAAGTATTGAACATAGCTGCTTATATCAATGCGTAAGCAGCATGAATTATCGTATTTCTTTTATGATTTTATTTTGAGAGAATGATGATTAATAGGTGAGGTCCATATCACAATTTTGAGTTATGTAACACCTTGAAAGCAAATTTGCCACTGAAACACCGGCTCCATTGCTAGGCGTTGCGCATGTTGTAGTTTTTTTGACATCTGTTGTGAAAGAAGAGTGAAAGTTTATTTTTTGCATTTTAATAGTTCCATTCTTCATGCTCATGTGTAACATACACACTTCTTACATCTCTTTTTGGGGAAAAATGATTATTCCATGTTTGAAGTGGTAAAACTTAATTAGAACAAAAATTTAGAAATTGAAACACAGATAATCTTATCAATAGGTCCATATTACAATTATTACAATTTGGAGCCATCCAAAAGAAAGAAAAGTGACATTTTGTGAGTAATACTGCTATTTTATTAATCAGCAAACCTAAAAATATTAACCATTCACATTCTAATTTTAGGGTGAGAAATAGGAACAAATAAGGAAAATTGCAGAATGCAAACCTCCAGCACTTCCACAAAATAAATTTTTTATTGCAATAGTTGAAAATTTTTAATTTATTTCTGCTCAGCTGTATAAACTAACTACAAAACAGTAATGTAAACAAACAAATCCAGTTTTATCGCCCCAATAAAAGGACTTATAACATCACTTTATAGCAACATGAAACTGAGAAAATGGTAAAAGACCTAATAGACTAACCCATGCTTTACATTCGACAGCGGGAAATCATTCCGACTTCTGGTTGGATGCAATATCTTTGAGCTTCTCCTTTAGTTCACCAGTCTGTAAAGTACACAACACAATGTTTGGGCAATTGCATTTCAAAGAAAGGCAATTCACATTCAGCATGTAAATAATGAGATACCTGGTGCATATTCAGAACAATATCTGAACCTCCAATAAATTCACCCTTAATAAAAATCTGAGGAAACGTAGGCCAGTGACTGCATAAAAAGTGACAGCATTAGGAAAAACATGCGTCTCAGAGTAAAGAAACAAGAATGTCATGCACACTTGTTATGTCTAGTAAATAATGAAGCAATTATACAATTAAATAATTATGGATTTATCATTGAGAATAAACGTACTTCAACATTGAAGGAAAAGCCATTATCAATCTGAACAAAGCCGAGACAATTAAACACAAATGCAGAAACTTGCAGATTTAGATAAAACATATACTCAGTCACCATAAAGGCACATACCCATCATTAACAAACAATTCAACACTAACAATGATGAACAGGAGGATCAAAAATCCAGCAGAGGAATTAGTTGCGCTTAGCACAAAATATCAACTGAGACAAGGTCATATCTCTTTTTTTTTTAAATTCCCCAAATATAAACACTAAGAAAGTGCAGAAAGCATATTAATTCATACAATTCAACAAAAAAGAGGCCCAAATGGAATTACAGAAGAAATTGATCAGAAATTAGTTTAATATGTAGAATGGAAATTTATTAAACAATACATCCTGAGCATCTGACTATCTCAGTGCATGAGTTTTCAAATAATCCAAAATGGCTAAAGGGACACATCTACATATCAAATATACAGGCAGATGATAATAATCCACAAGATTACAAACGTGTGAGTCTCAACATCACTCTTACATTTTATTTCATTGAGAACTATCTCCAACTACTTCACAACGCGGTTTGTATTTTTACTATGTATCAAGTATCAAGAGGACCATATTGACTAACAGAAAACAAGTCATCAATGTTTTCAACAGTCATAACTTATCAGAATACCTGCCTCAATCAACCCTATACCTAAAATAAAAATAAAATAAATGAAAAACGAGACAATGAAACCACCAAAGATGTTGATAATGATAATAAATTCCAAAATTTTACAACCCGAAGATAATAGGGAAGGAACACTAATATGTTTTTGGCAGAAGAAATTTTCCAAGTAGCAGGATTACTGAAGTAGGTTAAAAAAAATTTTGAGAAGCTGTATTTGCAAGTTATTATGACATGAGACATACTAGAAAACTAAAATTTCAAGTCCAATAAGAATGGCTTCCCTGATGATTATGACGAAATCAAAGAACGATATTTGAGATTCTAACACATCACGTTGATGGCTTTTAACATCAGTACAAGTTCTCAGTACCTATGTTGTATATTAACAAAGCATTTTGACCACAAGTTGTCACACAAAAACTGCAAGTTGCATCTTAGAAAACTATTGTCTCGTTCAAGTTCAAGACCATAATTAGAAATAGAGTTCAATCCTGCGAAGATTAACTGACCTGAAAGCTTTTACGGCAGTTTTAAGTTCTGGATCTTCCAGAATATTTCTAGCACTTATTGGAACATCTGCACAGGCCCACAACAATGAATTAAACTACTGTAACCAGCAATATAATTGTAGAGAAATTAATAAATAAAGCTTAGATGAAGATAAATATGAAGAGGCAACTGCGCCGGTGACAAACTTAATCAATAACCAGAAATCTTGTAATAATTAGCCGTTTATATAGATTGTTTGATGCTGACAACAAATTCAATCAGAAATTAATTTGATTTTTTCCATCTCAAGCAGAAGAAAGTATATCCAATGTACACCAACAATAACTTAAATATAAACAAACTGCATTATATATTGTGACTCTTTTAATGAGTCAATGTGTTGTTTTATGGAAAATATAGCTGATATAACATTACAAATATTGATTTACATACTATGACCAGGAAACAGACTTAATCAGGAAATGAGGGGGAAAAAAATTAGGTTCATAGGCTAAGCATTAGAAAACCTATTGCATTGCCCATGTGATGTCCATTACCCTCTTTTGCTATCAATGAGAACTGATATAACATTAAGCTTAACAAGGATGTAAAATAATTTAAAAAGTCCAGTGTCCATAGAATAGAAATGAGAAAACTTACTATATGTGCCCAGTACACGCACTGCAAGTGAGCTGAAACCACATTGAGGAAATTCAGGAACCCCTTTCATGTAAAGCATCACAGGGTTTTCTTTGACATCCTAAAGTAGAATTTGATCACCAATTAATAAACATAGAGCTCAAAAAAATATAAAAGAAAAAATTAATGAAAACAAAGCAAAACATGAAGTTCTAAATTTCCATCATAAAATAGTGTAGATGATTGACAAGACATCTGTACCTGCTCAACAACTTCCTTTAAAGAAAGGCCAGAAGCGTCAACCTTGCTTGTAGGTCTAAAATCTTCATGCGTGTCAGGATCATTTGGCGCATCAGTAGAGTATTTCATCCCATTGTGGTACAAGAATCCAGATACCTACTAACAAAAAAATGCAAAACCATGAGCTATTGTTCCTGTTCTGATAATAACAAACATATTACGCAAAATACTACATATTTTGGCAGTGACGGATGTGATAATACTATGACTTTGTAAACATGTCTATCACTTAGCTCATCTGACACTCATGCCATATTTTGGCGGTGATGGATATGATAATATTACAACTTTGTAAACATATCTGTCGCTGAGCTCATCTGACGCTCATGCAATTTGTAGCTCAGACTAAAGTAAATTAAAAGTTACTGAACGCACAAAACCCACAAATAAAATGTAATTAATTCAGTGTAGGGACAAGAAAAAAATCTGATTTTGTGCACATTGAGAATCCTTTTTGTAGAAATCATTTTCTCAGAAAGTACAGACCAAATTCTTTATTGAACCCGAAACCACAAAATAAAATGGCACCAATCAAATTCCTTCCAACAGAAATCCATATTTTCTCATTTAAGCAAAATCTACTCTATTGAATTACTCCAAAATAGAAGTAAAATCTTCTAAAATTATTTGAAAGCAATTTTGGCAGTCCCAAACTCACAGTTCAACTACAGAAACATACATATAATTTCTGATTTCAACTAATAAAACACACATGTAGTACAGAAACATGAAAGGAGAAAAACCCTTTTGAAGTATATCGCTTCATTCAGATATCACTCAATCCCACATCTACATTTCAGCTCCAACACCATCAAACAGTAAAAAGGTACGACAAAACATCATCAAAATAATCAAATGGAAGTTCCAACTAGTAAACAACAATTTCTTTCATTAGGTGAACTAAGCCCTATCTATAACATTTCACACATTTTCACAAAACCCTAATCCTAAATGAGCCAAAGCGTCAATCAAGATTCTTACAATTCTAGAGGAACGCGCAGATGGATAACTAGCGATTCCCTTGAAGATTAAGTTGGATAATGATCTCGCCATCTTGTTGGATAAGTACCTGAACAAACCAAAAAACCAAGGTGTTTTAACAACTTGAAAGAATCTTATAAAAGCAATACTCGTTCAAACAAAACTGAGAAAAGCATCAGGAGACCTAATATGTACTTGGGTTTTTGACAAGTTCAGATTTTTTTTTTTTTCACCTGTATCGACGAGTTCGGGTGAGTTGGCTTTGGCTTATGTCGGCAATGGGCAATGTTTACTTTCAAAACTTGTTCGATTGTTTCTCTAAATACATACCTGTGTACGAGTGTATACAAAAAATGGGATCGGCTACAAATACTGTTTGTTAGATTCGGAATTAGAAATCGAACGGCTGCGAAGGTATTATAATTATTTGAGAGAAAGGACTTGGTGCGTTCCCGGCTTTATGGGTTAATTAATAAGCAACTGATCTAAATTACGGATGGCAACATGGTCAAGATAAATTTATTCGATGCAAATTAAATAAATTTGAGATTGAAAAAATTAATTTATTTAAAAAATAGATGAATTCGATTTAATTTATTAATTAAATGAATTGAATATGTATTTAAGGACATTGATTTGTTTATTTTTTTATAATTTATTAATAAATTAATCATAAACGAATCGAATAATATCTATTCATGTAAAATTAGTTTATTATTCGTTTAATTAAATTACTTATTTATCTTTAAATATGTTTGAAAAAATTTTAAAATTTGAAGGCTAATACAGTAATTATAAATAATAATAAGTTTGTATTTTGTAGGATGTTAAATTTGTAGTGAATATATATATTAAGTGAAACATTGAAGTGAGTAGCTAGAGTCATTATTTTAAAAATGAAAAATGGAAGGTAAAAAATTTTGGTACCTGGAGAAGTGAGTAGTTTTACCATTAAACGTACTGGCTTAATTGAATCCAATTTACGATGTCCCTTGGAGTGACAAATTTGAGACGAAATTTAGATTGGCATTACCTCCCAAGAGGCCAAATTTAGAAGAAAGAAAATTTCAGTTAAATTCAATCAAACCTTCCAGTTAGAAAGGGTTAGGGAGCAAGGACTAGTTTGGTAATTTGTAATATTTAAAATAATTATTATTAACTGTGTTGGAGAAATAATTAATTGTGAAAAGAATTTGATAAATGTTTGGTAAAATTTATTTTTGAAAGTGTTATGAATTTTAAAAACAATCATATGTGTTTCGTAAATTTACTATTAAATTATTGTAAAAATATAATAACTGAATTGAGCATAATATTGAATAAATTTTATTTAATCATTTATAAATAAGTATATATAATAATTAATAATTAAAATAAATATTTTATATTATTAATTTTATTTTTTATTTTGTTATCCCAATATAATTGATAGTAATAATAATCTCTCTAAAGTTAATGATTTTATTTACTAATAAATAAATTATTTTAGTTTTTTTATAATATATATGAGGATATATATAAAATTGTATTAAATTTAAAAGTTATTTCTAAAATCAGATTTTGAAAAATTACTTCTTCCTTATTTTTCAAAATCTATTATAGGATAAGGTGATTTTGTCAAAAATAATTTTTTAAAAAAATTTACTAAACACCAAAATTAACTTTTAATTTTTCAAAATCATTTTCGAGCCTCCCAAAAGTAATCTCAAACATACTGTAAGAATTAAAATTTAAAATTTTTGTGGTGAGTTTGTTAAGTACATGAATTTAATGAGTATTTCCTTTATTAGATGAGGATTATTAATATTCTAAAAATTACTCTGAATACTCTAATTTTAATAAAAAATTATTATAAAAATACCCATTATATGAATTACTATTAAAGATAATTTTTTATAAGTCAATATTACATAATCATTTTGAACACTTATACACCCATTGTTCAATATATAAATCCATGTCGTAAACCCTAAAATTTTTATTTTTAACATTTTAATTAATAATTATACAAACAATGAGAAAATTACTATTTAAAAAATTAACTATAATGTATGCATGATACTTTTACTTTTTCATAAAAAATAAAATAAATCAAAAGTATATTTATTTTCTTAAGACCACCAATAAGTAGAGGATTATGCTAGACACCTACCTATTAATTAAATCGAAAGTAAAAGAAGAACTTACGAAGGTAGACATGAGTCAAAACCTCCAAGATATAGGAAATACAATAAAGGCAATCAAAATTAAAATAAAGACAATTTATCGGACTGAATGCCTGAGATAATCATCTCCTAATGTAAGGAATCTCCTAAAGGGAGATCTCTAAGATGAAAGAACCATTACTGTGTTTAATGAGCGTAGGCTTAATTGACCATGAAATCGGTTGCAGTATTAGCCTCTCGGAGTACATGACGAATGATGATCGCTTGTAAAGTACACATAGCTCGAACTCGATTCAAAAGGTATGCAAAGTCCCATTTGACCTATTGCTAAGATGTAATCCAAGACACTATCATAGCAAAATATAATTCCACCTCAAGAGTAGAAAAATCGACTTGGTTAGCTAATTCTAAACCTTCATATACAGCGATGAGCTATGTAAAAAAAATTGGATGGACAACCAAAAACGGTAAGTACCGACCCCTACTGATCATGGAAATCCCCATCAGACGTCGACATCCCTAAGTTGCAACAAGAGCACCATCTACACTCCGTTTGACCACCCCATACGGTGGTCTTAACCAATAAATAAATTTGGCAGGTTTAATAAGAGGAACTATAACCCATACGCCTACCCCGAGCTGAGTGTCCATAATCCCTCTCAACTGGGTTGGTTTGAATATGACGGCTAGCCCAGCCAATCTCAAATCAAACATCACCCCAAAAATAACTTGCTCAACATAGAAACTACCAGAATCAAAACGTACAGCATTACAAGCCTTCCAAATATGCCACATGATAAACCATGAGAGGAGGACCCGAATATACCATTGAGAGAGAGCGCACTATCTCCAGTGAAGGAGCAATGCATGAGAATAAATAAAATAGGGGTTCTAAAGGCCAAGCATACTATCAAAGTGAATCCAAACCTCTCTAAATCAAGGGCAGTCTAGAAAGATGTGTCAAACTATCTCAATAGCTCCACCACAAAGACATCGAGAGACCATATGGAATCCCTGAATGCAAAGAGCATCATCGGTAGGTAGGAAGCCTCATAAAAGTTGCCATAAAATTAAAAAAGCTCTGGAGGAAATGAATCTCTGCCAGATAAAAGCACAAACTTCATATTTTGGTTAAGAATCTTGCATTAGCTCCTAAGCTCCACTCATGGAAAAATCTTTATCTAACGACAGACTTCACCACATCTTATCTGAACCCTCACTTGGAGTGGGCACCAAAAGAATCTATTCAACAATCGAAGAGGGTAATACAGTCCCCAACTTACCTCTATCCCACACCACACCCCTCTAAAAGAAAAAGAAAGGAATCAAAGATGCCCCATCCTAGATATATGTAAATAAAAGAGAAGAGCCCAGCTAGCAGTCGTACCAGAAGTTGCACTCCTCAGTTCTCACTAACCAACGTACGTGGGGTTTAGCAATATTTCTAATATCGCACATGCATCGCCAAATGAGATAAGCCGAGTAATAAAACTGGATCAAAATCAGGTGTTTAGATCGGCAATACTTGGACTTCATAAAAGAAGACTATAATGAGCATTGGTCTCAAAATTGCCACCAAAGCTTCAGCTCTAGAGCCTCAACAATGTTAGAAAAATACCTAATACCCAGTTCGCCCTTTTCACTGGGAAACAAACAGATGGCCATCAACACCAGTAAATACGTTATCGAGAATCTATATTAACTTAAAGAAAGTGGGTGAATAAATGGTTAATATACTAGATAATAGTAGCAGCGGCCGAAGGACACAAAACAGGTGGCGAGGCATAAATGAAAGAATATGTCTAACTAGCATTAGTTTGCCACCAAAAGACAACAGGCTGTTTGTCCACCCTGATATCCTATTCTTGACCTTGGAGATCATATTATCAAAATGTCGAATTCAAAGGCATCTCAAATACATTGGGCATCCAAGATAAGTAAATGGTAACTCTTGCTGCTAAAAACTAATAATTTACTTGACAAATGCCTAGTTGGGGACAGAGGGATATAGAAGCTGCTTTGGGCTTGATTGATCTACTGACTAGATACAGTCTTATAATAATTAAGGAAATCTATGAGTCGCTATATACTAGACCTGCTCCTCCTAGTAAAAATAACAATATCATTTGCAAAGCTCAAGTAGGAGACTGTCATTGGGGCTAAGGTGGCATATGCCCTGGATAGGTACTGAGTCAAAAGGGAATTCGCCTCTCTAGAAAAGAATTCAATAGTAATAATGAAGGGATCGAGGACAGAGGATCATTATGCCTCCAGCCACCCTAAGATTGAAAGAAATCGTGGCAGGTCCAATTGTCCAGTATATAGTACCACAAACTAGTAATAGCCTGATAAATAAGATAAATCCACCACTCTGAAAAACCAAAGTTTCGAAGCATATAAAAACAAAGGACTAGGGTATCCTATATTATGCCTAAGTCATATCTAGCTTCAACACTATATGACTCCCATGGGTCATTCTATTTAAATCATGAACTAACTCTTGTACTAGTAAAAATTTATAGTAGATTACCCTACCAAGAACAAAACTACTATAAGAAGGCGAGATAAGTCGAGGCAAGAAAGACGACAGATGCATAGCCAGCAGCTTTAAAATGATCTTGTTGTTATCATTACACTAGCTAATGAGTCTGAAATCTACAAAAGTGGATATAGAGGTCTTCTTAGGTAGAAGAACAAGCAACATACACTAGAATCCTCATGATAAAATCGATCCTGTGAAGAAATCGAACACAACAGCCAAAAAATCATTACAGATAAAATCCTAACAAACTTGGTAGAATTTACTGCATAAACCATCAGATCTAGGCACACTGTAAGATCAATAGAAAAGATGACTTTGTAAATGTTTTTCATATCCGAAACCTTGTATAAATTATCCTTCTCCATTTCTGAAACTAAGGTTGAAATACCATTAAATCTTACGCATAAAACTGACTGGCTCCCACGAACAATAAATTTTAGAAGAAATGGATAGCCGACACTGCAACGTTTGAAAGCTTAGATAGCTAAGAAGAGTCACCCTCTCGAGTTTAAGTTTCGATCAAGAACAATAAAAAGAGTCGAGTGATTAGATGCAGTGCGGTTGAGATGAGTAACCATGAAGATAGATAAAAGACTAGCCTAATATGAATTGCATACCATCTTATCTAAATGTTGCCAAGTATACCCTTTAGTTTAAGTATAAAAACTCTTCATGAAACCACCATCTTCTAAACCATAATCCAATAAAACTAAATTAAAAGCGCATATAGTAGCTTGAGTCAAATTATGTTTGCCACAGATCTTAAACAAGAATTAGAGTCCATTAAAATCTCCCCCAACCATCCAGGGTCGTCCAGACAATTAGCAAAAGCCCCAAAGGCATCCCACAACTCTTCCCTAATGAGGATATAACAACTGGCATAAACAAATGAAATAAAGACAATATTAGAAAGAAAAGAATGACTAACCCGACAATCTAAGACTTGACCTGCATCCCATCTTCATTATAAACTAAGTCGACTAAAAAACCCAAATCTTCTCAAAAAGAGAAGACACAATAGAATCCATTCCTAGTTGGATATGGGTGGTCGCAAGAATGTCTAAATCAAGAAAATGATACCAGAGCCAATCAATTCATGCGAATCAATTTCTTTAACAAACGGACTGCGGAGGCCTCACTAATCTTCTGAATATTCCATATAATGAAATTAACCATTAAGAGAGGAGTAGACGGGAATTTCCCTCAATTTTTTCTTATGTTGTTTCTTGTAAATGACATTAGTGAAACCATATGTTGAAACAAATACCCTATGGTCATCCAAACTATAAATTTCCGCATTTGTGGGCAAAGAAGGTTTGGCAACATTAAAATCTATCAAAAAATAGATATCATCCCTATGAGTCTCATATGAATTGGCTTCTATATCTAACTGATAGAATATATCTCTCACTATACGTTGAAGATCACCTTTAGTATTGAACTCCTCATCCAATTGAGAAGCAATATCCGTAAAGTGGGAGTCGAACCCATAGCGCCAATATCATCCATCACAGATCAGAAGAATCTAGAGCCTGCAGATACCTTTTAGACACCCGAACCATTAATAAAAGGAGGAGTAGGGTCCCCAACGTACCTATCTGCATCGCCACTCAAAGTGGCAGTATATCAAAGCCTTTTTCTAAACCTGAGACTCAGAAATAGCATCTTGTATCCCCATTGCCTAAGTGGGAGTAGTAATAACATCAATAATAGTAACAGGTAGTAAAGCCGAGCTAAAAATCTCTTGTTGATTAACATAAGATTGGACATAATCAATTGCGACTTAAGTCTCGTGACTAGGCCTTTGGGGCTTCCAAAGTCCAGGATTAGCAACGAAGTACTCTTCAGTAAAATGGTCAAGGTGCTTGCATGATGTACAGTATATAGGAATTAGCTCCAAAACAACTTCCTAGTAAAGACAAAAGCTACCTGTACCGATCCAAATTCAAGGAATATGAGGACGGGAAACATCATACTTAATAAGGACCCATGCTACTAACAGTCTGATTGTGGCAACGATAGCATGATCTACCCTTAAAGGCTTGTCGATAGGACCGGTAATTAAGCGTAAGACCTATTTGCACCGAATATAGTGGACCGACAAAAAAAGTAAAGATATCTAAACAGGGACAATTGGTTTTTTTAACCTGAAGATTGGGTTTAGGGGCATATGAGAAAGGAAAGGTTCCCATCACAAAGGTTTTTCAAGTTGCTTTCAAGAGGAGATTGTCCTTTACAAGTGGTTTCACGGATCAATGACAACGCCTACAAATTGCATCTTCCCACCGAGTATAATGTGAGTGCTACTTTTAATATTTCTTATCTTTATCCTTTTGATGTAGGTAAAGATTCGATGACGAATCATTTTGATGAAAGAAAGAATGATGAAAACCATTGAGGGAACACCATTAAAATTCAACTAATCCTTTACACATTCATAGAAGCTCAATTACAAGAGTTAGAGCCAAAAAGATGTATACTATTTTAAATTGATTAATTGAGAAAATATAGGTTAAGATCACAATTCAAAGTGCAAGGCACGATGAATTAGGCTTAGGCATAAGGCAAAGCATTATGAGCATTATTCAAGCTATTGAATAGTCAAATACACAATTTATGCCAAACATAGACAATCAAAAGTATATTAAAACAACTGTACTTTTGATAACTGTTATAATTTTGTTCTTTTATCCGATGTAAACTGGTAATTTCAGTTTTCACCACAAATTCATGAGTCAAGTGGCGATCTCAGTAAACTCAAGTGGTCAAATTCTCTTATGTCAAAGTGTTAATTAGATTAGTACTAAAAAGTGTATATTTTATAAATATTTAAATTATTATTTTCTCACTTAAAGTGTTAATTAATATGTACATAACTTATATTTCATCTTAATGTTCCTCATATGTAATTTTATGTAAATTATATTTTCTTATGTTAAATTTTATTTTAAGTGTTATATTTTGTTATTGTAGGTATATTTTAAGAATGAAGAAGAATCAGAACTAAATATGGGAGATAAAAAAAAAAGACAACTGCTTTGTAATAATTATTAATTAAATAAAATATATTATATTAAATATTAAAAAAAAGGAAGAGATTGTGTGCACTCTTAACTTATAATAATAATAATAATATAATAATAATAATAATATAATATAATAATAATTAAATAATTAAATGGTTCATATTCTTTATACTATATAAAGAGAAGTGCAGGGGAGGCCAGGAGCGCAGAGGAGAAGAAAAAGAAAAGAAAAGAAAAGAAAAGAGGAAAAAGGGGAGAGAAAGAAGATAAAAAAAAAAAAGATAAAGTTGAGTCTTTCAAATTTTCTTCTTCTATTATTTCAAGTTCTTAAAATTTTTTATAATATATTTCAGAAGCTTGTTAATTTTTTATAATATTTATTATTTTATATTTTTATTTACTTGATATTTTTATGTCATAGTAATTTATAAACTTAAAATCTCATTAAATTTATATAATATTTTGACATTATGCCGATACTCCAATTTAATTATGGTGCATCATATACTTCATTCTCATATTCATCCATAAAATTGATTAGTTAAGAATTAAATAATATAATTTTAATTAGTAAAAAATATAAAATATAAATATGAGAGAATGTTATGAACATAATTTAAATTCTAATGGTGAATCTCATAGCCTTAATATTTTTTAGACATGTAATCTATTTTCTACTATTAATTTTTATTTAATAATAGACTACTGAATTTAAAATTTCATATGGTTCGACTCCGAACTCATCGGGTTATATTATAACTAGATATTTTTATACTTGTAAGTAAATCAAACACTTTTGAACCGTGTCAAAATTATGTCAAATTAATTTTAAAATATGACTTTACCCTTAGTTATTACCAAATATTTGACAGTCATTGATTAATGACACTTCATATAACAAACAAATTTGTTATCTAAACTTGTAAGTATATTATTATTAATGATACTATTTTATTTATTACTTGTAAATGACTTTGAAGCCAAATAATAAAATTTTCACCACTTTCCCCGTGTTGCATAGTTTGTACATTAATCTTAAGGACAATCTTTAGTTCACACTCAATTATATATAAGAATAATAATAAAGTCACAACCACTTTATACAAATAAATATGTATAAATTAATGTTAAGTAAAGGGATTAGTGTATAAAATCAATATGAGCTCACATAATTAAAATAATAATTATTATCACTTTTCAACTAATCTTTTTATACTACATCAACTTATACAAACTAATTCATATAAAATTGTTTGTAAATTTATTATTGTTGTATATATAATAAAAGTATATTTTCTGTTTATTTCTTTGTGAAAGGCTCAGTATTGAAGTTTCAACCAACTTAATACTTAGTTTAAGCAAAATTGACAACTGAATATATTCAATGCATGAAACCACGCGGGCATCAAACCCTCTAAAATTAACCGAAAATCCATCCATACAATTGTCCGTAACAAAGACGCTATGCTCGTTGCCGGTTTTTCTAATCTTATAGTACATTGATGAGTTGACAAAGTAACAACATACATATCTAAATCTTGCACTTCTTGCTACCTTTCTGTCGGTCCCATCTTCCAAGCAAAATAGCCGTTAGTGAAATGGAAATTTGCACCACTGCTCTTAATCCTGAAAGTAATAACTGTGAAAGAAGGAAAATAATGAAGAAAAAAGGATCTTGGTAGAAGTTACTTACACCAATCTCAGTATTGAGGTTCATCTGTACACAAAGTAAGCTTAGAAGCAGCAATCACCGTCGGCTGTTGGGTCTAGACCATTGCGGACCCCGCCAACGTAAACCTCGGTGATCATGAATTCTTTGCTGCTGTGAATTGTCACTGTGTCTCGGAGCACGGTTAGACTCCACATTGCTCCTCCCATAATGAACTCTCTGTGTTCCCAAATGGTTGTTCCATCTAGAATAATTTGACTCTGAATCATGCCTGCTATCATGTGCCCTCCCTGGTTGAAAATCATTAATCAACCTGTACCTTGGGGTTGGAATAGTTTCCCGGCTCCTAAACCTCAATGGTCTCCATGAGCTCCCATTGACAGGCACTTGCTCCACTTGTTCACTGTTTACATTGAGTCCATGCATTTCATAGAAAAGGTATATATGTAGAAGTGAGCTGAGAAAGGTGTCATAAGAAGAATATGGGGAAACATCCTCGCCATTTACTTCCACCATTGCTGTTCGAATCGCACTAACAAGATCCCTTAAACTGCTAGTATTCTCCAACCTTCTCCAATCATGCTCACGTACTGGGTCCACCTCAGTTGGCCGGATAGAAGGGTGTTCTGATCTAGCATGCTTCCTGAGTTCTGAATAAGACCCAGAAAAATCACAATCCTCACAAGAACAACTCCTCACTTTAGAATTCATGAACTGACGAGCAGCGTCTACCACAACATAACCATGGATCTGTCCTCGACATAGAGGGCACATTAGCTTCTGCTGAAATAGTCTGGCATCACGACGAGATTGCCCAGGCATTATGGCATCATGCCGGACTCGACCAAGCAGTGAGGCTTCTTCCCTATCTATAGAAGAATTCATACTTGAGTGAGTTTCTTGTCCTATTTCTGTTGTTGGAGATGATGCTGATAACTTAAAGTACTGATCAAGGCAATTTGAGTGACGGTAACTCGTATCGCACATGTAAGGTCGGCAACCATTCTCATATGAGGAACAATGTAAGAGAACAGCATTATGAGGGTGTTCCAGGCAGATTGGGCACCTAGAATCCTCCCATTCACTGGCATCCTCTAGTGATCCCGAAGAGATTTCAGTTTTGCACTGCTTGGCATCCCTGGAACTAGAACTAGAAGGGTAAGGAGAAGCCCTAGACCGATCAAAAGCCAAAGATTTAGCTCTTCTATCCTTTGGCATTTTGGAAGTATAAATGTCAACTTTTTAACTTCACAACAGTACTTACTGGAGCCCTATGTAATCATATCAAATTTTTAGTCAGCTAGACCTCAAACTGCAGCAAGACATAAAACAGGAATATCCATATTTATGTGCGAGCCAGTACTACTCTATTTTAGATCACATGGATGAATGCACACATTATAGTTTCGAATAAAACAAACAAAGCATTCCAAAAACTAAGATGATGTCAGCAATAAACAAAATTACAGATACATTTAAAAAATGTATAAGATCAAACATTATTTTCAGAGTATATACAATGGCATCCGACGTAGTTTTCCGTATAGTTTTAAGTTAGTAGCTAAGCAACACCACTTTAGTTTATTTTTTGAGCCATTTCTGACTTCTTTCTCCCCACTCAAAGCATCAATTCGAAATCAAAGGGCTCACACACTCACTAATCAATGTGGATAAAAGCTACTGAACAATGACAGTATGATAACTTAAAACCAAATTCATAACACTCAAGAGTCTAAAACAAGACCAACTTATGTTAATGGCGTGTAAATTATTTCTACATAGACACTACCAAAAACAGACAAGCAATAAACACATAAAAATTACAAGCAATGCAAATGCAACTCACAGTTTTAAGTCCTCCATTATATTCAAAAGAAGCAGATTTAAGTTTGTTATGATGATGATAAAGTCAAGCACGAAACCAAGAATAAAAAAAATTCACCAAATAACAAAGTAAATCAAACCCCACACGAGATCAGACAAAACCCAGATGAGATAACGCAAATTGCAACAACAAAAATTAAATCTTTCACAAAAATTTAACACAAAACAGTCACCTGCAGAGACCCAGATAACGCTGTAATCGCCAGGTACAGACAAAAGTCAAATATAAGAAGCAAACAAACATTAACAAAACTAATGCGAAAATTAATCCAGAAACGACGCCGTATTGTAGCAAAGGGCAGATAATTTAAAGGGATTTCTGGAAGAGAGAACTCACCAGAATTCTCCTTTTTCCAATTTTGAGATAAATTCAAGAGACAGAGAAACTCACCAGAATGATTAATATAATTAATTGATACTTGTACCCGTCTGCTTGGGAATTTGCGTGTGAAAGTACGATGATGCCCCTCGGTAAACTTTGTAATCACTTTTTGAGCTCGTAGGCACATCTTGTGCGGCTCGTACGTTACCTACTGCCCCATCGCCATCAGTTGACAGACTGGCTAGTCGACCGTGTCATAGGTACCATTTATTGATTTATTAAATACTGTGTTATGCTTGTTTGTATACAAAACAGTAAAAACACTCCATCATGTCATCAATATTTAATTCTAAATTAACTAGAGTTACATCATCCGTAACTTACGGCAACTCAAATTATTTTTTCTTACGACTTAATTTTCAGACAATTAAAAAAATCATGATTAAGTTGGAACAATTTTAAAATAATACAAATAACATATATACACGCATAAAGTAATAAATAATAAAAAATATTTTATAATTTTAATCGTATGATTATGAAAGAATATTTTATAATAGAATGATTCTAATATAATTGGACTTTAAAAAATATAATAAATTATTTTTGAATTAATTGTAAGTTACAAATCAATTAATTATTTTAAACAAAATTAGAATATTATTCTTAGATGGTCAATGGGATAGTCCGGTTATTTATAAGCTCAAGAGTAGTAGTTTATAGTAAATATGATTCTTAAATAATAATTCAAAAAAATTATTAAGATATTATAAGAATTTTATCGTACAAGCGTTGAATCAAATCAATTTTACTTTCAAACCAAAACAGCTAGTATTTTACTAAATATTTTAATAGTGTAACTCTTAAGTCGTAGTTGCTGACCTCAAAACTAAACAAGGCTTAAGCATGTTTGTAGATCTTGTAAAATTGTAGTTCACGTTGTAGCTTAAGTATTTTTGCATAATTTTTACAAGGGATGTAAATTACATAAAAAGTATCTTAGCAATTGCCAAATCAATAATATGAGTATAATTATGTCAATATATGAGTCGTTCAACATAAATTGATAAAATTTATCTGTCGTTCACTAAAACATTAGTTGCTGTTTAAATATGATGACGTTAGAAAAATAATTTAATTTTTTCATATAGAGATGCAAGTGATAATTTAAGAGTATATAAACAATAATGTGATAGTTTAAGGGTGCACAAGTGATGATTTTCTTTTACCTTAATTTGTAGTTTTAGGTAAAATCATCAATTTACTACAATTTCGTTAACTTTCATACGACAGCTAATGGTTTAGTAAGCAATAAATACTTTTGGTTAACTTAGGATGAACGACTGATATATATTAAAAGTATTATAATATATTTGATAAAAATATATTTTTATGGTATATAAGTGATAATTTCAAGAAATTTTATCGTATGATATGTAACTTGAAAAACTTTATCGATAATTTCAAAGTGTAAGAAAAATTTGATAGTTGAGATATAGAAGAGTTGTAATATAAACAATAGTTTATCCTAATCCTTCACATTATATGGTGATGAAAATTTGTTTATTAGAAAAAGATATTTGTAAAACTCTATATATATAATTAATTTATTTTACCATTATTAATGAAGGCCTTGCTTGTGATTGAAATTGAAACTCTAGAAACTGCTTATTTCATAATTTTTAATAAAAATATTGTTTAGTAAATTTTATAAAAAAACTACTTATTTCATAACATTTTCTATTTTTATAGCAACTTTTGAAAGCAAGATGTTACTTTTTATAAGCAGCTTATTAAAAAAAATATAAATAAATTTAAAGTTCATATTATAACCTTAATACTTTAATAAAAAATAATTATCTCTTATTTTTTCACAAACCCTAATATATAAATTATTAAATATTATATTATCGCTACAATCAAATTATGCTAATAACAATTATGTCATTGCAACCATGACATTACACAATTATGTGAGGAGACATGCACAATACGATCTTTATCTTAACAACATTAAAAATGATCCTAATTTAATATTTGATGAAAGAATAGAGAAAGAAAAAGACATTCAAGAAGAGTATTATAATATTAATTACTATGAATTACAAGAGTGAAAAATTTAAGGATTATTATTATAATAAGTTTAATATGAATATAATGTATATTACTTTTTATTTTATTTGGATTATGTATTAGTATGAATTTTTATCATATTTTATTAAATAGATTATTAAGTTTATTAGATATTATTTTATTAATTTTTTTCACTTTATCTAATTTTATGTGCTTTAAAAGAAAAAAGACATGTCTACACAATCTTTTAAACATACTTGAAAGAAAAGGCAATATAAATTTATGTTTATTTTAGTTATTATATAATAAAATAATATTTTCTTAATAAAATTTATTAAATACATATATTTTTCTTTTCAAATGTATTATATAATAAAAACAGCCTATTTCATAAGTCACCACAATCCTAAGCCTAAAGTTTAAAAATTTCATGCATTCTAATTATTTATTGTCATAAAAATTTTAAAATATTATTTTTTTAACATTATTAGGACAACCCTAAAGGCCAAATTTCCTCATGTAATTTTTAAACGTGTCGATATGAAGAAACCTCAAAAATAAATAAGTAATGATGTTTTTTTTTTCTTTTCAAAAAAATGCTATCTTTTGAGGAGCTTAGACGATATTTTCCCACCAATTAAACCCAAAACCCTTCTTTCTTTCCTCCCCAGTCCCCACCATCAAAGACGAAACACTTTGAAGAAGGGAGATGGCGAGACAGAAGCTGAAGTCTCTCGTAACGTCTTTCACTTCTGACGGTGACTTCCTTGCCGTCTTGTCCCCAAACGGCGTCGTCAAAGTACACACACCCTCTGACTCTCTCTCGCTCTCTTTGTAATCAATGAATGATATTTGTTTGTGTTATGATTTTTTTTTTCAATGTTTGTCAGTATTTAAATGTTGCAAAGGAAATATGAAAAAATTATTGTTTCTTTGTAGTGTTGGAAGTGAGTTTGAAATCAAATTTTAGCTGGGTTGTTGTTTAGGATCACATATAAACATATAAATAGCTTTCTAATTGCAAACCAACATATGCTTTAAAAGCATTTGTTTTTTTTATCTTAATAAATGAATTCCATTTGAGGGTATTCATATGAGAACATTGATTTTTTTTTTTTTCTAATGGGTATTTTGTGCACTCAACTTAGGATCAGTGGTAGTTATTTTTGTATTGGACTTGAGATGATCTTCTTGTTTTACTATTACCATCTAAAATAAGTGTAGACTGTATCATTTCATTGACATAGTATCTGTGCGACAACTTGTCTCAGTCACTAAAAAATTGCCTTAGCTCTGAGAGGGGACGTTGAGTTATGCTGACTTTGAAAATTTGATCTTTTATTGTTCATGAAATAAACGCTGTTGTTCTTCTTAAGTTCGGCTCGGTTTTACATGTCATGCGGGCATGGTGAAGTAAGTTTTCTTATCTGAAGAAAATTGTACAATTTGCAGATATGGAGCACGAATGATGGAAGTCTATTAACAGAGTGGAAACAGCCTGATGGAAAATCTGTAGTTAGTTATTCATGTTTGGCATGTAGTTTTATTGGGAAGAAGGTAGCTTATAAATCTTGGAAAATGCCCCTAGGTTCTGTTATTGATTCTTTTGAGATTCACTTCAATACTGTAATTATTCTTTTGCTGCTTTCGAAATTGTAGCGTAGAAAAGAACGTGGTAATCTCTTGTTAGCTCTTGGCACCAATGATGGGGACATCTTGGCAGTTGATGTTCTCACTGGTGAGACGAAGTGGAAATCTACTGGGCGCCATCCTGGGTATGTTAATGTCTTGTTTGCTCATGAATCATGTGGCCAGAAGTACATGAATTGAATTAATGCCCAAATAATGCCATGCTTATACACAAGCATAGTTATCTATCTATTTTTCTATCTATCTATCTATCTATCTATCTATCTACATATGTTTGATTATTGATATTAGCTGTAGAAAACAATAATCTTTGTTCCTTTGTCTCTTTTGGTGTTTCATTTAGGGGGGTCGCTTATTGACCATATCAACTATTTGTCTTTCTTGATCTAATTGCTTAATGTATCTTGTAGCAAAAGGAGCTTTCTCTTATAAATTTTAGGTCAGTAAATCGGTAAGATAGATGAGTAACATTTTCCTCTTTCTTTAGTGGACTTGCTGGTCTTGCTTTCGCAAATAAAGGTCGCAATTTACATGTTGTTGGAACTAATGGAATGGCTTCTGAGATGAAATCAGAAACTGGAGAAGTAATAGGAGAGTTCAAAGCTTCCAAAAAGCCCATCTCTTCTTTTGCCTTTCTATGCGGTGAGGAAATCATCTCATACCTGTTGCATTGTTGACCTGTATTTTTTTTTTTTGCCTCTTATATTTTATCTTTTTCTCTTTATATGCCAGAAGAGAAAATTTTTGCTTTGGCCAGTAGTGAGGTACAGTTTCTAAGTTTGGAGAATGGGGAAGAGGTTCTGAAGTTCTCGGATGATGTGGTGAGCTACTTAAATTGAATACGGTTTAATGATTCGTTTATATGCTTAAAGCATTTGTTATTTTGGATACTTTGTTATTACAGGGTCCCGTGCAGTACATATCTGTATCTGATGGTGCAAAGACCATTATTACAGCAGGTTATGGGGAGAAACATCTTCAAGTGTGGAAGTGTGATATCAGTTCAAAAACTGTGAATAAAGGACCTGCTCTTTCAATGCGACATTCTCCTATTGCTATTGAATGCAAGAATAGTCCCAACGGAGAAGATGCTGCGGTCATATTAGCAGTTGCAGAATCTGGAGTAGCTTATTCATGGAACTTGAAGGCAGTTTCAGAAGATGAAGAGATGAATCCCACAAAGATCACTGTAAAACTTAAAAAAGCTGATGCAGACCAGCAAAATCTTGTGAATGTGAAGAAGAGTCGAACTTCTATAATTGCTGCTAGATTGAATGATTTAGAAGCTGACGGACAGGTGACAGCCGTTATCGGTTATGGTTCTGTAGATAATCCACAGTTTAGTTTTGTGGATATTAGTAACACAGGGGAGAACATCATGATTTCTGCTGGAGATACATCTGAAACTGTTCAAGAAAATGGGGTTCCTGCAGCGAAAGGTATGCTTCTTTTCTTCATTTTTAATGGTTACTTTTATTTCTGATTATAGTTTCTTCCTAAACGGAGATCCCCAACTTTATGTTAAACAATTGATCTTTGAGGAATTTTCTCCATGGACAAAGTTGTTTTGTTAAACAATGCATGGCCATCTTGATTAACCTTTTCCTTCCATGAAACCCCCATTTTATTTTAATCTTAAACTGGAATTATGTTAATAGTATTGCATCACTCAAAGAACACTCAAACATTAGAGAAGAATCAAGTCAAGTTGTTTAAATTTTCTACTCTCCCATGCAGTTTTTCTTGAAAATTCATATACCTTAGCATTTTTTTCTGATGTAACATTGAATGTGCCAAGCAGTTCATACCTTGAAGCTTTTTTTTTTGAGAACATACCTTGAAGCGATCCTTTTTTTAAGAACTGCATACCTTGAAGCTTAGGATATAAGATGACCCCTTCTTAATTGATTTTATTGTGATTTTGTGATGAAAGGAAAATTTGAGTCCATACTTGTGATTATCTATCTATATACAAAGTGTTATCTTGTGATAATCGCAGGTCTCCATGATTTGGAGTCAGAAGCAGCCACTGCTTCAGCCCAAAACAAAAAAAGAAGCAAGAAACGAGCGGCATCTGATCCTGATCTTGAAACTACAAGAACTGGTGAGCATTTTATGTTCAAAGAGAATCTAATTAATTAGTTGTATAATTTCTCGAAATAGATCTGCATCAATCTTGTGGTATTTGAAGGAGGATTCAAACCAATCAGAAATGCTGTTTGTCTGAAGCATAAAAAGTTAAATGTAAAGCCAGTCTTTGCTTGATTTATAACTGCCTTTTTGCATTATTTGTTTGATGATATACTTTGATAATAGGCTAAATACTTAAGCTTCACAAAATCACTTTATACAATGTATTTCTTGATTGAGATATAAGAAGGGTAAAGGAACATTATTAACACTAATTTTCAGCCTTTTTTGTACATGATAGTCATTACCTTGACACTATCAGAAATCGTTTGCCATATTACATATTTTTGTAATGGGGCTCCATCTTCTGGAAAATTTTTGGTTTAGCACTCTTGTGAGTTGTTATCTCTGTGATCAACAATAAGATAATAATGGAGAAGCAAATTAAACTCTCTCCTGATAATTGGCACATAGGCTTGAAAGATCATTCATGAATTTGTTTCTTAGTATCCTTATTCTCAGCTTATTGTATGAAGTGGATTCATCATTTATATATGTCTTTTCTGTACTCAGACCAACTAGGAGATATCTAGGGAAGAACATTTTCCTTGAAAGAGTATCTGACTGGCCACAGTGGCTATTCTTTGACTTCATTAGATCCGTTGGAGATGCTTAGTTCTCCTTTCAGTTGATAGATGTGTTCTTGATCCATGTGGGGGTTCATTTGGTCCCAAAGGAAAATTTTCTTTTTGGTGATCAACTGGTGCACTTATGCTGCTTTTGGAAAATTTGTATTATTGGTCTAGTCTCTAATATTGGACTTGCCTTTACATACATTGTCACTGTTAATCTATATAAATTGGTAATGTGAGTATTGAATGTCTTGGTTTGATAATTAATCCTGATATGATTGATAGAATTGGTCTTTTGGCTAAGGCACTGATGTGAAAGTTTCCTCATTTAATTTTTCCTCTTTCTATGCCGAGGTTTTACAGTTTACTTCCTGTGTTTCGATGTCATTAAAGAAAAAACAGATTCTGGAATAAGCATTTTTATCTGCTTTTGAAGATTCATTTAGTGGGGATTTTTATATTTAGGCCACGGTGAGGACATGGATGGAGTTCTTGTTGACGATGATCAGAATGAGCCTACCATGGGTGAGAAGCTTGAAAATCTGAATTTACATAATAATAATGAATCTAAGGGCCCTGAAATTCCAGAATCCTCTCCCGCAAAGCCTCCTAGTGCAGACTCAGTTAATGTTCTGCTTAAGCAAGCACTGCATGCTGATGATCGGGCCCTTCTCTTGGAGTGCTTATATAACCAAGACAAAAAGGTTCCTTCCTACTTGTAGATTAACATATGAATTATATCATTGTAGCTGTTCTGTACATGCCACTTTGATACTAAATCCAAATCTCTTTTGCAGGTCATTGCAAATTCAATATCTCTGTTAAAACCGTCTGATGTTCTCAAGCTTTTTCATTCTCTCGTATCAATAATCCAGTCGAGGTAATTAGCTGTTAATCATGTTAAATACATCCAATGAATACAAACATTTATTATGTAAATTATAGGTCGAGAGTAGTTTGAGCCTTCCATCAGTACCATATACATATCATGTTTTCTCCAGATTTATCAGTTCTATCTGTCTCTTGCCAACCCTATATATTTGATTTGGTCTTTTGTGCTAAATGTTGCTTGAGATCCTCTTGTAGCTTCTGATCTCAGTGTCAACCAGAACTTGAGAGCGGTATATCCATATCATAGCCGTTTATTTGATAGTAGACAACCTTGTCACACATGCTGTCTTCCATTCTGTCTATGTTTAATATGCCAATCATTTGTTTTACAACTTTAAACTTCACCTGTGAAAATTGTAAGCTTGGTGGGTCACTATGGGATGCTTTTGTTGCAGGGGTGCAGTGTTGGCATGTGCTCTTCCATGGCTAAAGAGTTTACTTCTTCAACATGCTAGTGGAATAATGTCTCAGGAATCTTCTTTGTCCGCCCTGAATACTTTGTACCAGGTGAACATGTGATTTCACGCCAAATGGGTATTGGTTTAACGATTATCTGAGGCTGTTCATTGACTACATTGGTGGTCAATCATCTCATTCATATACATTTTCCATTTGCATATCCATACAAATAGATTCAAATACATGTATAGTTTTGAACTGCAGTAATATGGTTTGCTGTTGTCCATGCAGCTTATAGAATCTAGAGTGTCAACATTCCAGTCGGCTGTTCAAATATCAAGTTGCTTAGACTTCCATTTTTCAGGGGTATGAATTGCTGCTTCTTATATCATGAATCGTTTTGTAATGTGACTTTTGCAAGGCATCAAGTTATAAACAAAATTTTTCAATTCCTTTTTTTCGATAGGTTGTTGATGATGGAGTAGAAGAGAACAATGGCGTGATTCCTCTGGTATACGAGGACAAAGATTCAAGTGACGAAGAGGGTGAAGAGGAATCGGAAGATGCCATGGAAATGGATCAAGAGAATGAAGAGGAAGAAAATGAAGACGATCAAGATGATGATATTGCTGATGGAATCAGTTACCTCGAAGGAATCAAAGCCATGAGCGATTGATGGATAACACCCCAACTCCGAATTTTGAGCCTGAGTAATACCGAAGATCCCCAACTTAGATTTTTAAGTGTGAGTAATACTGAAGATTATAGGGTGTTGTAAGATTGTCATTCCCGGTAAACATAAATGGTCTCAGGATTGTAGTAAGATTGTCATTCCTGGGAAACATGAATGGTCTCAAATGTGCTGTCTTTTAAATTTGCATCATTCTCTGATGAGCTACAGGAATACTGTAGCTTCCGAGAGAGGTAGTAGCTAACATGATTCACTTCAGCTGCCAATTTCTTAACAAGCCTAAAGCATACGTTAATGGTGTAAACTTTGTGTTGTATCATCTGTTGAACAAAAAAGGGTTGGACAGAACACCCCCACCCCCAAGCCTGCAATTTTTCTTCTTCCCCTGTATTTTAAAAATTTTGTAGCCTTTGTAGGGAAAGAACTCCTTTAGAACAAAAATATTCAGATTTTGCTCAACATTGGTTCTTTCGTATAATTCCTTCTCATAAACCTATTCACTTTTCGTATTAGACAACTGAAATTGTTGTCATGGATGCATGCTATGAAAAACTGCATGCTTTTGGAGTTTCTTCAAAGAAAAATATTAGAGCTTCTCGGTCAGATTGGCGAACACCATCGGATCTAGCCCTAACATGTATATTGAGACACGTGTATATTGAGGTGCTTAAGTTATTAACTGTTATGAAAAAGAAAAAATATGTGTGTGTGTGTATATATATATATATATATGATTTTTAAATAATTATTTTAATAAAATTAATAAAAATGTTATAAATTTTTTTTAATAATACAACTATCGACTTAATTATTAAAAATTTAAAAGTAAAGTAATAAGTATGTTTATAGCTTAACAACGATAATTAAGCAACTTCAAAACCAAAAGCCTCAATATCATCAAACACAGCCTTCGACTAATAGATAAGTTGGCAACCTATAAAAAGAGCTAAATTTAAGAAGGACGAAACAAGATTTCAAAGGATAGCGAATGGAAGGGAAAAACTTTATTCCTTCATTGTCAATAGCTAGAATACAAATCTTTACCCTTCTGCTATGACACTAATTAGAAAACACAAAGCAATAAAGTGAATAAACAACCTTCACTGCCTTTTCAGAATGAAGTCTCAACAAAAGGGAATAAACAGTATTAAACTACCCTTCATCATTTATAACTGATGAAGGGACTCAAAAAAACATGCCCAAATGAAAGATAAAACATTATTACATGATGACTCTAAAACAAAACACACAACACAAAGCAGCAGCTGCTGCTTGTATCAAACTTGCATGAGTGCCACTAATTAATTAACCCTTTCTGTGAGTGTTCCTGTCTTGATCATCATAACGTTCCTCTTCTTTGCCTGTGCCACCAAACCCGAAAGTGTGCTTCACAGCATCAGCAGCACTTTGAGCGGCGCCCATCACTTTCTCTTCGGTCTGTTTAAGAATGCCTCCTGTCTTCTCCTCGGCTTCCCCGGACTTCTCCCGGGTTTTCTGCTTCCCCGCCTCCGCCGTTTCTGCCGCCTTCTGCTTCGCCTGCTGCGCTGTCTCAGAGGTCTTGTCCTTGGCCTGCTGAGCTGCCTCATAAGTCCTGTCCTTGGCTTCCTGCGCCCTGTCCATCACATTCTCCATCGTCTGGTTTGTCCTCTCCTATATTATTATTCCAGATTCCCGTTAAATATTTATCAAACACCTTAATATTTATCAAAACCCTTTAACAACAGTTACTATGTGTTTGGGTAATTTCGAACGGCCCTTCTCGAATCCAACCAGGCGTGAGTAAAAGACCTCGAGGTCAATTCGTCTCAAGCCCGAGCTAAGTCTTCTGCTCGAGGTCTTCATGACCCCGTCAAAGCTGGTCAAGGTCGAAGAATATAAGGTCGGTCAAAGCTCGAGCTCGCTCTCCTGCTCGAGGTCTGCAAATTCCCAGCCACGACCCGGCAGCACCAGCGATGGCTCGGAGAGAAGACAAGATCCGAGTACTGTTGACCTAGAATAGTTAAATTCACCATTTTCTTCGACGATCCAGTGCGCCGATCGATGTCTGACCGACACCCCATGTGGTGCGGCGTGGCCCCTGTTGCCGACGGCCAGCACATGCCCCCACAGTGTCATCATTTCATGCATGTCCTCCCGACACTATGATCAAGCCATGTGAGCCCACGCCAACCAGACAGTCGCGCATCCCTAGAGAATATCAAGCTAATCTCAACTGTCAGAGGGACCCAGACACCACAGACGCGGGGGTGGATGGTCTTGGAGAGAAAGGGCGGGAAAAATGGAGAATAAAAGTAAACAGACGCATAAGTGACGAGGGTTCTGAAATTTTATACAGGTTCTTCTTCTTCTTCCACCTTTCCACTGGGATTTTTCTAAAAAATTTATTATTACAAAGGGAGGACAAAAATACCCCTTTCATTCTTCCGGTCTCTCTAACTAAGGGGGATACAAAAAGAACAACCCGATTACTGACTTGATCGTCGAAGGGTTTTCGTCGGAACCACATCTGGCGACCCCTGACCTTGTTTTTATGAGTGCAGGTCTGGAGAAGCTAACGGTCCGGTGAACGAAGAAAAATCGAAGCTGGAAAGCAGTCCTGCTCGAGCTTGAGCACAACGCGAGCAGAAATCTTGGCACTGTTCGAAGGCACGCGGAAAAAACAGCATCAACATTTTGGCGCCGTCTATGGGGATAAGTTCAAAAAGCCTGATTTCCCAACACACTCAGAAGACACAACACAACCATGAGAGGAAACAGCAGGAGAGGAGTAAGCCCGGAGGAGTCGGTGACTCTAAGGGAGGTGGCCAATGAGGCTCAGAATAGAGAGATCCAGGAGAGAATGGATCAGATGGAGAAACAAATGGAAGCGTTGACGTCCCTCTTACAAGAGGTCAGGGAGGGACAGAGGAAAGCATGCAATGACGTCCCTGAGTCCAGTTGTGGCAATGCCCCCATTCAGGAGCATGTGGGGGATGAAGC
Source organism: Murraya koenigii (assembly GCA_025617385.1). Classification (NCBI taxonomy): domain Eukaryota; kingdom Viridiplantae; phylum Streptophyta; class Magnoliopsida; order Sapindales; family Rutaceae; genus Murraya; species Murraya koenigii. The sequence goes on along the minus strand of CM046813.1, from coordinate 22,915,317 downwards.
CCAGAGACTTAGGGCACCAAATGTTGCCGGGAGGGAAGAGACGAATATGGAGGAAAGGGGGTCCCGCCAGCATCTGCAGGAGACAGCACCAATCTCCTGCGTGGAAGAATTGGAAGGGGAAGTACGGAGGTTGGCACAAGTTGTGGAGGACCTTCGGGGAAATGGGAAAAGCCCAAGTTGGAGGCTAATGTTGGACAACGAGTCTCCACTCTCTGCAGAGATTATGGGCGTTACGATCCCACATGACTTTTGTTTCCCGAATTTGAAGTTTTCCGGGAAGAGTGACCTGTTGGTGCATATAGAGCGGTTCAACGACATGACAGGAGTACAGGGCCTGTCATCAGCCCAGAGATGTAGGGCCTTTCCCCTCACTCTTGAGGGAAGAGCAAGAGAGTGGTACCGAAGGCTGCCATAGAGAAGCATCCTAAGCTTTGAACAGATGTGTTGGGAATTTGCAGAGCAATTTCGGGGCGCGGTAACCCCCGAAGATGATATGATGGAATTGTCAGAGATAAGGTAGAGGGAGGGAGAATCCCTTCGGGAGTTTGTCAAGAGATACCACAGATCGGTTCTAGATCTGGGTGCGTTTAACCATCCCCAAGCGTTGAGGGGGTTGAAGGACGGGATCAGGATGGGGAGACCATGGTACAATTTACGGAGCCCTTCGATCCACTCATATTCATATGCGTATGAGCAGGTGAAGATGGACATGGTCATCGAAGAGGAAAAAGCTGCGAAGTTGAGAAGTGAACAGGGCAGCGGAACCAAAGGGAAAGAAAAAAGAGGTCCCGCCCGAGGAGCATTGACTTCAAGAGTGATGAGGGACTGGATTATTCCCTACAACCCTTACCAGAGAACTCCCCAGCCGCGGGTGATTCTCATGCCACCCCGCAGGTCTCCAGGCTAGGATCACAGGGAATACGGGCGTCACGACGACCACCCATCCCACAACCAGCCACCAAGCAGACCTGCGATGAACCACAACAGAGCGGACCGTCCATTACCACCCCCACCAAGAAGCTTCCCAAGAGATCGGGCGATACAGATGGTGGAGTAGAGCCCCACCTACGGGCAATACACGAGGTTGAAGGTATCCCTCGAAGAAATACTTCAAGTAGTAGAGGAGCGAGGACTGCTGAGCCCCCCCAACACCGATGGCCAAGTCAGCTGGTAAACGAGACAAAGGACAATTTTGCCGCTTCCATGGTGACCATGGCCACTCCACATCGCAATGCCGAGATTTAAAGAATCAAGTGGAGGATCTGGTTAGAAACCGATATTTAGATGAGTTAATTGAAGGAGGACACCTGGTGGTCGAGCCGCAACCAGAGGAGGATGACCGAGACTATGACATGGAGCTAGAGCCATCGGCTACAAAAATGATATCAGGAGGGCCTTCTATGGCAGGGAGCTCAAACAGAGCTCGAAAAAATTATTGCAGATATGCGGCTGCCAGTAGAGAAGTCTTGTTTGCGCACCTGCTGCAAAAAAGGCTAAGGTGCGGCAAGTGCCCATCATGTGGACAGAGGAGGACGAAGACGGGGTGCTATACCCCTATGAGGATGCCTTGGTCGTGAAGGCAAACGTCGCTAATAAGGAAGTTGACCGAGTACTGGTGGATTTAGGGAGCTCGGTGGACATTCTTTTCAAGTCTACACTCGAGGATTTGGGAATAGCAGGTGCGAGTCTCGAGCAAACAAGCACTTCCTTGAAAGGATTCGGGGGAGGAAAGCTGATACCTCTAGGAATCATCAAATTAGCGGTGACCATGGGCTCGAGGCCTTTTGAAAAGAGCATGATGTTAGACTTCATGGTGGTGGATGAAGTCAGCCCTTACCAAGCAATTTTAGGGAGGTCGTTCATGAGGATCAGCCAATTCGTGCTATCCACCCATTACTTAGCCCTGAAGTACCGAGTGAATTGAGTTGTAGGAGTAGTTAAGGGCAACCAGAGGGTCGCGAGGAGTTGTTATGCTGTAGCAGCTAAGGAAACCATGCAGATAACATCACTGGATGCGAGGGGGGAGTCTAGAAATGGAAGACAGGAGCCAGCTGAGGAATTAGAAGAAGTTGAAATATGGCAAAACGAGCCCGGGAAGAAGGGCCGGATTGGCTCGAGTATTAGCGAGCAGCTGAGGAAAAATCTAGTCGAGTGCCTGCGAGCACATTCTGACGTATTTGCTTGAACGCACGAGGACATGCCTGGGATTAACCCCAAGGTGGCATGTCACAGGTTGGCGATAAAGAAGGGCGCTAAGCCAATAAGGCAGAAAAGGAGGTGCGTCAACCAAGAGAGGTACGAGGTCATAAATTTCGAGGTGGAGAAGCTGCTGAAGGCAGGATTCATAAGGGAAGTCTCTTACCCCGAATGGATTTCGAACGTGGTATTTGTGAAGAAGGCAAGTGGAAAGTGGAGAATGTGTGTGGACTTCACTGACGTGAATAAAGCTTGCCCAAAGGATAGTTTCTCACTGCCAAAGATAGACCAGCTGGTGGACTCCACAGCAAGTCATGGCCTGCTCAGCTTCATGGACGCCTTCTCAGATTATAACCAAATCCCCATGCACCAGCCAGACAAGGAGTGCACAGCCTTCATCACCAATCAGGGTCTGTTTTGCTACAAGGTTATGCCCTTCGGCCTGAAGAACACGGGGGCAACATACCAGAGGTTGGTGAATAAGGTCTTCAAGCCCTTGATTGGTGGAACGATGGAGGTATACGTAGACGACATGATCACCAAGTCAAGGGACGCGGAGGAGCATGTAGGGCATTTGGAGGAAACCTTTGCACTCTTAAGAAAGTATCGAATGAAGCTCAATCCTGAGAAATGTGCCTTTGGGGTCGGTTCAGGAAAGTTTTTGGGCTTCATGGTCAGCCACAGGGGGATAGAGGCCAACCCGAAAAAGATAAGGGCAGTTGTAGAGATGAAGTCCCCACGTACCCTTAAGGAGATACAAAGTCTGATAGGTAAATTGGCATCTCTCAACAGGTTCATATCCCGGGCCACGGATAAATGCTGGGTCTTCTTCCAGGAAATGAGGAAAGGAAAGAAGACAAAATGGACACAAGAATGCGAAGTGGCATTCTAACAGCTGAAGGAGTACTTGCTGAAGGCCCCCTTACTGTTAACGCCTCGAGAAGGAGAGGTTCTCTTTCTGTATTTGGATGTGTCCCAATGGGCAACGAGCTCGGTTCTGGTAAGAGAAGAGTCAGGGGTGCAGTACCCCGTTTATTACACGAGCAGAGCTTTGCTGGAAGCTGAAACTAGATATCCATTGATGGAGAAATGGGCACTGGCTCTGGTAATAACAGTCCGGAAGTTGAGGCCTTATTTCCAAGTGCATTCGGTAACGGTTCTAACGAACCAGCCGCTGAGACAGACTCTGCACAAGCCAGAAACCTCCGGAAGGTTGGTGAAATGGTCAGTGGAACTTAGCGAATTCGACATCAGCTACCAACCCCGAACAACTATAAAAGCTGAGTCCTTGGCGAACTTCGTGGTCAAATGCACAGAGGGGAATGAAGAGAGGGAAAACGAGCACCCACCAGACCCTCAGACCTCGACCAACGCGTGGATAGTCACAGTTGATGGGTCTTGTGGGGATCAGGGAGCAGGAGCAGGAGTTGTGCTTCTCAGTCCTGAAGGGGCAGAGATGTAATATGTCGTGAAGCTAGAATTCGAAGTCACCAACAACCAGGCCGAGTATGAAGCTGTAATTGCGGGATTAAAGCTCGCCTCAGTAGTGAAAGCGGAAGAGGTAAAGCTTCGAACAGATTCGCAGCTGGTGGCAAACCTTCCAAGCAAAGGGCGAGAAGATGGAAGCTTATCTACGGAAGGTGAAGCAGCTAATAAAGAACTTCCGAGCAGTCGAGGTGGAGCAGATCATGAGGGGGAAGAATTTTCGAGCTGATATGATAGCTCGAATGGCCGCTACATCCGACCCCAAAATACCCAAGTCTATCCCCTTGGAAGTCAAGACCTGCTCGAGTATAGAGCAGGAGGATGAGGTGATGAGTCTATCATCGAGCAGCTGCTGGATGGAACCAATTGTTTCTTACCTCAAGGAAGAAATAGTGCGTGCCGATAAGAAGCAAGCAAGGAAGTTGAAGTGTAAAGCGGCCAGGTATACTCTCATCGATGGGGACTTGTACAGAAGGGGATATACACTCCCACTGTTTCGGTGTTTAGACCAGAAGGAAGCTGATTATGTCCTTCGAGAGATACACGAAGGAATTTGCGGAAACTACTCAGGCGCGAGGTCTTTGGCTTTCAAGGCCTTGAGGCAGGGATACTTTTAGCCCCGCATGCATCAAGATGCCCAAGAAAAGACCAGGAGCTGTAGGAGTTGCCAAAGCTTCGCCAACTACATGACTCAGCCTCCTAAGAATCTTACGGTTATGAATTCACCATGGCCGTTCGCTCAATGGGGAATTGACCTGATCGGGCCACTGCCGAAGGGGAGAGCATCGGCAACACATGCCATCGTGACCATCAATTATTTCACCAAATGGGTCGAAGTGGGAGCTTTGAGTAGTAGCACCGAGAGTAAGACCACTGACTTCATTTGGAAAAATATAATTTGCAGGTATGGGATTCCCCATGCATTGGTCACGGATAACGGGAGATAGTTTGACAACAACAAGTTCAAAGACTTCTGCCAAAACATGGGGATAGAGTTGAAGTTTTGTTCCCCCTCACACCCGCAGGCCAATGGGCAAGTGGAGGCCACGAACAAGACCATAAAATGTCTCTTGAAGACCAGACTCGGTGAGTAGAAGGGAGCTTGGGTGGACGAGCTACCTGGTGTCTTGTGGGCTTACAGAAGCACGCACAAAATGGCTACAAGGGAAACCCCATTCTCCCTGGCATTTGGACATGAGGCGGTTGTTCCAGCTGAAATAGGAATAGGAACACACCGAACAAAGCACTTCAACGAAAAGAAAAATGATGAGTAGATGTGTGCGGGCTTGGACTTGCTAGAGGAGAAGATAGAAAGGGTCACTGTAAAAGTTGCAGAATACCAGCGAAGAGTGGCTCGCTATTACAACCGAAATGTCCACATTCGTTGGTTTCAAGTGGGATATTGGGTGCTCAGAAGAGTTAATCAGAACACGAAAGACCCCAGGCAAGGTGTGTTAGGGCTGAATTGGGAAGGTCCATACAGGGTTTCTCAAATAGCGGGGCCAGGAGCATACAGGCTTACCCACCCAGCCGGTAGAGAAGTCAAGAGGCCGTGGAATGCACAACGTCTGATAAAGTACTTTCAGTAAGTTCCTTTGTATTGTAAGCATTAGTATACGATTCTTTCCGAAATGGAAATGTATAAAATCTCAAATATATGTAAAAACAAAAAAAATGCTTCCAGTACAATTTAATACAGGCAAGTTGAAGCCAATAAGCTCATGAAGAAAACGCGAAGGCCAGAAGTCCCAAAGCCTAGCCTTAGGCGGGATGGTGCCAAGCGTGGCCAATTGCAGGCCCGAGCAGAATAAGCTCATGAAGACAACGCGAAGGCCAGAAGTCCCAAAGCCTAGCCTTGGGCGGGACAGTGCCAAGCGTGGCCAATTGTAGGCCCGAGCATAATAAGCTCATGAAGACAACGTGAAGGCCAGAAGTCCCAAAGCCTAACCTTATGCGGGACGGTGCCAAGCGTGGCCAATTGCAGGCCCGAGCAGAAGAAGCTCATGAAGAAAACGCGAAGGCCAAAAGTTCCAAAGCCTAGCCTTAGGCGGGACGGTGCCAAGCGTGGCCAATTGCAGGCCCGAGCAGAAGAAGCTCATGAAGAAAACGCGAAGGCCAAAAGTTCCAAAGCCTAGCCTTAGGCGGGACGGTGCCAAGCGTGGCCAATTACAGGCCCGAGCAGAAGAAGCTTATGAAGAAAACGAGAAGGCCAAAAGTTCCAAAGCCTAGCCTTAGGCGGGACGGTGCCAAGCGTGGCCAATTGTAGCCCCGAGTAGAAGAAGCTCGCGAAGATAACGCGAAGACCAGAAGTCCCAAAGCCTGGCTTTAGGCGGGACGATACCAAGTGCGAGCCAATCACAGGCTCGAGTAAGAGAAGCTCGGGGAGATAGCATGATATTCAAACGTGAGCCAATATCAGGTTCGAGCCGAATGGGCTCTTAAAATGCACAGCTATCAAGCGCGAGCCAAACATCGGCTCGAGCGGACCAGGCTCACAAGATAAACAGAGGGCTTTCAGCCTAACTCAAGGCAAAGCTTTGCCATACATAAGTCAAGAGATGATACGAGCAATAATAACTTGGGGAAGAAAGAATAAAAGTCCAACATCGGCAGCGGGGAGAGCAGTGGCATCAGCAGCAGGAGGAACAATGGCCTCGGTGGGAGGAACTCTCGGCCCTCGGTTTGAAGCATCGTGCTCGCGCATGTACTCCGCGATGCCTGCCTCGACCTTATCAAGGTCCACCTCAGGATGGTCCTTGCGCAAGGCATACAGGAGGCAGTTGTAGCTGAAAGCCACCCCATCGTTGTACTCAATCTCGAGCCTCTCTTCCAGAGAGTCCACCGTCCTTTGAAGACGAGAAGCCATCGCCTCCATGTTCCGCTCGAGGGAGAGCCTCTGTATGTCAAGATCCTTACGAGCACTGAGCAGCTCCTCACGAACAAAAGACAGTTCCTTCTCGAACTGAAGAGCCCTCGAATCTAACATCGCTGCCTTCTCCTAGAAAACAGAATTCTCCTCGCGAAGCCTCGTGTTCTCCTCTTCTTTCTCCTCAAGACCCTGCCTCAAGCTCTGGATTTCTGCTCGAAGCTGCCTCTGAGAATCCTGAGTCTTGGTCTTGAGTTTGGTAACAGCAGCTACAGTATGGGAAGAGAGGCGTTGGAGAGCGTTGACCAGCTCATCAGCATCATAGGACTCCAGCCCATCCAGGAACCTATCGTTCATCTCACCGGTAAAATCCTGAACGTAGGGATCGATGCGGTTGGGTCGCTCTAACTCTTAAGCACGCTCTGAGCGAGGCCGAGTCGACGCTGCAGTCCTCGGACGCTTGCGAGATGTACTTTCTTCTGCTCGCTCCGTCTCCCAAGCTGGAGGGGTGGCTCGAACCGGCAGAGCGGGAGTATCGGTTCGAGGTTCCTGTGGAGCAGCGGAGGTGCTCGCGCGCCCCGATGTCTTCTTAGATCTCTGCATCATGCCGAGCACACCACTCATATCTACCTCTGATACCAGATTGAACTCAACAAAATTTTGGGTTGTAAGAAGTTCCCTGCACGAGCTCGAGGTGTCAAGTGCTGTTCTGACACGCGCCCGAAGCTTCTCCCCAATCCTGTAAGATGCACCTCATGATACTGCAGGAACAACCAGAGCAAAACAGTAAGGATAAATGTGAGCAGAGGAACTAAAAAAAAAAAAACTCGTTGAACAGGTGAATGACCTGGAGTGCAGAAGTGCCGTGGAACCGGAGGGATCCCTTCGGAGCGAAGTGCGGCATGCCCCCAATCTCCCCCAACAAAGTAGAATTTGCTATTCCAGTTGCCACCAAAGGTGGGGAGATCGATTATGGGTTTCTTACCTTTCAGGCTGGAGAGATAGTACCACCCAGCATCTTTCGGGCTGCATTTCAATTGGTAGAGGTGCTTTATTTCCTCTACCGATGGTTCGCCCAAATTGCACCACTTCTACAACACATAAAGGCCGGATAGGACCCTCCACCCGTTTGGGTTCAGCTGCCTCGGAGCCAAACGGAATCTGGACAAAATACAGACAAAATATGGCTGAAGAGGCAGCTTAACCCCCCACCTGAAGCACTCCATTTGGAAGGTAGTATACCCTTGAGGGGGACGGCTGGGAATGTCAGCCTTGCCCGGCATCCGCAAATCCACATTATCGGGTATGTGGTAGGTGTGTCTAAGCCTATTCAAGTCCAGGTGTGTGGTTTAATACCTCATGTGGTCAATGGGGTAACCCCTACCCTTTGACCTTTGGCTGACCCTCTCCCCCTGATGCGACTGGGTCTCTGCCGCAGATAACGCCCCTTCCAGACTAGAATCTCTCACCGGGACTAGGCTAAGGGGTTCTACTTCATTGGACGAGGAAGATTCCTCGGGTGACATCCTACGGGGTTGTTTGGTGTTTGGCATATTTCCTATGGACACAGTCTACCAGGTCGGAATTGGGAACCCAAAGAAAGGAAAAACATAACAGAAACAAGAGAAAAGAAAAGGAGTTTATACCTGAATGAAGACTGACGGTCAAAAACAGCGGCTGCAGCAAGAGGAAAGACGGGAAGCGCTTGCGGGAAAGAGAGATTTCAGTATGAGTAAAAATGAGCAATAGGAAATACAGTGAAGAAATCGAGGGTTTTTGAAAGGGGAGGCGCGTCTCTTCGGCTGACAGCACGCATCTCAAGAGAGGCAACCATTCACATAACGTCTCTTCGAAATTCAAACACACGGCCCAGATCGAAACACGTGTCCCGCATTAAATGTGAAATGATGGGAGCGGAAAACAGCTCAACATAGGAAAGTGGAAAGGCCGCGCAGCCAGACCAAACAAGAAGTTTCCAGTCTTATCTCGCTTTACTCAAAAGACTAGAAACTGGGGGACTGGTGTTTAGGTAATATCGAGCAGCCCTACTCGAATCCAACCAGGCGTGAGTAAAAGACCTCGAGGTCAACCCGTCTCGAGCCTGGGCTAAGTCTTTTGCTCGAGGTCTTCATGACTCCGTCAAAGCTGGTCAAGGTTGAAGAATATAAGGTCAGTCAAACCTCAAGCTCGCTCTCCTGCTCGAGGTCTGCAAATTCCCAGCCATGACCCGGCAGCACCAGCGACGGCTCGGAGAGAAGACAAGATCCGAGCACTGTTGACCTGGAATAGTTAAATTCACTATTTTCTTCGATGATCCAGCACGCCGATCGATGTCCGACCGACACCCCATGTGATGTGGCGTGGCCCCTATTGCCGACGGCTGGCACATGCCCCCACAGTGTCATCATTTCACCCATGTCCTCCCGACACTATGATCAAGCCATGTGAGCCCACGCCAACCAGACAGTCGCGCATCCCCAGGGAATATCAAGCTAATCCCAACTGTCAGAGGGACCCAGACACCACAGACGCGGGGGCGGATAGTCTTGGAGAGAAAGGGCGAAAAAAATGGAGAATAAAAGGAAACAGACGCGTAAATGACGGGGGTTCTGAAATTTTATACAAGTTCTTCTTCTTCTTCTTCCACCTCTCCACTGGGATTTTTCCAAAAAAAATATTATTACAAAGGGACGACAAAAATACCCCTTTCATCTTTCGGTCTCTCTTACTAAGGGGGATACAAAAAGAACAACCCGATTACTGACTTGATCGTCGGAGGGTTTTCGCCGGAACCACATCCGGCGACCCCTAACCCTGTTTTTATGAGTGCAGGTCTGGAGAAGCTACCGGTCTGGTGAACGAAGAAAAATCGAAGCTAGAAAACAATCCTGCTCGAGCTCGAGCACAACGCGAGCAGAAATCTTGGCACTGTTCGAAGGCACACGGAAAAAACAGCATCAACACTATGTACCTAACATATAACGGTATACATGTATAATGTATATACGTAAATGTTTACCAAACGATAGTTGACATCTATACAACAAAGTATATGTAAATATAAATGCGAGTATATTACCTCAGTCTGGCCTTTGACTTCGCCAGCTCTGTAGCTGTGATTGTGGAATGCCATTTTGATTTCAGAAAAGAGTGCTTAAAAGAGATTAATTTGCTGCAAGATTTAGTGGACGAGTTTCCGAACGTTTTTGTTTGCTTGCTTGCTTGCTTGTTCGTGGGGAATGTATGGTTTGGTGCATGAGTTTATATAAAGTTTTAGGAGCTCTGGGAGAAAGACACGTGTCCTAATTCCCGGCAGCTGTATGCCACGTGCCATGCTCTGGGGTGTGCGATTACTTGGGGGATCTTGATGCTGCGTTGGCTCGAGGCTTCCCTAGATGATGATTGGCACAGCTTATTTTTAGGCATTATTCAATATTGATTTCGTTTTTGGCTTCCAAAAGATTAAGATGAAGGCTTCCAATATTCATTTCTGTTAATATTATAATTAAAGATTAGTCTGGAATCAATCTTGAAGAGCACTGTGGTGATACTAACGTGTCCCGCCTTAAATGCGAAATGATTAAAGTGGGAAACGTGGGGAACAGTAAAAGGCCGCGAAATTCGGCCCATCATTAATGAGTTTCCAGTCTTATCTCGTTTCACTTAAAAGACTAGAAACTGGGGGACTGGTGTTTGGGTAATATCGGGCAGGTCTCCTCAAGGCCCTTTCAGCTCGAATAAAGCACCCCGAGGACACCTTAGCTCAAGCAGAAGGCCCGACTACTCGCATAAAGACGACCTCACCAGACGTCTCTCTTGGGTGAGGTCGTGGAATTCAGAGCCGCGCGAGCCCCGAGCACTCCTCAGCCTACTCGAGGTCGTCCACCCCGGTCAAAGCCGGTCAAGGTCGAGGACTGGACACTCCTTTCCTGCTCGTAGACGGTGAGCTCCCGAGCATAACTGGGTTGTCTGGTCACAAGAGTAAGAAAAAGCAAGACTCGGCCCAGGGCAGCCCGACCCGTTTTCTCGGAATCCTGGCACACCTTTTAATGTCTGACGAGGGCCCCACGAGGTATGGTGGCGGTACTATTACCGATGGCTGGCACATGCCCCCGTGGCGTCATCATTCCTAGCGCACACTCCCGACATGGTGGTGCAGCCACGTGAACCGGATCAAGGAGACGACCACGCATCCCAGGGAATATTACGCCAATCCCGGCTGTCAGAGGGACCCAGACACCACCAACATGGGAGTGAACAGCCTGGAAATGGAAAGAGCGGGAAAAATGGAGTATAAAAGGAAACGAAGGGAAACGTTACAAGGGTTGGAAATTCTAATTCAGAAAGGATCCGTAAACTCATACAGGTTCTTCCTATTCTAATTCCACTTATCTGGATTCTTTGAAAACACAATAGTCATTCAAAAGGGGAGGGCAAAAAATATCCCTTTTATCTTTCCGGTCTCCTTCATTAAAGGAGATACCAAAAAGAACAACCCGATTACTGACTTGAGCGTCGGAGGGTTTTCGTCGGAACACGCCCGGCAACCCCGACCACTGTTCTGCGTGAGTGCAGTGCCGGAGATCATCGTTCCGGAGAAGCAGTAGAACGGGAAGAAGAAGGCAGACCTGCTCGAGCTCGAGCTAACCGCGAGCTGAGGTTTCTGGATACTGTAGCTATCCGAGAGCAGAAGGTTCGAGACACTGTTTGAAGGCACTGTTCGAAGGTTCGAGGCACTATTGAAGACACGCGGGAAAAACTGCATCAACATATACTATTTATTTCTACGTTGTTTTTATAATAATTAATAACTCTCATGACAATGTAATTTTATAATATTACTTTTATTTTCACATATTTTTTTATATTTATTATAAATTAAATAAATCATATGAATGAAAATTAAAAATAAGAAATATATGTTTTGATGTGAACAAAAAATTACTAATAAAATATTTTTCTTATACTTATTTATTTTATAAATATTTTCTTATAATAAATATATAAGAAAATTATTATAAAATGATAAAAAATTATTATAAGAAACTTAAATGATAAATAAAAGTTATAAAATAAATAATAAAGTATTTTTTATACTTTTTATGTTTAATTTTAAAATATTGTAAAATTTTTATTATAAGAAAATATTTATAAAATAAAAAAGTACAAGAAATATATTTTATTATTAATTTTTTCATATCAAAATATATATTTCTTGTTTTTAACACTTAATTTTTATAATTTTAATTTATATGATTTATTCAATTTATAATAAATATGAATAAAAATGTATTTGAAAATAAGAGTAATATTATAAAATTATGTTGTCGAAGAGTGATTGGTTATTATAAAAATAACAGTAGAATAAAATGTATATATTATAGTGGTAGAAAATTGGTAATCTCCCCAATATTAATAGATGAAGTTACTTCAAACAAATGAAATATATATATATATATATATATATAACAAATCATCACTAGTGAAAATTGCACGTTTTCCCTCAAAGTGGGCAATTCTCGATGACAGGTCCAACTTAATCAAAGTTCAAATGGCTAATTTGTAAAGAACATTAATTAAGTCAAGCTCTGCCCAAGGTCCAAGCCTATGGTTTCTCTTGCTTGACTGAGTAGTGGTCCATTAATTCTTATTGAAACATTCCCAACCACACATCTATTTACAGTCCCACGTGTTAGAAATTGCCTGCATTTCGGATTCTGCATGTGAAAATTTTAGTTGACGTTTACTTCTTATAAATTTCTCTGCGTTCTCTTCTTAACCATCACTGAGTTCCAATTCTTTTACAGAGAACAATAAACAAAAGCAGAAGCAAAAACAAATTAAAAATAAAATGGCAAGTCAACAAGCAGGTCAGGAGATTCCACAAATTAATGCACAAACCTCTGACCAACTTCAGCCGGTAATTAAAACTTAATTACCAATTAATTACTGTAGTTCTTTTTTTTTTTAATTTATGTTGATAGTTTTCTTATTAATTTCACAGAGAAATAAAGATGAATTCTTGCAACAGGTATCCGATGCGGTGATGCAAGAAGCATTAGACAATTTGGCCAATGCCCAATCTGCCCAAAACAACAATACTTACACAACCCAGGCCACCAACTTACTTCAACAGGCAATTGATTACCCTGGCTTTAATTATTTTTAGTTTTTGAATTATTAACCCCGATTTTTTGTACAAAAAGTTAACAAAATACAAATTCTACTATTTTTTGTTTATCAAAATTATAAGAATGTCAATGTGTGTGATTACAGACTGGAGAGCAAGTGAAAAACATGGCACAAGGAGCGGGAGAGCAAGTGAAGAACATGGCTCAAGGAGCAGCTGATGCAGTGAAGAACACACTGGGGATGAACGCAGACAACACTAACACAACTTTACCAATCGACCACAGCGCCGCATCTGGCACCGGCACCGACGCCGGCACCACCGCTACCCATCCCAGTAGCCTCAACGCGGAGAACCCCAGCAACCCTACCAACAATATCAACATCACCACCACCAACCCTAGGATTTGAAGATACTATATATTTAATGTTTTCATCTCAAAGCGTTTTTTATTTTTTATATTTCCCTTTGGTTTTAGTCTTTTCATCATAACCTATTATGTGACATGTTGTATTGTCATTTGCATGCATGGATGCTATCTCTTATTGTGGAAGTGCATGCATGCGCGGTGTTTTTGTTTTTTGGGTTTATTTTATTTTTTTAATTTTTTTAATTTTTTGTGTTGACTGATTGCTTCTTGTGATTCATCATGTTATTGTAATTGTACTGCATTGTGGCAATTAAGCTGCTTGGTTGCCACAGCGTAGTGGTCCTTAATGAGGCTTTACTCTATCAAACTAATATATATTCTTTTTCTTTTTACAAGTGGTTAAAACATGTATTGATAATTTAAAACAAATAAAAAAATTAATTCACAGTTTATTAAATAATTTTACTATACCGAAGGAAAATGACATAGACACCCGTAGGTTGTTATATTAGGAGCAATTGAATAACGAGTAGAATTGGAGTTTGATCATTGAAAATCATTTTCCCAGTTTAAACCCATTAACATCGTGGGATTAATGGTAAAGGAGAGTAACTTTAAAATGGTAATCTATTACACATCACAAAATTCCTAGATGTTTATTTATACAAAAGCTAGACTACTGTTTGTTTGTTTGTTTGTTTCAGATATATTTGTTGGATGTGTGATATTAACTTAGTAAAATACATTTATGAATTGTTATGTGATTTTAATTTTAGTAGAATGCTGTATACCAGACACACTCTTACCATCCTTTCAATCAAATAACTTTATTTTTAATTGATACATTTTTATGTGTAATACTACCTTTCTATGGTTAGTATAATTTATTTCTATTTTAAGTGATGTCACATTTGATATGTTACTCATTAGTAATAATAGTAAATCAACCAATACACAGCATATTGTAAGTAATTACAAATTAAATGACATATTATTTGAGATGCAGTTGGATATGATAATTATGTAACAATAATTATGTTTAAGGGATGGACATTTGTTCTATTTCTCAGTTAAAAGTTGAATAATTCAAAAGTTTAAGAACCGATTGATTTTCATTTGATATAGTTCAAAATCAAACCGAACTGAAAACTTGATTAATTTATTGTTTAAAATTAAAAAAATTATTTATTTATAAACAATAATATTTATTTATTACAAACTTATTTTACATTATTATATTTTTATATATGAATATAAATTTTAACAGAATCACCAAAGACAAAATACTTTTACTATAAAATAAATTTATGTGCATTAATTTAATTTTTTTTAATGAGCACTGTTATTTAAATAGAAAAATTAAGTAAAAGAAAAATATTATTAACTATAACACCATAAATCATAAAAAAAAAATAACAAAATAATCAATTAACATTATGACTCCACACCGCGTGCTATTATAATTCATTTTTTCTACCTCCAGGCTTCTTTTTATATATTTGGTATTTTTTAATTTTATTACTACGTAGTTCATACAGGTGTCATTATCTTATTTGCTTGATTACTCATTATTTATAATACGTGCGAACCTTCTCATGATGAGGATCTAAGTGGCAGGGTATAACAGAAAGCTGAGTACGGTTTATCCCGGTAAGGAAAACAAAAATCTGGTTTTGGCTGTCACAAAATGTCAATCATTGGTAACCATAGGGATCGTAATGGGGACTACTCTCTCAGAGTTGGTAATGGATGTTATTAGTATACTACCCACTTTGAGATAGTTATTACTAAATTTACACTTATAAAAAATTTAAATTATTAAATTTATCTGTATACAACATAAAATTTTATTTTTTTTAAATCAACTTGTCTAGGGTTTATAAATATTAAGGATATGTTTGAGATTGAAAAGCTACAACTACTATAAAAAAATTATAATTATAAAACAAAAGTTAATAATATACAATAAATATAATTTTTAAATAATAATTTTCACAAAATTATTAAAAATATAATATATTTTTCATCGTACAAGTGAAAAATCATATTAACTTAACTTTTAAACTACAGTTATCCAACCTCAATCCCAAACATACCGTAAATTCACTCACTCGTAACTTACAATAATTTTGTACAAATTTTTTATTTAAAATTATAAATATTAAAACAATATATACTTTTAATAATATATAAAAACTTAAATTATATAATTTAAACTATATATTTTATAAAAATATCATAAAAAACTAAATAAAATATTCAATTTTAAATTTTATCAATGTAAATAAGAAATTAAAATTTTTACATTAAAATAATACACAAAATATATTCATCTAACACAAAATATTTCTGTTGTAGATAAATCATCATCACTAATATCAAGTTTTGCTACATCTTTTAATCAATACACAAGTATTGTCAACAATATTAATAAATAAATTTTTAACAACTAGCGTCAACAGTAAATCAAACAAATAAAAAATTGATTTTAGTAAGTAATCATTAGGCTTAAGTTATTAAAGCAAAACAAACAAGATCAATCAAATAAAACTAAAATATCAATAATATTAAACTTAAAAAAATAAAATTTATACTTATTATATCTGTCTTAAAAATTATTTTTTTGTGATGTCATTTTTGTTAAAATGAGGATATCACTAAAATAAATAAATAAATATATATATATATTTTAATATATTAAAAACTATGTTTTTTATCTGTTAATATATTAAAAAATATATTTTTTAATTTATTAGTAGCATCTTCACTTTGTTATAATGTTATAATGTGAATGTCATCCTTTTTTATTAGAGAATTATTATCTCTCTTAATATATATACTGCAATAAGATAAGTTAGGTTTAAAAATTAAGAATTTTAACTTATATATATTTGTAATTAAATATTTTAACGTAATTTTGTGATTAAAATTAAAAATATAACTAATTAAGATAATAAAAATTAGTCGGTGAATTTTTTACTATAAAATCTACCCACAATAAGTTTTAGTTTGAAATTACCCGAACGGGTGAAATTTTGGGGGTGGATGCGGGTAATTTTGCCATCAGCAAGTTAAGAGGATAAAAATGACCAGTAGCAAGTTAATAACCTGAAACTGATCGTACTATATCACCCGAGTGCGAAGTTGTGTTCCCTTCCCAAGATCCACACTACTGCCACCAAACCAAGACTGCTGCTGCTTCTTCTTCGGTTCTTTCACGCACACGACAAACAAACAAACTGAAAACTCTGAAACAATTCTTTACAAAAAAAAAAAAAATCCTCTGTAAATCACTCAAGTTTTGAAAGACTTGAGAAGCTGAAAATGTCTCTAACAGGTGTGAAAATGTCAGAGGACGTGTGGTTGACGTGTTTAACGCATGCATTGTCCACTGAAACTGAAGAAATCATGGGCCTTCTTCTCGGCGACATTGAGGTCTCATTCTTCGATACCCATCTCTCGGTTTCTTATTTGTTTGTTTTTGAGTTATGTTTTATAGTGGAAGTAGTCTTGAAAATTATGGAACTTGTGCCCTTTTGATTCTTCTTTTGAAGTGGTTTCTGGATTTCCTTTTCTAAAATTTCGATATCTTCGAGTATTCTTGGGATCGTGCGGATTCTGGGTTATACTGTTAAATGGGGTTTTGGAGTTTAACCAAAATTTGATTTCCAAATCCTGAAGTTTTAACCTCGTTTCATTCATTATGTATTATTTTTCATGTTTTGAGCTTGTAATTCTTGGTCTTGTGGGGATTAAGGGTTGTAATTCCAAATGGGGTGTTGGAGTTTAATCGAACTTTTTACATAATTAATGCATTGTCTTCTTATTTAGCTTTAGATTTCTGTTTTTGAGCTTGCAGAGGAAGTAGAGTTGGAAATATTGGGATTTGTGCTGTTCTTGAATTGGGGTTTCTAGAGGTTTATTAAAATTTGATTCCCATTTTGCAAAACTTGGAATTTCTGAATCATTTGTGTGTTATGCTTATACTTAGTCTCTATTTTTTGTTATTCTATGGCTGGTTGAAATAGAGTTGAAACTGTTTGTGCACAGTTCATTTTGGGTGTTTGCTGATTCCAGTTTTTGGTTTTGTAGAAAAATTTAATTCTTGTTTTCGAAAATTTATGGCTATTGAGTTCTCTGTGTATTAAGATTATATTCTATCACCAAGGTTTGGATTTCTTTCAGAGGCAGTAGAACCGAAAATGTTTATAGTAATGGTCCTTGATGGTTTTTAAAAAGGGTTCTTTCGACCTGGTGTTCTCTTTTTAAACTCTATGCAGACTTTATCTGAGTCTAAATATATTTGCAACTTCATTAGAGTCCATGTAAAGGTAACCCTCAATAGTTGATCAAACAGCTGATAAAAATCATTCTCTAGCCAGGTTTTGCTTTACTGTGAAACATATTTTCTGCCTTTAGATATATTGTGCCTTATCACCCCTACGGGTAATGGGAGCCTGTACTTTGGAAACATAGACCATTTTCTACTCAATTTCCTCGAGACTATCGCAAAAATTACAATAAGAAATGCCATAGCTTAGGTTGGCCCTTTGTTGTCTCCAGGATTGGGCAATGATGATATGTAAATTGTCCACCTCTACATATTAGCCAACATGTAATTTTTCATCTTAGCTGACGTGAAATATATGCATTCTTCTTTAACATTTTAATTTTTGCGCATCTATTTTCATGTCGGTAATTTTTTGGTTCTAATTTGAAATTTCAGTACTCAAAAAATGGTAATGTCACTGCTCTAATTTGGGGAGCATCACCTCAGTCACGTTCTGATCGGCGAAAGGATCGAGTTGAGACAAATCCTGAGCAGTTAGCTGCTGCATCAGCTCAGGCTGATATATCCTTAATTCTGTTTGTGTGATCTCTACCTGCCATGAATATTCTTTTGCCTCAAAATTGTTCTGTTGCATTTTTTTTTGTTGACAAAGGAAATTTTATAGATTCTAAATGTTAAAAAAAAGTTTATTGAAAGAGAGTCAATCTGGTATAGTTTTTCACAATATACCAGTGCTGCAAGAGACTCTGCTTCAAATATATAATTTTTGTTTGATCATATAATGAAGTGCTTGAGTGCTTGTGTTCAGTAAAGTATCTCTTGTTGTTTTAATTAACTTCATAGAACAGAATGACCCTGTTGACAGGAAGAACGACAAGAGTGATTGGCTGGTACCATTCACACCCTCATATTACTGTTCTTCCTTCCCATGTTGGTATGTATTAATGCTTTTCTTTCCGTCAGATTAAGTAGCAAATCTAATTTGCGTGAGAAAATATTTTCAATCTGTTGAATTCATTGATGCCATTAACTAAACCAAGACTTGAAGTCCACAATAAAAGCTACATATGAACTTCTAATAATACTAATATTACTGTTTTATGATATCAAACAACCTTGTCACCTGTGGCACCCAGTTAGGTGCAAGGACTCAAATGAAACTGTCTTTCCCTTAAGATTTATACTGATTGGTTGAGACACAATGCAAAATGAAGAATAAGCTTGCCTTCCCTATTCAATATTCTTTGAAGTTGGTGGCTAGATGAGCTAGTTTTGAAAAATGTGACTTTTAGGGGTTTGTGCACAGGCTTGAAAGTAAGTTTTTTAAGGGGACGTGGCAAACTTTAGAGGACTTTAAGAAAGATATGGCTAGACTATTCTGATGATTTACTTTCAAGCATTTCTGGATTTCTGAAAAGCATGACATTGCACTTCATATTCAACATAGTTTCTCCTAGTTCGGAGGTGAAACGTGTGTTTACTACAAAATTTTAGGATATTCTCTAGTGGTGTGCAGAAGCTCCACTCTCTGGGTAAAAGTGATTGAATTGACACTAGGGAGCATCATTATGAACCATGTAGGCAATCATAAGGACTGAGACTAGTGCTGCCATTTGGCTTCCTCTATAGTGTATGTCTCTTGGCTAATTTTGAAATTGTTTCCCCTCTTTCTCCAATCTAGGATCAAGTTAAATTGTATCTTTGTTTGAAAATGCTGTACGACCAGTGCTGTTATATCTCATGATCACAATGACATAAAAATGAAGGGAAAAATAAGTGAAAAGCTTAAAGATGATGGAAGTTATGCAAGATTGTGTAACTGATAACTAGCAATTAATGTTTCCTGCAGTCAGTCATTCATGCAATGGAATTTTATTTGGAACTTGCATTAAAGCAAGTTTGAACAGATTGTGCTAGTGCATCTGGTAAGGTCATTTGTAGTACAAAGAGGTCTGGGGATATAATCCAACTCATGCCAGGATTGGGAGATCAGCTTGTAATGTGGCTTATGATTAATTTACCTGCACTAAGAATGTGATTGGGAGTATAAGCTTAAGAGTTCTTCAGCACATATTTGCTTACCATACTATCAAATTTTACTCTATCCAAATTTGAAGTATAAGTATTTTAGACTCATTTTAGTTGTTGAATTACTCAAAATGCTTGAGACTAGGTTTAGCATTGTTATTTGTTAGGCAATTGCCGTTACTGTAATTGGATGCTTGACACTCGGAGTTCTGCCTGCTATCTTCTGCAGATGTGCGGACTCAGGCAATGTATCAGCTGCTAGATACTGGGTTTATTGGGCTGATATTTTCCTGTTTTAGTGAAGATGCAAACAAGGTTTGTACTTCATGCATGCTACATGATTAGTATTGTATTTGATTTCTGTTTAGCTAAGCTCAAAATATACTGGGAGAAATTGCAGGTTGGAAGAATCCAAGTCATTGCATTCCAGTCCTCAGATGGGAAGCAGAATCACATGTTAAAGCCTATTGCTGTATTACCTGCTAATAAAAATACAGTAATTGATCTTGAATCATCTTTAAGTTCCTCAGAATCTCTATCAGCAAGACCTGGAAATGTACTGGCTGAGACCCCTGAGCAAGATACTGGTGATTCCAAAACTGTGGTAGGATCTTGGAAGGTATATATTGTGACTCTCAAATTTGAAATTTGTTTTATGCTTGACACCACCAGTAGAGCCCTAAAAACCTTTATAATTTTAGAAAAATAATGAATCTTTGTATGATCAGAAATACTTTTGCTTTCCTAAATATCATCATGCTGCACTGTATGTTCATTGAAGTTCTTTTCATTTTTTGTTATATCTGTTCACTGTAGATTTTGAATTTACAAGATGTTTCTGATGATTATTTTCACACTTAATTGATAATGTCAGTGTTTCCCTTGATGCAGACACCTTATGGTCTCTCTCTCTCTCTCTCTCTCTCTATCTCTTGTGATCCCAGTGCTTTTTCATGGTTTTTAAACTTATTGGTGTTTAGAGAAGATAGAACATACCATCTATGTTAATATATTTGTACATAAAATTTATACTTCGAGATGATTTGCGTTGGAGTTATATAAATGTCACTTTCTGGTTTTTTTTTGGTCTTTTCCTGTAATGTTTGTATATATATTGCTAGGGTGGGGGAAGGACTTCTGAGTTGGGTGGTTTCTTTGCTAATGTTGATGCCAACCATCTTGAGAGAGATAGAACTGGAGGAAATTACCAAACTGGTGGTTTAAATAACGCCATTGGTGATATAGATCCAATGGACATGTCAGAAAGCATGCAAGAGGCAATGCATCGTTCTAATTTGGACATGAGGTATATCTGAGTATGTACTTAATCACTTAATACCTCATTACTTTCTAGTACTTGTTATCGTTGTGAGATGCTGGATTGGTAAAATGCACTTGTCTTCTTGAGATCCTCATCTTAGTTCCTGTTTGTTGACAGTGGTGCGGAGTATGTCAGGAAAGAAATCCCCCTTCATGTTCTGCCGACTTCGTCTCTTCTCAAACTTGATTCACCTCTAACATCATTTACGGATTTGCAACGTGTACTGTATGAAGAGGAGCGGGCAGCATATAACCAAGCCATCGTGCAAAATATGAGGTGTGCATTGAATTCATTATCACTTGCTTATCATAGACTTGGCTTTCATCTTTCTATTGTAATTTTGTTAATCATCCACACTAATTGTCTTCAATTTTACTCAGTGATGGAAAAGTGCATCCCCTTACTTACATTCATCACACATCAACTTATCAGGCTTCAATGTGCAAATTAATTGAATATTGGTTAGAAACAGATCCCTATATATTCTTTGGTTATATATTCTCCACAATTTGTTTGTACTCACATCCCCTCTTATAATACCCTTCTGCAGTTTAAGTCCCGCCATAAGTGCACTACAGGACCGGTTGAGGGAGAATGAGATTCGGGTATAATGCTAAATTAATTATCTGTATCTGTTAGGCATTCATAATGGTTTATAATAGCAAATTTATTTGGTCTCATAGCTTTTTTCTTGTTCAGATGGTCCATTTCTATTATTATCATTATTCTTTAAAGGAACCAACTTCATTGATGCTTGCTGTGCCATATGATCATGTCTTCTTGAGCACATGCTCAAATTTGGTTGCACATTTCAATTTTTGTGTCAGATTTTGTGTGCTAGACATTTTTTATGACTCAATATCCGCGGAGCTCCATCTGATTTATCCTTTTGGCAGAAGAAATAAATGTTGTTGGCTTATGTGTCATATAGCTGGAGACTAACATGTTGTTTCTAAAACAGTTAGCTATGCTAACCGATGAAGCAAAGAGTTTGGAGACTGAGGCATTCAAGGGGAGTGACGCAAGTTTGTCGTCTCCTCATCATTCTCCATCTCATGGACTCAGAGGAAGTGCTTACTTTCATAGTTCATCTGATGTAAGGACTGTAGCTGGTTCTGGTAGCCGAAGCAGAAGAGGGTTGTAGTAGAATTCGAAACTAAACTTCATGTCCCCGCATTGTAAGTTTCAAAGTCAGCATTATTGTTCATGTCTAAATTTATGGTTTGATCAAAGTAGAAAAGGATACTTCCAGACTGACCTTCGTATTACTGCATTCAAGTTGCATGCTTGCCTCATACGTGCTCCCTTTTTCTTCAGGTGGACTTGTCTCTGGTACATCGGAGGAACTTTTGCAGCTTGAATGTTGGAACCCCTGGCCATAAGTGTTCTAAAGGCAGTGTTGCTATTTTTGTTTTTTTAATGTGTCGGTCTATCAGAAGTAGATTCCGTGAGAGGAACTATAGTATTGATGACAGGACTTGTTCCTTGAAGAGAAATGTTTTTGTACATATTACCTCCTTGGTTTCAAATCATCATATGTTTATTAATGGACTTCTCCAGTTCTGTTTTTTCACTTGTGTATGTTTTTTGGAGCGAATATGGTGTTCTGTTTGTTAAGCAATGCTTGCTCTTGTCCTGAAAAAAATGTCTCCTTTTGTTCCACTGGATGAAATTATTACGTGTCCTCACTCACCAATCACCATCTCTTTCATTCCGAATCAGAGTGTATTATTTAACCATAAATTGAAGAGAAAAGACAAATAAAACAGTTTGGGTTTCTTTTGTAATTTAATTTTAAAAGAAGGTTTTTTTTCAAGCACAGTACGATTAAAAACCAAAATAGCAATCGCTAATTAGATTTAGTAGAATGATAATGTTATACATCTTAAATTTTTTATTTTAAATAATTATATCATATGATATGATATTTATCAATTGGTTAATAAAATTAAAGTAAATTAATTATATTATCATATCAATTAATTGATGACTGTCACATAATTTAAAATAGTTATTTAAAATAAAAAATTTAGAATACATAGCATTACTCTTTAGTAGAATTTAAAATATCATTAATTATTAATATCAGAAGATTTGATCAAGTACTATTTCTAAGTTTTTAATTGATGACTATTATACGGAGAGCTAAGAAAGAAAGTAAAACTTGTATCTTAAATTTTTATTCTTGTTAATAAAAAGAGATAAAATTAAACATATTTAACGGTGGAGTGGCGTTATAATGGTAGAATGTAGAAATAAATAATTTTATAAGTTGTGAATTTGATCATCCATTAAATAATAAATACCACATTTAGCTAATATTTAATATTGGGATATTACTTGAGAAGTTTAGTATGATTGTTGGTGAATATTCAAAATTTTTAAATGTAATTTTGATTTAGCCAGTCACACATAATTCATGTCATATTGTGAAGTCTAAAATTGATGAGAGATCCCATCACATAAACATCATAGTTTAATATTTCTAACACATATAATGCATGAATATAGTAAAGTTATTTTCCTAAACGTACGTTCGTATCGTAATTCGCTTCCCACCATTTTTTTCTTTAATTTTTCGACCTAAAAAATTATATCTATTATATATATACGTTTAAAATAAACTTTCGCTCAAATCATATATATATATAAAACGAATTTGAAATATTGAATAAAATTAAATTAATATTAAAATTTATAACTTTTCCTCTTTCCATCCAAAACAATTCTCTTACAAATCAATTCACCAATTAAAGGGATGACCTGACTTTAGGTAGAATTATGTTGTTTAAAAATGATAAAATTCTATATAATACCCTTACTTCTTTGTTATGAGGGTTATATCTCAATAACCTCCCACTTCTATCTCAATTATTGATTATCATAGAATATTGCATTCCGTAGAAGAACATATTGCTATGGGTAAAATAATTAACAATATGGGATAAATTTCCAAATAAGCAAAAAGTTTTTAACGTCCAAATCAACGAAACGAAATTCCTTCGGCTGCGCCATCATTTCTCCCAACCACCATCCGCCCATTTCCACATAACATGTTACAGAGTCGAATTTCATGAGCAAGCACGTCACTTTCTATCCATTATTACACAAACCGATAGAAGGGTGATGTGCATACACACATTCTTTTTGTTTGATCGGTAGTGAATTATAAGGGAGACACCAATCTTTTAGACCTTAATTTCATGTCACATACATGTAAATATGATCTAGCAACCTCCTTAATAGTCATCATTGTCTTGCCCGAAAGAGAATAAGGTTAAAAAACAATAATAATAAAGCATATCAAATGTTTATATCTTCTAATATTGCTGTTTTATAACAACATATAATATGAAACACCCCAGCTGATTTAAGATTTTTGAGGGATATATGGATAATAAAGATAAAAATAGATAAGGTGAGTATATATTAAGGATAATCTTACATTAACTTAACGATTATTTTAACTTATGGCTTGCTTTTGTGCATGAATTAGGCCTAAAGGTTTTATTCTGAATGGTGTCAAACATTTTATTTTTTTTTGGGTTTGCTTTAGATGTTTATACTTTCTCTAATTGGACTATATGTTATCACGTTTGTATTTTATACTCTTTCATGATTGATTGATTGAGAGATGCGTGCAACCACAAGGCATACTCAGACTTCGCCTAGGAATTGATTTTGTTAGTTAACATAATTATACCGCTATATAAAATTCATTCATTTTCAAATGAATATGATATCATTTGGGTGAAAACTCAAAAAACTTATGTTATTTTATAAATTCAAGAAAATAAAAGTATTTTAACCCTAGCAAATAATTTCAAGCATTGGTAGTTACATTATGAAATGTATTTCTGAAGAAAATAATAAAGCATCTATTAAAACACTTTCAAATAGGGATGACAAAATCTGGATCCGGATCCAGATATATTTACATCCGAATTTGGATCCGGATTGATATTTTTACATCTGGATCCGCATTTTTTTGTGCAGATCCGGATGTGGGCGGATATTCCGGATATCTGGATCTATAAAAAAATTAAATTTAACAAATAAAATTTAAAAATTAAAATTTAATTAAAAATAAAAAATTCAATCAAAATTTAAAAATTAAATAATTAACAATTCAACATAACATACAATAAGATTATAAAATCACAAATAAAAATAACTTAAATCAAACAAAAAATAACAAATAAAAATACTATAAATCCATAAATCAAACATAAAAATAACAAATAAAAATACTACAAATCCATAAATCCAACACATCATGTCATTATATTGTCAATCATCAGGATCATTCACTCCTTCGGCATTCATAATTTGTTCTGCAAATCGATTAAACGGCTCACGATCTAGCAATGAAAACACAAAAAATAATTATTAAGTGCTCTTATAGTTAAATAATATAAAAATATAAAAATATGTAAATGAAATAAGTGATTTTACCATTAATTTCAGTCTAATACCAATTTTGAGTACACATTAATGCCTCCACAATATTTTGATGAAGTCTATTACGATGAGTACTCAAATGCCTACCTCCAGTACTGAAAACAGACTCAGAAGCATTAGTAGATACATGAATGACCAAGAAATCTCTAGTAACTTCAGCAAGTGTCGGATATTCACCTTTATTATTCTTCCACCAAGACAAAATATCAAAATTGCTAGTAGTAAGCAAAACTCCCTCATCTAAGTAAGTTTCTCGCTCAGATTTAGCTTGCTTATAGTTCACTTCTTTGGAAACAAATGAATCCCATTCACCAGCCATGCTTGAATCCTTAAAAATAGGAGCTTGTGCAATACCTTAGAAAGAACTCTCCACCTCAAAATGTCCTCTATCTTCACTTGCTGCATGCTTTGATTCATACTCTTTCACCACTTTATTAAGAAGATTAAATACACTTTCAGTTTGATAGGCAGCGTCATCTCCATAAATCTTAAGAAAAAAGAAGTGAACAATCATCTTTTTAAATCTAGGATCTAAGATATTCCCTATAGCCAACACTCCATGAATAACATTCCAATATTTCTCATACTTGGCAATCATATTTTCAGCCATTCTCCTAATATCTACATTGGATGACATCTTCCACAAATTCATTGACAATCTAATCTCACAAATTTTAGGAAAAAATAAGTTAGAGGTGGGATATCGAGATCCAGAAATCATTTTTGTCAACATATAAAACAAATCCAAATGGGCACATAAAGCCTTTGCCAAATCCCACTCCGACTCATTAGGCAAACATTTATATTGTTTATCAAGCTTACTCAACCGAACAAATACATCTTTATACAACAAAGCAGTAGTGAACATTAAGTAAGTTGAATTCCACCGAGTCTTACAATCAAGAACTAAACGTTTGGTCTCTTTAATACTTATTTGGCGCACTGCAGCCTCATATTTTTCTACTCTTTCAGGTGTGGTAGTCCAATAACTGACACTGTCTCTAATATTTTTAACTGCTTTATCCATCACAGACATCTCATCCCTCACAATCAAATTCAAGATATGAGCACAACAACACATGTGAAAAATTTTCCCTCCTAAAATCAATGAACTTGGAGAAAATTTATCCAATAATATATTAATTATCGCATCATTAACAGCACAATTATCCACAATCATAGTTGATACTTTCCTATCAATATTCCAATCCATTAAACAATCATACAAAACATTACATATTACTTCACCACTATATGGAGCTGGTACATATATAAACCTAATAATAGAAAAAGAATAATATAATTAAAATCATTAAAATGCGTTAAAATTGAAACAAACATAATATAAATATTGAAGGTGTTACCTCATAATGCGACTCCACAATATCCATAGGTTATCAATGTAATGTGCAGTGATAACTATATAACCTTTTTTTTTTATTACTAGTTGTCCACATGTCTATAGTAATTGCAATTCTGCTCTCACAAGCATCCAAAAAGTTCATTGTCTTCGACCTCTCAACATCATAAAGCTTTAAAATTTCATTCTTGATAGTGTTTCGACTTATTGTATCAAGTGTTGGTTGAACTAACTTCATCAAACCACGAAACTCTTCATATTCAACAAATGAAAGTGGAAGCTCGTGCAAGATGATCATTCTTGCAATATTAATCTTCATCATTGCCATATCGCATTTTACTTCGGAATAACTTTCAACTGTAACGGATCCATCATGTTTCTTGGCAAGAAGCATTTGGCCGACATTCTTGAAATTTCTTCTTAAACAGCTAGTAGAATGAATTTTTAAGTCTGTAGTCCCACTAGAATAATGTCTTGTCAATACTTTATTACAATAGTTGTAAACTGCTCGATTCATTCCATCCACATCTTTGAATTTCTTAAAATGATTCCATACATCAGAAGTTAGCCTACCACCACTAGATTTTGTTGATGTAGAACCACCTTCTACTACACCTCCACTGTCATTACCTCCTTTTTATTTAACACCACGAACACGGCCTCGGCCACGACTACTACAACCACGAATACCATGGCCACGACCGCTTTCCACAACTATTAAATCTAGTTCAACTCTAACAACATTATTATTTTCAGGTTCGCCGTCATTTTTCAATCTAACATCCACATTATTAATACTATTCACAGATGATGTAAAATTATTTTCTTGTTCCTCTTCAGCCATATTTAAATAATCCCAAAATCTAATTAAAATAATTTGTAAAGTAAGTGAGCATATGTGAAAAAAATAAGAATAAGAATTTACATTATATAATGCATTTAATTAAAGTAATTAAGAATTTATATTACATTGAAAATTAATGCATATAATTAAAATTAAATGAATCAAAAGAATTTTTTTTTATCTAATTTAATTTAACATGCATCAACTAAAATAAACTCATTAAATCAATTAAACAATCAACCAAAATATAAATCATTAAATAAAAAAATGCCATGTAATTAATAATACTAGAAAAACTTAAATAAAAGATAAAATAAAAGAGAAAATCAAACTCACTTTGTCGATCCAAGCAGGCAGCAGCAGCAACAACAACGTCTAGCAACAGCAGCAACATCCAGCAGCGTGCAGCAATAGCAGCAGCATCTAGCAGCGTGCAACAACAGCAGCAGCAACAACAACGTCCAGCAGCAGCAGCAACGTCTAGCAGCAGCAGCAGCAGTAACAGCAACGTCCAGCAGCAGCAGCAGTAACAGCAACGTCCAACAGCAGCAACATGCAACAAGCAGGGACCAGGGCAGCGCAACACGAAATAAGAGGTGTGAAGAGAGCAGTAACAACCGTGCAGTGACTGTGATCAGAAATAGGCGAGGCAGATGATAATGGAAAATAGGTCGACGGTAATCGGGAATTCAGGATCGTGGTCGTTGGCTTGTTGCGGCTGCTGTGCTGAGTGTTGTGTGTGTTTGAAAGTAAGCTAGGGTTAAGGATTTTTTTAATTTAATATATATTTTTCAATTAATTTTGTATTTAATATTAAATAAAATACGGATCCAGATATCCAGATTTCCGGATATAGTTATATCCGGATCCGTGCGGATCCTCATTTCTTTTACCCGGATCTGTACTTTTTTAAATGCGGATCCAAATTTTTCTGGATCCGGATCTTCTAGATCCATGCGGATGCGGGCTGGATCCAGATGTTATTGCCATCCCTACTTCAAATGCGGATTGGTTGATTTTATAGTAGATCTATCATCCATGATTGCTAGAAACCAAAGATAAATAATTTATTGAAAATTAATTGAGGGTTGGTGTAATGTATATAAATGTATGGCACGCCGAATTGTACACTAGAA
Source organism: Murraya koenigii (assembly GCA_025617385.1). Lineage (NCBI taxonomy): Eukaryota > Viridiplantae > Streptophyta > Magnoliopsida > Sapindales > Rutaceae > Murraya > Murraya koenigii. The sequence continues at coordinate 22,886,829 of CM046813.1, read as the reverse complement.
AGTGATAATTGTAATTGAATTAAATATTATAAACAACAAAAATTAATAATTTCCTTATCATTTGTTTCATAGATGTATTGCAACAAACAATAACATCACTGATGAGATATTTTCGAGGGTGTTTCATTACTCTGTTGTTAGTTGATGGATTATGGGTGAGGAAATGATCTCAAGTGATTATGCACTACTTTATATTATAGGTGGCTGGGGGAATTATTTCTGGATTTTCTTGAATGGAGATTTTATTCATATTTATATATCTTTTATTTATTCATTTATACTCTCTTTAGTTGTATGAATTTTTATTAATCTTAATTTTTTTATTGTATTGTTATAATAGTTCTAGATTTAGTAATAATAATGATTAAAATTTCTTCTTTTATATAGGATATTGTTTTGATAGATGAAGATGATGATGGGGATATGGACTGATGGGGATGAGGATGATGAGGTTGAGGCAAATGATTCAAAAAATGAAAGAGTTGTTTTAGATGATGATTGAATATATTTAAGATATGAAGACATTATTTTTATACATATTTGGGATACTTTTTATATGAAATATATACTTTTATATGAAAGATACTATAAAATTGATATTTTATTGTATTTTTTAATGATGCATGTGATTTTATAAAGTTTTGAAATTAATGAAATTATATTTAGTATGCTTTTTGCATTATTAATATTATATTTGTTATGTTACTTTCATAATATAGACATTTTAAAAATAAAAGTAAAATAATATTATTAAATAAAATACATGGGTTACTGAACAAAAAGAAAAACATATTTATGAAAGTGTATCTCTTATTTATGAGGACAAGTTACAGTTGAAAATAAAAATAATTGATTTATCCTATCTTATTTTCGAGGGTATTTAATTCTATTTTTAATGGCATTGCTCTTGAAAATATCTTTTTTCTCCGACTACTTATTGGAAATTCTATTTTTTCAATGAGACTTAATACGATAACAGTCAACAATACGTTTCACTCGAAAATAATTTTTTTAATAACCTTTGTATGTTTTAGAAAGTATTTACCCTTAAAAATTACATGTTTTCTTGTAGTGATGTATGGTCTACTTATTACTATTGAAAATTAGGTTACTTGGCCTCAGGCCTTAGCCGTTGCTACCGATCGAATTAAAAGTTAGCACACTTTTGCTATCGATCGAATTAAAAGTTAACACACTGACCTTGAGTGATCGAGAGTTCGAGATAAAGATGGCATCTGTCTATAATGATGCCATTTGTCACCAAGAGAATGCAATACAGAATTAATTGATAAGTGTTTCATATTTTGCCCATGCAAATTGATTGAGGGGCAAGTTTGAATAGTAAAATAAAAAAAAAAGTTAATGAAAAGAAATATGAAAGATGTGGGAAGTAAACAAGCTATTAGCCTAAGAATTTTCAAATAGTTTTAGTTAGTTGATCATTTAAGTTTAAATCCTAGAAGAGATAAAAAAAAATGCTTTCAAAGTAAATAAAAAAATGAAAAGAATGTGATTATATATAAGTTATGTTACAATATATGTTATTTAAGAAAAAAAAAAGAAAAGAAATTTAATAGGGATAATTTTTTTACTCATAGAAGAGTTTCATTTTAGTTTGTCTTTAAAAAGAAATTATTGGAGGCAAATAGTTTTATTGATTGATTTTTTATTTTTTATTTTACCCAATTATGTGAAACACAATGAAAATTAGAATGATATGTAAAAGGAACTAAAATTTTATCGAGAACAATTGCCTGCGCATACTTAGAGATGGCAATAAGCACCGTCCTTAGCGGGTTTATCATTACTAAACTTACACTCACATAAAATTTAAATTACCAAATTCACCAGCAACCTGCAGTGAGTTTTAATTTTTTTAAAAAAAAAAAACCTGCTCGCAATGAGTTTTGGTAATTACTAAATTCGTAATGGTACCCGACAGATTTTTTGTGGTTCCACATCTAAAATCACAAATATTCAATATTTAAATTTATAATAATAATTAAAGTTTTACATAATATACTTAATTATAAATTTAATCAATGTTTGTGAATAATTAAAATTTAAACAACAAACCATCACAAATTCTCAAATTTAAATATGAAATACATAAATCTATTTAAAAAAAAAAACCATAAACTATCATCCAAAAATAACACCACTATACTAACAATATTATCATTTCATATTCTCATTCAACATGAGTTTTAAGAGTTAAGATATTTATTCTATTAGCACTCATTCAACATGATTCCTACAATAATGATTAAGATTAATATTTTCTAAAGAATAATACTTTTAAATACTAATCCAAAAAATAAAATTATAATAATGAAATAATCTATACATTAAGTTAAAGAATACTAGGTCATACAAAATTATAATAAATATATAATAATCTATGAGTTAAGGCTTAGGTATGTTGTAATTTGCACACATGTTTATGTTTTACATTTATTTACTTTGTCTATTTTTATATTTAAATACTTTTTCAATTAAATTTAAATTAAAAATATTTGGTAAAAAAAGTATTTTTTTTGGCTAATATCCATGCAGATATCCGTCAGATTTTTAAGTAATACCAAACCCATTTACAACTTAGTTCAGGTTTTAATTTATAATACCAAAACTGCCAGCAACTCGCAAAATTACCCACAGCAGGTGAGTTTTGACTAGTGGGTTTAGGCGGATTTACGGGTTTGTGGGTACCATTACCATCTCTACATATACTCCATGTGGATCACCCTTATTTAAGAGTAAATGTCTTTTTAGTCCCTAGAGGTTGGATCAATTACCTAGTTAATGTACGTTTGACTTAGGGGCTAGGGATGGTAAAACTACTTGCAAACTTGTATATTTGCTCAAACTTGCTCACTCCAAAAAAATTGCTGGTTGGAGGCAACCTAAACTTGTATCAGGTTACAAGTGAGTATAGTAAAAAAATATCTTAAAAATATCTCATGTCCCCACATATTTTTAAAAAAATTATTATTTTTAATTTTAAACTTAAAATATATAGATTAAGACTTTCTCCTTATTTCATCTCCTGTTTTCTCTTATTTTTTAAATTTAATTAAAAATTGACTTAATTGTAAATAATAAAAAAACTGACTTAATTGTCGATATCAACATTCAAAACTCAATCTTGACTATTTATTTAATAAGAAAAGATTATGAGAAGGAAAAAAAAAGGATAAAGAGAGGTTCTTTGTCCAAAATATATGAGCCACTCGAACCTAATCTCATTCTCCCATTTCACTATTGTAAAACAAATAGAAACTTCTACATAAACATTCTTTCTCTCATCCTCTACAACAGTCTACAAACTCATCTTCTTTTGTTCCAAAAAATGACTCTCTGGAGCTATTTTTGGGCAAAATTCTTTTTTGCTTATTTATTTTTTATTTTATTTGGTCTTTCTGTCCACTTAAGTCTCTTGATTTACGGTTGTGGTTTTGTTCATCTTGACATTTTGATCTATGGTGGTCGTTGTTTACTCTTGGAACTCTTGATTAATGATGGTGATTGTTTACCTCTTGATCTTTTGATCTATGATGAGTTGTGGATGAATTTGATAATTGTTAAAATGTACAACAGACAAACTTTTTTTAAAAAATAAAAAATAAAAACTCATTATGAATCACAAGCGAGTTTAATAATTTAAATTTTTGGTGGGTGCATATTTGATAAGGCCAAACCCGTAATTGTCATCCCTAAATCTAGATCTTTCAATTGCCAAATATAAACTTATTTCAATTGTTAGGAAGCCCACCAAGTTATGCTTTATAATACTACATGCCAAACACATCTTTAGTTTCAATTTTTGAGGAATGTACCCTTACATTTTTAAAAGAATTAGAAAAATATAAAAAATTATGGATTTGAATTGTAATTTGTATTTAAAAAAAAAAAGAGAGAGAGAGAGATGTTGATTATCATTCATAAATTCATGTGGCTAGCTATACCTATCGTATTCGACTATTCTTATCAAACTGTAAGTCCATTAACCAAATAAAACCAAACATCATTTTATTAGTGCATCTGGGTGGACCCTCAATCCGTTCACTAGCGTCTTGATCTTCTGGGCGCCCACCAAATTTGGCATTATTATCAGATGGCCCAACTAAATAAAAGGTGGTGATATTTATTTATTTTTAATCTCACCGGTCTCTATTTTTCAATTAATTCCTTTTATTTTTAAAATAAAATTTTTAAAATTACTCTTATTTAAAAAATATATATAAAGTTTTTCTTTTCTTCCCTCCATCTCTCTTTGTCTCAATCTTTTAGATTATCAATTTCTGAATTTGAAAGTACCTTGGTAAAAAAGATAAGTTGAAATATTTTTTTAGCAGAAAAAGGATTAATATCATATATGAAAATGAACCACTTTTGATATTGTTAGAAATGAATCACTCAAAGTAGGAAGAAAAAAAATGGATGAAGATATATATACTAAATAAAAATAGGAGGAAGCAAAAGTAATTAAAGAAAAAAAAATACTCGTCCTCTACTATTAAAAATGATTTAATTTGTAATTGAAATCAGTATAATTAATAACAATAAAACCTACCAATTCTTATAAAATTTTACAAAACCCAACAATAAAAACTTATTATAAGTATCAAGTGGTGATGAATTGATGGAGATAAATGGTGGTAGTGATTTTAATAGTAAATTTGGTGGCGATGGTGATTCTTGAGAGAGGAAGAAGATGAGAGAGAAAATGAAATACATTAGCTTTATTTTTTTTTAATTTTTTTTTAATAAAGATAACTTTAAAAATAAATTATAATTAAAAAGTGAGAACTGATAAGATAAATAGATGGGTTCAAATTTCATTACTCTCAAATAAATTACTCCTAAAGAAATTAATTAATTAAGAATGAAGCTTGGATCTAAATTAACAACATTTCAATCGGTAACACTACACTTATGTAATTGAAATTTAAAATTTATATTACAAGAAACGTGGCATATATAGGACAGGTGGTGCATCGGACTCATTTATAGATTAGTGTTGGGACATGAACACAATAAAGAAAGTAACGAAAGTCAACCGACATTTTAGCATATGACGATTAAAGGGAATGATTAAAATGCCAGGTTGATCCAAACCAGACCTCATCTGGCATTTCTATTTTCTACGAACACATCACTTGGGATACACATCCATTACAAGTTCTAATTAGTAAAGTTATTCTCAATTTCTTTTAAGTCACATTGCCGCATTTGTACTTCATCCCACCTTAAAGTTACTCATGCCATTTACTCATGATGGATTTGTATCGTCTCTTCATTTAATTTTTGTTAAGATTTCAAGAAAAGTAAGACATATTTCATTTAAGTCTTTGTCCGAATGAGATATAATTACAGTATCAAAGTAAGATAAAGAGTCTTAAAACTTTAGTATTAAATTAATTACTGCATTGACAATGAGTTATCAAACGTGATGGAATGTGGAGCATGGTAGATTGTGGAAGAGTATAGGGGCTTTAAAAAATAAATTGAAAAGAAAAGTTAAACTAGGTTTTTCTCACAATCATTCCTGGTACTAAGTATCATATCGGATGGACTGGGAATCCACAATAAGATAACTGACAAGGATGGAACTATGTACCGGCCTATGGGTCTATGGCTGAAAATTAAACAATTAAAAACATGAAGGGGACTAAAGTGCAATTCTGTGAATTCTAAAGCGTATTTTGTGTTCGGCTCCTTAATTTTTTATTAATTGATTTTGTGATATTACTACTATTGATTACATATACTTCATTATGGTCCTCTTCTTTGGCCCCCTGAATTTTAATCATTTTTTTGCTACAGCCTTAAGTTGATAGTTTTGGGTTTGTGTCCCCTATCGAGCCAAAATTCTTCTTCAGCCATTAATCATTGAGAAAAATTTACTTTCTCAATTGAAATTATTAATAATTGAATTGTAATTCATAATCAAGCAAGAAATTAAGATACTTGCTGCTTGCAAAAGTGCAGTCGAATAATTTTTAAGCAGTTTTATTTAAATGACTATCAATTTTGAATTTTTCAGAAGTAAGGAGTTAAAAAATGAATTTAAACTTTACCTTATTCAACTTTTTCCCCCCTCTAAAATAGAAAGATATTGACAAAATCTATTAGCTGAATCAAATATATAACAAAGCAAATCACAAAAATCCTGAAACTACTCTTTCAATTTTTTTCCCATTCATTTTAAATAAAAAGGGCACTGTGATTATGTAAATTTCAAATTAATAAGAGTGAAACGTTCTTATTTGGTCACTCCATTTAATTGTTATTCTGTTTTACTCTACCAATTGAGATACAATAAAGATTTTAATTTTGTAGGTGCGACATTACTCAATTAAGAAATAGTCAAACCAGATAGCATAAAAAAGTAAGTAATTCAAAAGAATCAAACATATCAAATAAAGCAATTGATATTCTCCAAGCCAAGGAGAGCACAAGTAGGTGGATTGATTTTCACGCCAAGAAACAATGCTATTAGCCATATAAACACATTTCATCATGAACTTGTGAGTTAAGTAAATGGGAGAGATTATCAAAAATTAGATCAAAAGAAAGAAATAAAGTAAAAGTGAAGTTCTTTTCGACCAAAATACACATGCGCAAGCACACAAGGACGCTCGCACACACACACACAAGCAAAGCAATGATACAAAGGAATTGATGAGAATGTTGGTGAGTTGGTCGTGGTCATGCATGGGAGTGATTCCCTAGGAGAATCGAATCAGCCCACTTTCCTTTTAAATTTGCTCAATATTTCTTTAATTTCTCTCTTTACAGTTTGCGTCCTCTACTTGCTTTACCATTCTCCAAGAGAATGGAGGCCAGATCTTAATTAGTGTACCCTCTTCGTTCTTCAATGTGTGTGTTATTTTTTTGATGTGTTGTATGTAATAAATAATAAAGAGATAATGAGAAAGATAAAGTTGATATAGCAGCCGCAGAAAAGGAAGGCAAAAAATGAAAAGATGGTCAAAATGAAAACCTCGAAGACTTGTTATTCCATCATGATCATCAGCTTCAAACTATCTTTATTGAAACTCACCATTTGTCTTTCTTTTTCTGGTTTTTGTTCCTCTTCTATTTTTGTTCATTTATATTTCCTTTTTCAAAAAACTTATCTCTGCCTACAATATCTATCTATATATCTTCCTCATAAAAAAAGTAACAATAAAATTCATGATCATATATCTTTTAAATAAATTCATAATCGTATATATTTTAAATATTATACTGTAATTTATTGATATTTATAATTTAAAAAAAATGTGCATAGATATTAACTTTGTTGTGATGCACAATATTTGAGTTGAAAACACGAATATATTTTAATTTAAATAATTGAATAAAAATTTATCCCACATTTCATGCGGTGACTAAAATTTCTACTCATATGTATAGGAATATTATGATTAATGAGTGTTTCCTATCTTGTAATTATTAAATGCCCTTACGTGATAGAGTGAACTTTTAATTAAGAATTCTTAACTTAAATGAGTTAAAAGAATATATATATATATATATATATATATATATACTACATTGAATTAATAGTTTTTATTTTTTAACTTGTATTTAATTCTAATATGATCTGGAATGCTAGATTAAAAAAATTATTCCTACTTAATATATTTTTATTTTTGGAATTTGACTCACTAATGGAGAAAATCTAGCCACGAGGCTCAAATATTAGATATGCAATGCATTTGCGCTCCACTTTTATTTGTTGAAAAAAAATTATATATAGTAATGTAGCATAAGGGTCTTCAAATAAATGATGTGCCTTCTACATGCAGTAAAAGAATGATGATTTGTGTTATTAATTAAAAGTTTTGAAAAGAATCAATTCTCTTATTCCTAAGAGCTCAAGTACACGAATAAAGGAATATTCAAACTTGTAAAGCGGCAACAATTTAACCCATTGATTGTCACAGTTTGTTGATTGATTCAGTTCTCAAAGCATGAATTGAAAGAGACTTGACCAAAATGATTGAGTTAAATGTGTTGCCCTGCCTCTGCCTTTGGTTTTCCTGTTAAGAATATTCATCACAATGTAAAGAAAATCCTGATGTGGATTCCTTGTAATCCATTAACAAGCAGCCACTTGGGTCTTTTATTTTTCAATTTTCTCTTGTAAAATTTTCACTGTTGCTTTTTTTTTTTTCACCTGTCAAACACATTGTTAGATTTTGTTTGTGGGGACTGCATAAATGGAATTGGTTGGTCAAAGGGACTTTTATGAATTCATGCTACAATTGATTGAATAGATTCTTGGATTAGGGCTGTCGTGTTTGTAGCCTTACAATATCTCCTGTTTGCTTTATGTGGGATCCTCAACTGTTTGCCTGCCGGCTAGACCTACAAAGAGTAGATCAAGATGTGGTGCTATAAGTTCTACTCAACAAATTTTCTGATATTTTCTTTTGATAATCTCTAAATTACATTTAGTATAATTTTCAATTATTAAAAATAATATAAAAATAAGAAACAAGTAACTGGGTCAAATAAGACCAGTCTCATATTTTTATCTTATTTTTATGATTATAAGTTACACTAAATTTTACTGAAGAAGACCCTTTTCTTTTTCAATTAATCTAACATGGATTCGTGTTAATTTTGTTGGATGTAAATTACAATAACCTATCATAATCTTTGTTAGTAAGCCATATGTATGGGCAAGATCCGGCTACCTTGCACCGGGGCAAACTACTCCAAATTTGGCATTTTGTGCACTCACCGTCTGATCTAATGGAAAACTCGTTTTAATGGTTGGGATATCTTTGTTTGGTTATTAATAATGAAGTCCCTGTTGTTTGCTGAAAAATCAGAAAAGCCAAGGTCGCACAATTTTGACATATAAATCCAGATTGTTTCCAATTTCTTACACTACCAATCAAATTGAAAATTTTATTATGTAAACCTACATAAATATTCAATATATCCTTTACTAATTAAAAATCACATACAAAACCATTGGTTAAGTAATAATTTTTTTTTATCAAATTGTTATTAAAATATATTTAAGTAATCATAAACCAGACAAATATAATTTGTTCAACTATATTTTAAGGAACAAATTTCTTTTATGGTCAAATTTAAATGACCCAACGGTCATATAAAACTAAAATTCAATACGTAATCAATTACATTATTATTAACATAAGAAGATTTGTGGGAGAAATTTTTTAACATATATACAACCAGAAATTTTTTTACATTTCGATAATTTATAGTTTAGGCATTTTAGTAATAATTTTTAATTAAAAAGTGGGTTTATGTAGCATTTTGATGATTTTAAATAATTTCACACAAATCTCTAGTTGTCAAGTACAGTCAAGAATTTATAAAAATTGGAATAGAAAGGACTTAAAATTTTTAAACATCTATTTTTTTAATTTTATAATAAACAACAGGGACTCTAGTGTAATTGGACCAAAAAATGTCAAAAGTGGGAGTAAGTTACTCCGGATGTTGTGTTAATTAATTTGTTTGATCGGCAAAAACTTTTGTGATGGTACAAAATATTTGTGAGTTGGATTTAATTTTCATAATGTTGTTAATAATAATAAAATTTTAATTAAAAATAACTTATAAATTACAGCTGCTCGGTTCAATAATCAAGTACGTGGGTGTATAGACAGTTTTTAATTAACTTTACGCACGCGTGTATTCTTCGCACTCACGAATTATTTTTGAATTTTACGCCAATGTCTTCCACTAAGCCTTAATTGAGGGAACCGATGTGTAAACATTTCCAAACTTTGCTTTTGTTAGCAATTTTACTTTTTTTTAAGGGATAGCTTATATATATATAGATATATATATTTCAATACACTACATAATATTGCATTAAAATACATATTTTTTAATCTTTTAATTTATCTCTTACAATAATAAAGTAAGGAGTTTTCTTATTGTAAAATTATTTTACCCAATTTATGGTAACAATTAATTTACTTTGTATCTCTCATAAATTTGAGATCAACTGTAGTAAAAATCAAGTCTAATTTCACAAGAAAAGTAAGTATAAATATTTGGTATACATTGATGAGAATATATATATCTCTTAGCTGAAAATAGTTCATAGACTAAGAGTATAAACTTGAAGCAATCCACAAAGCTAGTTTTTAGTAAGAGTTAGATTCACAAGCTTCTATATAATTTGAGGACTAGATTCATACATAAGTTAGCCCACAATATCTTTCCACATCATAAGGAACATGACACAATTCAATACTTCCTTTCCGCATCACAAAAATCATGGCATAATTCCAAATAAACAGAGCTAAACTCATGCAGTGAGTGGTCTAGACCATAATTATTTATGGCAAGGGTACTGAACTAAAAATCTAAATTTGAAGCAATTTAGATTTGGGGTCACACTATATTTTCATATGACAAAGATCCTCGGCATGTGTTCTTAGATTAATGCATGTATCAATGAGTCTATACTTTCTTTATTACATGTGACAAGAATCCTTGTTATATATTCCTAATTTTTAAATATGAGTTGATCGCTTCTATATTATATTTTATAAAACACTCTCGTCACATTTTTTTGTTTGGAAAAGCTAAATTATTTCTATAAAATTAAAAAAATATTAATTTACTTCTCTAAGAGAAAGTACATAATTATGCATGCATCTGCTACCTCCAAAAAAAAAAATAATAATAATAAAGGAAGCTGTGGGCGATGCCATTGTATTACTTCGAAATTTCAAAATTTTCGGTCTCTGGAATCCTAGTGGAATTTCTCTCTCTTTTTTTCTTCCTTTATTTTTTTTCCCGATTCCATTTAATATATCAATGTAATTGCCAGGTTATGAACACGAAAAGTATGTACACGGCCCTCCATTTATTCCCTTTTTCTCATCTCCAAACATGTATATAAACCCACTCCTGATCTCTCATTTCTTCAGCAGAATTAAACCTTTCTATATATCTTCTTCTTAGTGTCTTCTCATCTCTCTGAACTACTAACTCTTGCATTTTCTTAAGGTTAGTTGCATATTAGTATTTTTTTTTCTCGCATAGGTGCTATTACTAGCTTAATTGGTAAATTTTTTTTGGGTAATACAACAAGATGTACGAGGTTTAAACCCAATGAGACAATGATATATATATATAAAATATATATTACTCTCATAATTTTTTACCCTTTTAATATCTTCATAAAATTTCTTGTTTCTAAGTCCATAATTAGTACATCCTTTCTACCACGTCATCTGTCCATAATGTCCAACAAAATTTGGTCATATATTTTGAAAATTAACAGCCAGTAATATTAGTTTCTACCATAAAAATGAAAAGTATACGTCACATGATATCACTGAAACAATAATACAAGAATTATATTTACTTCTTAGCGAGGTCACTAAATGTTTGTTTATTTTTGGTTGTGTAGAAACAATGAACAGGCCAGGAGATTGGAACTGCAGGTCATGCCAGCACCTGAACTTCCAGAGGCGTGACTCGTGCCAGCGTTGCGGTGACCCTAGGTCGTCCGGTGACTTTTGTGGGTTCGGTGGAAGAGGAGGAGGATCATCATTCGGGTTCGGTACCGGGTCCGATGTCAGGCCGGGTGACTGGTATTGCTCCGCCGGGAACTGTGGGGCACACAACTTTGCCAGCCGCTCAAGCTGCTTCAAGTGTGGAGCCTTCAAAGATGATGTTGCTGGCGGTGGCTTCGACTGTGACATGCCTCGCTCCAGGGGCTCAGGTTTTGGTGGTGGCAATCGATCTGGATGGAAGTCTGGTGATTGGATTTGCACCAGGTGAAATTTGTGTTACATATTTTAAATATTCAATTTACAAATTTTTTTTTTCTTTTTGAACTTTTTGTTTTAAATTGCTCCTTTTTTGACTAGGAATCTCTCTTTCTCTCAAGACACGAAAGCATACCATGAAGCAAATTAATTATGGCTTTTGCTAATTTATTTATATAATTTTATCTTTTTTGAACAGGTCTGGATGCAACGAGCATAACTTTGCTAGTAGAATGGAGTGCTTCAGATGCAATGCCCCTAGGGACTTTGGCAACAGAATTTCATACTGACACACTTCCCTTTGGGTATGAATCAATATTTATCCTCAACCTTCATAATTAAGTGATGGTGCCCAGGTCTTGAGTCTAGATTTTTTACAAAATCCAATTTGAAAAGTAGTTGTTCAACTCTGATCGTAGTTCAAATTCAGATTTTACAAAATCCTGACGTAAATAGGATAGTTTAACTTTCATTACTTTATATATTTTGTTTCAATATTGAATAAAGTATATTTACAATTTTTGGTTATGATAAATTGGCTTCTTTTGCAGGCGTTGCAGCCAACCCAAGAGTCGAGAGAGATCAAATCGTAATATATCAGCTTTTTCTTCAAATTATTATTTGTTTTGGGTGCTAGCTATTTAGGGTTTCTCAAGGTGAAGCTCATGGTTTAATATTTAAATCAGTGTTCACTTTGAGATTTACCCAATTAGGATATTTTGTTAGGGTTTCAGTTCCCATAATTAAGAATTACAGCAATGTAGCCCTTGTGGTGCTTTTCAATTTTCTATCCATTTGTCTCTAGCTTTTTGCTTTTATCATGAGTTATTGAGTTTTGTTTATTGTATTGCTGCATGGCTTTCTTAAAAGAAGATGATTTGCATGAACTTCATAAAGAAGATTCTCTCTCTAGCATTGAAAGATGAGTTCTTTATCCTCTTATCTCTTTAAAAAATAACTTATTACATATATTTACCATTAAAGAAATTCATTAATAAAAACATAAGAAAATATATGTACAATAATCGGGGGCATAAGTAACGCATCACCTTATCCTTCAAAATTTTCATAATACGAGATCAATAACACGTTATATGAGATGAATCCGTACACTGTATACATAATATAAACTATGAAAAAATCTAGGTAATTTATTAGTTTATAACAAGTCGAGGGATCAACATTGAGCTTTATGTTCTTTCCATATATATACATGCAAAGGGATTATTAGGTCAAGATATTGAAGAATAAATGAGCATTAATCATATATACTTTTAAGAAAGCCTAGGACACTTTATAAATAGCAACTATTTCGAAGTTACTTATGCAAAATCTTTGAATGGCTGGCTAGATGAGTCGTACGATATGTCTAATTTCTTAAGAATAATTAAAGCATCAATCATAGTGGTTTCCAGCATGGGCATACGGGAGAGATAACGAGATATTCAAATAAAAATGCAAAAGAATAAAGAAGAATTAAAGGATATATATATATATATATATACATAGAAAGGAGACGTATTAACTTAGAATTTCTCAACATTCAAAAATTGACAAAGCATATTCATGATAGAAGCAAAGCACATTGGATACCCCTTCCATTGACCTCCTATACATATGAATATATAAAGTGTATTTTTATATATGGTGGATTAAAAAGCAAACGACACATTTTTATGTGTCTATTCCAGCATAAATATGCTTTAAGCATTTAAGCAAAAGATTCTTGTCTCCCTTTTGAGCTAGCTTTGTGTTGCTTCATGATTTTCTGTTGAAAATATATAGTCAAGTGCCACATTTGATTAAACCCTAGTTACTTGGCGCATGTCATTTGGGACCAGAATGTTCAGCTACTTGAGTACAGGGAAATGCAATGAGAGATTCGTAGTGCTACTTTAATTTAACTAGACATGCCACTTGGCCCTTATGAGCGAGAGCTTCGGTTGGGGTCCCTTTAAGGAGATTCATATGTCATCTTTAAAATAAAATTGGCGTGGAGTTAGATAATTTTTTCCACTGGTTGTGGGTGGAGCAAGCTCCAGTATTTTTCAGTGTAGATATCGTGCTATTATAGAATAGATATAGTTGGTCCCAATACATGTCACTGTCTTATAAAGGCTGAGTGTTTGAATGTCACTTTCTTTAAGGAATATAATTCTTAAACCTTAAGATCTGTCTTGCAGGCTTCTAGATTTTGGTCGTAAGAACAATAAATCGTTTAGTAAAAATTATTACCTATAATTTATGAATATTTATATTATTTTATTAAAATTACTAATATAATATGTAGAAACATACATTTATAGTATTTTTTATACTCTCTGAATTTATCTTTTTTGAAAAATATAATTTATCTGTTTGGTAAGCTAAAAAAATAAGAGAAAATGATAGAAAATGCTGTCCAGTATTCCAATCCGGTTAGGTTAGCATTCCAAGTCAGTTGAACTCCTTTTTGGTTGAGATGAAGAATAAGGTAAGGGAATAGGACGAGTAATGAATGAATGAATATTATGAAAAATGTATTAATCAAGCTCACAAGGAAAATGATTACAATTCAGTTTTTATAGTGACTCAACGAATCTAACAAACTAAAACAAAGAGCATTACCAGATTCTTCTGTATACATGCTATATTACAATTTGTTACAAATACAACTATTATGAATAACCAACATTGTGCCAGCTCAGCAGCTTAGCTGGTTGACTGCTCAGTGTACTTATGATGCACCTCTCACTCTTTTTTATACATGCTAACAATTTATGAGATCAACAAATTCTTCTAAAAAATTCTTTAAATTTTTCTCTGCATTCTTTTGATGATGTGATGTCAAGAAAAAATAAAATTATATGTGAGACTTGGGGATTATAATAATTTATATAAATAACTTTTTTTAAAATTTATAAGTATTCTTATTTTAACTTATCATAAAAATAATAATGATTTTTTTAGTCTCAACACATTAAAAGACCCGTTCCCTATTATATATATTAAAATTCAAATTACCGAAAATCTTAATAAATTATATTGCTTAACCTTATGACAATATAATAATACTGGATTAAAGATCCAACATTGACCTTAATTAAGGCTTTAAAATGAAAGGATGTTTCTAATAATTAAGCATCAATATCACTTCAAGTGATTATTTTTTTGTGGGTTCTTAAATCTTTTTGCGATTAAGGTCCATGCTTGAATAAAGTATGCGTAATCATTTTCTTTGACTTCTAAATTCATATACTAGGAAGACCTCATCCAAGTGTACATTTCAATTCCAATATACCATTTTAAAAAAAAAAATTATTCAAAAGAGTGGAAAAAGTTTGGAAACCATCTTGGTTGGAGCCGTGTTAAATTTTAAAAGATGTATGCCACGGACATTTTATAACATAATGTGTAATTAAGATTTTATTATTTTCTCATTCCTATCCATTAATACCTTTTATAATAGCCCCCCACCTTCTCTTTTTTTATTATCACATCAAATTAATCATAATGAAATAATAACTATTTGATTTGGGCCAATTACCTATTATCCTTTAACTATATTTTAAAAAACTACAAAAGACAAATTATTGTCGTTAGTGTGCTAATAAGAAATTTTAGAATATATCAAATATACCATATTTACCATAAAATAAATAAATGATATCACCATATATGTTTATTTATTTTAAAAAATTATCATGTAAGTGGTAGTTATATTAAATTTAAATATATATATCATGTATATATTAGTTAATTGTATTACATCTCATCTAATTTAAAACTCCTCCAATTTAACTCATGATAAAAGCTTGTTTTCAGAAAAATTGTAATACCGAAGTTGGTTTTTGTTTTTACGAATTTGCCATGGACCATATCCACTATTTGTCAAACGCACAAGGGAAGTATGCGTAAAGACTGTCATACCTTTCATCAAATTGAGAATGTACATAACCTCAGGGGAGGTAACCGATAATTATCCACTCATAAAAATGTTAGCTACACAATGCTGATACCCTTCTCTAGCTAAAGCAGGGGCATACCCGTATCTGACAAATTTAAATGTTTCACTTATTGAATAGATAATTAAATGAGGATTTCTTATTTTATACACCTAAAATTTTAGAAAGTGTAAATAAAAAAAAAAAGTGAAATGGATTAGGAGAGATAGTTGATGAAAAAACATGATTTGATTTTGTCGATCATTTTTTTTTTTTCAGAAGTACGTGGTGCTAATTAATTTAGTAAACTTTGGAAGGTAGTACAACGAACTCGAACTTGCTCGCATGAGGGGACAATTTAGTTGCCAACATATTTATTACTCTTACAAATTAAAAAAATAACTTTTTATATGTTGATTAATCTTGGATGAGAGCCCAATTAGGACAAATAAAATTCTGAAACATCTTCGATTCTATCCTTCCCCAGATTCCCAAAATCAAAGAAAAAAATTAAAGTTAGAAAATTACTATGATTAATTAATTATAACTAAATTAAATTAATCTTCATCCATTGTTTTTTAACATTTTAAATTTTGTATCATATGATACAAAATTTAAGCATTCGATACTTTTTTTTTTCATGTATTAGTAGACATCATTCAAACAACTAAAGTACTACTATTATTAAAAAAATCTATCAATATAAATTCATTAAAAAAATATATTTAATTGCTAGTAATTTTCAAACAGTATTTTTTTTTTCTAGCTATCAAGTTCGAATCTTAAAGAGATGGAGGCTAAACAATAATTTATCCTTGACCTTTTAACAAAAAATTAATATAAGTGTTAAAAATATCTAATCCATTTACCTTTTTTTTTAAATGAAAAAAATAACTTCAATTAATATGAATTTATAAAAAAAATATTTAATCGCTCTCGAGAGCTCAATTGAGTGGTTTTAAAACTATCTTTTTTTTTTTTAATCACTTAAATTTGAATCCTAAAAAGAATAAATAGTAAGACCTTTTAAAAAAATTAAATACGTATTAAAAAAAATCCAATCTGTTTACTTTTTTTTTTTTTTTATAAATCAAATGTATTAAAAGTAAATCCAGTCCAAATTAAAATTAAAAATCACAAAATAAGACAAAAACAAAGAATTGAAAAATAGAAGAGCAAGTAACTGGGCTTGGGCCAGATAATCAGAATTATAGCGCATATGCCTCGTAGAAAATTGGCATCATCTGTTGAGGCTTTTACGGGTATTTAGAAGCGTTTTGTAACGGGTCTCTCCGAATTCTGAGGCCCTGTGTGTGTTCAATAGTTAGCACTTACATGGGGTTTAACGTCTGACAACCAAAACCCAACAGCGATACAACACACAAACTTAACTTCATCTTATTATTATTATTTTTTTTATCTTTTATCAACTCTTATTGTTGTGGGTTTTGGTTCTTGTCTCAGTTTACAGCATAGTTTGTCTGAGAATCAATGGCTTCATGTGAGTTTTGTAATCTCTTTGTTATTGATTTTATGTTCTTCCTGTGTGTTTAGTTGAAATTGTGGCTGCTTACTTATCATCTATGCATATAGTGAAATGGGTTTGTGGTTAATTTATTTATTTTTTTGGTTTTGTCTCTTAATTGTTTTCATGTATGAGCCCAGATTGTTGAATTCATTTGAGTATGATAAATACTGCATTTGCTTAACTTGTCATCAGCTTCATTGTTTGTTGCTTCCTCTTTTCTGATTTTTGGTTGGGAATTAGTTGAAAATGGGAAGTGAGTCTATTTCTAGTCATCTGCTTTTTACTTCTTTTGGTGTTTATGTTGTCATATTATGTAAGTTTCAAAAACTCATGTTTTAAGGGACAAGCTTAAAGTCCGTAAATTTGCAACATTGTAGATGGGTGTGAACTACCCGGGTCTCCTGTTGAATATATGATAGGTGAAAAACTCATTTTCATTCAGCTTAGATACTGAATTATGTGTTTAAAGACAATGAAGAGTCAGGTTATGAAAGGCAGTGCTTTCAGGGGCAACTATTAGCCATGTTTTTATAATAGAAAAATGGTTAATTGGATTTTAATGTTGGGGTTAGTTTGTGATTTTGATCTTGGTGCATTGAAGGAGGGAAGTTGCTCCTGATATGCATTACGCTCTTGCCTCTAATTCAGTTGTTTTCAGCTCTTATAAGATTAGTGGATTAACATTTTAGCATGATATGTGGTTGTTGATCAAAATCATTAGATTCAGCCAGTTTTATAGGCTCTGTAGCAGAGGACTGATGGGGCATTTCCATTGTTTTTGTGTGACATGGACACCTTAGGAATTCCAAATTGCTATGAACTTCTGATTATGCCAGTACATATTGACATGACGAATGTTGAGAATTGGTCGTTTGTTGACTTGCACTCTGTATGTACATTACCTAGTGGTGCTGTGAGATGCGTATAAGCTAAATTTTGTTAGTCTCGACACCATGTGTTCATTCCATTTAGTCATTATGATAATAATTTCTGTTACTATTAGAATTAAATGTATGGTAATAATTTGGTAACTAATCCCATTTCATTGTTCTTATAAAAGGAAAAGTGATTAAAATATTCAAGTGTAAAGGTTGCAAGTTATTTATTTTAAAATTAAATTTTTTTCTTTTTATTAGTTTGATGTGATATCTATTGTAGCTATTGAATTGAAGCATAACAAAACAGTTGGAATCCAAATGTAGCATACAAAAGATTGTATGTGGTAAACTTATATACCTAATCATATGTGTCTTTTTTACTTTTAAGCTTTATATATTTATTTATTTAGCTTTTTTCTTTTTATTTCAGGCAGCTTGGGTGCTTCTAATATTAAATTACCAAAGGTCACTCTTGGTAGGGCCAGAGTTGGCGATTTTCAACCATGGATTGATGTAAGAAAATGGATGGGGCAGAAACCTTTGCAACATGCAGGTTTGGCAATGTCACGACCGTCAGAGAAAGCATTCACTGTATTTTGTGGTCATTCTTCAGAAAGTGAGTGTAAGTCTTCCTTACTAACACATACTCTGTTTAAACTTCTACGTTATACTCTATATGTTATTGTAGTAAATAGAAAGATCTTTGCTTATTCTGCTTTATGTATGTTTTTGTGTCACACAGTTTGTTAAAAACATAGAAAAACAATTAGTTCTATTATAGATTCCTACCAAAATGCATTTTATACGTTAAAGAGGCTTGTCCCAAGATATATATGCTCTCTTTAATGATCTATCATTTCTTTTTCATAGTTTTGAATTGAAAACTCT
This sequence comes from Murraya koenigii, assembly GCA_025617385.1. NCBI lineage: Eukaryota > Viridiplantae > Streptophyta > Magnoliopsida > Sapindales > Rutaceae > Murraya > Murraya koenigii. Next base: position 22,867,826 of record CM046813.1, on the reverse strand, counting down.
TAAAGTTTTAGTCTATTTCTATAGGGAATTAGTTCGTTCAATGTGGATAGGATGAATTCACCAACTTGCATCAAGTGTTAACCATGCATCCAAGGGTCTCGAGCGAAAACATGTTTAATAAGCCTCTGTTTAAGAGTTTTTGCTGTTCTACATTACTTCATTTTCTAAGGCCTTTTTTACCTAATGAAGTATGTTTAGTTATTTGATTTTATATTTGACAACCTTTTGCAAGTGACATATTGGTAAAACATGTTAGTATACATTTTTGGTTGCTCAATTTCCCTTTTAGTGGATATTTGCCCTTTGATTATATATCTTCTTCGTGTCACCTTTGCAGCAGTCATATTTATTAGCATGTATGTATTATGTAAGATATAAAGCAATTGAGTAAGCTCTCCAATTCATTGATGAGAAAAATGAGAATCTTATGTTTAAATTGTTAACATTGTAGCTAGTAGAAATGTAAGGGATGGTCGTGAAGATACAAGTCAACTCATTCCAGACTCGTCTGAGGTAAGTACTTCGAATATTATCTATTTGTTTATCCCACTGTATCTAAAGTGTGTGCGGTGTAAGTAATACTACAGCCTTTTTGTCAGAAAATTTGTTGCTACAGATAGATCATTTATATATAGATTGGTTTAATTTGCAGTTATTATTTTATCTTATGCAAATAAGTGTAGGGACAAATCTGTTTTATGAAGTAATGTAAGGTTTAATTTGTTGTGTGAAGTTATGCACGGATATTTTATTTATTCCCATTTCAACACCATCAAGAAAATGACAATGAAGGAAAAGAGAAACAATGTGAATACCAACGTTTCCCTAGTAATTATACGGGTGAATCAATGGCTACACCAGGGAAATGTTCACTATTCTTTTGTATTCCTAGGATGCCTATTAGTCTGAAATAGCTATTCTTATTTGTGCTCCATAGCTTTGCATTGCGACTTTTGTAATTTATTCTTAGGATGTCATACGTCTTTTGCTGTCATTAAGTAACTCCCTAATTCTGTTTCATAGTTATTCTATATTTTCCCTAAATAAGAATAACACATTTATCTTAGTTATCACATATTTTCCCTAAATAAGAATAATACATCTATCTCTTTCATATTGAACAACTACCAGCTTTGATTGGTGGTAAAATAAGGCATCCAAATATGCACTACAATGCCATTCTAAACAAATAACTGGAAAACCTATTCTTTTAGTTTGATGCAGCATCCTCTTGACCAGGCTATAAGGTAGCAAAGCTTGTAGAAAACCAGACACGTTTATTCCTTTTCTAGTTTTTTCCCCTCAGAAGTAGCAAAGATGAGTAATGAGTCCATGCTTATGAGATACATTTATGCCACTGTAATATTCTGCAGCCCGTAAATTTTGAGTTTCATCCATGATGTGAAGCTGTCTGCTTCTTGCTGGCCACCAGGATCAGCAGCCATGAATTGTCTCAACAACAATTTTGCTGTCACATGGATGTGCTTGCATGCAGACATCTAGGTTTATGCATGAACAACTATACCATGTTTAGAGCTTGAAATTTAATGTTTGCTTAAAATTTCTGCTGCAGGTGGAATCTCTGGTAACAGACATATGCAACACAACTTCAGTTGCTGAATTTGAATTGAAAGTAAGCACTTATAAATTCTCTTATGTTCATTACATAAGTTTGTAGATTGTTTTATTAGTTGAATGCCAATTCAGGTTTTATTGGTTAATGTAAGATAATATCTGCGTTCTATCCATTCTAAATCTGTTTCGTGTTTTGTTAGCTTGATGGCTTTCGGCTATATGTGACAAGGGACATACCTGGGGACAGTATCTCTCCACCATATCCGTCAAGTTCTGCCCCTGTCACTGTAAAAAAACGTGTTGATACACCGGATTCAAATGGATCTGTTCCTACTCCATCTTTAGCTATTTCAAAACCAGTGCCTTCTTCAGGAGGAATTCAAACATTGCTAGATAAAGCTGCCGATGAAGGCTTGGTTATACTTGAGTCTCCAAAGGTCAGAGAACCAATTTTTTATGCTTCGACAGTTATACTTTCCTTGTACTCTGGGATCAGGTTGCTAAACTAGCAAATGGTTCAGGTTGGATATTTCAGGAGATCACGAACCATAAAGGGGAAGCGTGCACCACCATCATGTAAAGAGGTATTTTTCTTTATTTTGCCATGTAGGAAATGAAACATTATCATGAGGATTGTGCTCTTTTAAAGGTTGGAAAATGCTTTGTAAGACATTCTTACACATAATTGACCTGGTTGATTGCTCTCTGAACAGTCATTTTTGTTTCCTTCTTTTCGGTTTCCGAATTTCTTTTTCTTCTTTTCTTTCAAGAGATGTTCTTACCCTCCTGAGAAAGTCTATTATTAAATCTCTGCTGATAACATCTGGCGTGTCGCTCTACAGAAGCAGACAGTGAGGGAGGGCCAAGTGCTTTGCTATATTGAACAACTTGGTGGTGAAATCCCAATTGAGGTTTTGTGTAAATTATTATTCTTCTTGTTTTTGGTAGCACTATTTTTCTGATAAGATTCCTGATTCAATTGCTTTCTTTTTCTCCCATTCCTTCTCCAGTCCGATATAGCTGGGGAGGTTATCAAGATACTAAGGAAGGATGGTGGTAAGTCGGATCACTTTCACCAATCTCACAATGTTGATTTTCTCTTTTTATACTTTAGTTTTTATGTTCTCACTCGGCTTGTTATTTTTTCGGAACCAACAGATCCTATCGGATACGGTGATCCTCTCATTGCAATTCTCCCTGCATTTCCTGGGATAAAGCTGCTTCAGTAGAAGATTTGGTTCATTCTTCTTTAATCATGTCCCCATCTACACACTACGCTAATCACTGATGGTACTTCAAAAAACAAATGACTTTGGCATCTGTAAGTGAAAACGGATTGTGCTAATGATGGAGGAAAAAAAAAAAAAATTCAGCTTTGGAACTGGTTATGGACTTGTGGGAATAAAATGAAAATATTACTTCAGAAATCCATGGTTATTTACTAATATACATCAAAATTTGGGGTTAATTTCTTATATGCGGTCAGATTTCCGCCCTCCTGGAGCAGTATCAAGTATCGACATAGCGTGGGCAATTAAGTGGTCTTAATTTAATATTAATTAGTTTAATGTATTTTGGTTAAATATTAAACGCTTTGAGCTTTTTGTTAGTATGCCACTAACTTTTGCTATTGGTGAACAAACACTTTTTTATTTTTTTAAATTATTATTACTATTTTTGGATGATAACAGATCATGATCTAATTTCTTTTTTTCTACTAGATAATTTTTATTTTTCACTTTTTCACTTACAAAACTGCTGAGTTTTATGTTGTTTTTATCCCCGCTTTGCTGCCAAAAGAAAAGTGCAACACGGTGACCTTCCAAGGGTCACCTATGTACTGCTTTCGTCTAAGCTTGTTTAATTGTGGAGTAGAGCTTTTATGAGATCGGATATATCAGTGTTGACGTCGTAAAAATTATGTTGTTTTTTTTATCCTCCTTCGCACGATAAGTTAGCTAATGATATTTAGGATATATGGCAATCAAAAGTTTCTTTAGGATGACCGATGCATACGACGAAAAAAGTTAACAAAGGTTAATTAGTAGATCATGTCATGACTTTAATATTTCTTAAATTTTATAGATTAAGCAATATTAGGCGTACGTAGCCAAGTTTAATACAATTTACTAAGGGACAAGCCAACTAGACAATAAATTTGTATGTGTCTATCAAAGTTGACATATAATATTTTGGCCTATCACTAGCTATCACGAATTGCCTGCTAGTCATTTGGAATTAATTTAAAAGGAATATATGCGAATCATAATAAATTCATTGTAATTAAGAAAAATTTTAGAGCCACAAATAAGGGTGGGCAAATAAATCGGTACCCCCAATACCATTTCGGTTTGGTTTGGAAAATAATAAAAAATTGATTTATTTATTTAAATAAATAAAAATGACTCGAACAGAAGAAAAAAATAAAACTGGTGGATTTTGGTTCAGTTTAGTTTATCTCATGATTTTAAAAATATGTATTTTGTTTAGCTTAATTCGAAAAAAAACTTAAATGAGTCGAACCATGCCCGGCCTTAACCGCAAATACTTGTGCAAATAAATCTTGTTTATTAGTTTATTTATTCAAACTAATGTGGCAATACACTAGTGGTTGATTACAAATATAAAAAATAAAAATAAAACACTTGACACAATGTTATAATGAAAAAGTCCAGCCAATTGAAATGCCGCCTGATTTATTGAATATGAAGAAAGTAATAATATACAACGAGCACAATCCAATACTATTATTAAATTACTAATTAAAACCTATGATAAATTAGACGATCCAGAAGATTGGATAGTCAAATTAGATGATAATGAACAATTTCATTAGCCCTTCTAAGGAACAAGTTGACATAAATAAATTAAAGTGAGATTGTTAATTTCTCCTTTATTTATATTTAATATGTATCATTTATTCTCTTACTATTTTTCTAATAGCTAATAACTCTTTTGACAGCATAACTTTATAATGTTATATTTATTTTCAAATACAATTTTATTCTATTTATTATAAATTAAATAAATCACATGAATAGAATTAAAATAAAAAATTAAGTATTAAAAACAAGAAATATATGTTTTATTATGAACAAAAAATTAATATAAAATATTTTTCTTGTACTTTTTTTATTTTATAAATACTTTCTTATAATAAATATTTTAAAATTAAATGTAAAAAGCATAAAAAATTTTATTATTTATTTTATAATAAGTTTTTACTTATCATTCAAATTCTTATAATAATATTTTGTATTTTTATCATTTTATAATAATTTTCTTATATATTTATCATAAGAAAATATTTATAAAATGAAAAATATTTATTATTAATTTTTTTTACATCAAAACATATATTTCTTGTTTTCAATACTTAATTTTTTATTTTAATTTCTATTCATGTGATTTATTTAATTTGTAATATATAGAATAAAAGTGTATTTGAAAACAAGGTAACATTATAAACTTATGCTATTGAAGGGGTTATTGACTATTAAAAAAATAACAGGATGGTAAATGATACATATTAAATATAGTATGGAAAAAATTGACAATCTCTCTAAATTAAATATAGAAACAATTGATATATATACATATATATTCTAGTGAGAACATCTTCACTTTATTAAAGTGAGGATGTCACTAAAATGTAAAAAAATACATATTTTAACATATTAAAAATTATATTTTTTTTACTATCAGTATATTGAAATATGTGTTTTTTTATCTTAGTGGCATGCTTACTTTATTAAAATAATGATGTCTCCACTGGAGAATTATTATTATTATTATATCTTGAATTTTGTTAAAATCCAAAAAACTATTAAACCGCATGGTTGAATAGTATTCTCAATTTTAACAAAATTCAGGATATTAAATTGGAACTATATACATAGCTAATGTATTTTTTTTTAAATAATAAGAAATAATAACGATTATTAGGTAGGCTTAATAGATTGCATGAGATTAATGTTTCTTATATTAATTTGGAATTGTACGCAACTAATTAATGATACAAAAATATCATGAAAGGACATGTCTTTTATAGAGATATCCATTGAGAATAAATCTTTGGGCCAAGTATATAAGTGTGAGCAATCCTTAATTATTGAACTAATTTTCAATTATGAATATAATTAAGCTCATGTGAGGCTAAGGGTTTGTTTGAAATTACTTTTGAGAAGTTCAAAAGTGATTTTGAAAAGCTAAAAATTAATTTGATATTTAGTATATTTTTTTTAAGATTGATTTTAATAAAATCATCCAATTCTACATAAATTTTGAAAAATAGATAAAGAGTAATTTTTTAAAATATGATTTTGATTTTTCAGAATCAATTTTACATTTAATATAGCTCTATATATATACTCACATATATTATAAAAATCTAATATTATCCTTATTAATTTAGAAAATAAAATTATTAAATTTAGAGAGATTATTATTATTACCAATTATATTGAGATAATAAAATTAACAAATTAAAAATTTATTTTAGTTATCAATTATTAATATACATAATAAAAAAATTATACATACATGTTTATAAATCTTTAAATATATTTTATTAAACATTATGTTTATTTTAATCATTTGCACTATTAAAACAGTTCAATAAGAAAATTTACCAAACACATATGAATGCTTTTAAAACTATCTGATTCTTGTCATAGTTAATTGCTTCTATAGCACAACTTACAATAATTATTTAAAAAACCATATTATTTCTAAACTAATCCTAAATATATTAATTTGAGCAACTATCAATATTAAACTAACTTTTAAACAATGAAGCAGTCAACATAAAATAATTTTGGAAGGGTTTTGATGAGTTACAATAAGTATAACTTACTGTCAATACAAAAGTATGTAAAAATATGTAACTAAAGTAATAGGTCTCGCATATTTTTGTAACTTAGCACGACCTATTTTGGAAATAATTAACAAAATTTATATGATTTAGATTCTGCAAATTCATGGACTCTATCATCCATCTCTAATTGAAAAATTAGGTTACATTAAGGACAATTCAACAAGTAGACATATACAACAAGATGACATAAAATATAAAATATTTTATAGTACAACTAACAATAATTATTTTAAAAATCACATTATTTCTAAACTAATCCTAAATATATTAGTTTGAGCAACTGTCAATATTAAACTAACTTTTTAACAATGAATAAGTCGACTTTGGAAGGATTTTGTTGAATTACAACAAATATAGCTTACGGTCCATACAAAAATATATAACTAAAGTAATAAGTCCCGCATATTTGTATATGGACTGTAAATTACATTTGTTGTAACTTAGCATAACCTATTTTGGAAACAACTAACAAAATTTATATGATTTAGATTCCGCAGATTCTTGGATTCTGTCATCTATCTCTAATTGAAAAATCATGTTATGTTATGGACAGTTCAACAAGTAGACAATACAATGAGATGATATAAAAATATAAAATATTTTATAGCAAGATGACATAAAATATAAACGGGTATATAACTTTGTTTATTACCCACTAGGTGGAGCATGAAGCCATGAATGTTAAGAAAATCTTTTGTATGACATGAAATATAAACGGGTACACATCTGAAGATGCATGATATGATTCGCGGTATGGCATTATGGATGACATGAAAAGTTGAGAAAGGTGAGGAGAATTTTTTGGTTCAAGCAGGAGTTCGGTTAACTGAAGCTCCAAAGATACAAGAATGGAAAGAAGTCAAAAGGATATCCTTGATGGCAAATGAAATTACGAGTCTATCAGAAATTCCCATTTGTCCTCGTCTCCAAACTTTGCTTCTCAATGAAAATGAAATAAAGATCATCACTGATGGTTTCTTTCAGTAAATGCCTTCTCTTAGGGTTTTAAATCTAAGAGAAAATTAATCCCTAGCAGAGCTACCTACAGGAATTTCAAATTTGGTTTTTCTACACCATCTTGATCTATCATGGAATAAGATAGGTGAGTTGCCGCAAGAGCTGAAGGCATTGGAGGAGTTGAGGTATTTGAACTTGGAGTATACATCTCATATCACTAAAATTCCACATAAATTTTTATCTAGATTTCCAAAGTTGGAGGTACTCAGGATGCTGGAATGCGGTTATTCCACAGTTATTCCATCAGAGGATGAGTTGTTGATTACCAGCAGGTAATTCTCAATCTAAAGATGACGAAAATTTGATTCAGGAATTGCTCTGTTTTGAAAGATTTAAATCTTTTGAGCTTGAACTTAAATAGTTCGGATGCTGTCCAAAATTTCTTAAAATCCCCGAAGTTGGTGAGCATTACTCAAGCTCTATCCATTAGATACTACAGAGGTGGCCCTCCGCTCAATGTCTTACATCTATTATACATGATGGAGAATCTTCCGGAGTTGCATATCATTTGCAGTAATTTGGAAGAGTTGATGATTGATTACGTGATAGGTCCCAGTTAGAATTAGTAGAGATAACAAGTAAATAATTGCTAGTATTGTTTGGATAAAAGTCTGATGGTGTTTTTATTCACTAATGGCGCTGATTTATAGTTGTAATACAAACTAATTGCTCTACTTTGTAGCTGTGTAGTTAGGCAACATCAAAGCTTACAAGATCAAGTTGTTAATACAACTTATTATTATTTTGAAATAAATATCAAATTAAAAAAAAACAACTCATGCGTGAGATCCTCTCCAAATCAGCAATGGCTCTTGAAAAGGTCAGCTCCAAATGATCAATTATTCAGCTCCAAATTAATAGCAATTCAATAATCACATCCTTTACATAACTCATGCATGTGTTGCATGGTGTGGACGTTGAGCTGCATGTGTCCATGCATATTCCTGCTGTTAGGCTTAGGCGATCGATTGGTGCGCCCAGCTTCATATCATTACCCCCATGTTGAAGAAGATCCTTGTCCTCAAGGATCAGTGAAGGAAACCATTGCTTTATCATAGTTATATCCTCCCAAGTGGTTTCCTCCATAGACAAATTGTTCCACTTAATCAAGCTTTGTTAAATTATGTTGCCACCTCGCTTAAGCCATCTGGTATCTAAAATTGACTTGGGTTTCAATTTTAATACTCCATCATCATTCATTGGAGGCACTTATGTGTTGCTTTCGGTTAATTCTCCTATAGCCTTTTCACTAATGAAACATGAAAACTAGAATGAACTCTTGCACCTTTTGACAGTTGGCGTTTGTAAGTGACAGGTCCTACTCATTGAACAATTTGATACGGCCCAAAGTACTTGCTTGCTAGTTTCTGGTGTGCTCGTTTGAAGACTGAAGACTGCCTGTAAGAATGTAGTCTTAAATACACCATGTCACCGACTTGAAACTTGACATCTCTTCTTCTCTTATCTGCTGTTTATTTCATCTTATTAGCTGCTGCTGCAAGATTTGTCTTCAATTGCACTAATAATTCGTCACCGATTCTTAATGCTTGATCAACATCATGAACTGGTGAGGACTCGATTGGATATATCGGAACATTAGGTGGTGGCCAACCATACAAGGCTTCGAAGGTAGTATTATACCAAAATTCAGCCCAAGGTAAATACAGATTCCATTTGCGCGGCCATTAATGAACAAAGCTACATAAATACTATTCCAAACATTAGTTGACAACTTCTGTTTGGCCATCCGTTTGCGGATGACAAGCTGAGCTCAATTTTAATTGTGTGTCAGAAAAAGTGAAAAATTCATGCCAAAATTTACTAATAAATATGGGGTTTCGATCATTTACCATCGTTTTTGGCATGCCTTGAACTTGACAACTCCTTCAACAAATCTCTCAGCAACTGATTTTACAGTAAACGAATGAGAAAGCGACATGAAGTGAGCATACTTGCTGAGTCTGTCAACTACTACGAATATTATGTCACGACCCTAAGAGTTTGGCAACCCTTCAACAAAATCAAGTGAAATATCCTCCCACACTTGGTAAGGGATGGGCAGTGGCTGGAGAAGTCCCACCGGTTGCAGTGTTTCACTTTTAGTCTTCTGATGAGTGTCACACTTCCTAACATAGTCCTGCACAGATTGGAACATCGAAGGCCATGGAAATGCTATGCCAAACGTTTGTAGGTACGGAGAACGCCTGAGTGTCGCCCTATTTATTTTGGTGTCGTGGGCCTTATATAATAGTGACTCACCCAATTTTCGTGGAATAACAACTCTGTCTTTAAAAAATATTAAATCTTTGTTGTATAACGGCTGCTGGGTTGATTTTTAGCTTGTTGCATGACTTGCTTCAAATACTCATCTTCTAGCGTAGTTTTCCTAATTTTTCCCCATAATGATATATGTAGAACAAAAAGATGGTTAAGTGTAGGACTGTTCATTTATTTTGAAAGTGCATCGGCAGCAGTGTTTTCTTTGCCAGGTCGATGCTGTATCTTATAATCATATCCCATTAGCTTGACCATCCATTTTTGCTGATCTGGTGTGGCAAAATTTTGTTCCAGGTGGTACTTAAAGACTTGGTTGATCCGTTTGTATCATAAACCATTGTCCTAATAGATAAAACAGCCACATTCTCACGGCTTCCACCACTGCTAACATCTCTTTTGCATAAGTCGACCACGCCTTCTTTGCTACTCCTAATGCTCGGCTCATGAATGCTATAGGTCTGCTGTTTTGTTGAAGCATGACTCTGATGCCGTTATATGATGCATCAGTTTCAATAATAAACACATCATTAAGATTAGGCGTAGTAAGAACAGGAGTTTATGTCATGGCAAGTTTGAGTTCTTCGAACGGCTGTTTCTGCCTTGTTATTCCAACAAAATTGGCCTTTCTTCAGTAGATTAGTTAAAGGCTCAGCCAATAACCCATATCCACACACGAATTTATGATAGTATCCAGTTAGACCTAAAATCCCTTCAACTCCGAGACATTCTGCGACTGTGGCCAAGATACCATTGCTGAAATTTTCTTTTCATCCACTTTAACCCCGTGACAAGTTACTATATGCCCCAAGTATTCAAGTTCTTGCTGGCCGAAATTACATTTGCTGGCTTTGACAAAAAATTACTGCTGTTTAAGGATTTCTAATGCTTGTCTAACATGGTTAAGATGGTCTAACTATAAAACAAGATATCGTTGAAGAAGACTAATATAAATTTTTGGAGGTGAAGCCGAAAAATAGCATTAATAACTTGAAAAGTAGAAGGGGCGTTGCATAGGCCGAAAGACATTACCATGTATTCATAATAGCCATTGTGTATGCGAAAGGCCGTCTTATGAATATCTGATGGGTGCACCCGTACCTGATGGTAACCAGCTCTGAGGTCAAGCTTGGTGAAGTATGCTACACTATGTAGCTCATCAAGCATGTCCTCCATGGTTGGGATTGGAAATCTGTCATTATCTGTTACTTCATTAAGTGCTTGGTAATTGGTAAAAAACCTCCAATTGCCATCTTTTTTCTTGACTAAGAGAATCGGTAATGAGAAGGGGCTGGTGCTTAGCCGAATAAGCCCTGAAGTCAACATCTCGTGCCCTTGTTTTTTAATCTCTGCTTTTTGAAAATAGGTATAACGGTAAGGTCTTACGTTAATTAGCTCAACTTCTTCTTTGAGAATAATTCGGTGATCAATTTCCCTTGTTAGTGATAGGTGTTTAGGTTCCTGAAATATCTCATATTATTCCTTTAATAATCCTTATATGGTCGTCGGCGCTATGGCATATGAGTTGTAGACATATTGCAAATACTGACTGTCCTTGCCTTATTTCTTTTGTGACTTCAGTCAGGGAAGAAGCTTGAATCGTTTGTGGTCCTAAGCCTTGCAATCACCGTTTTTTATTATTCCAATCAAAATCCATTGTCAACGCCTTCCAATTTCAAACTACCGATCCTAAGTTTTCTAACCATTGGATGCCAAATATTATTTCTAGGCCTGTAATTGGTAGTGAATATAATGTAAGTTCAAATGGAACATCTTGGATCAAGACGTGTACCTTCTCATGTTGTCCTTGGCATGTAACCTTTTCTCTATTGGCCATTCTTACTGAAAATGCTGGCTTTGGTTATATGGGAAGCTGAAACATACTGGCCAAACGTACGTTAATAAAATTATGTATTGAGTCGATGTCTATCAACATAACAATTTCTATGGTCCAATCTTGGCCCTCCTTACCCTGATGGTCTGTGAGTAGCCAAACTGGTCAAGGCATAGAATGCGATTTTAGTCTCATATGTTCCTCTATTTTACTCTCAAGCTTTTTTCATTGCTGTGGATTCTTCATGTATGTACTTATCGTCATCGGTTTCAAGGATTAACAATTGTGCCTTCGTACACTTATGACCTTTAGTGAACTTATCATTACAATTGAAACACAAGCCTTGAGCCCTTCGTCGTTGCATCTCCTCCTAGGAAAGTTTTTTAAAAGGTATTGTTGGTGAAGCGGATTATTGGAGATTTATGGTGATAGTGAACGTCGATGATCTCATCAACATCTTCTGTTGCTGTAATTGTTCATCTCTCATTCTCGCTAAACTGATCGCTTCTTTAAGAGTTCTTGGTCTGGACAGCTGGATTTCCTCAGATATCTCGGGTTTCAGTCCTCCCATGAATATGCTGACAAAAGCCTTTTGAGTCCACCATTGAACCCAGTTGCCAAGTCTCTCAAATTCTTTCTGGTAATCTCGAAGAGTGTCAGTTTGCTTGACCCTTGATAGCGTCTCGTCGAAGTCTTCGCAATCTGTCGGCCTAAACCTCGTCCATAGTTCCTCTAAAAAGATTTCCCGTGTCACAACTCATTCTTCCTCTTGATAAGATCTCCTAAGCCACTGCCACCATTAGTTAGCTTCTCTCTCTAAGTGGAATGAAGCCAAGATAACTTTTTAGTCTTCTGTTGACTCTTGCTATTCGAAGAACTGATTGGCACGGTTGAACCACTCGTGGGGTCGTCCCCGGTATAGCTTGGAAACTCTAGTTTTACCACTTTTGATTGAAACTACGAACATCTACCATCATTGTCTTTTCGATTCGGTTGTGATGTTGCTGTGTTGTTGATGCTTAATGTGTCTTTGGATGTTTTGAATGAATCTGCAAGTTTGCTCAATGTGAGCCAACTTATCGTTAGCTCTCAATTCCATGCACTGCATCTTATCTTGCATCTCTTCGAGCTCCGCTTCCACCCGTTCAATGCATTCCTTTGTTGTTGGTTGTAATAATTTTTCACATAGTGAATATTTTTTCTCTGGTTGTCTTTTGACAACGGCCATGGTTTTTCTCCGGATTTGGAGTTTTCCATATAAATCTTGTGTTGAGTGATTGATGTATTTTTCATTTACTTTTTCTTTTGATATTTTGCTTGACAATTTGCTTGAGGTAATATTAGGAGAGGAAGCTCAATTTTCTAACAGTGGTATCAGAGTTGACGGTTCGTACTTGGGGATATATGGTACTGTTCACTATACAATATAACTCATATATACAATACTATTCAAGTGAAGCAGTGAGAGCCAGTTCAAATAGTTCGTGGTGAAGAGTGGAGACTGATATGTTAAGCAATATGTCAGGATTGAAATTTTTAAGCGCGGTGAAAATTAAAATAGAAAAATTTGATAGAAAAATTAACTTTGGCTTTTGGGAAATTCAAGTCAAGGATGTGTTAATCCAATTTGGGTTACACAAGGTATTAAAGGGAAGCCATCATTTGGTTCTAGTAGTGACTCTGGAAAAGCTAGTATAAGCGATGGAGATTGGGAAGAGTTGGATGGTAGAGCTACAGGTGTTATACAGTTGTGTCTGGCAAAGAATGTTCTAGCAAATGTAGGAAATATTCTTGCAATGAAAGAGCTCTGGGAGAGGATAGAAAAGTTGTATCAAACAAAGAGCATATCAAATCAGTTTACCTGAAAGAACGATTTCATACATTGCGAATGACTGAAGGTACATAAATTTTTTATCACCTTAGTGTTCTTAATGGTATTGTGACAGAACTATAAGCCATTGGAGTTAAAATTGATGATGAGGACAAGGCGCTTAAACTGTTGTGGTCACTTCCAACTTCCTACAAACACCTATTACCTACTTTAATGTATTAGAAGGAGATGGTCAATCTTGAAGAAGTCACTAGTACTTTACTCTTAGAAGAAAGAAGAATAAGTGGTGAAAGTATTGAAACTAAAGATGTCTCGGCTTTGGTAGTCATAGGGAATTGGAAGAAAGATAGTGCTAAAAATATAGGAGTTTGCTGGGGGTGCAGACAATCACGACACCTATAAAGAGATTGTCATAGAAGAAATTGAGCAGGGTTGGCAAGTGCCTCCAAATCAGATGCTGATAGCATTGGTAGTGGTAAGTCTCTCATCATTGTGGGAGACGATGGTTCGTTATAAAATAGATGATGATGACATCCTCATGGTATGCCGCTAGTGCCATGAAAGGAGATATGTTACTACTAGCGGGTCCATAAGATTTGCACACAAGGCATGGTTGGCATTGATGCAAGATGTATGATGGAATTTGTGTCGATAGCTGATAAACTTCTAAGAAAGCCAACAAGGAAGTTGCACCATAAATTTCAGCAGGATATTTCGACATGTGCAGATGTCAAATTCTTAGAGTTGGTAATTAATTCTAAGTGAATATACTCTTTAGGGTGGTATATGATAATTCTCTATATTGAGAATTATGACTACTGATGGAGTAAAAATGATAGTGTGGAGATTTATTGGTTTTCAATTAAATCTCAAAGTAGGAGAAAGTTAGAATTGGATGGTTATTCATCTAGAAGCGGTAAATTCAAAGCCACAATTTGCATCTAGAAGCAGCAAATGGAAAGCTAATTTGAAAGCCACCATTTATGAATTTAGACTAGCCAAAATATTTGAATTGAATTCAAAGAAAAAAAATATTATTTATAGCCAAAATTTTGACTATAAATAGGGGGGATTTCCCTTTCATTTATTGCATCCAAAATCAAATTTCAAAATCTCTTGTGAGAGTGTTAAGAGTTTTTAAATTCTTATTGTAGTGATTTGATTATTGGGTGTGATTGGGATTAAGGTGAGAGGAAATTATTTTTAAAAATGTGATTGTAATATTTTTTACATAGTAAATTTTTTTTTCTCTAGTTGTCTTTTTACAACGACCTTGGTTTTTCTCCGAATTTAGAGTTTTCCACGTAAATCTTGTATTGAATGATTGGTGTAATTTTCATTTGCTTTTTCTTTTGATATTTTGCTTGAAGTAATATTGGAAGAGGAAGCTCAATTTCTTAACAAATAATTGCTAGTATTGTTTGGATAAAAGTGTGATAATGTTTTTATTCACTGATGGAGCTTATTTATAGTTGTAATACAAGCTAATTGCTCTGCTATGCAGCCGTATAGTTAGGCAACATCAAAGCTTTAAAGATCAAGTTGTTAATACAACTTATTAATTTGAAATAAATATCAAATTAAGAAAAAATAAAAAAAAAACAACTCATGCGTGATATCCTTTCCAAATCAGCAACGGCTCTTGAAAAGGTCAGCTCCAAATGATCAATTATTCAGCTCCCAATTAATAGCAATTCAATAATCACATGCTTTACATAACTCATGCATGTGTTGCATGGTGTGGACGTTGAGCTGCATGTGTCCATGCATATTCCTCCAATCTTCTGTTAGGCTTAGGCGATCGATTGGTGGGCCTCAGCTTCATATCATTACGCAGGAAAGGTACAAAAAGTGCTTCATGAAAGGGGTTTCCGAAGTCTTCTCAAAATTGTCATAACTTCTTGCCCGGGCTTGCAGCAGTAGACGTGGCTTGCTTTCGCTCCAAGCCTCAAGGAAATCTTGGTGGAGAATTCTGATGACATAATAGTAGTAATCTGCGCTCAAAAATTGAGTGAAGCTTCAGAGATTATGGGAGAGCACAACTGGTTCGCAAAATTCAAAGTTCTAAACCTGTTTGGTTCAACAAAAATGATAAGTATTATCTGCGACGATCGTGCCTTGTCCTTTCCACAACTGCTGGAAATTATCGTACTTAATTGTCCAAGTCTACGCTTTTTTCAACTCGATTTCATCGCAAGGGAACGTAAAGCTGCTATCAGGGGAGAGAAAGATTGGACGCAACAAATAATTTTTACATCCTAATTTAAAAGCAAGACCTTGAATAAGATTTCTGTTAATGTGTGTGTGAATATATTGTATGTATGTATATATATCATACTGTCTGTCCTTTTTGTTTAATTTAAAATCATCTTGTTGGTTATGCGGAGGTGTCACTAGTAATTTGTTTGTACCATTTTCTTAATTTCAATTTTTAGTTAACAAAATTCCAGCAGTTACATCATCTGCTGTCTCCCTTCTTTTCCCGGAAGGTATAAAGCTGCTTCAGTGGAAGATTTGTTTCATCCTTCTTTAATCCTATTCTCCATCTAAGCACCATGCTAATCACTGATGATACTTTAAAAAACAAATGACTTCGGCATCTGTGGCATCTGTAAACGGCAACATATTGTGTCAATGATGGAAAAGTATTTGAGTTTTGGAACTGGTTATGGGAATAAAAAAGAAAATATAATAACTTCATAAATCCCTAAGAAACCTCGCGTACTTTCTTTAATTTTTCCTTTTGCATTTTCACCATCTCAAATCTCAATGATGATGTACTTGTAAGCTACATGCATCAAAATTTTTTTTTAAATTTTTTTATTATATGCTTTCAGTTTTTCTTTCCAATGGAGTTTGGTGCAGCAAGTGTCGTTTCAACTTTATCCCCTTTTTATGTTCCTATCAACATAGTGTGTGCAATATGTGGTCTTAATTTAATACGAATATTGTCGATCGTCCACGGGAAGTAAATTCAACATCACAGCCATCTAGAATAGCAACATCATCCCAAATAAATCTGACTGAGTGCAGGGCATAGCTTCACTCTCACTAAGGTGTCGCACCCATATCAAACTTGGGCTTCCATTGGAAAGGCCCGGCACGGCCAGAGCCCACAAAAATTAAAAAACAATATCATTTTCAATTTAAGAGAGCCTTTTGGCATTCCTCAAACTTCTTTTTAATTACTTAAATAACTTAAAAAAAAATTGTTCATACCTTGTTTTGAATAGAAATTCAACTAAATAATTATATAAATTATTATTTTTAAAATATTTTAGATTATGAAGATAAAAATTATATAATAAGAAAAAAATTTAAGATAAATTTAATTTATTAGGATTTGTATGTAATTTAAAAATAAATTTTTGTGGGGTAAAAGTTTATTTGAAGATGATTAATTTTAATATATGGATTTATATTTTGTCAATTATACTTAGGGTACTTTAGAAAATAGTATTCAAAAGAGGTGCTTTAAAGATTTAAAAGGGGTGTTAAAAGTTCTTCTCTTAATTGAAATGTAGATGATTTATTTACGAGCTGAACTATTGACACCCTCTATAATCCTCATGAAACCACTCTCATGTTATAGTTACATTAAGACAGTGATTGCGGTAGAGTTGCTTTATTATAGAGCATTGTCTTATAACCATATAATTAAATTAATAAATAATAATAAAATAAATTATTACTATAATTGTGTGGTTAGTAAAAGTATTCTACGGTAGAACAACACTATGTAGCCGAATTTTATATTTAACAATAAAATAAATCTAATTAAACTATTATATTTCTCTTTATAAGTTCCTCTCCCTCTCTCTTTCTAACTCTTTGCACCCACATAACTACACCAAAGTTTTTATTATTTTTGTTTTCTCACAAATACTCTCAGTCCACTTTTAATTCTACTCAAATCATATATATATATATATATATATAGTGTGGTTTTTTAGTTATTATTCAAATTTTTGTTAAAAAATCTGTAATTGGAGTTTCGTGGAAGAAACTGAATTTATTTTTTTCAAACAAAACAGAAACTGAAAAATTGGGAAAAGGATATTTTAGCAATTAAAATAGGTTATGACATAAAAAGAGGTTGAAAAGAAAATTACACGAGTGCTAACAGTCCCACCTTTTAATAACCAATCATCCATACGGATTTTTTGACCCAGCTACCATTATCATTTGGCAATCTTTGTTGAGACCAATCTCAATATGGGCCAGAGCCTTTAAGGGCCTGGACACTTGAAAGCAGAACTTCAGACTTGAGATTCTCCTAGCCCATTGGTAACTCCTGTCTTTAAAATTTTGGAAAACACGTGTTCAATTCCTAGCATATGTTAAGACTCGTTTATCCTTCCAATTTCAAAATCCGATTGGGGTAATATAAATAGAATAAAATTTTCCCTAATATTTTTTAGGGTGAAGATCTAAACTGTGCCTTGACGTAAGTTGTTCGAATGAATTTCTCATTATAAATATTAAGAAAATTATATGATACAATGATCAAAATTATGGTGTTAATATCGTAATAAACATAAATTTTATAAATTATACATATGACTAATAAATAAAATGTATGTCAAGTAAATTAGCATAAGAATAAAAAATTAGATTTTAAAATTGCAAACAAAATAAATACTTGTAAAAATAAAGTAAAATTTATAAATTAACATTAAACTTTAATCTAAAATAATAGTTTATTTATTTAGTTTATTTAAGCAATTAAAAAAATTACACATCAATTGAAAACAAAAAATTTGTATTGAAAAAAGAAGAATAAGTTTTATTAAATTAGTTTAACCATAAATTTTATATCCATGCTAGGACATATATAAACTCTTTTTTTTTTCTTTATTTTCTATCATAGTATTTGTTTACTATACAATATAAAAGATATTTAGATCTATTATAAATAGATAAAGGCAAAATTTCCAATATAATTATCCTAATTATATTAAAAACATAAAATTAATTAAAATAAATTAATTTTTTGAAAATACTGTTCACGCATACTGTTTATCCGCATCTAAAAGATTAATTTTTAAAACATAATTTACAGAAATTAAAAGATACAGAGATTTTTACGTGATTCAGATTAATTAATTCTTCATCTACGAGGCCGCGCTCAGATGAAAAGTAATTTACTAAGTTGAGATATTACTGCAGGGATAAAATCAGGTTTTTCTTAAATTTTCAATTAAAACATTTTAGTACCGATCTCATATAACATATAAGAATTAAGTAATCAATATTTGACGTGTGAGCATCTATTTCACTACTCCCAATTGCAACTGGCGTCTCTTAGATGTCTTCTGTATTTTTTTCAAAAACTCTGAAATTCTCTCCTCTCCTATTTTAAGAGAAAAGTACTCCTTTTATGATATCTTATAAAAAATTCTAGTATGTTAGGATTATGATTCTTATTTAAAATAAGATTACTCTTTTAATTTAAATATTTAAATTAAATATTACCCCTCCACTTACGTGAAAGTGGAGAGAATGTGCAACTAACTAGGGGACCACCTTGTAAAATATCACAAACTCCTCTTTTACACTTGAATATAACATAATAGGCCTTAAAAAATATTATGATTTTTATATAATACGCCAGTTTTCTTACTTTTGGGTTCAGTGATGGTATTGTCAATTAAATGAGCTAACCCGTAGATCATTTGGGGACATACAATAGTGACTACAATAATTAAATTTGTAATTAAACAAATATAGTTATTTAATTCTAATTCTGCTCCATTATAAGATTGGAACCGATCTCCATAATTGTATGCTCGAATAATAATTCGCCTAAGCCACATTGATTTCTTTACTGCACAATCCTTTGTACCACATCGTTAATTTAAATTGATATATCAACTGTCCAATCAATTTAATTACATCTTGTTCCTTGATATTTACTGGTTTTCTCTAATGATCATTTTCAACATACTTATTTATATTGACGCACTCTGACCAGATAATTCTATGATCAAGTACTGAAAATCCATCAAGAGATGTGTCGTACAAATTCTGTATTGTTAATCTATAATTTCAATACTTGTAATTACTCCCACTAAGATACCGAGTAATCTTGACTACATGTGTATGTCGTGTCTATTGGTAACTCAAATGAAATAACAACTACAATTATGAAATTATAACTAACTCAAGATTAAGATTATAATAAATCAATGCTTATGAGATTTAATAAGTCTAACAGTTATTACTAGGTTAATTAAATATCATATATGATCTAGTTTAATGTAGTCATATTGTATCAATAAATTCATACATGATTAAGACAAATCACTCAATGAATTTATTACAGTTTATACCTAAATAAAATGTTCAACTTTATTTATCAAATGCGAACTTAATTTATTTAATCATAAGATAACTTGTATTTATATCTTCTGCGAATCCATATGGTGATCGCATAAATACATATAATATGATTAAATGGACTTTACTCAGAATATTAATGCAATTTAAGATATCTGAATAAATACCTCAAATATTTTATTAATTAGAAAATCAATATGCTTTAAAGAGCACATAATCCCAACAATTACAACATATAGATTTATCAAATATAGATTTATTAAACTTAAGACTCTTATTTACAGTTTATCACCATACAACTTCCTTAACCTTAGATTGAATCTGCTTCTTTTGAATAACTATTACTCCTCTTGATTCACGATCTTTAAGATACTTCGCAAATTGATCAATAGCAATTTTTCAATTATTTAATGTCTAGTAATCCAAGATTCACATAGACTCTCCGTAGAGATAAATAGTCTCGTTATAAGATTCGAATGAACAAAATAAATCAACACAACATCATGCGCTAAATCCAAAGGGTAGGAGGCTGAATTTTGCTTTTCTTCTTTATGCTTTGTGTTGTGCACCTTCAATTGTACAATGCCTCTCTTTATATAGGCATTAGGGTTTTACAAAATCACAAGTCATAAATGAATTGGATTCTTTCTAAATAAGAGTTTATTTCCTTTTATAATTTTTATGAATCCGAATATAAATAAATATGATGTTCTTGCCTTACTTGTCTCAAGAAATATGTAGAGCATTTAATAAATTCCTATGAATCCGAATATGAATTTTTCTTTTAGTTGTGTCTTCAACAACTGGTTCTTTTTCTTTCAAAGAAAGTTTATTGGATTGACTTTTCTCAATGATTCAATCTGTAAGAGCAATTGTAACAGCCTTTGGTGTTTTTAAAAGACTGGTTATTTCTTCCTCAGTAAGTAATCTATAAAATCTTGATAATTATCAATAATTACATTTATAAATTTAATAATACTATAAGTTCTCATATTATAAACACGAAATTCTCCGCTATTATTGGAATAACCAAGAAAAATACATTTATTACTTTTTGAATCAAATTTACCAAGATGTTCACAATAATTTATTATAAATCACAAACTCCCAAAAATATGAAAGTAGTCTAGATTTGGTTTCTTACCTTTCCACAACTTTTAAGGAGTTTTCTTAGTACCTAGACACAGATAAACACGATTAATGGTGTAGCAAGCAGTATTAAGAGCTTCTGCCCATAATCTCTTTAAAAGTTTCTTTGAGTTTAACATCACTTCAACCGTTTCCTGTAAGGTTCTATTCTTTTTTTTCTACAACACAATTTTGTTGTAGAGTAATAGGAGATGAAAATTCATGTGAAATTCTTGTAAATTACAATATTCCTCAAAACTAGAGTTTTCAAATTCTTTGCCATGATCACTCCTAATTATGACAATATTGCAATCTTATTCATTTTTAACCTTTTCACATAGCTTTTTGAACACATCAAATATGTATGATTTTTCTTTAATAAAATCTACCGATGTAAATCTAGAAAAATCATCTACACACACAAATATGTACCTTTTTTCAACTGAACTTTTAACTTGCATTGCTCCCCTAAGGTCCATATGGAGTAGTTATAGTACTTTAGATGTTTTTATATCCTAAATGGCTCTATGTGATGCCTATTGTTGTTTCCCAGATTGACATGAACTACATACTTCAGGTTGTTTATTTTTTAGCATAGGAACTCTTTTGACAGCACTTGTTTTTACAATTTTGGTTAGTAACTTATAGTTTAAATGACTTAACTTTTAATACTATAATTCTTTTTCATTAAGAATTGTCTTAAGATAAATAATTGAGCTAGTCAATTTATAACAGTGATTAGATGATCAATGTCCTTCCAAAATACAGTTTCCATCAACATCGAGAACACAACATGTGTTCCTATTAAAGTTTACGAAAATGTTCTGACCACAAATTTAACTGATGCTGAGTAAATTTACTTTGAGATCCTCCACATGTAGAACATAGTCAAGTTTTGGAAAACCTTTCATATTTAATGTTTCATTTCCAAGCACATGACTTTTCATGCTATAAGTAAAAGTCACATTTTCTAGATCAACTTTTTGATAATTGATCAAAGCACTTTTATTGCTCGTCATGTGTCTAGAACAACCACTATCAAAGTATCAAAAGTTAGTAGTATAAGTTCTTAAGGAAATAAAAGAAACATAAGTTTTATAATTAGTCTTCCTTATTCAACTGGTCTTAGGTTTATTTTCATTTGTCTCAACCTTAGGTCTAGGTGTCATCCTATGTTTTCTATAAGAATAATTAAAGAATATTTCCTTTTTCATATATTTTATTAACTTGAAATAGTTAGGTTTTATATATCCTTTAACATGACAAAAATGATAAGTAGGAAGAAACAATTTTACCTTTTTGATGATATGAAATTCTAAATACTGGTGGAGAATCAGTTAGAGGAGAAGCTTTAACAAACACACCTTGAGAATTTGAGTTTTTACTATGTTGATATACAAGACCATGATGATTTGAGCTGGATTTGCTAATTAAAAAGAAATGATATAACTTTTGAGTTCCAGAATTCATCATTTTGAGTGACTTTTAGTATTCTCTAATTCTGTGTTCACTACAAGCAATTGACTATCTTTGTTAATAAGTAATGACTTGTAATAAGTTACCTCACTTTCAATTTTCACTTTATCATCCAAAAGATAGACACTTGAGTCATCAAAGTCATATTCTCATTGTAGACTTCTTCTCATTTAGCGAACATCATCTTGTAGCTTTCATGAAAATCCTTATTATCATTCATATCAATGTCACTGACGTTGTTATCTGAATCATCGTTCTTGTTATCAAGTTGCATCGTTAAGTCAAGAAGGGAATCTGTGTCTTCTTTATAACAAGCTATGTGCAAGATTTTATACGAAGATATGACTCTAATATTTAATTCCTACACATCACCATAGGTAAAAAGTCCTCTAATAAGATTCTCTTCATCAACGCTATCATTTGAATTATCATCAATCCAGGTGGATTGCATTGCTTTTTTTTTTTTTTAATGAGAGTGTTAGCACATTATGCTTGCATGTGACCTATGCCTCCACATTCTCTACATTGAATACCCTCAGCTTTATTAAAATTAAATAATTTAGAACTAGGGTTAGAAGAATCTTTTTGAGTTGTTAGAGCTGTTGATGTAGAAGTCTTCTTTGGCTTGTTGAAGTTCTTATTTTTTAATATTTTCTTGAAATTCTTTATGATAAGTGCTAGAGAATGATCCATGTACACATGTAGATCATCATCCTCTCTTAGTTTAAGGATGAGAGCCTGTGTTTCAACCTGAAAAATAATATTTTTTTCTTTCTTGAGATTCAAATAATTAGTCTCATAAACTATTAATTTTCCTATAAGAGAACCTCTTGTCATGGTAGACATGTCAGCATATTCAATAATGGCCAAAATTTTAGAATGATATCTATGATTGATAGATCTTAAGATCTTTTTACAAATTTGTTCCTTAAAAATAGTTTTCCCAAGAGCATAAAAATCATTTCTAAAATTAATTTAAGATATATTTTCATGCTCTTGTATTTTCAAATTTTCAAAATCAGATGTAAGTTTCTAAAGCTTAGAACATTTTATCACATAAACTATCTACAAAGATAAATAGTCTCGTTACAAGACTTGAATGAACAAAATAAATTAACAAAACATCACACGCCAAATTCGAAGGGTAGGAGGTTGAATTTTATTTTTCTGCTTTATACTCTATGTTGTGCACCTTCAATTGTGAAATACCTCTTTTTACTTAAACACTAAAGTTTCACAAAATCATAAGTCATAAATGACTTGGATTCTTTCCGGATAAGGGTTTATTTCATCTTATAATTTCTATGAATTCGAATAGGAATAAATATCATATTCTTACCTCGTTTGTCTCCGGAGAAATATCTGTAGCATTTAATAATTTTTTTTGTTTAAACAATCTCTTGCTCTGAATAACTCATATGCGTCAATTATAGAATCTCACCATTAATAAACTTCCTAAATTAGACATCTAATTAAATGAGGAAATAAATATTCATAATAAATTGGAATGACACTAAATTGGGAAATTAGTAAATTACTTTCTATTACAAGATACATAATAAATAACATTCCAATTTAGTTAGATTTGCCATAAGATACCAACTTTATAAATAATGGACCTAACACAAGATAAATAAGTAAGATTATTTTTCTTAATGTAGATCAAGCCAAAACAAAATAAAAAGATTCTTATATTATTAGACATGTATGAAACATCAATAAAATTAGATTTAATTTTTAGTTTTATATATATTTCATATAGTTTCAAGCTTTTTACTTATACTAAAAGATCATTTGAAGTTATTGTCGATGAGGTTTAAGTGGATGCAAAATCACTTATCTTATAAAAATTTTTGAAAAATATTTAAAAAAAGTTTTTCAACATTTGATTTTGAGAATAATTTTTATCCTTAATAAAATTTCACATTTATCATCAAATGTATTACATAACCTAAAATTATCATCATTCAATTTAGAAATAGAAATAATAAATATATAAGGTAATCGTTATTATAATGAGTTTTTATTTTATATCTGTAATTTTTATTTTTTAATAACTCTCATAATATTTATTGTTTCATTTCATTTACAAGTCTTCTATTTCATTTACATAATTATTTTATTTTACTCTTAATATTGATTTACAAGTTTTATATTACATCTATAAGTTTATATTTTATTTACTAATAATACTTTATTTTAGCACTCCTATATTAATTTACTTGTTTTATCTTATAGTTATGAGTCTTATATTTTTTTATTTAATTTATGTTTTATTTTACACTTAATTTTAATTTATAAGTTTTATGTTATATTGATAAGTATTTGTTTTATTTGTAAATGATATCAATTTACAACTCCTATGTTAATTTAATTATTTTAATATTTTACTTTTCATTTATAAGTCTTATATTTCATTTACATAATTTATGTTTTATTTTATACTTAAACTTGATTTATAAGCTTTATGTTACATTTATAAAATTTTATTTTTTTACTAATAATACATCAACTGTCGTATATACATGAGAAACACAAAAGAGCTAATATCTGAGGAAGAACGTCGTAAATCCAATGCCAAGAAATTCCCCACTTTGACAAATGCCCTGCTTATCATAATGCCACGGCAACACATCATCAGAAGCAGTTAGGTAATGAAAATTTAATCCGAGTAATACAATCCACAAAGACAGAAAAATGTTTCCTTGATAAATCCCAAGAATTCCAAATTAAAAGTCTGTGCTATATATGCCAAAGTAAAACAAAATTTTTCTGTTATTATATAAAATAGATTATCAAAAAGGATATATAGAAAATAATTAGTAATTGTGTGCAATTTCAAATTAAAATTATGACACTTGCTAATTTCTATGCTTTCGCACTTTTAACAAGTGAACTTGTCTTTAATCATCAATTATCAGCAAAATGGTGAAAATAAATCATGTCTGATTCTTAAATTCCTTTGTGCAATAACATATGTTTTGTTTATAATAAATACTTGTGTTGAAAGTTTGTGGCTATTACTTGGTAAAATAGTTTGAGTTGAAACAAGTGTTGTTTGATATGTGATTTTAATTTTTATTTAATGATAATTTGTCATTGTAGATAGCTGGTTGTGTAAAGCTTTTAAAATGCAGTCATACAATATATTATATTATTTTATTAGTTCACTACTCTTTATCCTGTGCAATGCATCAAACATGCCTTGGGAATACTATATTTAGATCGTGAGTATCACATATTTGGTCAATGGAACAAGCGAGCATGAACAATTTTAGGATGTTAATATTTTTACTATAAGATTTGTGAGGTTTGTTTAAGTATCACCATCAATCTGGCTGACGTAAACTTGTTTATATTATCACCATCAACTTGATCTGAATCATGCTGTTGTTGCAACTTGGCAATAAAAAATTCTTAGTTGTTTCAAAATATCGAAATCTTGTTTTACCTCTGGTATCTTCTTACAGAGACAGTCTAAAGGGGGTCTAAACTAATTTGATGTGAATCATTGGAGTGTTAGTTGACTTTATAATCCACTATTTGAGGACAAGGTCTAGCTCCTCTCGTAAGGAACGGCTTTCCTAAAACTCAGGTTCTGGGTTCAAGCCTTTCTACTATGCTTGCTTAATTTAAATTAAAAAAACTATCCATTGTACTAATAATATCATAACTAGAATTTGAAGGCAAAGTAACTGGTGAAAATTAGTGAATTTATTGAATTTTTTGCCTCTTCTTAAGCTAGCTATAATTCATTTCTTCAAAACCTCAAAA
The DNA here is from genome assembly GCA_025617385.1 of Murraya koenigii. Lineage (NCBI taxonomy): Eukaryota > Viridiplantae > Streptophyta > Magnoliopsida > Sapindales > Rutaceae > Murraya > Murraya koenigii. The sequence goes on along the minus strand of CM046813.1, from coordinate 22,841,702 downwards.
GCAGCCATTTTCATTGTTAATTTCTTCCTCACTTCTTGGATATCTTTTAGAAATTATGGGTAATATCTGCTCAATCTCAATCCCATGTGATGGTATTCTATCTCGTTGCATAGACTGCAGTGTTATCAAAGTGGGGTACATAATTGAGCTGGAAGATAATCTTATTGCCTTGCAAAATGAATTGCAAAAGTTAAATGAGGTGAGGAATGATGTGATGAGGAGAGTTATGATTGCTGAACAACATTACACGATGAAACGGAAAGCTCAAGTACAAGGATGGCTTTCAAGGGTGGAAGCTCTTGAAGCTGAAGTTGGGGATCTACAAGAAATTAAATCTCTAGAAATCGAAAAACTGTGTCTTGGAGACTACTGTTCCAAAAGCTGCAAGTCCAGCTACCAATTTGGCAAAGAAGTGACAAGAAAGCTTCAAGCAGTCATAAGTTTAAAAGGTGAAGAAGATTGTAAAGATGTGGCTGAGACAGTACCAGAGGATCCTGTTGATGAAATGCCTCTTGAGCGGACAATTGTAGGACAACAAGCAACATTTCAAAAGGACCTATTGAAACAAATCAACAACAACTTCTGCTATGGAGCAGATAATCTTGATATTGTTATCTGGGTTGTAGTGTCTAAAGAGCCGAAGCTTGAGAAGATTCAAGAAGATATTGGGAAGAAGATAAGGTTGCCCACTGATTCATGGAGGAATAGAAGTATTGAAGATAAAGCTCGAGACATCTATAATATTTTGAGCAAAAAGAAGTTTCTGTTACTGTTGGATGATATATGGGAGTTTATTGATTTAACCAAAGTAGGCGTTCCCCTTCCAAACCCAAGAACTGAGTCCAAAATTGTCTTCACAACTCGTTTTGAGGAGGTCTGTGGAAAAATGGAAGCTCAAAAGAAAATCAAAGTGTAGTGTCTGGGGCTCGAGGAAGCATGGAGATTATTTCAAATGAAGGTCGGAGAAGACACTCTTGACAGTCATCTTGATATTCCTCAGGTAGCCAAAACCGTGGCCAACGAGTGTGCTGGCTTGCCGCTTGCACTCATCACTGTCGGTCAAGCCATGACTTGTAAGAAGACACCTAAGAATGGAGAGATGCAATTGATATGTTAACGAGATCAACAGATGAACTTTCAGGTATGGATGAGGTTTATCGTCATTTGAAGTTCACTTATGATAGATTGTCTAGTGACAACATTAGATCTTGTTTCTTATATTGCTGTTTATTTCCTGAAGATTATAAGATGGGTAAACGAAATTTGATAGAATATTGGGTTGTCGATGGACTTTTGGATGAATATGGTGGAAGTAGAGCAGTAAACAGAGGATACACCATTATTGGTGATCTCATTCGTGCATGTTTACTGGAAAACGAACAAGAAAACTGTGCGAAAATGCATGATGTTGTTCGTGACATGGCTTTATGATCGCATGCGAAGTTGAGAAAGAGAAGGAAAACTTTTTGGTTCTAGCTGGCGCTGGATTAACAGAAGTACCAACGGTTGAAAGCTGGGAAGGGGTGAGAAGGATATCATTGAGAAGTAACCAAATTCAGAATCTGTCAGAGTCTCCTACATGTCCTCAACTCCAAACTTTGCTTCTTGATTTTAACAATTTATTATCTCTGATCATTTCTTCGAGCATATGCCTTCTCTCAGAGTTTTAGACTTGTCATATAATCTTTTTCGGACTTCAGTACCATCAGGAATTTCAAAGTTGGTTTCACTACAACATCTTAATCTATCTTGCACTCGCATTGCAGAGTTGCCCATAGGGCTAAAGGCCTTGGTGAACCTCAGATATCTGAACTTGGAGCGCATATATAGTCTCCGTGCTATTCCACGGCGTCTAATATCTAGTTTTTCAATGTTACAAGTATTGAGAATGTTAAACTGTGGTGAATTTGGTGGAACATTAGATAAAAATTTTGTTTTTGATGATGAATTCTTGATAGAAGAATTGTTTAGTTTGAAAGAGTTGAATGAGCTCAATCACTACGACTTCGATTCCATAGCGAAATGAAGTCTCTGAATACCTCTTCTTTGGCAGATATGAAGCATCTCCACAAGTTCTCTGTAAGTTGTGACAGTTTGGAAGAGTTCGAGATTGGCTTTGCAGGGAATGCACATAGAATACGAGAAGCTCATGTTTTCCATGCCCTTTACAAAGTTTATATACAGAATTGCAATGCATTGAAGGACATGACATGGCTTCTTTTTGCTCCAAACCTCAAGATTCTAGACATATTGAATTGCAATGAGATGGAAGAAATAATCAGTGCTGGGAAATTGGGTGAAGTTCAAGAGGTCCCATTTAATAAACTCGAATTCCTTCAACTACGTCATGTTCCAGAATTGAAAAGCATCTACTGGAGTGCCTTGGGGTTCCAACATTTGAAGGAAATTGTGGTATACGGCTGCCCAAAGCTTAAGAGGCTTCCACTTGACTCCACCAGCACAAAGGAACGTAAAATTGTTGTTAAGGGAGACGAAGACTGGTGGAATGAGCTAGAATGGGAGGAACAAGCAACTCGAAATGCTTTTCTTCACTGTTTCAATTCAAACCGGCTTTCAAACAGCGTAGACATGGGCGGAGATTAGACAAGAATTTGCAATTTTTATTTGCCATTTTGGTATGTGTAAAATCATTCACAAGCCTTCAAATTGTATTTTCTTCCTGCTTTAAAGTTATTGATGACAGATTTTTCTGGGCATCACCACAGCGGGAGTTTGATGATGATTGATTTAGTTTCTGTGCTTTTCTTTTAAATTATGGTTTATAAATTTAAATTCATTGTAATAGATTTTATATTCTTCTTATCACACAACAATGTAATTTGTCCTGTTCTGCTGTTCTCACTAGTCGCCATTTTTACATACTGCTGTTATCTATTTTAAATTAATAAGATTTCAGCAGTAGATTCTTGGTTTCAGAATACTCTGTTATAAAGAATGCATGCTTGCTATATGTACAAGAGTTACTTAACTGTGAACACTTGTATAAATTATGTTTTAATGGTCAATTAGATCAAAATTCATAAGCCGTGCCCCTTCCATGTCCGTAAGCTTTGCAATTTTTCACTTTTTCTATATCCAAAAAAGGTAACAAAGAAGAACAACCTAAATTAATCTATATAAGCCTTATTGTCCAAGGCTAAAAGGTACAAGGTAGAGCCGTAAAGCATAAGTCCTCAGGCTTCTAAGGAGAATGAAGAAAAAGCTGAATATTTATGGTGTGGTATAAAAGAGTATTTGTGGTGTTACAGATTTTCATTTCAAGGATGTAACAATAATTAAAGAAGAAGGTGTTTGTGGAAATGCAAGATGCTCGATGAAATGTCTCTTTGAATTATCTTCGTCAGGAATATGGCAGTTGCAATGCAATTGATCAAACACCTTCTAAATGACCTGCAGGATAAGAGCTGGTGACTCACCATAGAAAGAAGACCTGCAGGATAATTTTCTTGAAAACCACTAATATAGAATGAGCAGAAAACCACTAATATAGAATGAGCAGAGGTTCCTTTTCAATGCCAAACTTTTCCTATAGGCGTAGATTTTGCTCCAATAAAGCTTGTGGAAGGAAAAATGCAGATGTTTACTGTTGATGCAGATTTTCCCGCGTGCCTCAACAGTGCTTCGAACCTTCCAACAGTACCTCCAAACATCTCGCTAAGGAGCGTCCGAACCTTACGCTCACGGTTTTAACATGATGCCGATCCTTCCGCTCGCGATAAGTTCGAGCGGGATTGCCTCCTTTGTCCGGGTCCGCTGTCTTCTTCAGAACATTGATTTCCCGGACCTGCACTCCTGAAACCAGGTCGGGGTCGTCGGGCGTTTCCGTGAAACCCTCCGACGCTTCAAGTCGATGTCGGGTCTCTCTTTTTGGTATCTCCTTAGTGAGGAGGCCAGGAAAGATGAAAGGGTATTATTTCGCCCCCTTTTGGATGTAAATGGTGTTTTTGAGAAAGTCGGATGAGAGAAATTTGGAAAGGAAGAACACGTGTCCGATTCTGGAGAATCCAACTTCTCTTTTGTGAATTCGAAATGCCAACCCTTCTGCAGTTCTCCTTCGTTTCCTTTTATATTCTTCTTTTCCGCTCTTTTCCTTTCCAAGTTGTGCACTCCACGCTAATGGTATCCGGGTCCCTCGACAATCGGGTTTGGCGGAATATTCCACAAGGATGGCGGTATGTTCCTTGATCCAGATGCACGTGGCGGATCACCATGTCGGGCAGCGTGCGAGGAATGATGACACCTTGGTGGTGCGTGCTGAGCCAGCGAACAGCGATGTCATCTCTCCACCATGTGGGACCGCTTGTCGGACATCAAAGGTGTGCGGGATTACGAGATAACGGGTCGGGTTGTCTAGGTCGGGTTTTGTCGGTGTGCTCGTGGATTTCTGCGGCGGAGGCGATGTGCTCGGCTCTCGACCTTGACCGGCCTTGACCTCGGCGGGCAAGGAGCTCTCGACCTTGACCGGCTTTGACCGGAAGGATGACCTCGGCGAGCGAGGCTCTCGACCTTGACCGGCTTTGACCGGAAGGATGACCTCGGCGGTCGAGGGCTCTCGACCTCGACCGGCTTTGACACGAGGGTTGCTCGGGCTAGGTTACCATCGGAGTCTTGCTTGGCAGGAAGGGCTTGAGGGTTTGTCGATATTTACCCGTAAACCGGGAAGGGCTTTTAGGGGCTGTCGATATTTTACCAAACACCGGTCCCAGGTTTCTAGTCTTTTGAGTGAGCGAGATAAGGCCGAAGCTTCGATAATGATGGGCGGATCGCGGCCTTTTACACTTCCCATGCTTCAGGTATGCGCCACTTGAATCGTTTCTCATTTAAGGCGGGACACGTGGGTTGATCCGACCAGCGTATTTGAAATTCGAAAGGACCGCGACCTAAAGGTCGTGTCCCTCGAAACTATGCCTGCCACTTTCGAAAGGACGCGTCTTCCTCTTTAAAAATCCCGACTTCTTCATTGTTCCCTCTGTTGCTTACTTACCATTCGAATTCAAAATTCATACTGCTCTCCGCTGCTTATCGGTCTTCTTCTACGTCGAGTGACCTAGGCTACCACGCTTCCTTTTGTGTCCGAGTACCACTCGATTTTCCATTTCACCACTCTGTTTCTTCCTCTGCATCTTGTTATTCCATACCGCTTAAAAATGTCGGACCCCAGTGACCCGTAGGATGTCCTAGGAGGACTCTTCCTCTTACAGTGAGGCCTGACCTCAGAGTATAATCCAGTGAGGGATTCTAGTCCAGGAGGAATTACCATGGCGAGACCCAGTAGCGTCGGAGGATGAGGCCGGCCCGGAGGTCGGCGTGGGGAATACCCGTTGACTACTTAGAATGTCAAACCACTCGATCGGAGTTGAGCAGGACTTAGGAAACTTACCGCATTCCGATAGTGTAATTACGAGGTTGCGAGGCGGTGAAATCCGTAGCCCCAGTGGGTTTCTGACCTTATTTGGAGTGCTTGGATGGGGGTTAGGTGCCTCTCGACGCTTATCTGTTAGCCTCGGGTTTTGTGCGGGTTTCGATCGGCCCAGGCAGCTGAACCGAATGGGTGGAGAGTCCTTTCAGGACTCTTCGTTTTGTGGAAGCAGTTGCGATCTGGATGAGCCCTTGGTAGGGAAATCGAGACACCTCTACCGAGCTTAAGTGTAGCCCGAAGGATCTTTGGTTGGTATTATCTTACCTCCGGCTGAAGGGTAGAAGCCCATCAGCTGATCTCCCTACCTACGGTGGCAGCTGGAAGAGCAAATTCTTACCGTTGGGGAGAGTGGGGGCCTGCTGCGCCGTAGCGAGGGAGTTCCTCCGGTTCAGCGGCATTTACGCATTCAGGTCATTTATACGCCTTGTGAATTTCATTTTAGTTCCTCTATTTGCGTCTGTTTTCATTGTCTTGCTCTGGTTGTTTTTGCGGCCTCGCAGGTGCTTCTTATTCGATTAACGATCGACTTCGAGCACGTGTGCTGTTGCTCTTACAAGCATAAGCTCGTGCGAGGCTGATGACACCTCGAGCTTTTAGAGTCGATCTAATTCCAGTGAAGAAATGAGTGGCGGGATCGCGGTGTTGCATGCAGCGTGGGGACAGCTGAAGGCTGCGAGCACATCAAAAGACCACGGTAGAAGGAGGTGCCCGCCTCCACGACTCGAGCTTACGCTCCTTCTTGACTCGGCGGTCGGCGTGCGAGCGAGGTCCTCCTCGCGGAGACGGAGGGCTATTCCCCAAACCGGCGGTGTGCGGGAGGCGAGTCGGCCCGGCCGCTCAGAGCGCTTATCGAAGGCTTTTAATGAAGAGCGGCCGAGCGGGTTTCTGATGAGATAGAATCCTGTTCTCCTCGGTAGTTGTGCGGTATCTTCAGTGACTCTCCTCCAGAGCATTGGTATCTGCGACCGGGCTCGATGAGATTACTCACGAGTTCAGGGAAGAACTCGAGCAAAGGTTCGAGCTTGGGCGAGGCTTTGAATGAGCGAAGGAGGAGAATCGAGGCTGCTTGGAGGAAAATATAAATTTTGCGAGAGAAAGCAGTGATGGCCGACTCGAAGGTCTACGGACTTGAAAGGGAGTTGGGCGAGGTCAGAGCGGTGAAGCATGCTCGGAAAGACACTGGACACTCGAAGTCTTATTACTGAGCAGCTCGTGGAGGAGAAGCTGCTCGTCTTGAGGAGCAAATAGATACTACGAAGGTCCGACTTGCCCTTGAGTACAACATTGAGGCGGACTCCATTCTGATTGCACGATGTATGCTTTTGGCAAGGCATACCACAGGCCAGAACATGTCCACGGTTGAAGGGTATGTAGGCTGAATACATGAGCGACCACTGTAGCTACTTCATTCGAGCCCCGAGGTGTGGTCGGTGGTGGCTCCCTCTTCTTCGAGTGCCCTCCTGCTGGTGACCTCCCTCCTGCTGATGCTCCTGCTGAGCTCCTGCTTGAAGCTCCTGCTGAAGCTCCACTGGTGTCCTTCCTCACTGCTCCTCCTGCTTGTTGGTCCTGCTGCTGCTGATGTTCCTGCTGCTCTTGATGTTCCTGCTGGCGATCTTTGCTCTTCCCCTGCATTCTTAGAATAACTTGGACACTTTTTCTTTTTTTTTTTTTTTTTTTTTTTTACATATGTAATCTTTTAACTTGAAATAAAGAGACACATGTTTTCAACAATTCTATTGACTGCTAGTGTACATACATTCCTGTCTTCTACGTTGAGTTAACTTTGAATGTGCTTGCCCAGTAAAAAATTTTCTAAGTGTTGTACATCCTTTATTTATGAATGCATGGTAGAGTTTTGCTCTGACTTAGGCTAAATAAGCCTTATGTCTATTTTGCGAGCTCATTTGACTTGCTCGAGCCTGCATTTGGCTTCTTGCTAGACAATGTCCCGCCTCGAACTTAGGCCTAGGGACTTTTGGACAAGGGGTTCCTTTGAACCCCGGCTCGGGCCTGTAATTGACCCGAGCCTCTTACCATATTACTCACTGCTCCGGTATTCGAATGACCGGAGCTTGGCACCGATCTCGCCTAATGAGTTAGGCTTTGGGACTTCATGCATAGGAGCTCTTCTTCTCCTCGAGCCTTTTAATCGACCAGAGCTTCGATTCACTCACTGCTCTGGTTTTCAAATAACTTGGAGCTTGGCACGATCCGCCCTAATGAGTTAGGCTTTGGGACTTCTGGCCGAGGAGCTCTTCTTCTCCTCGAGCCTTTTAATTGACCAGAGCTTCGATTCACTCCTGCTCTCGGTTTTCAAATAACTCGAAGCTTGGCACGTCACGCCTAATGAGTTAGGCTTTGGGACTTCGGTCGAGAGTCTTCTTACCGCTCGAGTCTTTTAATCGACTCGAGGTCTTCGATAATACTCACTGCTCTGGTTTTCAAATAACTCGGAGCTTGGCACGATCACTCTAATGAGTTAGGCTCTGGGACTTCATGCCGTGGAGCTCTTCTTCTTCCATTCTTTATTTTAAACTTGCATTATAAATGCTGTTCTTATTTTTACATACATTTGTACTTTTACATATCCCATCGTGGGATGAAATATTTACATTAGCATTTCAATACAAGAAAACCTATTGAAAATACTTCCTCAGGAGTTGCGCGTTCCATGGCCTCTTGACCTCTCGTCCATCTGGATGAGCCAGCCGGTATGCTCCGGGTCCTGCTAGTTGAGTGACTCGATATGGACCTTCCCAGTTTGGTCCAAGTACACCTTGTCTTGGGTCTTTTGTGCTCAGGTTAACTTTCCTCGATACCCGATCACCCACCGGAATCGGCGAATGTGTACGCTCGATTGTAATAACGAGCCACTCTTTGTTGATATTACGAGATCTTGGCGGCTATCCTTTCTCTTTTTCTTCCAGTGAGTCCGAGCTGCACACGTACGCTCGTTGTTTTGCTCCTCGTTGAAGTGCTACGTCAGGTGTGTCCCGATTCCTATCTCGGTGGGAACCAGCTGCCCGTGTCCAAATGCCGAGGAGAATGGGGTCTCTCCGTTGGCCGTTTTGTGTGTGGTTACGTAGGCCCACAAGACACAGGCAGCTCATCCACCCAAGCCCCTTTTGCTCGCTTGACCTTGTCTTGAGGCGTTTTATAGTTTTATTCGCGGCCTCTGCTTGCCCGTTGGCTCTGTGGGTGTGAGGAGAGCAAAACTTGACTCTATTCCGAGTTACGGCGAAGTCTACGAACTTGCCATTATCAAGCTGCCTCCAGTTATCGGTGACCAATGCATGGGAATCCCGTACACGCAAATCACATTCTTCAGAATGAAATCGGTGGTTTTACCTTACGTGATCTTTCTTCGAGGCTCCACTTCGACCCGTTTGGTGAAATAATCAATCGCGACTATAGCATGGGTGGCGGATGCTCTCCACTTCGGCGGTGGCCCAATCAAATCTATTCCCAGCTGAGCAAATGGCCATGGCGAATTCATCGTCGTAAGGTTCTCGGGAGGTCGAGTCGGTGGTTAGCAAAGCTCGGCGACTCTTGCGACTTCTCGTCTTCTCACGAGCATCTTGGTGCATGCGGGGCCAAAATACCCTTGCCTCGAGGCCTTGAAAGCCGAGGACCTCGAGCCGGAGTGATTTCCACGGACTCCCTCGTGTATCTCTCGGAGGGCGTAATCGGCCTCCTCTTGGTCTAAACACGCATGCGAGGGAGAGTGTACCCAGTCTATATAAGACCCCATCGATGAGAGTGTGCACAGGCTGCTTTGCCTCGATTTCCTTGCTGTTTCTTATCAGTTGTACTTGTCCCTTCGCTTGAGGTAGGAGATGATCGGTGCATCCGAGTGTTGCTCGTTGTTGGGTTCATCACCTCGTCCTCCCTGCTCGATACTCGGCGGGTTTTGACTTTCGAGAGGGATAGATTTTGGAAACTTGGGGTCAGAGGTGGCTGCCATGCAAGCTATCATATCTGCTCGAAAATTCTTCCCCTCGGGATCTGTTCCACCTCGGCAGCTCGGAAATTTTTCATTAGTGCCTTACCTTACGAAGGTAGGCATCCATCTTCTCCCGCTTGCACGAAGCTCTCGTCGAGGTGATTAGTTATCAGCTGGGAGTCCGATTCTAAGCTTTATCTCCTCTGCTTTTACTACTGAGGCGAGCTTGAGCCCGCTATTACGACTTCGTATTCGGCTCGATTGTTGGTGACTTGAACTCTAATCTCACGACGTATTGCATCTCGCCCCTCCGGACCTTGAGCACCACTCTGCTCCTGCTCCACGACTTCCACGGGATCCATCTCTTGTGACTACCCATGTTTTGGTTGAAGCACGGGAGCTTGGCGAGGTTCGCTCTCCGTCTCTTTTCCCTCGTAGTGCACTCGACCACGAAGTCGGCTAAAGATTGTGCTTTTATGGTTGCTCGGGGTTGGTAATTAAGGTCAAACTCGCTCAACTCCACTGACCATTTAACCGACCTTCGGAGGTCTCGAGGCTTATGTAGAGTTTGCACGAGGGTCTGGTTAGTCGATACCACCGCTGAATATGCTTGAAAATAAGGCCTCGACTTTCGGACGCCGTGACCGAGGCTAGAGCCCACTTCTCCATGGTTGGATCTGAGGCTTACGCTTCCGGCAACGCTCTGCTCGTGTAATACTGCAGGTCTTGTACTCACGATTCCTCCCTTATCGAGGCCGAGCTTGTTGCCCGTTGGGATCTGACCAATCTGAAGCATGTACCTCTCCGCTCGAGGTGTTGACAATAGCAGACTTTTAGCAAATACTCTTTCAGTTCTTTGGGCAGCCTCCTCGCATTCAGGCGTCCATTTCGTCTTCCGCCCTTCTTCGTTTCACGGAAGAAGACTCGGCATTATCGATGGCTCGAGATACTGAACCTGTTGAGGGACGCCAGCTTGCCGGTCGGACTACTGTATCTCGCTTGAGGTTACGAGGGACCTCGTTTCTATCACTGCTTTCGATCTTCTCGGATTGGCCTCGATCCACTGTGACTCACCGTAAAGCCTAGGAATTTTCCCGAACTCACTCCAAGCACATTTTTGAGGTTTAACTTCATTCGGTACTTCACTTGGAGGCGAAGGTCTCCTCAGATGCTTTACATGCTCCTCAGCGTCTACAGACTTGGTGATCATGTCATCTACATATACCTCCATAGTCCAGAGCCGATCAATGGCTTGAAAACCTTATTCACTAACCTACGATCGTTGCCCTGCATTCTTTAGGCAGAAAGGCATGACCTTATGTAATCTGACCACGATTGGTGATGAAAGCTGTACACTCCTCGTCGATTGGTGCATGGGAATTTGGTTATATCACGAGAATGCATCCATGAAGCTAAGCGACCCGTGCCTGCTAGTAGAGTCCACCGGTTGGTCTATCTTTGGTAATGGAAAGCTATCTTTCAGGCGAGGCCTTGTTCAAATCTGTGAAATCAACACACATTCTCCATTTCCATTTGCTTTCTTACTGACACCACATTCGAGATCCATTCGGGGTAGGACACCTCCGTATGAATCCCATTTCAGCGACTTTTCAACCTCGCGAGTTGATGGCTTCGTATCTCTCTCGGTTCACGCACCTCCTCTTACACTTTACCGACTTTGCATCTCTCAGTCTTGCCCGACTGTGACACGCCACCTCGGGTTGATCCGGGCGTATCATCGTGCGTCCATGCGAACACATCTGCGTGTGCTCGCGGGCATTCCACTGACTTTTCCTTGACGGCTCGCTAAGGCTCGGTCGATTCGGACTTTCTTCTCGGGGTCATCTGTTTTCACCTCGAGCTCCTCCAGCTTCTCTGCGGCTCTTGCCTTGGTTCCTCGATTACGCCTCGTGTCTAGCGAGGTGACTGCGTTGTTTCTTTTGCGGCTCTGACGTAGCAGCTCCTCGCCACCGCTTTGGCTGCCTTTCACGACCCTATAGCCCCGTTTACTCGATACTTTAGGGCTAGGTAATGGGTGGACACCACGCGTTGGGTGATCCTCGTAAATGGCCTCCCAGAATCGCTTGATATGAGTTGGTTTCATCTACCACCACGAAATCCGACATCATGTTCTTCTCGAAAGGTTTTGAGCCCATGGTTACCGTCGACTTGATGATTCCTAGAGGTATTAGCTTTCCTCCCGAACCCCTCGAGGAAGTGCTCGTATGCTCGAGGCTCGCGCTGCTTATTCTAAATCCTCGAGTGTGGATTTAAAAGAATATCTACGAGCTCCCGAGATCGACCAATATTCGGTCAACTTCCTTATTCGCTACATTGGCTTTAACCACGGGGCATCTTCGTGGGAGTCCAGCGCCCCTCTTAATCTTCATCCATCCACATGATTGGCACTGCAGAACGCTTGGCCTTGGCGCGGGAGGCGATGAAGCAGGACTTCTCGGTCGGCGGCAGCATATCTGCAATAATTTTTCGGGCCTGTTAGAACTTAGGCCATCGTTGGACCACTGAAATTACCCTCGTGGATGGCGGTTACGTATCTATTTCATAGGCACGGTCACCTTCCTCGACTGTTGTTCAACTACAGGTGCCCTCGCTCCTGAAACTCATCCGGGTATCGATTTACGACTAAATCTTCTACCGGTTTTCAAATCACGACGCAGTGATGTGGTGTGACCATGGTCTCCGTGGAAGCAGCGAGCGCCCGCTTGCTCACTTCTTGGTGGCGTGGTCATCGGCGTTGGAGGCTCGGCGATCCACGCTCCTCGACCACGAAGTATCTCTTGAGATACCTTCGACTCAGTATCTTGTCTGCATAGCGGGGCTCTGTTCCACTACTTGGACTGCCTCATCCTCGGGAAGCTTCTTGGTGGGGTGGCGATGAGCGATCACCTCATTATGACTCGCTCGAGTCTACTCGGTGGCTGGTTGCGGGATGTATGGCCATCGTGGCCTGAGTATTCTCTGTGATCCGGCACGGAGACCTGCGGGGTGGTTGAGGAACCATCCGCGGTGGGGAACTCTACGATCACGGGTTGTGCGAGGCTGCCCGGTCCCTTGCTGCCTTTGGAGCCTGTGTCCCCAGGCGGGACTCCACTTCTCCTTCAGTCTTGCTCAGGTGACTTGTTCACTCCTCGAACTAGCGACCTTTTCTTCTTGATTACCATGTCCGGTTTTATTTGTTCAATGCAGCGTCCAGAATATGAGCGGATCGAAGGACTTCGCGAGTTATACCATGGTCTCCCAGTCAGAACACCCTCTTTTAATCCCTTAGAGCTTGGGGATGGTTGAGCGCACGAGATCTAGGACCGATCTATGGTATCTTTTGATAAACTCCGGAGGGACTCCCTTCTTCTGCCTCACCTCGGCGACTCCGTCATGTCATCCTCGGGGTCACTGCGCCCGAAATTGTTCCATGAACTCCCTGCACATCTGTTCAAAACTCGAGATACTTCCCGGTGGAGCCTGCGGTACCATTCTCTCGCCGCTTCCCTCAAGAGTGAGCGGGAAGGCCACTGCACTCTGTCTGTCGGCGAGACCTTGCACCCCTGTCGGTCATTGAACCGCTCTATGTGTATTAATGGGTCACTCTTTCCGAATATTGCGGATCCAGGAAGCGAAAGTCACGTGGGATCGTGACACCCATAATCTCCAGGAGAGAGGAGATTCATTGTCCAAGCATTATTCGCCACTTGGACTCTTTCTGGCTCCCAAGATCTTCTACCACTTGCGCCTAATCTGCTGCACCTCTCCCTCCAACTCCTCCGCACGAGAGGTCAGGGCGTCTCCTGTAAATGTTGACGTGACCCCTTTCCTCCATGTTCGTTTCTTCTCTTCATCGCAACATTCGGTGCCCGAGGTCTTTGGGCTTCATCTCCGCGATTTTCTCGAACATGAACATTCCTCGATCGGACTCGGACATCGTTGCAGGCTTTTCTCCGTCCTTCCCCGAATTCTTGTAATAGGGAGGTCATAATTTCGATCTGCTTTTCCATCCGATCCATCCTTTCCTCGGATCTCCTCGCTCGGGCCTCATTGGCCACTTCTCTCGTAGTCATCGATTCTTCAGACTTACACCTCTTCTACTGCTTCCTCATCGCTGTGTTTTGTGTGTCTTCAATGTATTAGGAAATCGGGCTTTTTGTGCCGATCCCCACAGACGGCGCCAAAAGATGTTGATGCAGATTTTCCCGCGTGCCTCAACAGTGCTTCGAACCTTCCAACAGTACCTCCAAACAGCTCGCTAAGGAACGTCTGAACCTTCTGCTCGCGGTTTTAAACAGTACCCGATCCTTCTGCTCGCGATAAGTTCGAGCAGGATTGCCTCCTTTGTCCCAGGTCCACTGTCTTCTTCGAACATTGATTTCCTGACCGCACTCACGTAAAACCGGTCGGGGTCGCCGGGCGTTTCCACGAAAACCCTCCGACGCCAAGTCAAGAATCGGGTCTCTTTTTAGTATCTCCCTTAGTGAGGGAGACCTGAAAGTTGAAAGGGTATTATTTCGCCCCTTTTGGATGTAAATGGTGTTTTTGAGAAAGTCGATGAGAGAAATTTGGAAAGGAAGAACTCATGGTCCCAGCTACGTAGAATCCAACTTCTTTTGTGAATTCAAATGCCAACCCTTCTGCCGCTCTCCTTCGCTTCCTTTTATATTCTTCTTTTCCCGCTCTTTTCCTTTCCAGTCGCGCACTCCCACGCTAATGGTATCTCGGGTCCCTCCGACAATCAGTTTGGCGGAATATTCCCTGTGGATGAGCTACTGCTCCTTTAATCCGATGCACGTGGCCGATCACCATGTCGGCAAGCGTGCAGGGAATGATGACACTCGGTGGTACGTGCCGATCACCGACAACAAGTGTCATCTCTCCACCATGTGGGACCCTTGTCGACATCAAAAGGTGTGCCGAGATTCCGAGATAACTGGCCGGGTTGTCCTAGGTCGGGTTTTGTCCAACTGTGCTCGTGGATTTCGCGAGCGGGAGCGATGTGCTCGGCCTCGACCTTGACCGACCTTGACCTCGAGCGAGCAAGGAGCTCTCGACCTTGACCAGCTTTGACCTGAAGGATGACCTCGAGCAGGCAAGGAGCTCTCGACCTTGACCAGCTTTGACCAGAAGGATGACCTCGAGCAGGCAAGGAGCTCTCGACCTTGACCAGCTTTGACCAGAAGGATGACCTCGAGCAGTCAAGGAGCTCTCGACCTTGACCAGCTTTGACCAGAAGGATGACCTCGAGCAGTCAAGGAGCTCTCGACATTGACCAGCTTTGACCTGAGGGGTTGCTCGGGCTAGGTTACCATCAGGAGTCTTGCTTGAGCCGGAAGGGCTTCGAGGGGTTTGTCTGATATTTACCCCATAAACCAGGAAGGGCTTTTAGGGGCCTGTCTGATATTTTACCCAAACATTTACTACAAAGTCATAAATAATCGAAGCGGATTATTTTGAAATTCTCTTTCTTTGGCATTATTTTATAAGTTTAAGTTATTTTTATAGTTTCTTTCAAGATTTTTATCATTTTTCTAGACATCGGATTTAAGTACCATCTGTTTTCATTTCCTTATTTAGTTAGTATAATTTTTTATGTAACAACAATCCAAATTTTCTTATTTTAGTAAATTCATGTTATTTAGGATTAGTATAAAAGGTTTCAAAACCTAATTTATTATTCAGAATTTTATCACTAATATTCCAGTTATTCAAAAATTTTTGTTTTTCTATATCTTCTTTATGTTTTCGTTTCATTAACCACTCAGCCAAACAAGTGGCCACTGTAAATAATAGTTCAAAAAAGCTCAGTATAAGCCTAACCCAAAACTAATCGAACAACACGTAACAAAAAAAAATAAAAATGATTTTATCATTACTATGTTTTCAAAACATGAGAATATGCTTAAGAAAATTATGAAGTCTAGTAAATTCTTTTTTTCTAACATTCTAAATATTTATACCAACTGTTTTTGTTGAAGTTTCTTAAATGGAAGAAAAGTAAATGTGGCATCCACTTTGGTATATTATGACTCCACCATAATATGTGGCCGAGAAACCATTATGTCTTCGCCGCTGCGGCTTGTCCTAATTTAGGATTTTGGGTTTTATTAAAGTCCTTGAAAGCTATCAAGTTACATGAATTAATAGTATAATAACAACAATGAGAGTCGCGTCAGTGTCATCTGTCTTGCAAGCAGACTTTTAACTCAAGCATCTTTCAGACTTTCAACTGACCAACCATTAACAGCAAGTTGTTCTCTTATCAAAATACAAGAAACTTCACACAAATTTCACCAAAGTTTGTTTTCATGTCCACTTCCTCTTTTCAATAATCACCGAAAAGAAAAGTGCGCCAATAAACTCTACTGTCACAACCGCTTATTTATATTTTCTTTATTATATATGTATCTTTCAGTGAGCAATAAGATACAGAAAATTTTATATTTCTATCGTCATTGGGAATCAATGGTAAATATTCTTCTAATCCGTACTGTTTAAGTCCTGTTTAATATTATGGTTGGATAACTACAGCATTAAGGCGTGCTTATGTTTGATAAATACTAATTATCATTATTTTTTTTTCTTAAATTGAAGTGTTACAAGCATTTTTTCTTGGGAATGTCGAGTGTTTAGCATGTTTCTAAGAGTACTAATTAGATTTTAGATCCAGTGATTTAGTTAAGATTTAATTAACATATTATTTCTTATCTCATAACTATTGGCATAGTCGGCCAGTTATTGATTTCCGAAAATAACTGCCATTGGCATTTAAAACTAGTTGTGCAGCTTTCGACTTAGATTTAATTTTATAGCAATAATAATTTTATTTACCTTTAAGAAATTATAAGCGCAGCTGTTTGAATCAAAATGCAGAAGAATTTTTAGACATTTGTTCCTTAATTGACTAGAATATATTTTTCTAGGCACTATTTGGTAGAACATCCTAGAACATCATTAATTATTTTGTCAACTTCTTATTCATAATCTAAAATATTTTGGGTCAACAAGTTTTGATAGTAGTACATTAACAAACCTTCCAAAAATTAATTAGATAGTGAAAACCCCAAACAGATTTATCAAATTAATTGGATTATAATATCCCGAGGCCCTGTTTTAAAAACCTGATAAGCCTTTCTGCTCCAACATTGCATTCATTGAGCCTATCTTCTTTGCCCCATCAGCTACACTGTTATTCTCAATAAACCCCTGTAAACACAATTCTTTTCCATTCTTCTTCCTCCTCCTCTCTTCATTGAAATTATTTCCAAAAAGTATGGGCAACATCTGTGCATGATCATTTTCATGTGATGCAAATTTTCTCTCGTCGCCTCGATTGTGCCGTTAGATATACAGCATATATAAGCGAGCTCGAAAATAATCTTGATGCGTTGCAGACTGAACTGCAAAAGTTAATTCAAGCAAGGAACGATGTGATGAGGAGAGTGATTAATGCTGAACCACAGCAAATGGAACGGACTGATCAAGTCAATGGGTGGCTTTCAAGAGTGTAGGCTTTGGAAGCCGAAGTTGCTGACCAGCAAAAAGTTAGATCTCAAGAAATTAAGAAACTGTGTCTTGGGGCTACTGTTCGAAGAACTGCAAGTCCAGCTACAAGTTCGGAAAAAAGGTTGCTGAAAATTTGCAACTTGTTGCCAATCTTGGAGATGAAGGAGATTTCAAAAATGTGGATGAGTGGACACCGGAAGATCCAGAGAAGGAAATATGCGTCGAGCCAACCATAATTGGCCAGAAAGATGTGGGAATCATTGGCCTATTTGGTAAGGGGGGAGTTGGAAAGACTACTTTATTAAAACAAATCAATAACAGATTCTGCAATGAAAGGCAGGGTTTTGATGTTGCAATTTGGGTAGTAGTATCTAAAGAACTGAAGCTTGAGACGATTCAAGACACATGTGGGAAAAGATAGACATGCTTGCCAAAGCATCGAAGGATACAAGTCGTGTAGAAAAAGCTCACAATATCTTCAGGATTTTGAGCAAGAAAAAGTTTGTATTGCTGTTAGACGATCTGTGGGAGCCGATTGATCTGGCCGAAATAGGAGTTCCTCTTCCAAGCCAAAAAATTGCATCCAAGGTGGTGTGCACAACTCTCTCTGAGGAGGTTTTGTGGCGAAATGGAAGCTCATAAAAAACTTAAGAGTGATTGTTTGACGCCTCAGGAATCATGGGAAGTGTTTCAATTGAAGGTTGGGAACAACACTACTGTTGGTCGAACGATGACTTGCAAGAAAACTCCCGAAGAGTGGAAGGATGCAGTTGACGTCGTAAAGAGTTCAGCCTTTCAATTCTCAGGTATCAATTGTTAGGAAATTTGTGGGTGAAATAAAATCACAGCTAAAATGAAATTGGACAGAAAATGAAAAACAAGTACACACAAGGACACCAGAAATTACGTGTTTCGGCTTATAGCTTACATTCATAGACAAAGACAGAAGGAAATAATTTTATTATATTGAAAAAATAACAACTTCTCTCTAATAATAGGAGAGAATAATTATACTCTCTCTATAACTAAGAGAAAACTATTCTCACTTTCCAGTACCCCAATTTTCTAAGATGATTGAAATGAGAGAAGATGCTCTCTTTTTGCAGCCACATTTTGTTACTGTTCATGCCTCTTTTTTTTTTTTTAAAAAAATTATTATTTATTTTTTGAATAGTCAACACAGCACCACCAAAATTTACGTGTTGAAATGATTGGCATCGCTCTAGAAGAGTGGTGCCAACCATGACTTTGACATCAATGAGGTTTATTCTCATTTAAAGTTCAGTTTTGATAGACTACCTAGCAATCAAATTAGATGTTTTTTGTTCTGTAGTCTATTTCCTGAAGATTATAGGATACACAAAAGGGACTTAGTAAACTATTGGATTGACGAGGGAATTATTTTGGATGATGATTTTCATTGAAATAAAGCAATAAATCGAGGGTAATCTATTATTGGTTATCTTATTCGTGCATCATTGTTAGAAGAATGGAAGACATTTTAGTAAAAATGCATGACGTAGTTCGTGACATGGCCTTATGGATATCATGCGAAATTAAGAAAAGGGAAATTTCTTTTATTCAGGATAGCGCTAGATTAATTGAAGCCCCAGATGTTTTAAAATAGCTAGGGTTAAGATGGATGTCACTGATGAATAATCAAATTAAGACCCATCAAACATTCCTTCATGTCCAGATCTCCTAACTCTGTTTCTCAATGATAACTATTTACAAGACATCAAAAATGATTTCTTTCAGTTTATGCCTTGTCTAAAAGTTTTAAACTTGTCGTACAATCGTTGTCTGACCAAATTACCATCAGGGATTTCAAAATTAGTTTCTCTACAACATCTTGATATATCATTCACTCCCATGGTGAAGTTGCCTGAGGAGTTGAAGGCTTTAGAAATGCTAAAATATCTGTACATGGATGGTACTTCTTATGTCCGTACAGTTCCACCAAGTCTGATATCTAGCTTTCCAGTGTTACAAGTATTCAGAATGTTGCAATTTGGTCTAATAGAAAAGGCTAAGCATAAAAGCACTCCATCTGATGAAGATGATGAAGGGAAAATAAACTAGATTTTCAATTTTTAAATTAAAACCTTTTAGGACCGATCTCATACAACATATAAGAATTAAGTAATCTAGAAATTCATACCTTGATATTTTGAGAAGATGAACAATTGAGAGTTGTAGATCCGCCTCCAAACGATCTTCCAGGCTATGACTCAAGTTTGATCAACACTGAACGTGTGGGCGTCTGTTTCACCACTCCCCAAAATTGTAACTAGCATCTCTTAGATGTCTTCTTTTATTTTTCTTAAAAACCCTGGGGTTCTCCTCTCCTTCTCAATTTAAGAGTATAAAGCCCCTTTTATAATATCTTATGAAAAACCCTAGTATGTTAGGATTAGGATTTCTATTTAAAATAGAATTCCTCTTTTAACTATCTCTCCACTTACCTAAAAGTGGAAGAAATGTGTAACAAACTAGGAGACCACCTTGTAAAACATTACAAACCCCCCATTTACACTTTAATATAACATACTAGGCCTTAACAAATATTATAATTATAATTTTCATCTAATATGCCGGTTTTCTTGCTTTTGGGTCCAGATGATGGTGTTGTCAATTAAATGAGCTAACCTGGGATCATTTGGGAACATACTAATAGTGGCTACAATAATTAAATTTGTAATTAAACAAATATAATTATTTAATTCCAATTCTACTCCACTATAAGATTGGAACTGACCTCCATAATTGTATGCTCGAATATAATTCGCCCAAGCCACATTGATTTCTTTCTTGCACAATCTTTTGTACCACATCGTTAATTTAAATTGATATCTCAACTGTCCAATCAATTTAATTACATCTTTTCCTCGATACTTCATCGGTTTTCTCTAATGATCATTTTCAACATACTTATTTATGTTGAGACACTCTGCCGGAGAATTTCTATGATCAAGTACTGAAAACCCATCAAGAGATGTGTCGTACAAATTCTATATTGTTAATCTACAATTTCAATACTTGTAATTGCTTCCACCAAGATACCGGGTAATCTAGACTACATGTGTATGTCATGCCCATTGGTAATTCAAATGAAATAACAACTACAATCATGAAATCATAACTAACTCAAGATTAAGATTACGATGAAATCAATGCCTATGAGATTTAATAAGTCCGACGGTTATTACTAGGTTAATTAAATCTCATATGTGATCCAGATTCAATGTAGACAAACTACATCAATAAATTCATATATGATTAAGACAAATCACTCAATGAATTTATTACGATCTATACCTAAATAAAGTGGCCAACTTTATTTATCAATCATGAACTTAACTTATTTAATCATAAGATAACTTGTATTTATGTCTTTGCGAATCCACATGGTGATCGCATAAATACATATAATATGATTAAATGGACTTTGCTCAAAATATTAATGCAATTCAAAATATCTGAATAAATATTTGAAATATTTTATTAATCAGAAAATCAATATGCTTTAAAGAACACATAATCCCAACAGATGAAGAGTTGATGGATGATCTGCTTTGCTTGAAACACCTAAATGAGTTGAGCATCGATATATGGAGCTTTAATGATTTGAAATGACTTTAGAGCTCGCGTAAGGTACTCAGACTCTATGTCTCCGACGGTTTATGGATTAAAAGTCACTGAATATTTCATATTTAGCAAATCTGGAAAATCTTCATACGCTAAATACGAGTTCTTGTAGATTTGAGGAGTTGGACATTGAGAGTGCAAGCCAAACACAACAAATACGGGAAATTCTGAATTTCGACAGACTTTCCAAAGTATGTACAGCGAGTTGCAGGAGATTGAGTGACTTGACATGGCTTATTCTGGCGCCAAACCTTAAGATTGTGAAGTATCAAATTGCAATATGGTCCAGGAAATAATCAATGTTGAGAAATTGGGTGTAGTTTAAAAGATGATGGGAAATCAAATCCCATTTTCTAAACTCGATGTTCTTGGACTACAAGATCTCTCCGTTTTGACCAGCATCTGTTTCACCGCCTTACCATTTCCCAATCAGAAGAAAATTAGAGTAACTAGTTGTTCAATTCTTCGGATGCTTCCGCTTGATTCCAACAGTGCAAAGGAAGGAAAGCTTGATATCGAGGGATGGGAGTCATGGTGGCAACGTTTAGAATGGGAAGACGAAGACGCTCAAAATGTCTTTTCTTCCTGCTTTAAAGTTATAGCTGATAAATTTCTTTGGGAATCAGCGGCCCCGAGGTTTGATGGTTGATTTAGTTTTGGCACTTTTCCTCTTGATTTACGGTCTCTAAATTCATTGTAACAGCATTTAAATATAATATGCCCACAACAATTTTCTCTGAGAAATCTTCACCCAACTTGTTTGCTCCCTTGAGCTAATGTGCCTAAATGGAGTACTTTACAACTTCAACACCTAGAGATCTTGACAATGGATCTGTAGCCTAGTGGGAGAGTCTTTGCAAGTTCGAGTCTCTATAAAAATATTATAGGAGTTAGTTGTAATTTTTCCTCACTTATTTTATCATTGAGTGCAAACAACATTCTTTATTAATGTACATAAGTCTCATTAGTATAATCTAATTATACGAATCCTAATATTATAATCTGATTGTAAATAATTGTATACCAATTTTATATATCAGTATTAAAAAAAAATAAATAAAAAAAACCATCTAGAGATCTTGGGTTCTGGTTAAGGCCAAAAATTAAAGAATTTGTACTATGTTTTAGGAATGATGGATCTGAACCTCAATATGAGCCCAAGGAAGGTGATATAAAGCCTATCGAGCATTTTTAGTTAAATAACATAGACGACATGTCATCCACTTCATTAACCGTTGAATGCCATGTCGTTTGATTACAAAAAATTAACAGCATTTAAGCATACTAGCATTGTCTTCTTATCAGTAAATGTTGTCTTTTTTCATCAATAAAGAATTGAGTATAATATTCACACAACAATATTCTCTAAGAGACGCTCACGGCTTACCCAACTTGTTTGCTCAATTTAGCTACTCTAGCTCAATGGTACTCGCCTTAAAACTTCAAAACCTAGAGATCTTTGGGTTCAAGGGGGCAAGGACAAAAATTAAAGAATTTATACTATGTTTCAGGAATGATGAACCTGAGCCTCAATCTAATCCCAGGAAAGGTGGTATAAAGCATCAAGCCTTTTTGGCTTGGGATATTTGAACCTGGATTACGGAAGTGAAATATCAAGAATTCCGCAGCAACTGACATATAGCTTTCCAAAGTTAACGGTCAATCTGATGCTGCTGAATCTTTGCTGAAGGAAATGCTCTGTTTGGAACAATTAAATCTTATCAGCTTGACCTTATGTTATGTGGTGTCCAAAACTTTTTGAAAATTCACATAGCTGCTGACCATTGCTCAGGGTTCTGTCCATTCAAAACTGTGCAAATCTACCTACAGCTCGATGTCTTACTTCTGGGCTCTAGCAAAGATGGAGCAACTTAAGGTGTTATGCTTTGGGAGCTTAAA
Organism: Murraya koenigii; assembly: GCA_025617385.1. Lineage (NCBI taxonomy): Eukaryota > Viridiplantae > Streptophyta > Magnoliopsida > Sapindales > Rutaceae > Murraya > Murraya koenigii. The sequence continues at coordinate 22,819,263 of CM046813.1, read as the reverse complement.
TTTGGAAGAGTGGAAGATTGACTACACATGAGAGGTACAAAAAGTGCTTCAAAGAGGTGGTTTCCGAAATCTTCACACAGTTATCCTAGCAGATTGCTCAAATGCAAAGGACTTGTTGTGGCCTTTTGCTTTTTCCAAATCTCAAGTTTCTAGGTATATATAGTTGTAAAGACATGGAAGAAATAATGTGGAGGACTTTAGGTAGCTTGCAAGTTGCTTAACTGAATATGCTTCTACCTAGAAAAGTTTCAACTATTATCTATTTCCAAGATTAAATATCTCAGGTGGTCAGATTTCTGCAGTAGTGGTATAAAAGAAATTGTGGTTTTCATTTTTATTTCACATTGGGCATTGTAATCTATCCATCTTTCTTCAGTTTCTGTTGATCTTTTATGTATGAAAAAACAAAGCTGATGTCTAAGTACCTTTTTTGTCCAGTATGCTTATCTCGGTTTGCATAATTATATTTTTAATGGTTGCTTCTATGTAAATTCAAAGATATTGGCTTACATCTTGGTCTTTTCACCACCAAATCAATAAATTCAATACTTACAGATCTTGAATCATATGCATGTTTACAATTTTCAAGCAGTTTGACAGCATATGCATGGCTACTCAGCAGTATTGTTCATCACAAAAACACCACAGAGACTCAATTTTCACAGATACTAGAGACATTTTCTAATTTCTAGAGTAGGGGTGATTGCTATCATGGAAAGAGAGGTTTGGTGAGGAAAAAGGGATAGAAGCTTAAGGCACTCCAATCATTTAATCATCAATAAATATCTATATCTATATATATATATATATATATATATATATATATATATATATATATATATATATATATATATATATATATAGGGGCTACCATTTAAACACAAATTCCCTTTAAAATGGTATTAATATTTGTCTAATACATTTGTTTCCAAAAAGATTTAGCAAAATGGAGGTAAAGAATTAAAACGTTCTGCAATTTCTAAGTACCTTTTTCGGCAGATTTCACCCATTTGATTGTAGACCTGGCCAAAGCATCCATTGGATCAATGCATTTCTTAAGAAGAGGATCATCCAGAGGCAAAAGATCCTGCATATAATCGGAGGCCAGGATGACAGTGTTCACCGCCCTCACCAGTAGTACCTGAAGTGCTATTCTCAACAAGTTTCTTGCTCCTTCCACGTCCTTTCTATTCAAAGCATCAAGTGCAGGAATCACTGTGTGTTCCATTGTTGCTTTATCTGGTAGCACAACTTCAAAACCCTGTATAAGAAGGGAAGGGAACAAATCATCAACTATATCTGCAGAGGAAAGAAAGAAGAGAAAAAAAAAAGGTTTGTTTGATTATGACCCTTACTGATATGCCATATGAATACTGTTTCAGATGATCCTTACTGAAGAATAAATTGCAATAGCAATTTTAGGTTCGATTCTCAATTCTGTACAAGAAAACTTTGTACCAGTATATACTCTGCATCATTTGGTTGCCAAGTAGGCTGAGATAATCAGTTGATATCTTTTTGCCAATTTTCTAAAGTTTTAAGCTTATGCTAGTTCCCACATCAAGCAAACCACATTCGAAAATAGAAAGAAATGAGCTTGAATGTCAGCAACTAATCATAAGCTCAGATGCTTCTACTACCTATGTTATGTGAAGAAAGATATCAAAGAACAACAAACTAAATAGGAGAGACAATAGCAAGTTGAATCGAGTAAAATTTCATCTTCCCTCAAGGCATATGTTCACTGCTCTCTTGAGCATTGAACATTGAAAGAAAGTTAAAATAGTTTTTATATACTCTATATGCCGGTCTGTAGGATGTAACTCTCCAGGCGTCCAGTGAAAAAGAGGCAAAAGATGCACATTTATGTGGCATGAACCTTATGAGAGACCAGGTTTTCACTTCCTTTTCTTGTTCATCTTTCTTCAATATTTATTTCAGGCTTTGCCAACACAATTCTTTTCTGTACAAATTTCATTTTAACAGTCCTAGAAAAATGACAAACACTACAGTACCAGGTAGAGAAATGCTCTGGATTAAATGATCTTATAGATATAAGATTTGAATCAACCAGGCATCCAATTTCACTTGGGTAAGGTCATGATTACTATGTGAACATTTTAGAACCATTCAAATAATACCAATAAGATAATGCAAAATGTATTTTGTAGCTAATAACTTTTTCATTTCTCTGGATTCTATAGTTAAATTCAGTAC